>JAOYRU010000517.1:1200000-1916715 GCA_026315105.1 Locusta migratoria
GTCAAAGGCGTCAATATCGTCTGTGTCGTCTATGTAGTAAATGTCGTCAAAGACGTCTATGTCGTGTAGTTCGTCAATGTCGTCAATAGTGTCTTTGTCGTCAATATCGTCAATGTCGTCAGTCGTCAATGTCTTCAAAGTCGTCAATATCGTCAATGTCGTCAATGTCGTCAATGTCGTCAAAGTCGTAAATATCGTCTATGTCTTCTATGTCATCAATGTCGTCTGTGTCGTCAATGTCGTCAATGTGGTCAAAGTCGTCAATATCATCTATGTCGTCTATGTCGTCAATGTCGTCTATGTCGTCAAGGTCGTCAATGTCGCCAATGTCGTCAATGTCGTCAATGTCGTCAAAGTCGTAAATATCGTCTACATCTTCTATGTCATCAATGTCGCCTGTGTCGTCAATGTCGTCAAAGTCGCCTATGTCGCCAAGGTCGTCAATGTCGTCCATGTCGTCATTATCGTCAATGTCGTCAATGTCTTCAAAGTCGTCAATATCGTCTATGTCGTCTATGTCGTCAATGTCGTCAATGTCGTCTATGCCATCAATGTCGTCAATGTCGTCAATGTCGTCAAAGTCGTCAAAGACATCAAAATCGTCAATGTCGTCAAAGTCGTCAATATCTTCTATGTCGTCTATATCGTCTATGTCGGCAATATCGCCAATGTCGTTAATGTCGTCAATGTCGTCAATGTCGTCTATGTCGTCAATGTCGTCAATGTCGTAAATTTCGTCAATGTCGTCAAAGTCGCCAATATCATCAATGTCGTCTATGTCGTCAATGTCATTAATGATGTCAATGTCGTCAATGACGTCAATGTCGTCAATGTCTTCAATGCTGTCAATGTTGTCAATGTCATACATGTTGTCTATGTCATCTATGTCGTCAACGTCGTCAATGTCGTCTATTTCGTCAATGTCGTTAATGTCGTCAATGTCGTCAACATCGTCTATTTCGTCTATGTAGTCAATGTCGTCAAATACGTCTATGTCGTCTAGTTCGTCAGTGTCGTCAGTGGCGTCTTTGTCGTCAATATCGTCAATGTCGTCTATGTCGTCAATGTCGTCAATGTCGTCAATGTCGTCAAAGTCGTCAAAGACGTCAAAATTGTCTATGTCGTCAATGTCGACAAAGTCGTCAATATCTTCTATGTCGTCTATGTCGTCAATATCGTCATTGTCGTCAATGTCGTCAATGTCTTCAAAGTCGTCAATATCGTCTATGTCGTCAATGTCGTCAACGTCGTCTATGCCGTCAATGTCGTCAATGTCGTCTATGTCGTCAATGTCTTCAATGCTGTCAATGTTGCCAATGTTATACATGTTGTCTTTGTCATCTATGTTGTCAATGTTGTCAAAGTCGTAAATATCGTCTATGTCGTATATGTCGTCAATATCGTCTAAGTCGTCTATGTCGTCAAAGACGTTAATGTCGTCTATGTCGTCAATGACGTCAATGTCGTCAAAGTCGTCAAAGTCGTCAATATCGTCTATGTCGTCTATGTCGTCAATGTCGTCAATATCGTCAAAGTCAACAATATCGTCTATGTTGTCTATGTCGTCAATGTCGTCAATTTCGTCAATGTTGTCAAATGCGTCAATATCGTCTGTGTCGTCTATGTAGTCAATGTCGTCAAAGACGTCTATGTTGTCTAGTTCGTCAATGTCATCAATGGCGTCTTTGTCGTCAATATCGTCAATGTCGTCAAAGTTGTCAATATCGTTTAAGTCGTCTATGTCGTCAATGTCGTCTATTTCGTCAATGTCGTCAATGTCGTCAATGTCGTCAATGTCGTCAAAGTCGTCAATAAGGTCTATGTCGTCTATGTCGTCAATGTCGTCAATGTCGTCAAAGTAGTCTATGTCGTCAATGTCGGCGATGACGTCAATGTCGTCAAAGTCGTCAATATGGTCTATGTCGTCTATGTCGTCTATGTCGTCAATGTCGTCAATTTCGTCAATGTCGTCAAAGGCGTCAATATCGTCTGTGTCGTCAAGGTAGTAAATGTCGTCAAAGACGTCCATGTCGTCTAGTTCGTCAATGTCGTCAATGGTGTCTTTGTCGTCAATATCGTCAATGTCGTCAAAGTCGTCAATGTCTTCAAAGTCGTCAATATCGTCAATGTCGTCAATGTCGTAAAAGTCGTAAATATCGTCTACATCTTCTATGTCATCAATGTCGTCTGTGTCGTCAATGTCGTCAATGTCGCCTATGTCGTCAAGGTCGTCAATGTCGTCCATGTCGTCATTATCGTCAATGTCATAAATGTCGTCAATGTCTTCAAAGTCGTCAATATCGTCTATGTCGTCTATGTCGTCAATGTCGTCTATGTCGTCTATGTCGTCTATGTCGTCAATATCGTCAATGTCGTTAATGTCGTCAATGTCGTCAACGTCGTCTATGCCGTCAGTGTCGTCAATATCGTCTATGTCGTCAATGTCTTCAATGCTGTCAATGTTGTCAATGTCATACATGATGTCTATGTCATCTATGTTGTCAATGTCGTCAAAGTCGTAAATATCGTCTATGTCGTCTATGTCGTCAATATCGTCTAAGTCGTCTATTTCGTCAAAGTCGTCAATGTCGTCTATGTCGTCAATGTCGTCAATGTAGTCAAAGTCGTCAAAGTCGTCAATATCGTCCATGTCGTCTATGTCGTCAATGTCGTCAATATCGTCGAAGTCATCAATATCGCCTATGTCGTCTATGTCGTCAATGTCGTCAATTTCGTCAATGTCGTCAAAGGCGTCAATATCGTCTGTGTCGTCTATGTAGTCAATGTCGTCAAATAGGTCTATGTCGTCTAGTTCGTCAATGTCTTCAATGGCGTCTTTGTCGTCAATATCGTCAATATCGTCAAAGTCGTCAATATCGGTTATGTCGTCTATGTCGTCAATATCGTCAATGTCGTCTATGTCGTCAATGTCATCAATGTCGTCTATGTCGTCATTGTCGTCAATGGCGTCTTTGCCGTCAATATCGTCAATGTCGTCAAAGTCGTCAATATCGGTTATGTCTTCTATGTCGTGAATGTCGTCAATGTTGTCAATGTCGTCTATGTCGTCAATGTCGTCAATGTCGTCTATGTCGTCAATGTCGTCAATGTCGTCAATGTCGTCAAAGTCGTCAATATCGTCTATGTCGTCTATGTCGTCAATGTCGTCAATGTCGTCAAAGTAGTCCATGTCGTCAATGACGTCAATGACGTCAATGTCGTCAATGTTGGCTAGGTTATCAATGTCGTCAAAGTCGTCAATATCGTCTATGACGTCTATGTCATCAATGTCGTCAATGTCGTCAAAGTCGTCTATGTCGTCAATGTTGTCAATGTCGTCAATATCGTTAATGTCGTCAATGTCGTCTATGTCATCTATGTCGTCTATGTCGTCAATGTCGTCTAAGTCGTCAATGTCGTCAATGTCGTCTATGTCATCAATATCGTCAATGTCGTCAAAGTCGTCAATATCGTCTATGTCGTCAATGATGTCAATGTCGTCTATGTCGTCAATTTCGTCAATGTCATCTATGTCGTCAATGTCGTCAACGTCGTTAATGTCGTCAAAGTCGTCAATATCGTCAATGTCGTCTATGTCGTCAATGTCGTCAATGTCGTCAAAGTCGTCTATGTCGTCAATGTCGTCAATTACGTCAAATTTGTCAATGTCTTCAATGCTGTGAATGTTGTCAATGTCATACATGTTGTCTATGTCATCTATGTCGTCAATGTCAATATAGTCAATGTCGTCAATGTCGTCAAAGTCGTCAATATCGTCTATGTCGTCAATGTCGTCTATGTCGTCTATGTCGTCTATGTCGTCAATATCGTCAATGTCGTTAATGTCGTCAATGTCGTCAATGTCGTCAATGTCGCCTATGTCGTCAATGTCGTCAATGTCGTCTATTTCGTCAATGTCGTCAAAGTCGCCAATATCATCTATGTTGTCTATGTCGTCAATGTCATCAATGACGTCAATGTCGTCAATGACGTGAATGTCGTCAATGTCTTCAATGCTGTCAATGTTGTCAATGTCATACATGTTGTCTATGTCATCTATGTCGTCAACGTCGTCAATGTCGTCTATGTCGTCAATGTCGTCAGTGTCGTCAATATCGTCTATGTCGTCTATGTACTCAATGTCGTCAAAGACGTCTATGTCATGTAGTTCGTTAATGTCGTCAATGGCGTCTTTGTCGTCAATATCGTCAAAGTCGTCAAAGTCGTAAATATCGTCTATGTCGTCTATCTCATCAATGTCGTCAATGTCGTCTATGTCGTCAATGTCGTCAATGTCGTCAATATCGTCAATGTCGTCAATATCGTCAATGTCGTCAATGTCGTCAATGTCGTCTATGTTGTCAATGTCGTCAATGTCGTCAATTTCGTCAATGTCGTCAAAGTCGCCAATATCATCTATGTCTCCTATGTCGTCAATGTCGTGAATGACGTCAATGTCGTCAATGACGTCAATGTCGTCAATGTCTTCAATGCTGTAAATGTTGTAAATGTCATACATGTTGTCTATGTCATCTATGTCGTCAACGTCGTCAATGTCGTCTATTTCGTCAATGTCGTTAATGTCGTCAATGTCGTCAATATCGTCTATTTGGTCTATGTAGTCAATATCTTCAAAGACGTCTATGTTGTCTAGTTCGTCAGTGTCGTCATTGGCGTCTTTGTCGTCAATATCGTCAATGTCGTCTATTCGTCAATGTCGTCAATGTCGTCAATGTCATCAAAGTCGTCAAAGACGTCAATATCGTCTATGTCGTCTATGTCGTCAATGTCGTCAAAGTCGTCAATATCTTCTATGTCGTCTATGTCGTCAATGTCGTCAATTTCGTCAATGTCGTCAAAGGCGTCAATATCGTCAATGTCCTCAATGTCGTCAATGTCTTCAAAGTCGTCAATATCGTCTATGTCGTCAATGTCGTCAATGTCGTCTATGCCGTCAATGTCGTCAATGTCGTCATGTCGTCAATGTCTTCAATGCTGTCAATGCTGTCAATGTTATACATGTTGTCTGTGTCATCTATGTTGTCAATGTCGTCAAAGTCGTAAATATCGTCTATGTCGTATATGTCGTCAATATCGTCAAAGTCGTCTATGTCGTCAAAGTCGTCAATGTCGTCTACGTCGTCAAAGTCGTCAATGTCGTCAAAGTCGTCAAAGTCGTCAATATCGTCTATGTCGTCAATGTCGTCAATGTCGTCAATATCGTCAGAGTCATCAATATCGACAATGTCGTCTATGTCGTCAATGTCGTCAATTTCGTCAATGTCGTCAAAGGCGTCAATATCGTCTGTGACGTCTATGCAGTCAATGTCGTCAAAGACGTCTATGTCGTCTAGTTCGTTAATGTCGTCAATGGCGTCTTTGTCGTCAATATCGTCAATCTCGTCAAAGTCGTCAATGTCTTCAAAGTCGTCAATATCGTCAATGTCGTCTATGTCGTCAATGTCGTCAATGTCGTCAAAGTCGTAAATATCGTCTACGTCTTCTATGTCATCAATGTCGTCTGTGTCTTCAATGTCGTCAAAGTCGTCAATATCATCTATGTCGTCTATGTCGTCAATGTCGTCTATGTCGTCAAGGTCATCAATGTCGTCTATATCGTCAATATCGTCAATGTCGTCAACGTCGTCAATGTCTTCAAAGTCGTCAATATCGTCTATGTCGTCAATGTCGTCAACGTCGTCTATGCCGTCAATGTCGTCAATGTCGTCTATGTCGTCAATGTCTTCAATGCTGTCAATGTTGTCAATGTCATACATGATGTCTTTGTCATCTATGTTGTCAATGTCGTCAAAGTCGTAAATATCGTCTATGTCGTCTATGTCTTCAATATCGTCTATGTCATCTATGTCGTCAAAGTCGTCAATGTCGTCTATGTCGTCAATGTCGTCAAAGTCGTCAAAGCCGTCATTTACGTCTATGTCGTCTATGTAGTCAATGTCGTCAAAGACGTCTATGTCGTCTAGTTCGTCAATGTCGTCAATGGCATCTTTGTCGTCAATATCGTCAAAGTCGTCAATATCGTTTATTACATCTATATCGTCAATGTAGTCAATGTCGTCTATGTCGTCAATGTCGTCAATGTCGTGAATGTCGTCAATGTCGTCAAAGTCGTCAATATGGTCTATGTCGTCTATGTCGTCTATGTCGGCAATGTCGTCAATTTCGTCAATGTCGTCAAAGGCGTCAATATCGTCTGTGTCGTCTATGTATTAAATGTCGTCAAAGACGTCTATGTCGTCTAGTTCGTCAATGTCGTCAATATTGTCTTTGTCGTCAATATCGTCAATGTCGTCAAAGTCGTCAATGTCTTCAAAGTCGTCAATATCGTCAATGTCGTCAATGTCGTCAATGTCGTCAAAGTCGTAAATATCGTCTATGTCTTCTATGTCATCAATGTCGTCTGTGTCGTCAATGTCGTCAATGTGGTCAAAGTCGTCAATATCATCTATGTCGTCTATGTCGTCAATGTCGTCTATGTCGTCAAGGTCGTCAATGTCGCCAATGTCGTCAATGTCGTCAATGTCGTCAAAGTCGTTAATATCGTCTACATCTTCTATGTCATCAATGTCGTCTGTGTCGTCAATGTCGTCAAAGTCGCCTATGTCGCCAAGGTCGTCAATGTCGTCCATGTCGTCATTATCGTCAATGTCGTCAATGTCTTCAAAGTCGTCAATATCGTCTATGTCGTCTATGTCGTCAATGTCGTCAATGTCGTCTATGCCGTCAATGTCGTCAATGTCGTCAATGTCGTCAAAGTCGTCAAAGACATCAAAATCGTCATTGTCGTCAAAGTCGTCAATATCTTCTATGTCGTCTATGTCGTCTATGTCGTCAATATCGCCAATGTCGTTAATGTCGTCAATGTCGTCAATGTCGTCTATGTCGTCAATGTCGTCAATGTCGTAAATTTCGTCAATGTCGTCAAAGTCGCCAATATCATCAATGTCGTCTATGTCGTCAATGTCATGAATGATGTCAATGTCGTCAATGACGTCAATGTCGTCAATGTCTTCAATGCTGTCAATGTTGTCAATGTCATACATGTTGTCTATGTCATCTATGTCGTCAACGTCGTAAATGTCGTCTATTTCGTCAATGTCGTTAATGTCGTCAATGTCGTCAACATCGTCTATTTCGTCTATGTAGTCAATGTCGTCAAAGACGTCTATGTCGTCTAGTTCGTCAGTGTCGTCAATGGCGTCTTTGTCGTCAATATCGTCAATGTCGTCTATGTCGTCAATGTCGTCAATGTCGTCAATGTCGTCAAAGTCGTCAAAGACGTCAAAATCGTCTATGTCGTCAATGTCGTCAAAGTCGTCAATATCTTCTATGTCGTCTATGTCGTCAATATCGTCATTGTCGTCAATGTCGTCAATGTCTTCAAAGTCGTCAATATCGTCTATGTCGTCAATGTCGTCAACGTCGTCTATGCCGTCAATGTCGTCAATGTCGTCTATGTCGTCAATGTCTTCAATGCTGTCAATGTTGCCAATGTTATACATGTTGTCTTTGTCATCTATGTTGTCAATGTTGTCAAAGTCGTAAATATCGTCTATGTCGTATATGTCGTCAATATCGTCTAAGTCGTCTATGTCGTCAAAGACGTTAATGTCGTCTATGTCGTCAATGACGTCAATGTCGTCAAAGTCGTCAAAGTCGTCAATATCGTCTATGTCGTCTATGTCGTCAATGTCGTCAATATCGTCAAAGTCATCAATATCGTCTATGTTGTCTATGTCGTCAATGTCGTCAATTTCGTCAATGTCGTCAAATGCGTCAATATCGTATGTGTCGTCTATGTAGTCAATGTCGTCAAAGATGTCTATGTCGTCTAGTTCGTCAATGTCATCAATGGCGTCTTTGTCGTCAATATCGTCAATGTCGTCAAAGTCGTCAATATCGTTTAAGTCGTCTATGTCGTCAATGTCGTCTATTTCGTCAATGTCGTCAATGTCGTCAATGTCGTCAAAGTCGTCAATAAGGTCTATGTCGTCTATGTCGTCAATGTCGTCAATGTCGTCAAAGTAGTCTATGTCGTCAATGTCGGCGATGACGTCAATGTCGTCAATGTCTTCAATTCTGTCAATGTTGTCAATGTCATACATGTTGTCAATGTCATCTATGTCATCAATATCGTCAAAGTCGTAAATATCGTCTATGTCGATTATGTCGTTAATGTCGTCAAAGTCGTCAATATCTTCTATGTCGTCTATGTCGTCAATGTCGTCAATTTCGTCGATGTCGCCAAAGGCGTCAATATCGTCTATATCGTCTATGTAGTCAATGTCGTCAATGGCGTCTTTGCTGTCAATATCGTCAATGTCGTCAAAGTCGTCAATATCGGTTATGTCTTCTATGTCGTCAATGTCGTCAATGTCGTCAATGTCGTCTAAGTCGTCAATGTCATCAATGTCGTCTATGTCGTCAATGTCGTCAATGTCGTCAATGGCGTCTTTGCTGTCAATATCGTCAATGTCGTCAAAGTCGTCAATATCGGTTATGTCTTCTATGTCGTCAATGTCGTCAATGTCGTCAATGTCGTCTATGTCGTCAATGTCGTCAATGTCGTCTATGTCGTCAATGTCGTCAATGTCGTCAATGTCGTCAAAGTCGTCAATATTGTCTATGTCGTCTATGTCGTCAATGTCGTCAATGTCGTCAAAGTAGTCCATGTCGACAATGTCGTCAATGACGTCAATGTCGTCAATGTTGGCTAGGTTATCAATGTCGTCAAAGTCGTCAATATCGTCTATGTCGTCTATGTCGTCAATGTCGTCAATGTCGTCAAAGTCGTCTATGTCGTCAATGTCGTCAATGTCGTCAATGTCGTTAATGTCGTCAATGTCGTCAATGTCGTCTATGTCGTCAATATCGTCAATGTCGTCAAAGCCGTCAATATCGTCTATGTCGTCAATGATGGCAATGTCGTCTATGTCGTCAATTTCGTCAATGTCATCTATGTCGTCAATGTCGTCAACGTCGTTAATGTCGTCAAAGTCGTCAATGTCGTCAATATCGTCAATGTCGTCAATGTCGTCTAAGTCGTCAATATCGTCTATGTCGTCAATGTCGTCTATGTCGTCAATGTCGTCTATGTCGTCAATATCGTCAATGTCGTCAATGTCGTCAATGTCGTCAATTTCGACTATGTCGTCAATGTCATCAATGTCGTCTATGTCGTCAATGTCGTCAAAGTCGCCAATATCATCTATGTCGTCTATGTCGTCAATGTCGTCAATGACGTCAATGTCGTCAATTACGTGAATGTCGTCAATGTCTTCAATGCTGTCAATGTTGTCAATGTCATACATGTTGTCTATGTCATCTATGTCATCAACGTCGTCAATGTCGTCTATGTCATCAATGTCGTCAGTGTTGTCAATATCGTCTATGTTGTCTATGTACTCAATGTCGTGTAGTCCGTCAATGTCTTCAATGGCGTTTTTGTCGTCAATATCGTCAATGTCGTCAAAGTCGTCAATATCGGTTATGTCGTCTATGTCGTCAATATCGTCAATGTCGTCTATGTCGTCAATGTCATCAATGTCGTCTATGTCGTCAATGTCGTCAATGTCGTCAATGGCGTCTTTGCTGTCAATATCGTCAATGTCGTCAAAGTCGTCAATATCGGTTATGTCTTCTATGTCGTCAATGTCGTCAATGTCGTCTATGTCGTCAATGTCGTCAATGTCGTCAAAGTCGTCAATATCGTCTATGTCGTCTATGTCGTCAATGTCGTCAATGTCGTCAAAGTAGTCCATGTCGTCAATGACGTCAATGACATCAATGTCGTCAATGTTGGCTACGTTATCAATGTCGTCAAAGTCGTCAATATCGTCTATGACGTCTATGTCGTCAATGTCGTCAATGTCGTCAAAGTCGTCTATGTCGTCAATGTCGTCAATGTCGTCAATATCGTTAATGTCGTCAATGTCGTCTATGTCGTCTATGTCGTCAATGTCGTCTAAGTCGTCAATGTCGTCAATGTCGTCTATGTCGTCAATATCGTCAATGTCGTCAAAGTGGTCAATATCGTCTATGTCGTCAATGATGTCAATGTAGTCTATGTCGTCAATTTCGTCAATGTCATCTATGTCGTCAATGTCGTCAACGTCGTTAATGTCGTCAAAGTCGTCAATATCGTCAATGTCGTCTATGTCGTCAATGTCGTCAATGTCGTCAAAGTCGTCTATGTCGTCAATGTCGTCAATTACGTCAAATTTGTCAATGTCTTCAATGCTGTGAATGTTGTCAATGTCATACATGTTGTCTATGTCATCTATGTCGTCAATGTCAATATCGTCAATGTCGTCAATGTCGTCAAAGTCGTCAATATCGTCTATGTCGTCAATGTCGTCTATGTCGTCTATGTCGTCTATGTCGTCAATATCGTCAATGTCGTCAATGTCGTCAATGTCGTCAATGTCGTCAATGTCGTCTATGTCGTCAAAGACGTCAATGTCGTCAATTTCGTCAATGTCGTCAAAGTCGCCAATATCATCTATGTTGTCTATGTCGTCAATGTCGTCAATGACGTCAATGTCGTCAATGACGTGAATGTCGTCAATGTCTTCAATGCTGTCAATGTTGTCAATGTCATACATGTTGTCTATGTCATCTATGTCGTCAACGTCGTCAATGTCGTCTATGTCGTCAATGTCGTCAGTGTCGTCAATTTCGTCTATGTCGTCTATGTACTCAATGTCGTCAAAGACGTCTATGTCGTGTAGTTCGTTAATGTCGTCAATGGCGTCTTTGTCGTCAATATCGTCAATGTCATCAAAGTCGTATATATCGTCTATGTCGTCTATCTCATCAATGTCGTCAATGTCGTCTATGTCGTCAATGTCGTCTATGTCGTCAATATCGTCAATGTCGTCAATGTCGTCTATGTCGTCAATGTCTTCAATGCTGTCAATGTTGTCAATGTCATACATGATGTCTATGTCATCTATGTTGTCGATGTCGTCAAAGTCGTAAATATCGTCTATGTCGTCTATGTCGTCAATATCGTCTATGTCGTCTATGTCGTCAAAGTCGTCAATGTCGTCTATGTCGTCAATGTCGTCAAAGTCGTCAAAGTCGTCAATTACGTCTATGTCGCCTATGTAGTCAATGTCGTCAAAGACGTCTATGTCGTCTAGTTCGTCAATGTCGTCAATGGCTTCTTTGTCGTCAATATCGTCAATGTCGCCAAAGTCGTCAGTATCGTTTATTTCGTCTATATCGTCATTGTAGTCGATGTCGTCCATGTCGTGAATGTCGTCAATGTCGTGAATGTCGTCAATGTCGTCAAAGTCGTCAATATGTTCTATGTCGTCTATGTCGACTATGTCGTCAATGTCGTCAATTTCGTCAATGTCGTCAAAGGCGTCAATATCGTCTCTGTCGTCTAGGTAGTAAATGTCGTCAAAGACGTCCATGTCGTCTAGTTCGTCAATGTCGTCAATGGTGTCTTTGTCGTCAATATCGTCAATGTCGTCAAAGTCGTCAATGTCTTCAAAGTCGTCAATATCGTCAATGTCGTTAATGTCGTCAATGTCGTCAATGTCGTCAAAGTCGTAAATATCGTCTACATCTTCTATGTCATCAATGTCGTCTGTGTCGTCAATGTCGTCAATGTCGCCTATGTCGTCAAGGTCGTCAATGTCGTCCATGTCGTCATTATCGTCAATGTCGTCAATGTCGTCAATGTCTTCAAAGTCGTCAATATCGTCTATGTCGTCTATGTCGTCAAAGTCGTCTATGTCGTCTATGTCGTCTATGTCGTCAATATCGTCAATGTCGTTAATGTCGTCAATGTCGTCAACGTCGCCTATGCCGTCAATGTCGTCAATGTCGTCTATGTCGTCAATGTCTTCAATGCTGTCAATGTTGTCAATGTCATACATGATGTCTATGTCATCTATGTTATCAATGTCGTCCAAGTCGTAAATATCGTCTATGTCGTCTATGTCGTCAATATCGTCTAAGTCGTCTATGTCGTCAAAGTCGTCAATGTCGTCTATATCGTCAATGTCGTCAATGTCCTCAAAGTCGTCAAAGTCGTCAATATCGTCTATGTCGTCTATGTCGTCAATGTCGTCAATACCGTCGAAGTCATCAATATCGCCTATGTCGTCTATGTCGTCAATGTCGTCAATTTCGTCAATGTCGTCAAAGGCGTCAATATCGTGTGTGTCGTCTATGTAGTCAATGTCGTCAAAGACGTCTATGTCGTCTAGTTCGTCAATGTCGTCAATGGCGTCTTTGTCGTCAATATCGTCAATGTCGTCAAAGTCGTCAATATCGTTTATGTCGTCTATGTCGTCAATGTCGTCAATGTCGTCTATGTCGTCAATGTCGTCAATGTCGTCTATTTCGTCAATGTCGTCAATGTCGTCAAAGTCGTCAAAATGTCTATGTCGCCTACGTCGTCAATGTCGTCAATGTCGTCAAAGTAGTCTATGTCGTCAATGTCGGCGATGACGTCAATGTCGTCAATGTCTTCAATGCTGTCAATGTTGTCAATGTCATACATGTTGTCAATGTCATCTATGTCATCAATATCATCAAAGTCGTAAATATCGTCTATGTCGATTATGTCGTCAATGTCGTCAAAGTCGTCAATATCTTCTATGTCGTCTATGTCGTCAATGTCGTCAATTTCGTCAATGTCGTCATAGGCGTCAATATCGTCTATATCGTCTATGTAGTCAATGTCGTCAAAGACGTCTATGTCGTCTAGTTCGTCAATGTTTTCAATGGCGTCTTTGTCGTCAATATCGTCAATGTCGTCAAAGTCGTCAATATCGGTTATGTCGTCTATGTCGTCAATATCGTCAATGTCGTCTATGTCGTCAATGTCATCAATGTCGTCTATGTCGTCAATGTCGTCAATGTCGTCAATGGCGTCCTTGCTGTCAATATCGTCAATGTCGTCAAAGTCGTCAATATCGGTTATGTCTTCTATGTCGTCAATGTCGTCAATGTCGTCAATGTCGTCTATGTCGTCAATGTCGTCAATGTCGTCTATGTCGTCAATGTCGTCAATGTCGTCAATGTCGTCAAAGTCGTCAATATTGTCTATGTCGTCTGTCGTCAATGTCGTCAATGTCGTCAAAGTAGTCCATGTCGTCAATGTCGTCAATGACGTCAATGTCGTCAATGTTGGCTAGGTTATCAATGTCGTCAAAGTCGTCAATATCGTCTATGTCGTCTATGTCGTCAATGTCGTCAATGTCGTCAAAGTCGTCTATGTCGTCAATGTCGTCAATGTCGTCAATGTCGTTAATGTCGTCAATGTCGTCAATGTCGTCTATGTCGTCAATATCGTCAATGTCGTCAAAGCCGTCAATATCGTCTATGTCGTCAATGATGGCAATGTCGTCTATGTCGTCAATTTCGTCAATGTCATCTATGTCGTCAATGTCGTCAACGTCGTTAATGTCGTCAAAGTCGTCAATGTCGTCAATATCTTCAATGTCGTCAATGTCGTCAAAGTCGTCAATATCGTCTATGTCGTCAATGTCGTCTATGTCGTCAATGTCGTCTATGTCGTCAATATCGTCAATGTCGTCAATGTCGTCAATGTCGTCAATTTCGACTATGTCGTCAATGTCATCAATGTCGTCTATGTCGTCAATGTCGTCAAAGTCGCCAATATCATCTATGTCGTCTATGTCGTCAATGTCGTCAATGACGTCAATGTCGTCAATTACGTGAATGTCGTCAATGTCTTCAATGCTGTCAATGTTGTCAATGTCATACATGTTGTCTATGTCATCTATGTCATCAACGTCGTCAATGTCGTCTATGTCGTCAATGTCGTCAGTGTTGTCAATATCGTCTATGTCGTCTATGTACTCAATGTCGTCAAAGACGTCTATGTCGTGTAGTTCGTTAATGTCGTCAATGGCGTCTTTGTCGTCAATATCGTCAATGTCGTCAAAGTCGTAAATATCGTCTATGTCGTCAATGTCTTCAAAGTCGTCAATATCGTCTATGTCGTCTATGTCGTCAATGTCTTCAATGTCGTCTACGCCGTCAATGTCGTCAATGTCGTCTATGTCGTATATGTCTTCTATGTCGTCAATATCGTCAATGTCGTCAATGTCGTCTATGTTGTCAATGTCGTCAATGTCGTCAATTTCGGTAATGTCGTCAAAGTCGCCAATATCATCTATGTCGTCTATGTCGTCAATGTCGTGAATGACGTCAATGTCGTCAATGACGTCAATGTCGTCAATGTCTTCAATGCTGTAAATGTTGTAAATGTCATACATGTTTTCTATGTCATCTATGTCGTCAACGTCGTCAATGTCGTCTATTTCGTCAATGTCGTTAATGTCGTCAATGTCGTCAATATCGTCTATATCGTCTATGTAGTCAATGTCTTCAAAGACGTCTATGTCGTCTAGTTCGTCAGTGTCGTCATTGGCGTCTTTGTCGTCAATATCGTCAATGTCGTCTATTCGTCAATGTCGTCAATGTCGTCAATGTCGTCAATGTCGTCAAAGACGTCAATATCGTCTATGTCGTCTATGTCGTCAATGTCGTCAAAGTCGTCAATATCTTCTATGTCGTCTATGTCGTCAATGTCGTCAATTTCGTCAATGTCGTCAAAGGCGTCAATATCGTCAATGTCCTCAATGTCGTCAATGTCTTCAAAGTCGTCAATATCGTCTATGTCGTCAATGTCGTCAATGTCGTCTATGCCGTCAATGTCGTCAATGTCGTCATGTCGTCAATGTCTTCAATGCTGTCAATGCTGTCAATGTTATACATGTTGTCTGTGTCATCTATGTTGTCAATGTCGTCAAAGTCGTAAATATCGTCTATGTCGTATATGTCGTCAATATCGTCAAAGTCGTCTATGTCGTCAAAGTCGTCAATGTCGTCTACGTCGTCAAAGTCGTCAATGTCGTCAAAGTCGTCAAAGTCGTCAATATCGTCTATGTCGTCAATGTCGTCAATGTGGTCAATGTCGTCAATATCGTCAAAGTCATCAATATCGACTATGTCGTCTATGTCGTCAATGTCGTCAATTTCGTCAATGTCGTCAAAGGCGTCAATATCGTCTGTGACGTCTATGCAGTCAATGTCGTCAAAGACGTCTATGTCGTCTAGTTCGTTAATGTCGTCAATGGCGTCTTTGTCGTCAATATCGTCAATCTCGTCAAAGTCGTCAATGTCTTCAAAGTCGTCAATATCGTCAATGTCGTCAATGTCGTCAATGTCGTCAATGTCGTCAAAGTCGTAAATATCGTCTACGTCTTCTATGTCATCAATGTCGTCTGTGTCTTCAATGTCGTCAAAGTCGTCAATATCATCTATGTCGTCTATGTCGTCAATGTCGTCTATGTCGTCAAGGTCATCAATGTCGTCTATGTCGTCAATATCGTCAATGTCGTCAACGTCGTCAATGTCTTCAAAGTCGTCAATATCGTCTATGTCGTCAATGTCGTCAACGTCGTCTATGACGTCAATGTCGTCAATGTCGTCTATGTCGTCAATGTCTTCAATGCTGTCAATGTTGTCAATGTCATACATGATGTCTTTGTCATCTATGTTGTCAATGTCGTCAAAGTCGTAAATATCGTCTATGTCGTCTATGTCTTCAATATCGTCTATGTCATCTATGTCGTCAAAGTCGTCAATGTCGTCTATGTCGTCAATGTCGTCAAAGTCGTCAAGGCCGTCATTTACGTCTATGTCGTCTATGTAGTCAATGTCGTCAAAGACGTCTATGTCGTCTAGTTCGTCAATGTCGTCAATGGCATCTTTGTCGTCAATATCGTCAAAGTCGTCAATATCGTTTATTACATCTATATCGTCAATGTAGTCAATGTCGTCTATGTCGTCAATGTCGTCAATGTCGTGAATGTCGTCAATGTCGTCAAAGTCGTCAATTTGGTCTATGTTGTCTATGTCGTCTATGTCGGCAATGTCGTCAATTTCGTCAATGTCGTCAAAGGCGTCAATATCGTCTGTGTCGTCTATGTAGTAAATGTCGTCAAAGACGTCTATGTCGCCTAGTTCGTCAATGTCGTCAATAGTGTCTTTGTCGTCAATATCGTCAATGTCGTCAAAGTCGTCAATGTCTTCAAAGTCGTCAATATCGTCAATGTCGTCAATGTCGTCAATGTCGTCAAAGTCGTAAATATCGTCTATGTCTTCTATGTCATCAATGTCGTCTGTGTCGTCAATGTCGTCAATGTGGTCAAAGTCGTCAATATCATCTATGTCGTCTATGTCGTCAATGTCGTCTATGCCGTCAAGGTCGTCAATGTCGCCAATGTCGTCAATGTCGTCAATGTCGTCAAAGTCGTTAATATCGTCTACATCTTCTATGTCATCAATGTCGTCTGTGTCGTCAATGTCGTCAAAGTCGCCTATGTCGCCAAGGTCGTCAATGTCGTCCATGTCGTCATTATCGTCAATGTCGTCAATGTCTTCAAAGTCGTCAATATCGTCTATGTCGTCTATGTCGTCAATGTCGTCAATGTCGTCTATGCCGTCAATGTCGTCAATGTCGTCAATGTCGTCAAAGTCGTCAAAGACATCAAAATCGTCAATGTCGTCAAAGTCGTCAATATCTTCTATGTCGTCTATGTCGTCTATGTCGTCAATATCGCCAATGTCGTTAATGTCTTCAATGTCGTCAATGTCGTCTATGTCGTCAATGTCGTCAATGTCGTAAATTTCGTCAATGTCGTCAATGTCGCCAATATCATCAATGTCGTCTATGTCGTCAATGTCATGAATGATGTCAATGTCGTCAATGACGTCAATGTCGTCAATGTCTTCAATGCTGTCAATGTTGTCAATGTCATACATGCTGTCTATGTCATCTATGTCGTCAACGTCGTCAATGTCGTCTATTTCGTCAATGTCGTTAATGTCGTCAATGTCGTCAACATCGTCTATTTCGTCTATGTAGTCAATGTCGTCAAAGACGTCTATGTCGTCTAGTTCGTCAGTGTCGTCATTGGCGTCTTTGTCGTCAATATCGTCAATGTCGTCTATGTCGTCAATGTCGTCAATGTCGTCAATGTCGTCAAAGTCGTCAAAGACGTCAAAATCGTCTATGTCGTCAATGTCTTCAATGCTGTCAATGTTGCCAATGTTATACATGTTGTCTTTGTCATCTATGTTGTCAATGTTGTCAAAGTCGTAAATATCGTCTATGTCGTATATGTCGTCAATATCGTCTAAGTCGTCTATGTCGTCAAAGAAGTTAATGTCGTCTATGTCGTCAATGACGTCAATGTCGTCAAAGTCGTCAAAGCCGTCAATATCGTCTATGTCGTCTATGTCGTCAATGTCGTCAATATCGTCAAAGTCATCAATATCGTCTATGTTGTCTATGTCGTCAATGTCGTCAATTTCGTCAATGTCGTCAAATGCGTCAATATCGTATGTGTCGTCTATGTAGTCAATGTCGTCAAAGACGTCTATGTCGTCTAGTTCGTCAATGTCAACAATGGCGTCTTTGTCGTCAATATCGTCAATGTCGTCAAAGTCGTCAATATCGTTTAAGTCGTCTATGTCGTCAATGTCGTCTATTTCGTCAATGTCGTCAATGTCGTCAATGTCGTCAAAGTCGTCAATAAGGTCTATGTCGACGGTCGTCAATGTCGTCAATGTCGTCAATGTAGTCTATGTCGTCAATGTCGGCGATGACGTCAATGTCGTCAATGTCTTCAATTCTGTCAATGTTGTCAATGTCATACATGTTGTCAATGTCATCTATGTCATCAATATCGTCAAAGTCGTAAATATCGTCTATGTCGATTATGTCGTTAATGTCGTCAAAGTCGTCAATATCTTCTATGTCGTCTATGTCGTCAATGTCGTCAATTTCGTCGATGTCGTCAAAGTCGTCAATATCGGTTATGTCGTCTATGTCGTCAATATCGTCAATGTCGTCTATGTCGTCAATGTCATCAATGTCGTCTATGTCGTCAATGTCGTCAATGTCGTCAATGACGTCTTTGCTGTCAATATCGTCAATGTCGTCAAAGTCGTCATTATCGGTTATGTCTTCTATGTCGTCAATGTCGTCAATGTCGTCAATGTCGTCTATGTCGTCAATGTCGTCAATCTCGTCTATGTCGTCAATGTCGTCAATGTCGTCAAAGTCGTCAATATCGTCTATGTCGTCTATGTCGTCAATGTCATCAATGTCGTCAAAGTAGTCCATGTCGTCAATGACGTCAATGACGTCAATGTCGTCAATGTTGGCTAGGTTATCAATGTCGTCAAAGTCGCCAATATCGTCTATGACGTCTATGTCGTCAATGTCGTCAATGTCGACAAAGTCGTCTATGTCGTCAATGTCGTCAATGTCGTCAATATCGTTAATGTCGTCAATGTCGTCTATGTCGTCTATGTCGTCTATGTCGTCAATGTCGTCTAAGTCGTCAATGTCGTCAATGTCGTCTATGACGTCAATATCGTCAATGTCGTCAAAGTGGTCAATATCGTCTATGTCGTCAATGATGTCAATGTAGTCTATGTCGTCAATTTCGTCAATGTCATCTATGTCGTCAATGTCGTCAACGTCGTTAATGTCGTCAAAGTCGTCAATATCGTCAATGTCGTCTATGTCGTCAATGTCGTCAATGTCGTCAATGTCGTCAAAGTCGTCTATGTCGTCAATGTCGTCAATTACGTCAAATTTGTCAATGTCTTCAATGCTGTGAATGTTGTCAATGTCATACATGTTGTCTATGTCATCTATGTCGTCAATGTCAATATCGTCAATGTCGTCAATGTCGTCAAAGTCGTCAATATCGTCTATGTCGTCAATGTCGTCTATGTCGTCTATGTCGTCTATGTCGTCAATATCGTCAATGTCGTCAATGTCGTCAATGTCGTCAATGTCGTCAATGTCGTCTATGTCGTCAAAGACGTCAATGTCGTCAATATCGTCAATGTCGTCAAAGTCGCCAATTTCATCTATGTTGTCTATGTCGTCAATGTCGTCAATGACGTCAATGTCGTCAATGACGTGAATGTCGTCAATGTCTTCAATGCTGTCAATGTTGTCAATGTCATACATGTTGTCTATGTCATCTATGTCGTCAACGTCGTCAATGTCGTCTATGTCGTCAATGTCGTCAGTGTCGTCAATATCGTCTATGTCGTCTATGTACTCAATGTCGTCAAAGACGTCTATGTCGTGTAGTTCGTTAATGTCGTCAATGGCGTCTTTGTCGTCAATATCGTCAATGTCATCAAAGTCGTATATATCGTCTATGTCGTCTATCTCATCAATGTCGTCAATGTCGTCTATGTCGTCAATGTCGTCTATGTCGTCAATATCGTCAATGTCGTCAATGTCGTCTATGTCGTCAATGTCTTCAATGCTGTCAATGTTGTCAATGTCATACATGATGTCTATGTCATCTATGTTGTCGATGTCGTCAAAGTCGTAAATATCGTCTATGTCGTCTATGTCGTCAATATCGTCTATGTCGTCTATGTCGTCAAAGTCGTCAATGTCGTCTATGTCGTCAATGTCGTCAAAGTCGTCAAAGTCGTCAATTACGTCTATGTCGCCTATGTAGTCAATGTCGTCAAAGACGTCTATGTCGTCTAGTTCGTCAATGTCGTCAATGGCTTCTTTGTCGTCAATATCGTCAATGTCGCCAAAGTCGTCAGTATCGTTCATTTCGTCTATATCGTCATTGTAGTCGATGTCGTCTATGTCGTGAATGTCGTCAATGTCGTGAATGTCGTCAATGTCGTCAAAGTCGTCAATATGGTCTATGTCGTCTATGTCGACTATGTCGTCAATGTCGTCAATTTCGTCAATGTCGTCAAAGGCGTCAATATCGTCTGTGTCGTCTAGGTAGTAAATGTCGTCAAAGACGTCCATGTCGTCTAGTTCGTCAATGTCGTCAATGGTGTCTTTGTCGTCAATATCGTCAATGTCGTCAAAGTCGTCAATGTCTTCAAAGTCGTCAATATCGTCAATGTCGTTAATGTCGTCAATGTCGTCAATGTCGTCAAAGTCGTAAATATCGTCTACATCTTCTATGTCATCAATGTCGTCTGTGTCGTCAATGTCGTCAATGTCGCCTATGTCGTCAAGGTCGTCAATGTCGTCCATGTCGTCATTATCGTCAATGTCGTCAAAGTCGTCAATGTCTTCAAAGTCGTCAATATCGTCTATGTCGTCTATGTCGTCAAAGTCGTCTATGTCGTCTATGTCGTCTATGTCGTCAATATCGTCAATGTCGTTAATGTCGTCAATGTCGTCAACGTCGCCTATGCCGTCAATGTCGTCAATGTCGTCTATGTCGTCAATGTCTTCAATGCTGTCAATGTTGTCAATGTCATACATGATGTCTATGTCATCTATGTTGTCAATGTCGTCCAAGTCGTAAATATCGTCTATGTCGTCTATGTCGTCAATATCGTCTAAGTCGTCTATGTCGTCAAAGTCGTCAATGTCGTCTATGTCGTCAATGTCGTCAATGTCCTCAAAGTCGTCAAAGTCGTCAATATCGTCTATGTCGTCTATGTCGTCAATGTCGTCAATACTGTCGAAGTCATCAATATCGCCTATGTCGTCTATGTCGTCGATGTCGTCAATTTCGTCAATGTCGTCAAAGGCGTCAATATCGTGTGTGTCGTCTATGTAGTCAATGTTGTCAAAGACGTCTATGTCGTCTAGTTCGTCAATGTCGTCAATGGCGTCTTTGTCGTCAATATCGTCAATGTCGTCAAAGTCGTCAATATCGTTTATGTCGTCTATCTCGTCAATGTCGTCAATGTTGTCTATGTCGTCAATGTCGTCAATGTCGTCTATTTCGTCAATGTCGTCAATGTCGTCAATGTCGTCAAAGTCGTCAATATGGTCTATGTCGCCTACGTCGTCAATGTCGTCAATGTCGTCAAAGTAGTCTATGTCGTCAATGTCGGCGATGACGTCAATGTGTGGTGTCGCACAAGTACAAAGTGCGCGCCACCTACTTTCGCCGCGCGCCGCCATGCATGCACGGCGCGGCGTTCTTCCGACGACAGCCACGAGCGCCCTCTGGTACAACGCCGCTCGTGGCCACCACTGAAGGACATCGGCGACTACGCACTTCGGACTGAGATAGCAACGAGTTAGGACCTTCGTAATCCGATAGGCACGAGTGAAGACTTTGCTATTGTACAGACACTAGGCAGGCCTCTAACAACTATGTATCAACATTCTGCAGTACTATGTAAAAGTTAAGTATTGTTACATTCTGTGCAATATATATATCTCTTTCTAATTTACTCGAGTGTTTATAGTTTCTGGCTGCTCCCCTCCGTACCGGCACCAGCGTGCTGTCTTTGTTAGCGTGTCGGTTTCATTCCACTCGGCCACCGACACCTACGACGAGGCTGGGACATAAAAGCGGCGACGAAGTCGGGACACAAAAGTGGCGACGAGGAGTGATAGAACCTTGGACCAGCCCGCTTGCAGCAGCCAGACAGCAGTAGTCGGAGCACGCAGAAATTGCTCCCGCCCACCCACCCTTAATATAAGAATTTTGGGGAAAGATATTTTGTTACGTGTTTTGTGGACTTTTTTGTTGCAGAGCGAGCCCTCCTTTCATATTGCATTTGTGTTTTGTTATAATTTACTTGTATGCGCGGCGCCTAATCGGTCAGCATGGCCACTACCCCGAACCCAAACTTAATGGAAATTATTCAGTTACAGACGGCGCAAATTACCCAGCTCCTGCAGGCTGTGGCCGAGCTCACAGCGCAGGCAGCTAACCAACAACAACAGCCGCCGCTTCAGCAGCCCACACCAGCCGCCGCAACACTTCCTACGTTTCGCCAATACAACGAACGTGAGGAAGACTGGAGTGATTATCTGGCGCAGTTTCAAGAACTCGTCGCGGCTCATCAAATTACAGGTCAGAAAGTGAAGCATCTGTTATTATCTGTAGTGGGCCCCCAGACCTTCGTTTTATTGCAAAAACTATTCCCTCACGCATCTCCTCGTGATGTAGACTTTGAACAAATAGTAGAGGCACTAAATGCTCATTATGAGAGAAAAGTTCTTGTAGCTGCGGCTCGGTACCGATTTTTCAGACTTAAAAAATTACCGCAGCAGTCACACCAAGAATGGATTACGGAATTGAAGGGCTTAACCCGCCAATGTAAATTTACTTGCTCTTGTGGACTTTCGTATAGTGACGTGATGTTGAGGGATGCGATTACGCAGAACATTCAGGACCCCAGAATTAGAGCAGCAATTCTGAAACAGTCTGACCCCTCCTTAGACAGTGTACTGCAGCTTATAGAAGCGCATGATACTTTTGACTTAGCAGATGTAGAAATGCAAAGCCACAGTGTAAATTCAGTGCGCCGCAACGGACGCTTTCCTAGCCGTAGTTCTCAGTATAGCACTAGTGATTCTTATTTTTCTACCGGCCGTGCTGAACAGACAGTGAACAGTAGCCAGTGTAAAAGTGCGACGCAAAGGTCGCCCCGTCGAGTTAGAAACAGTGATTTGAATAACGGGCGCCAACGCTCATTTCAGAAAAATGTACGTAAATCTTGCCCCCAGTGTGTGTCTCGCCACAAGCGTGCTCATTGCCCTAGTCGCAACGCAACCTGTTATCAATGTGGCAAATCGGGACATGTGCAGTCTGTGTGTATGCAAATTAAAAACTCAAAGAACAGTAACGTTAGAAACGGTGCCTTTCGGAGTAGTGCTTCGCAGAGTGCGAGAACAGTTCATTCTGTAAATGTTATACGGGCTGCGGAATTGAACAGTGCTTTCCTTGGATCTCAATTGCATGACAGTAGTTCTGCGCCTATGGCAAAACTATATAGTGCACCACGTAGCAAGCGCCGACGAGCGCGTAGAACAGTGCAACGGAAAAGGGTTCGGGACAAGCAAAATGACTATGAACAGTGCATTCCTGTAGTGAAAATAGTGCCTTCTGCAACTGCTCCTTGTAATAGTGCCCAGTACTGTGTAGCTAGTGACAGTAGACACCAAGTAGCTACTCAAAAGTGTAGTGCAGTAGTTAGTACATCTGGAGTAGCTTCGCATTGCGCGGACGCCGATCCGGCGGTAGTGTCATCTAGTGACAGTGTGGTTAATCCGCTGCGTGCCGAGTCTGCGCCGCTTACTTCACTACGCGGCCCGCGCAGACGCAGCAAACAAACCGTAGCAGACGTTGCCCACATTCGCGCACCTGTCGAGCGCCGCAAGCAAAAACTGTTTGTGACTCTCTTCGTAGAAAATAAGACGGTGCAATTTCAGCTTGATACTGGTTCCGCTGTCACATTAATTAATAAAGATACTTATGAACTTCTGGGTTCGCCAAAATTATCGCCGTCACAGCAAGTGTTAACAGCTTATACAGGTGAAAATATTCCCGTGCTAGGACAATGTAGCCTGCCCGCCTCTTTTCAAGGTGTTACGAAAACAGTTGCTTTTGTTGTTCTTCAGGCCAAATCTACGCAGAACATTTTTGGACTAGATGCTTTTGACTTGTTTGGTTTATCAATTCAAAGGGATGTGCTTCAAATTTCGTCAGTAGTGCCTCAGGATAAAATCAATGCATTGTGTGACAAATATAGTGACTTGTTTTCGCTGGAACTAGGTTGTGCAAAAGACTTCGTGGCACATGTAACTTTAAAAGACTCTGCAGTTCCAAAATTTCGTAAAGCTAGACCAGTGCCTATCGCCTTGCGTGATACATTTGCCGAAGAACTTAAACGTTGGCAAGATAGTGGGGTGATTTCTCCTGTTTCTGCGAGTCAGTGGGCCTCGCCTATAGTAATTATACCCAAGCCGTCAGGAAAACTTCGTCTCTGTGCAGACTTCAAATCAACAGTGAACAGTCAAACAATTGTCGACACTTATCCCCTGCCCAGACCTGAGGAACTGATGGACAAATTAGGACAGTCTCGCTTCTTTTCTAAGATTGATTTAGCAGAGGCATACTTACAGATTCCACTTGATGACGAGTCAAAAAAGTTTTTCGTCATTAATACTCACATGGGCCTTTTTCAATTTCAACGCTTACCCTTTGGCAGTTCTTCCGCTCCCGCTATTTTTCAGCGTTTCTTGGAACAGCTGACAGTTTCTGTACCGTGTTGCTCGAACTATTTAGATGACATTGTGGTATCCGGACGTACAGTTGAAGAACATTTAGCAAACCTGGAGTGCCTTTTCAAAGTTTTGACTGCAGCAGGTCTACGTTGCAATAAAGCAAAATGTTCGTTTTTTCAAACTGAAATAGAGTACCTAGGCCATGTGATTAATGCCCAAGGAATTCATCCCTTACAGTTACATCTTAGAGCAATCAAAGACTTGCCTCCTCCTAAGAATGTGCATGAATTGCAAGCAGTGATGGGAAAGCTTAACTATTATTTCAGGTTTATTCCCAATGCCTCTCAGAT
Source organism: Locusta migratoria (assembly GCA_026315105.1). NCBI lineage: Eukaryota > Metazoa > Arthropoda > Insecta > Orthoptera > Acrididae > Locusta > Locusta migratoria. The sequence goes on from JAOYRU010000517.1 coordinate 1,224,415, forward strand.
TGCAGCTCCACTGCATCATTTACGTAGGAAGAATGTTCCTTTTGTATGGTCCAAAGATTGTCAGGTTGCCTTTGACAAATTAAAGTCTGCACTACTCAGTGATGCATGTTTGATTCCCTTTGACCCACAGAAGCCTGTAGTGTTAGCAGTTGACGCCTCATCGTACGGTGTCGGCGCAGTTCTGTCACATCGTATTGGATGTCATGATCGTCCTATTGCCTTTGCATCCAAGCTACTGACGCCGACGCAACAGAATTACAGTCAGATAGAAAAGGAGGCCTTATCAATCATTTACGGCGTCACAAAGTTTCATCATTATCTGTATGGCAGAAAATTCTATTTGTTGACAGACCACAAGCCTCTCACGTCGTTGTTCTCACCCACAAAGCCGATTCCGCCACGTACGGCACAAAAGCTTCAGAGATGGTCCTTAATACTGTCTAATTATCAGTATGAGATTTTGTACCGACCTACCACTAAACATGCTAACGCGGACACACTTTCCCGACTTCCGGTTGGCCAGGATGTGTCGTTTGATTCTTCAGAAATGGCATGTTGTCAGATAGACTCCAGAGATGCTTCCGCTGTCGCAGACTTTCCTTTGAACTCTCGTCGGGTTGCACAGGAAACAGCTGCGGATGCAGACTTAAGTGTGGTAGCACGTTTTGTTCGCTTTGGTTGGCCTGCCAGAGCCAAAGACATTGATCGGCCTTTGGTTCGACGTTATTTTGCACAACGTCATGCATTATCTTTAAGTCAGGGTGTACTGTTGTTGCATACCGACAACGACCAAGCAAGAGTGATTGTTCCTCGTTCCCTGCAACGAGAAGTGTTACGCCTCCTGCATCAAGGACATTGGGGCATTGTTAGGACAAAGCAACTGGCCAGACGTCATTGTACCTGGGTTGGTATGGACGCTCAGATAGAGAGCATGACATCACAGTGTACAGTTTGTGCGGAGCATCAGGCGGCTCCTCCGCAACGTTTCTCAGACTGGCCACGCCCCAAGGGACCATGGCAACGTTTACACATTGACTTTGCCGGACCTTTCTGGAATACACGCTGGTTAATTGTTGTAGACGCTTTCAGCAAGTTTCCTTTTGTGATTGCCATGAACTCAACGACAGCTTCTAGTACAATCAGTGCCTTAACATCAGTGTTTTGCATCGAAGGCTTGCCTGAAACTATCGTCAGTGACAATGGACCTCAGTTTGTTAGTGCGGAATTTCAACAGTTTTGTCGTGTGAATGGCATTCAGCATATCACCACCGCACCTTTTCACCCTCAGTCCAATGGTGAAGCAGAACGTTTCGTTCGAACATTCAAGTCTCACATGGAGAAGATGAAAGGTCAGCACTCCAGGCAGCAAGCTCTTCAAATTTTCCTGTCTACGTATCGGTGCATGCCACGTGACGGCCCGTCTCCTGCCGAGCTGCTACACGGCCGCCGTCACCGCACTCTCCTTCACCTGCTGCAGCCTCCCACGCACCGAGTCGGTTCGTATGGCGCTACGCGTTTTCAGGTTTCTACGCCGGTGCTGTACAGGGTGTTTGCTGGAAACAAGAAGACATGGTTGCCGGGCACGATTCAGCGCGTGCTTGGTCGCAATATGTTTATTGTACGTTCTTCCACAGGGTCGGAGCTGCGGCGCCACGCAAACCAATTGCGCCTGCACAGACTGCGCGATCCTGTCTCCGGTTTCTTGATTCCAGACCCAGTTCTGCGCCAGGGAGCACAACCACATCGTTCGTCCCCGGACTACGAGATCCCTATGGACGTCGACGTACATCCGACGCAGTCGTCGCCGCCGCTGTCGCCGCCGCAGATGACAGCGTCACCGAGAGGGACTCCGGGACCGTGCGGGCCCCCCCAGCTTGGGCCACGCACCTCAGAAGAAGATGACCTGCTCCCTCTGGGCGGGGGCGGGCGCCCTTCCCCAGGTTTCGGCGGGTTCCCTGGAGGATCGCAAGGCGGATGCCGGGGCGCGGACGGCGTCTCGATCCCGGCCTCAGCTACGACGCCCGTCCCACCAGTAACGCCCCCGCTCAGGCCCTCCTCCCAGTGCCGTCGCCGTGGCCCTCAGCCCTACGCCACGACGGCGCGGCGGTTTGGGGGGGAGGGGTGTGGTGTCGCACAAGTACAAAGTGCGCGCCACCTACTTTCGCCGCGCGCCGCCATGCATGCACGGCGCGGCGTTCTTCCGACGACAGCCACGAGCGCCCTCTGGTACAACGCCGCTCGTGGCCACCACTGAAGGACATCGGCGACTACGCACTTCGGACTGAGATAGCAACGAGTTAGGACCTTCGTAATCCGATAGGCACGAGTGAAGACTTTGCTATTGTACAGACACTAGGCAGGCCTCTAACAACTATGTATCAACATTCTGCAGTACTATGTAAAAGTTAAGTATTGTTACATTCTGTGCAATATATATATCTCTTTCTAATTTACTCGAGTGTTTATAGTTTCTGGCTGCTCCCCTCCGTACCGGCACCAGCGTGCTGTCTTTGTTAGCGTGTCGGTTTCATTCCACTCGGCCACCGACACCTACGACGAGGCTGGGACATAAAAGCGGCGACGAAGTCGGGACACAAAACAATGTCGTCAATGTCTTCAATGCTGTCAATGTTGTCAATGTCATACATGTTGTCAATGTCATCTATGTCATCAATATCATCAAAGTCGTAAATATCGTCTATGTCGATTATGTCGTCAATGTCGTCAAAGTCGTCAATATCTTCTATGTCGTCTATGTCGTCAATGTCGTCAATTTCGTCAATGTCGTCATAGGCGTCAATATCGTCTATATCGTCTATGTAGTCAATGTCGTCAAAGACGTCTATGTCGTCTAGTTCGTCAATGTTTTCAATGGCGTCTTTGTCGTCAATATCGTCAATGTCGTCAAAGTCGTCAATATCGGTTATGTCGTCTATGTCGTCAATATCGTCAATTTCGTCTATGTCGTCAATGTCATCAATGTCGTCTATGTCGTCAATGTCGTCAATGTCGTCAATGGCGTCCTTGCTGTCAATATCGTCAATGTCGTCAAAGTCGTCAATATCGGTTATGTCTTCTATGTCGTCAATGTCGTCAATGTCGTCAATGCCGTCTATGTCGTCAATGTCGTCAATGTCGTCTATGTCGTCAATGTCGTCAATGTCGTCAATGTCGTCAAAGTCGTCAATATCGTCTATGTCGTCTATGTCGTCAATGTCGTCAATGTCGTCAAAGTAGTCCATGTCGTCAATGTCGTCAATGACGTCAATGTCGTCAATATTGGCTAGGTTATCAATGTCGTCAAAGTCGTCAATATCGTCTATGTCGTCTATGTCGTCAATGTCGTCAATGTCGTCAAAGTCGTCTATGTCGTCAATGTCGTCAATGTCGTCAATGTCGTTAATGTCGTCAATGTCGTCAATGTCGTCTATGTCGTCAATATCGTCAATGTCGTCAAAGCCGTCAATATCGTCTATGTCGTCAATGATGGCAATGTCGTCTATGTCGTCAATTTCGTCGATGTCATCTATGTCGTCAATGTCATCAACGTCGTTAATAACGTCAAAGTCGTCAATGTCGTAAATATCGTCAATGTCGTCAATGTCGTCAAAGTCGTCAATATCGTCTATGTCGTCAATGTCGTCTATGTCGTCAATGTCGTCTATGTCGTCAATATCGTCAATGTCGTCAATGTCGTCAATGTCGTCAATGTCGTCAATTTCGTCTATGTCGTCAATGTCATCAATGTCGTCTATGTCGTCAATGTCGTCAAAGTCGCCAATATCATCTATGTCGTCTATGTCGTCAATGTCGTCAATGACGTCAATGTCGTCAATTACGTGAATGTCGTCAATGTCTTCAATGCTGTCAATGTTGTCAATGTCATACATGTTGTCTATGTCATCTATGTCATCAACGTCGTCAATGTCGTCTATGTCGTCAATGTCGTCAGTGTCGTCAATATCGTCTATGTCGTCTATGTACTCAATGTCGTCAAAGACGTCTATGTCGTGTAGTTCGTTAATGTCGTCAATGGCGTCTTTGTCGTCAATATCGTCAATGTCGTCAAAGTCGTCTATGTTGTCAATGTCGTCCATGTCATCAATGTCGTCAATGTCGTTAATGTCGTCAATGTCGTCTATGTCGTCAATGTCGTTAATGTCGTCAATGTCGTCAACATCTTCTATGTCGTCTATGTCGTCAATGTCGTCTATGTCGTCAATGTCGTCAATGTCGTCTATGTCGTCAATATCGTCAATGTCGTCAAAGTCGTCAATATCGTCTGTCGTCAATGTCGTCAATGACGTCAATGTCGTCTATGTCGTCAATATCGTCAATGTCGTCAAAGTCGTCAATATCGTCTATGTCGTCAATGTCGTCAATGTCGTCTATGTCGTCAATTTCTTTATGTCATTTTTGTCGTCAATGGCGTCTTTGTCGTCAATATCGTCAATGTCGTCAAAGTCGTCAATATCGGTTATGTCGTCTATGTCGTCAATATCGTCAATGTCGTCTATATCGTCAATGTCGTCAATGTCGTCTATGTCGTCAATGTCGTCAATATCGTCAATAGCGTCTTTGTCGTCAATATCGTCAATGTCGTCAAAGTCGTCAATATCGGTTATGTCGTCTATGTCGTCAATGTCGTCAATGTCGTCAATGTCGTCTATGTCGTCAATGTCGTCAATGTCGTCTATGTCGTCAATGTCGGCAATGTCGTCAATGTGGTCAAAGTCGTCAATATCGTCTATGTCGCCTATGTCGTCAATGTCGTCAATGTCGTCAAAGTAGTCCATGTCGTAAATGTGGCCAAGATGTCAATGTCGTCAATGTTGGCTCAGTTATCAATGTCGTCAAAGTCGTCAATATCGTCTATGTCTTCTATGTCGTCTATGTCGTCAATGTCGTCAATGGTCAATGACGTCAATGTCTTCAATGCTGTCACTGTTGTCAATGTCATACATCTTGTCTGTGTCATCTATGTCGTCAAAGTCTTAAATATCATCTGTCGTTTATGTCGTCATTGTCGTCTATGTCGTCTATGTCAACGAAGTCGTCGATGTCGTCTATGTTGTCAATGTCGTCAATGTCGTCAATGTCGTCAAAGTCATCAATATCGTCTATGTCGTATATGTCGTCAATGTCGTCAATGTCGTCAATGTCGTCTATGCCGTCAATGTCGTCTATGTCGTCAATGACTGCAAAGCCGTCAAAGTCGTCAAAGTCGTCAATATCGTCTATGTCGTCTATGTAGTCAATGTCGTCAAAGACGTCTACGTCTTCTAGTTCGTCAATGTCGTCAATGGCGTCTTTGTCATCAATATCGTCAATTTTGTCAAAGTCGTCAATATCGTTTATGTCGTATATATCGTCAATGTAGTCAATGTCGTCTATGTCGTCAATGTCGTCAATGTCGTCAATGTCGTGAAAGTCGTCAATATGGTCTATGTCGTCTATGTCGTCAATGTCGTCAATGTCGTCAATGTCGTCAAAGTAGTCTATGTCGTCAATGTCGGCAATGACGTCAATGTCGTCAATGTCTTCAATGCTGTCAATGGTGTTAATGTCATACATGTTGTATATGTCATCTATGTCGTCAAAGTCGTCTATGTCGTTAATGTTGTCAATGTCGTCAATGTCGTCAAAGTCGTAAATATCCTCTACATCTTCTGTGTCATCAGTGTCGTCTGTGTCGTCAATGTCGTCAATGTCGCCTATGTCGTCAAGGTCGTCAACGTCGTCTATGTCGTCAATATCGTCAATCTCGTCAATGTCTCCAATGTCTTCAAAGTCGTCAATATCGTCTATGTCGTCTATGTCGTCAATGTCGTCATTGTCGTCTATGCCGTCAATGACGTCAATGTCGTCTATGTCGTCAATGTCGTCAATGCTGTCGATGTTGTCAATGTCATGCATGTTGTCTATGTCATCTACATTGTCAATGTCGTCAAAGTCGTAAATATCGTCTATGTCGTCAATGTCGTCTATGTCGTCTATGTCGTCAATGTCGTCAATGTCGTCTATGTCGTCAATTTCGTTAATGTCGTCAATTACGTCAATATCGTCTATGTCGTCAATGTCGTCTATGTCGTCAATGTCGTCAATGTAGTCTATGTCGTCAATATCGTCAATGTCGTCAAAGTCGTCAATATCGTCTATGTCGCCTATGTCGACAATGTCGTCAATGTCGTCTATGTCGTCTATTTCGTCAATGTCGTCTATGTCGTCAATGTCGTCAACTTCGTTAATGTCGTCAAAGTCGTCAATATCGTCAATGTAGTCGATGTCGTCAATGTCGTCAATGTCGTCAAAGTCGTCAATGTCGTCAATGTCGTCAATTACGTCAATGTCGTCAATGTCTTCAATGCTGTCAATGTTGTCAATGTCATACATGTTGTCTATGTCATCTATGTCGTCAAAATCGTCAATGTCGACAAAGTCGTCAATATCGTCTATGTCGTCAAAGTCGTCTATGTCGTCTATGTCGTCTATGTCGTCAATATCGTCACTGTCGTCAATGTCGTCGAAGTCGTCAATGTCGTCTGTGTCGCCAATGTCGACAAAGTCAACTATGTCATCAATGTCGTCAATGACATCAATGTCGTCAATGTCGTCAATGTCTTCAATACTGTCAATGTCTTCAATGCTGTCAATGTTGTCAATGTCTTACATGTTTTTCTATGTCATCCATGTCGTCAATGTCGACAAAGTCGTTAATATCCTCTATGTCGTCTAAGTCGTCAATGTCGTATATGTCGTCAATATCGTCAATGTCGTCAATGTCGTCAATATCGTCAATGTGGTCAAAGTCGTCAATATCGTCAATGTCGTCAATGTCGTCTGTCGTGTATGTCGTCTATGTCGTCAATGTCGTCTATGTTGTCAATGTCGTTAATGTCGTCAATATCGTCAATGTCGTCAATGTCCTCTATGTCGTCAATGTGGTTAATGTTTTCAATGTCATCAATATCGTCTATGTCGTCAATGTCGTCCATGTCGTCAATGTCGTCAATGTCGTCAATGTCGTCTATGTCGTCAATGTCGTCAAATTCGTCAATATCGTCTATGTCGTCTATGTCGTCAATTTCGTCAATGTCGTCTATGTCGTCAATGTCATCAGTGTCATCTATGTCATCAATGTCGTCAATGTCGTCAATGTCTTCAATGCTGTCAATTTTGTCAATGTCATACATGTTGTCTATGTCCTCTATGTCGTCAATGTCGTCAATATCGTCAATGTCGTCAATGTCGTCAAAGTCGTCAATATCGTCTATGTCGTCTATGTCGTCAATGTCGTCTATGTCGTCTATGTCGTCTATGTCGTCAATATGGTCAATGGCGTCAATGTCGTCAATGTCGTCTATGTCGTCAATGTCGTCAATGTCGTCAAAGTCATAATATGGTCTACATCGTCTATGTCATAGATAGATAGATAGATTATTTATTTGTTCCGTAGACCCATATTGAGGTGATCCTCGTGGATGTGGAACATGTCAAGAAACAAAATTTACAAGTTGAATAACAAATAATACTAATAATATAGATACATACACTTATAATAGAAATACAGATACATAATTTTTAAGGGTTTTTTTGCTGATAATATACTAATACTAAATTAGTATGAGTGCATGCATCATTTGGTACAATTTAGAAATTCACTAATGGAGTAGAAGGAGTTGGCCACTAGAAAGTCTTTTAGGTTCCTCTTAAACTGATCTTTATTTGTAGCTAAATTTTTTATACTTGATGGTAAATTATTGAAAATGTGTGTTCCTGAGTAGTGGACCCCTTTTTGAACTAAGGTAAGTGCTTTTAAATCCTTGTGTACATCATTTTTATATCTAGTATTGTATGTATGAACTGAGCTGTTTGTTGGGAAAAGGGATATATTATTTATGACAAATTTCATTAAGGAATAAATATACTGAGAGGCAGTAGTTAATATACCCAGTTCTTTGAAGAGGCTTCCACAAGACGTCCGTGAATTTACTCCACAAATAATACGTATAACACGTTTTTGGACTCTGAAGACTTTTGACTGACTTGAAGAGTTACCCCAAAATATTATACCATATGACACTAAGGAATGAAAGTAAGCAAAGTATGCAAGCTTTGTTATTTTTATGTCTCCTATGTCTGATAACACTCGTATTGAAAGTACAGATTTGTTGAGTCGTTTCTGCAGTTCTGTGGTGTGCTCCTCCCAACTAAGTTTATTATCAAGCTGTAATCCCCGGAATTTAATTCTGTCAACCTCTTCTATCTGCTCTTCTTCATATTTAATGCATATGCTGTTAGGAAATCTCTTACATGTTCTGAACTGCATGTAGTGCGTCTTTTTAAAGTTTAATGACAATGAGTTGGCTTTAAACCATTTATTAATGTTCATGAAAATATCATTAGCAAACTTTTCTATCACTATTCTTGACGTACTCTTTATTGAAATACTTGTATCATCTGCAAACAAAACGAACTCTGCTTTTGGTAGTGTCAATCTCGTCAAAGTCGTCAATATCGTCTATGTCGTCTATGTCGTCAATGTCGTCAATGTCGTCAATGTCATCAATATCGTCAATGTCGTCAATGTCGTCAAAGACGTCAATATCGTCTATGTCGTCAATGTCGTCTATGTCGTCTGTGTCGTCAATATCGTCTATGTCGTCAATGTCATCAATGTCGTCAATGTCGTCTATGTCGTCAATGTCGTTAACTTCATCAATGTCGTCAATATCGTCTATGCCGACTATGTCGTCAATGTCGTCTATGTCGTCAATGTCGTCAACGTAGTCAATGTCGTCCATGTCGTCAATGTCGTTAATGTCGTCAATGTCGTCAATATCGTCTATGTCGTCCATGTCGTCAATGTCGTCAAAGTCGTAATTATCGTCTATGTCGTCAATGTCGTCAATGTCGTCTATGTCGTCAATGTCGTCTATGTCGTCAATGTCGTCAATGTCGTCAATGTCAACAAATTCGTCAATATCGTCTATGTCGTCCATGTCGTCAATGTTATCTATGTCGTCTACTTTGCCTATGTCGTCAATGTCGTCTATGTCTTCAATGTCGTCAGCATTGTTAATGTCATCAATGTCATCAATGTCGTCAATTTCGTCTATGTCGTCTATGTCGTCAATGTCAGGTAGGTTGTCAATGTCGTCAATGTCGTCAATATCGTCTATGTCGACAATGTCGTCAAAATCGTCTATGTCGTCAATGTCGTCAATGACTTCAATGCTGTCATTGTTGTCAATGTCATACATGTTTTCTATGTCATCTATGTCATCAATGTCGTCTATGTCGTCTAGGTCGTCAATGTCGTCTGTGTCGTCAATATCGTCAATGTCGTCAATGTCGTCAATATCGTCATTGTGGTCAAAGTCGTCAATATCGTCTATGTCGCCAATATCGTCTATGTCGTGTATTTCGTCTATGTCGTCAAAGTCGTCTATGTTGTCAATGTCGTTAATATCGTCAATATCGTCAATGTCGTCAATGTCGTCTATGTCGTCAATGTCGTTAATGTTGTCAATGTCGTCAATATCGTCTATTTCGTCTATGTCGTCAATGTCGTCCATGTCGTCAATGTCGTCAATGTCAATGTCGTCAATGTCGTCTATGTCGTCAATGTCGTTAATGTCGTCAATGTCGTCAATATCGTCTATGTCGTCTACGTCGTCAATGTCGTCTATGTCGTCAATGTTGTCAATGTCGTCTATGTCGTCAAAATCGTCAATGTCGTCATAGTCGTCAATATCGTCTATGTCGTCTATGTCGTCAATATCGTCCAGGTCGTCTATGTCGTCTATGTCGTCTATGTCGTCAATATCGTCAATGTCGTCAATTTCGTCAATGTCGTCAATGTCGTCTATGTCGTCAATGTCGTCAATGTCGTCAATTTCCTCAATGTCTTCAAAGTCGTCAATATCATCTATGTTGTCTATGTCGTGAATGTCGTGAATGTCGTCAATGTCATTAATGTCGTCAATGACGTCAATGTCGTCAATGTCTTCAATGCTGTCAATGTTGTCAATGTCATACATGTTGTCTATGTCATCTATGTCGTCAATGTCGTCAATGTCGTCTATGTCGTTAATGTTGTCAATGTCGTCAATATCGTCTATGTTGTCTATGTAGTCAATGTCGTCATAGACGTCTATGTCGTCTAGTTCATCAATGTCGTTAATGGCGTCTTTGTCGTCAATATCGTCAATGTCGTCATTGTCGTCAAAGTCGTCAATATCGGTTATGTCGTCTATGTCGTCAATGTCGTCATAGTCGTCTATGTCTTCAATGTCGTCTATGTCGTCAAAGTCCTCATTGTCGACAATTTCGTCAATATCGTCTATGTCGTCTATGTCGTCAATGTCGTCAATGTCGTCAAAGTAATCTATGTCGTCAATGTCGTCAATGTCGTCTATGTCGTCAAGGTCGTCAATGTCGTCAATGTCGTCAAAGTGGTAAATATCGTCAAAGTCGTAAATATCGTCTACATCGTCTATGTCATCAATGTCGTCAGTGTCGTCAATGTCGTCAATGTCGTCAATGTCGTCAAAGTCGTCAATATCGTCTATGTCGTCTATGTCGTCAATGTCGTCAATGTCGTCTATGTCGTCAAGGTCGTCAATGTCGTCTATGTCGTAAATATCGTCAATGTCGTCAATGTCGTCAATGTCGTCAATGTCGTCTATGACGTCAATGTCGTCATTGTTGTCAATGTTGTCAATGTCGTCAATGTTGTCAAAATCGTCAATGTCGTCAATGTCGTCTATGTCGTCAATGTCGTCAATGTTGTCTATGTTGTCAATATCGTCAATGTCGTCAATGTCGTCAAATTCGTCAATATCGTCTATGTCGTCTATGTCGTCAATTTCGTCAATGTCATCTATGTCGTCAATGTCGTCAACGTCGTTAATGTCGTCAAAGTCGTCAATGTCGTCAGTATCGTCAATGTCGTCAATGTCGTCAAAGTCGTCAATATCGTCTATGTCGTCAATGTCTTCTATGTCGTCAGGGTCGTCAACGTCGTCTATGTCGTCAATGTCGTCAATGACGTCAATGTCGTCAATATCGACAATATCGTCTATGTCGTCAATGTCGGCAATGTCGTCTATATCGTCAATGTCGTCAATGTCGTCTATGTCGTCAATGTCGTCAATGTCGTCAATGTCGTCAAAGACGTCAATATCGTCTATGTCGTCTATGTCATCAATGTTGTCTATGTCGTCTACTTCGCCTATGTCGTCAAGTCGTCTATGTCTTCAATGTCGTCAGTGGCGTCAATGTCGTCAATGTCGTCAAAATCGTCTATGTCGTCAATTTCGTCAATATCAACATTTTCGTCAATGTCATCAATGTCGTCAATTTCGTCTATGTCGTCAATGTTGGATAGGTTATCAATGTCGTCAACGTCGTCAATATCGTCTATGTCGTCTATGTCGTCAATGTCGTCTATGTCGTCAATGTCGTCTATGTCGTCAATGTCGTTAATGTCGTCAATGTCGTCAATATCGTCTATGTCGTCTATGACGTCAATGTCGACAAAGTCGTAAATATCGTCTATGTCGTCTATGTCGTCAATGTCGTCAATGTCGTCTATGTCGTCAATGTCGTCAATGTGGTCAAAGTCGTCAATGTCGTCATTGTCGTCAATGTCGTCAAAGACGTCAATATCGTCTATGTCGTCAATGTTGTCTATGTCGTCTACTTCGCCTATGTCGTCAATGTCGACTATGTCTTCAATGTCGTCAGTGTCGTCGATGTCGTCAATGTCGTCAAAATCGTCTATGTCGTCAATTTCGTCAATATCGACATTTTCGTCAATGTCATCAATGTCGTCAAAGTCGTCAATGTCGACTATGTCGTCTATGTCGTCTATGTCGTCAATTATGTCAATGTCGTCAATGTCATCAATATCGTCAATGTCGTCAATGTCGTCAAAGTCGTCAATATCGTCTATGTCGTCTATGTCGTCAATGTCGTCTATGTAGTCAATGTCGTCAAAGACGTCTATGTCGTCAATGTCGTCTAGTTCGTCAATGTTGTCAATGGCATCTTTGTCGTCAATATCGTCAAAGTCGTCAATATCGTTTATGTCGTCTATGTCGTCAATGTCGTCAATGTCGTCTATGTCGTCAATGTCGTCAATGTCGTCTATGTCATCAATGTCGTCAATGTCTTCAAAGTCGTCAATTTCGTCTATGTCGTCTATGTTGCGTCAATGTCGTCAATGTCGTCTATGCCGTCTATGTCGTTAATGTCGTCTATGTCGTCTATGTCGTCAATGTCGTCATTGTCGTTTATGTCGTCAATGTCGTCAATGTCGTCAATGTCGTTAATGTCATCAATGTCGTCAATAACGTCATGCCGTCTATGTCGTCAATGTCGTCTATGTCGTCAATGTTGTCAACATCGTCAATGTCGTCTATGTCGTCAAAGTCGTAAATATGGTCTACATCGTCTTTGTCATCAATGTCGTCTGTGTCGTCAATGTCGTCAATATCGTCAAAGTCGTCAATATCGTCTATGTCGTCTATGTCGTCAATGTCGTCAATGTCGTCAATGTCGTCAATGTCATCAATATCGTCAATGTCGTCAATGTCGTCAAAGTCGTCAATATCGTTTATGTTGTCAATGTCGTCTATGTCGTCTATGTCGTCAATATCGTCAATGTCATCAATGTCGTCAATGTCGTCAATGTCGTCTATGTCGTCAATGTCGTTAATGTCATCTATGTCGTCAATGTCGTCTATGTCGTCAATGTCGTCAATGTCTTCAATGTCGACAAATTCGTCAACATCGTCTATGTCGTCCATGTCGTCAATGTTGTCTATGTCGTCTACTTTGCCTATGTCGTCAATGTCGTCTATGTCTTCAATGTCGTCAGTATCGTTAATGTCATCAATGTCGTCAATGTCGTCAATTTCGTCTATGTCGTCTATGTCGTCAATGTCGGCTAGGTTGTCAATGTCGTCAAAGTCGTCTATGTCATCAATGTCGTCAATGACGTCAATGTCGTCAATGTCTTCAACGCTGTCAATGTTGTCAATGTCACACATGTTGTCTATGTCATCTATGTCGTCGAAGTCGTAAATATCGTCAATGTCGTCACTGTCGTCAATGACGTCAATGTCGTCAATGTCGTCAATGTCTTCAATACTGTCAATGTCTTCAATGCTGTCAATGTTGTCAATGTCATACATGTTTTCTATATCATCTATGTCGTCAATGTCGTCAAAGTCGTCTATGTCGTCAATGTTGTCAATGTCATCAATGTCGTCAATGTCGTCAATGTCGTCAAGGTCGTAAATATTGTCTACATCTTCTATGTCATCAATGTCGTCTATGTCGTAAATGTCGTCTGTGTCGTCAAGGTCGTCAATGTCGGCAATGTCGCCAATGTCTTCAAAGTCGTCAATATCGTCTATGTCGTCAATGTCGTCTATGCCGTCAATGTCGTCAATGTCGTCTATGTCGTCAATGTCTTCAATGCTGTCAATGTTGTCAATGTCATACATGTTGTCTATGTCATCTATGTTGTCAATGTCGTCAAAGTCGTAAATATCGTCTATGCCGTATATGTCGTCAATATCGTCAAAGTCATCTATGTCGTCAAAGTCGTCAATGTCGTCTATGTCGTCTATGTCGTCTATGTCGTCAATGTCGTCAATTTCGTCAATGTCGTCAAAGGCGTCAATATCGTCAGTGTCGTCTATGTAGTCAATGTCGTCAAAGACGTCTATGTCGTCAATGTCGTCTAGTTCGTCAATGTCGTCAATGGAGTCTTTGTCGTCAATATCGTCAAAGTCGTCAATATCGTTTATGTCGTCTATGTCGTCTATGTCGTCAATGTCGTATATGTCGTCAATGTCGTCAATGTCGAGTATGTCGTCAATGTCGTCAATGTCATCAATGTCGTCATAGTCGTCAGTATGGTCTATGTCTTCTATGTCGTCAATGTCGTCAAAGTCGTCAAAGTAGTCTACGTCGTCAATGTCGGCGATGACGTCAATGTCGTCAATGTCTTCAATGCTTTCAATGTTGTCAATGTCATACATGTTGTCTATGTCGTATATGCCGTCAATGTCGTCAAAATCGTAAATATCGTCTATGTCGTCTATGTTGTCAATGTCGTCTATGTCGTCAATGTCGTCAAATTCGTCTATGTCGTCAATGTTGTTAATGTCGTCAATGTCGTCAATGTCGTCAAAGTCGTAAATATCGTCTACATCTTCTATGTCATCAATGTCGTCTTTGTCGTCAATGTCGTCAATGTCGTCTATGACGTCAAGGTCGTCAATGTCGTCTATGTCGTCATTATCGTCAATGTCGTCAATGTCGTCAATGTCTTCAAAGTCGTCAATATCTTCTATGTCGTCTATGTCGTCAATATCGTCAATGTCGTCTATGCCGTAAATGTCGTCAATGTCGTCTATGTCGTCAATGTCGTCAATGCTGTCGATGTTGTCAATGTCATACATGTTGTCTATGTCATCTACTTTGTCATTGTCGTCAAATCGTAAATATCGCCTATGTCGTCTATGTCGTTAATGTCGTCTATGTCGTCTATTTCGTCAATGTCGTCATTGTCGACTATGTCGTCAATGTCGTCAATGTCGTCAATGTCGTCAAAGTCGTCAAAGTCGTCAAAGTCGTCAATATCGTCTATGTCGTCTATGTCGTCAATGTCGTCAATGTCGTCAAAGTCGTCTATGTCGTCAATATCGTCAATGTCGTCAATGTCGTCAATGTCGTAAATATGGTCTACATCGTCTATGTCATCAATGACGTCTGTGTCGTCAATGTCGTTAATCTCGTCAAAGTCGTCAATATCGTCTATGTCGTCTATGTCGTCAATGTCGTCAATGTCGTCAATGTCGTTAATGTCATCAATATCGTCAATGTCGTCAATGTCATCAAAGTCGTCAATATCGTTTATGTTGTCAATGTCGTCTATGTCGTCTATGTCGTCTATGTCGTCAATATCGTCAATGTCATCAATGTCGTAAATGTCGTTAATGTCATCAATGTCGTCAATAACGTCTATGCCGTCTTTGTCGTCAATGTCGTCTATGTCGTCAATGTTGTCAACGTCGTCAATGTCGTCTATGTCGTCAATGTCGTTAATGTCGTCAATGTCGTCAATATCGTCTATGTCGTCCATGTCGTCAATGTCGTCAAAGTCGTAATTATCGTCTATATCGTCTATGTCATCAATGTCGTCAATGTCATCTATGTCGTCAATAATGTCTATGTCGTCAATGTCGTCAATGTCGACAAAGTCGTCAATATCGTCTGTGTCGTCCATGTCGTCAATGTTGTCTATGTCGTCTACTTTGCCTATGTCGTCAATGTCGTCAATGTCTTCAATGTCGTCAGTGTCGTTAATGTCATCAATGTCGTCAATGTCGTCAATTTCGTCTATGTCGTCTATGTCGTCTATGTCGTCAATGTCGGCTAGGTTGTCAATGTCGTCAATGTCGTCAATATCGTCTATGTCGTCTATGTCGTCTAAGTCGTCAATGTCGTCAAAGTCGTCTATTTCGTCAATGTCGTCAATGACGTCAATGTCGGCAATGTCTTCAATGCTGTCATTGTTGTCAATGTCATACATGTTGTCTATGTCATCTATGTCGTCAAAGTAGTAAATATCGTCTATGTCGCCATTGTCGTCAATGTCGTCTATGTCGTCAGTGTCGTCAATGTCGTTACTGTCGTCAATATCGTCTATGTCGTCTGTGTCGTCAATGTCGACAAAGTAAACTGTCATCAATGTCGTTAATGACGTCAATGTCGTCTATGTCGTCAATGTCGTCAATGTCGTCAATATCGTCTATGTCGTCTATGTAGTCAATGTCGTCAAAGATGTCTATGTCGTCTAGTTCGTCAATGTCGTCAATGGCGTCTTTGTCGTCAATATCGTCAATGTTGTCAATGTCGTCAAAGTCGTCAATATCGGTTACGTCGTCTATGTCGTCAATGTCGTCAATGTCGTCTATGTCGTCAATGTCGTCAATGTCGTCTATGTCGTCAATGTCGTCAATGTCGTCAATGTCGTCAAAGTCGTCAATATCGTCTATGTCGTCTATGTCGTCACTGTCGTCAATGTCGTTAAAGTAGTCTATGTCGTCAATGTCGTCAACAACGTCAATGTCGTCAATGTCTTCAATGCTGTCAATGTTGTCAATGTCATACATCTTGTCTATGTCATCTATGTCGTCAATGTCGTCGAAGTCGTAAATATCGTCTATGTCGTCTATGTCGTCATGTCGTCTATGTCGTCCCTGTCGTCAATGTCGTCAATGTCGTCTATGTCGTCAATGACGTCAATGTCGTCAATGTCGCCAATGTCAATATCGTCTATGCCGTCTATGTTGTCAGTGTCGTCAATGTCGTCTATGTCGTCAATGTCGTCAATGTTGTCAGTGTCGTCAATGTCGTCAAAGTCGTAAATATCGTATACATCGTCTATGTGATCAATGTCGTCAGTGTCGTCAATGTCGTCAATGTCATCAATGTCGTCAAAGTCGTCAATATCAACTGTCTTCTATGTCGACAATGTCGTCAATGTCGTCTATGTCGTCAAGATCGTCAATGTCGTCTATGTCGTCAATATCGTCAATGTCGTCAATGTCGTCTATGTCGTCAATGTCATCAATGTCGTCAATGACGTCAATGTCGTCAATGTCGTCAATGTCGTCAATGTCGTCAAAGTCGTCAATGTCGTCAATATTGGTTGTGTCGTCAATGTCGTCAATGTCGTCTATGTCGTCAATGTCGTCAATGTCGTCAACGTCGTCAATGTCGTCAAAGTCGTCAATATGGTCAATGTCGTCTATGTCGTCAATGTCGTAAATGTCGTCAAAGTAGTCTATGTCGTCAATGTCGGCAATGACGTCAATGTCATCAATGTCTTCATTTCTGTCAATGTTGTCAATGTCATACATGTTGTCTATGTCATCTGTCGTCAATGTCGTCAAAGTCGTAAATATCGTCTACGTCGTATATGTCGTCAATGTCGTCTATGTCGTCTATGTCGTCAAAGTCGTCAATGTCGTCTATGTCGTCAATGTCGTCAATGTAGTCAAATTCGTCAATATCTTCTATGTCGTCTATGTCGTCAATGTCGTCAATGTCGTCTTTGTCGTCAATGTCGTCAATGCTGTTGATGTTGTCAATGTCATATATGTTGTCTATGTCATCAACCTTGTCAATGTCGTCAAAGTCGTAAATATCGTCTATGTCGTCTATGTCGTCAATGTCGTCTATGTCGTCTATGTCGTCAATATCGTCAATGTCGTCATTGTCGTCTATATCGTCCATGTCGTCAATGTCGTCAAAGTCGTCAAAGTCGTCAATATCGTCTATGTCGTCTAAGTCGTCAATGTCGTCAATGTCGTCAAAGTCGTCTCTGTCGTCAATATCGTCAATGTCGTCAATGTCGTCAATGTCGTCAAAGTCGTAAATATGGTTTACATCATCTATGTCATCAATGTCGTCTGTGTCGTCAATGTCGTCAATTTTGTCAAAGTCGTCAATATCGTCTATGTCGTCTATGTCGTCAATGTCGTCAATGTCGTCAATGTCATCAATATCGTCAATGTCGTCAATGTCGTCAAAGTCGTCAATATCGTCTATGTCTTCATTGTCGTCTATGTCGTCAAAATCGTCTATGTCGTCAATGTCGTTAATGTCATCAATGTCGTCAATATCGTCTATGCCGTCTATGTCATCAATGTCTTCTATGTCGTCAATGTCGTCAATGTCGTCAATATCGTCTATGTGGTCTATGTCGTCAATGTCGTCTATGTCGTCAATGTCGTTAATGTTGTCAATGTCGTCAATATCGTCTATGTCGTCTATGTCGTCAATGTCGTCCATGTCGTCAATGTCGTCAATGTCGTCAATGTCGTCTATGTCGTCAATGTCGTTAATGTCATCAATGTCGTCAATATCGTCTATGTCGTCTATGTCGTACTTGTCGTCTATGTCGTCAATATCGTCAATGTGGTCAATGTCGTCAAAGCCGTAAATATGGTTTACATCATCTATGTCATCAATGTCGTCTGTGTCGTCAATGTCGTCAATGTCTTCAAAGTCGTCAATATCGTCTATGTCGTCTATGTCGTCAATGTCGTCAATGTCGTCTATGTCGTCAATGTCGTCAATGTCATATATGTCGTCAATGTCGTCAATGTCGTCAATGTCTTCAATGCTGTCATTGTTGTCAATGTCATACATGTTGTCTATGACATCTATGTCGTCAATGTCGACAATATCGTCAATGTCGTCAATGTCGTCAATGTCGTCAACGTCGTCAAAGTCGTCAATATCGTCTATGTCGTCAATGTCGTCTATGTCGTCAATATCGTCAATGTCGCCAATGTCGTCTATGTCGTCAATGTCGTCAATGTCGTCAATGTCATCAATATCTTCAATGTCGTCAATGTCGTCAAAGTCATCAATATCGTCTATGTCGTCAATGTCGTCTATGTCGTCTATGTCGTCTATGTCGTCTATGCCGTCAATATCGTCTATGTCGTCAATGTCATCAATGTCGTCAATGTCGTCTATGAAGTCATTTTCGTTAATGTCATCAATGTCGTCAATATCGTCTATGCCGTCTATGTCGTCAATGTCGTCAACGTCGTCAATGTCGTTTATGTCGTCAATGTCGTCAATGTCGTCAATATCGTCTATGTCGTCCATGTCGTCAATGTCGTCAAGGTCGTAATTATCGTCTATGTCGTCAATGTCGTCAATCTCGTCTATGTCGTCAATGTCGTCTATATCGTCAATGTCGTTAATGTCGTCAATGTCGACAAAGTCGTCAATATCGTCTATGTCGTCCATGTCGTCAATGTTGTCTATGTCGCCTACTTTGCCTATGTCGTCAATGTCGTGTATGTCTTCAATGTCGTCAGTGTCGTTAATGTCATCAGTGTCGTCAATGTCGTCAATTTCGTCTATGTCGTCTATGTCGTCAATGTCGGCTAGGTTGTCAATGACGTCAATGTCGTCAATATCGCCTATGTCGTCTATGTCGTCAAAGTCGTCAATGTCGTCAAAGTCGTCTATGTCGTCAATGTCGTCAATGACGTCAATGTCGTCAATGTCTTCAATGGTGTCATTGTTGTCAATGTCATACATGTTGTCTATGTCATCTATGTCGTCAATGTCATCAAAGTCGTAAATATCGTCTATGCCGTCAATGTCGTCAATGTCGTCTATGTCGTCAATGTCTTCAATGCTGTCAATGTTGTCAATGTCATACATGTTGTCTATGTAATCTATGTTGTCAATGTCGTCAAAGTCGTAAATATCGCCTATGCCGTATATGTCGTCAATATCGTCAAAGTCGTCTATGTCGTCAAAGTCGTCAATGTCGTCTATGTCGTCTATGTCGTCTATGTCGTCAATGTCGTCAATTTCGTCAATGTCGTCAAAGGCGTCAAAATCGTCTGTGTGGTCTATGTTGTCAATGTCGTCAAAGACGTCTATGTCGTCTATGTCGTCTAGTTCGTCAATGTCGTCAATGGCGTCTTTGTCTTCAATATCGTCAAAGTCGTCAATATCGTTTATGTCCTCTATGTCGTCAATGTCGTCAATGTCGTCTATGTCGTCAAAGTCGTCAATGTCGTCTATGTCGTCAATGTCGTAAATGTCGTCAATGTCGTCAAAGTCGTCAATTTGGTCTATGTCGTCTATGTCGTCAATGTCATCAATGTCGTCAAAGTAGTCTATGTCGTCAATGTCGGCGATGACGTCAATGTCGTCAATGTCTTCAATGCTATCGATGTTGTCAATGTCATACATGTTGTCTATGTCATCTATGTCGTCAATGTTGTCAAAGGCGTCAATATCGTCTATGTCGTCACTGTCGTCAATGTCGTTAAAGTAGTCTATGTCGTCAATGTCGTCAACAACGTCAATGTCGTCAATGTCTTCAATGCTGTCAATGTTGCCAATGTCATACATGTTGTCTATGTCATCTGTGTCGTCAATGTCGACCAAGTCGTAAATATCGTCTATGTCGTCTATGTCGTCATGCCGTCTATGTCGTCTCTGTCGACAATGTCGTCAATGTCGTCTATGTCGTCAATGACGTCAATGTCGTCAATGTCGCCAAAGTCGTCAATATCGTCTATGCCGTCTATGTCGTCAGTGTCGTCAATGTCGTCTATGTCATCAATGTCGTCAATGTCGTCAATGTCGTCAAAGTCGTAAATATCATCTACATCGTCTATGTGATCAATGTCGTCAGTGTCGTCAATGTCGTCAATGTCGTCAATGTCGTCAAAGTCGTCAATATCGACTATGTCTTCTATGTCGACAATGTCGTCAATGTAGTCTATGTCGTCATGATCGTCAATGTCGTCTATGTCGTCAATATCGTCAATGTCGTCAATGTCGTCTATGTCGTCAATGTCGTCAATGACGTCTATGTCGTCAATGTCGTCAATGTCGTCAATGTCGTCAAAGTCGTTAAAGTCGTCAATATTTGTTGTGTCGTCAATGTCGTCAATGTCGTCTATGTCGTCAATGTCGTCAATGTCGTCAATGTCGTCAATGTCGTCAAAGTCGTCAATATGGTCAATGTCGTCTATGTCGTCAATGTCGTAAATGTCGTCAAAGTAGTCTAAGTCGTCAATGTCGGCAATGACGTCAATATCATCAATGTCTTCATTTCTGTCAATGTTGTCAATGTCATACATATTGTCTATGTCATCTATGTCGTCAATGTCGTCAAAGTCGTAAATATCGTCTACGTCGTATATGTCGTCAATGTCGTCTATGTCGTCAAAGTCGTCATAGTCGTCAATGTCGTCTATGTCGTCAATGTCGTCAATTTCGTCAAAGTCGTCAATATCGTCTATGTCGTCTATGTCGTCAATGTCGTCAATGTCGTCAATGTCATCAATATCGTCATTGTCGTCAAAGTCGCAATATCGTCTATGTCTTCATTGTCGTCTATGTCGACTATGTCGTCAAAATCGTCTATGTCGTCAATGTAATCAATGTCGTCAATGTCGTCAATGTCGTCTATGTCGTCAAAGTCGTTATTGGCATCAATGTCGTCATTATCGTCTATGCCGTCTATGTCATCAATGTCTTCTATGTCGTCAATGTCGTCAATGTCGTCAAAGTCGTCTATGTCGTCAATATCATCAATGTCGTCAATGTCGTCAAAGTCGTAAATATGGTCTACATCGTCTATGTCATCAAAGTCGTCTGTGTCGTCAATGTCGTCAATTTCGTCAAGGTCGTCAATATCGTTTATGTCGTCTATGTCGTCAATGTCGTCAATATCGTCTATGCCGTCTATGTCATCCATGTCCTCTATGTCGTCAATGTCGTCAATGTCGTCAATATCATCTATGTCGTCTATGTCGTCAATGTCGTGTATGTCGTCAATGTCGTTAATGTTGTCAATGTCGTCGACATCGTCTAAGTCGTCTATGTCGTCAATGTCGTCCATGTCGTCAATGTCGTCAATGTCGTCAGTGTCGTCTATGTCGTCAATGTCGTTAATGTCGTCAATGTCGTCAATATCGTCTGTCGTCTATGTCGTACATGTCGTCTATGTCGTCAATGTCGTCAATGTCGTCTATGTCGTCAATATCGTCAATGTCGTCAAAGTCGTCACTATCGTCTATGTCGTCTATGTCGTCAATGTCGTCAATGTCGTCTATGTCGTCAATGTAGTCAATGTCATCTATGTAGTCAATGTCGTCAATGTCGTCAATGTCTTCAATGCTGTCATTGTTGTCAATGTCATACATGTTGTCTATGTCATCTATGTCGTATATGTCGTTAATATCGTCAATGTCGTCAATGTCGTCAATGTCGTCAATGTCGTCAAAGTCGAAATTATCGCCTATGGCGTCTATGTCGTCAATGTCGTCAATGTCGTCTATGTCATCAATGTCTATGTCGTCAATGTCGACAATTTCGTCAATGTCGTCAATGTCTACAAAGTCGTCAATATCGTCTATGTCGTCCATGTCGTCAATGTTGTCTATGTCGTCCATTTTGCCTATGTCGTCAATGTCGTGTATGTCTTCAATGTCGTCACTGTCGTTAATGTCATCAATGTCGTCAATGTCGTCAATTTCGTCTGTGTCGTCTATGTCGTCAATGTCGGCTAGGTTGTCAATGTCGTCAATGTCGTCAATATCGCCTATGTCGTCTATGTCGTCAAAGTCGTCAATGTCGTCAAAGTCGACTATGTCGACAATGTCGTCAATGACCTCAATGTCGTCAATGTCTTCAATGCTGTCATTGTTGTCAATGTCATACATGTTGTCTTTGTCATCTATGTCGTCAATGTCATCAAAGTCGTAAATATCGTCTATGTCATCAATGTCGTCAATGACGTCAATGTCGCCAATTGTCTTCAATACTGTCAATGTCTTCAATGCTGTCAATGTTGTCAATGTCATACATGTTGTCTGTCATCCATGTCGTCAATGTCGACAAAGTCGTAAATATCGTCTATGTCGTCTAAGTCGTCAATGTCGTCTGTGTCGGCAATATCGTCAATGTCGTCAATGTCGTCAATATCGTAAATGTGGTCAAGTCGTCAATATCGTCTATGTCGTCAATGTCGTCTATGCCGTGTATGTCGTCTATGTCGTCAATGTCGTCTATGTTGTCAATGTCGTTAATGTCGTCAATATCGTCAATGTCGTCAATGTCGTCAATGTCGTCAATGTCGTCTATGTCGTCAATGTCGTCAATGTCGTCAAAGTCGTAAATATGGTCTACATCGTCTATGTCATCAATGTCGTCTGTGTCGTCAATGTCGTCAATCTCGTCAAAGTCGTCAATATCGTCTATGTCGTCTATGTCGTCAATGTTGTCAATGTCGTCAATGTCATCAATATCGTCAATGTCGTCTATGTCGTCAAAGTCGTCTATATCGTCTGTGTCGTCAATGTCGTCTATGTCGTCTATGTCGTCAATATCGTCTATGTCGTCAATGTCATCAATGTCGTCAATGTCGTCTATTACGTCAATGTTGTCATTGTCTTCAATGTCATCAATATCGTCTATGCCGTCTATGTCGTCAATGTCGTCACAGTCGTAATTATCGTCTATGTCGTCTATGTCATCAATGTCGTCAATGTCGTCTATGTCGTCAATGTCGTCTATGTCGTCAATGTCGTCAATGTCGTCAATGTCGACAAAGTCGTCAATATCGTCTATGTCGTCCATGTCGTCAATGTTGTCTATGTCGTTTACTTTGCCTATGTCGTCAATGTCGTCTATGTCTTCAATGTCGTCAGTGTCGTTAATGTCATCAATGTCGTCAATGTCGTCAATTTCGTCTATGTCGTCTATGTCGTCAATGTCAGCTAGGTTTTCAATGTCGTCAATGTCGTCAATATCGTCTAAGTCGTCTATGTCGTCAATGTCGTCAATGTCGTCAAGTCGTCTATGTCGACAATGTCGTCAATGACGACAATGTCGTCAATGTCTTCAATGCTGTCATTGTTGTCAATGTCATACATGTTTTCTATGTCATCTATGTCGTCAATATCGTCAAAGTCGTGAATATCGTCTATGTCGTCAATGTCGACAATGTCGTCTATGTCGTCAGTGTCGTCAATGTCGTCACTGTCGTGAAAGTCGTCAATATCGTATATGTCGTCTGTGTCGTAAATGTCATCAAAGTAGTCTATGTCGTCAATGTCGTCAAAGTGTTTAATACTGTCAATGTCTTCAATGCTGTCAATGTTGTCAATATCAAACATGTTGTCTATGTCATCCATGTCGTCAATGTCGTCAAAGTCGTATATATCGTCTAAGTCGTCAATGTCGTCAATGTCGTCAATGACGTCTATGTCGTCAATGTCTTCAATGCTGTCATTGTTGTCAATGTCATACATGTTGTCAATGTCATCTATGTCGTCAATGTCGTCAAAGTCGTAAATATCGTCTATGTCGTCAATGTCGTATTTGTCGTCTATGTCGTCAGTGTCGTCCATGTCGTCACTGTCGTCAAAGTCGTCCATATCGTCTATGTCGTCTGTGTCGTCAATGTCGACAAAGTCATCTATGTCATCAATGTCGTCAATGACGTCAATGTCGTTAATGTCTTCAATCCTGTCAATGTCTTTAATGCTGTCAATGTTGTCAATGTCATACATGTTGTCTATGTCATCCATGTCGTCAATGTCGACAAAGTCGTAATAATCGTCTATGTCGTCTAAGTCGTCAATGTCGTCTGTGTCGTCAATATCGTCAATGTCGTCAATGTCGTCAATATCGTCAATGTGGTCAAAGTCGTCAATATCACCTAAGTCGTCAATGTCGTCTATGTCGTGTATGTCGTGTATGTCTTCTATGTCGTCAATGACGCCTATTTTGTCAATGTCGTTAATGTCGTCAATATCGTCAATGTCGTCAATGTCGTCTATGTCGTCAATGTCGTTAATGTTGTCAATGTCGTCAATATCGTCTATGTCGTCTATGTCGTCAATATCGTCCATGTCGTTTAATGTCGTCAATGTCGTCAATGTCGTCTATGTCGTCAATGTCGTTAATGTCGTCAATGTCGTCAATATCGTCTATGTCGTCTATGTCGTCAATGCCGTCTATGTCGTCAATGTCGTCAATCTCTTCAATGTCGTCAATATCGTCTATGTCGTCTATGTCGCCAATGTCGTCAATGTCGTCAAAGTAGTCTATGTCGTCAATGTCGTCAATGTCGTCTATGTCGTCAAGGTCGTCAATGTCGTCTATGACGTCTATGTCGTCAATGTCGTCAATGTCGTCAATGTCGTCAATGTCGTCAAAGTCGTAAATATCGTCTACATTGTCTATGTTATCAATGTCGTCTGTGTCGTCAATGTCGTCAATGTCGTCAATGTCGTCAAAGTCGTCAATATCGTCTGTGTCGTCTATGTCGTCAATGTCGTCAATGTCGTCTATGTCGTCAAGGTCGTCAATGTCGTCTGTGTCGTCAATATCGTCAATATCGTCAATGTCGTCAATGTCGTCAATGTTGTCTATGTCGTCAATATCGTCAATATCGTCAATGTCGTCAATGTCGTCAATGTCGTCTATGACGTCAATGTCGTCAATGTTGTCAATGTCGTTAATGTTGTCAAAGTCGTCAATATCGACTGTCTTCTATGTCGTCAGGGTCGTCAAAGTCGTCTATGTCGTAAATGTCGTCAATGACGTCAATGTCGTCAATGTCGTCACTAACGTCTATGTCGTATATGTCGGCAATGTCGTCTATGTCATCAATGTTGTCAATGTCGTCTATGTCGTCAATGTCGTCAATGTCGTCAAAGTCGTCAATATCGTCCATGTCGTCTATGTCGTCAATGTCGTCTATGTCGCCATGTCGTCTTTGTCGTCAATGTCGTCAATGTCGTCAATGTCGTCAATATCGTCAATGACATCTATGTCGTCAATATCATCAGAGTCGTAAATATCGTCAATGTCGTCTATGTCGTCAATGTCGTCAATGTCGTCAATGTCGTCTATGACGCCAATGGCGTCTATGTCGTCAATGTCGTCAATGTCGTCAAAGACGTCAATATCGTCTATGTCGTCTATGTCGTCAATGTTGTCTATGTCGTCTACTTCGCCTATGTCGTCAATGTCGTCTATGTCTTCAATGTCGTCAGTGTCGTCAATGTCGTCAATGTCGTCAAAATCGTCTATGTCGTCAATTTCGTCAATATCGAAATTTTCGTCAATGTCATCAATGTCGTCAATGTCGTCAATTTCGTCTATGTCGTCTATTTCGTCAATGTTGGCTAGGTTATCAATGTCGTCAAAGTCGTCAATATCGTCTATGTTGTCAATGTCGTGAATGTCGTCAAAGTCGTCTATGTCCTCAATGACGTCAATGTCTTCAATGCAGTCAATGTTGTCAATGTCATATATGTTGTCTATGTCATCTATGTCATCAATGTCGTCAAAGTCGTAAATATCGTCTATGTCGTTTATGTCGTCAATGTCGTCAATGTCGTCAATGTCGTCAATGTCGTCAATGACGTCAATGTCGTCAATGTCTTCAATGCTTTCAAAGTTGTCAATGTCATACATGTTGTCTATGTCATCAATGTCGTCAATGTCGTCTATGTCGTCAATGTCGTCAAAGTCGTCAATATGGTCTATGTCGTCTATGTCGTCAATATCGTCAATGTCGTCAATGTCGTCAATGTCTTCAAAGTCGTCAATATCGTTTATGTCGTCTATTTCGTCAATGTCGTCAATGTCGTCTATGCCGTCCATTGTCGTCATTTCGTCTATGTCGTCAATGTCGTCAATGCTGTCGATGTTATCAATGTCATACATGTTGTCTATGTCATCTACTTTGTCAATGTCGTCAAAGTCGTAAATATCGTCTATATCGTCTATGTTGTCAATGTCGTCTATGTCGTCTATGTCGTCAATGTCGTCTATATCGTCAATGTCGTTAATGTCGTCAATGTCGTCAATATCGTCTATGTCGTCTATGTCGTCAATGTCGTCTATGTCGTCAATGTCGTCAATGTTGTCTATGTCGTCAATATCGTCAATGTCGTCAAAGTTGTCAATATCGTCTATGTCGCCTATGTCGTCAATGTCGTCAATGTCGTCTATGTCGTTAATGTCGTCAATGTCGTCAATATCGTCAATGTCGTCTATGTCGTCAATGTCGTCAATGTCGTCAAAGTCGTCAATGTCGTCAATTACGCCAATGTCGTCAATGTTGTCAATGTCATACATGTTGTCTATGTCATCTATGTCATCAATGTCGTCAAAGTCGTAAATATCGTCTATGTCGTTTATGTCGTCAATGTCGTCAATGTCGTCTATGTCGTCAATGTCGTCAATGACGTCAATGTCGTCAATGTCTTCAATGCTTTCAAAGTTGTCAATGTCATACATGTTGTCTATGTCATCAATGTCGTCAATGTCGTCTATGTCGTCAATGTCGTCAATGTCGTCAATATGCTCTATGTCGTCTATGTCGTCAATATCGTCAATGTCGTCAATGTCGTCAATGTCTTCAAAGTCGTCAATATCGTCTATGTCGTCTATTTCGTCAATGTCGTCAATGTCGTCTATGACGTCCAATGTCGTCATTTCGTCTGTGTCGTCAATGTCGTCAAAGCTGTCGATGTTATCAATGTCATACATGTTGTCTATGTCATCTACTTTGTCAATGTCGTCAAAGTCGTAAATATCGTCTATATCGTCTATGTTGTCAATGTCGTCTATGTCGTCTATGTCGTCAATGTCGTCTATATCGTCAATGTCGTTAATGTCGTCAATGTCGTCAATATCGTCTATGTCGTCTATGTCGTCAATGTCGTCTATGTCGGCAATGTCGTCAATGTCGTCTATGTCGTCAATATCGTCAATGTCGTCAAAGTTGTCAATATCGTCTATGTCGCCTATGTCGTCAATGTCGTCAATGTCGTCTATGTCGTCAATTTCGTCAAAGTCGTCAATATCGTCTATGTCGTCAATGTCTTCTATGTCGTCAATGTCGTCTATGTCGTCTATGTCGTCAATATCGTCAATGTCGTCAATGTCGTCAACGTCGTCTATGTCGTCAATGTCGTCAATGTCGTCAATTTCGTCAATCTCGTCAATGTCACCAATATCATCTATGTCGTCTATGTCGTCAATGTCGTCAATGACGTCAATGTCGTCATGACGTCAATGTCGTTAATGTCTACAATGCTGTCAATGTTGTCAATGTCATACATGTTGTCTATGTCATCTATGTCATCAACGTCGTTAATGTCGTTAATGTCGTCAATGTCAATATCGTCTATGTCGTCTATGTAGCCAATGTCGTCAAAGACGTCTATGTCGTCTAGTTCGTCAATGTCGTCAATGTCGTCTATGTCGTCAATGTCGTCAAAGTCGTCAAAGACGTCAATATTTTCTATGTCGTCTATGTCGTCAATGTTGTCTATGTCGTCTACTTCGCCTATGTCGTCAATATCGTCTATGTCTTCAATGTCGTCAGTGTCGTCAATGTCGTCAATGTCGTCAAAATCGTCTATGTCGTCAATTTCGACAATATCGACATTTTCGTCAATGTCATCAATGTCGTCAATGTCGTCAATATCGTCTATGTCGTTTATGTCGTCATTGTCGTCAATGTCGTCAATATCTTCTATGTCGTCAATGTCGTCAATTTCGTCAATGTCGTCAAAGGCGTCAATATCGTCTATGTCGTCTATGTAGTCAATGTCGTCAAAGACGTCTATGTCGTCTAGTTCGTTAATGTCGTCATTGGCGTCTTTGTCGTCGATATCGTAAATGTCGTCAAAGTCGTAAATATCGTCTATGTCGTCTATCTCATCAATGTCGACAATGTCGTCTATGTCGTCAATGTCGTCTATGTCGTCAATGTCGTCTATGTCGTCAATGTCGTCAATGTCGTCAAAGTCGTCAAAGACGTCAATATCGTCTATGTCGTCTATGTCGTGAGTGTTGTCTATGTCGTCTACTTCGCCTATGTCGTCAATATCGTCTATGTCTTCAATGTCGTCAGTGTCGTCAATGTCGTCAATGTCGTCAAAATCGTCTATGTTGTCAATTTCGTCTATATCGACATTTTCGTCAATGTCATCAATGTCGTCAATGTCGTCAATTTCGTCTATGTCGTCAATGTCGTCAATGTTGGCTAGGTTATCAATGTCGTCAAAGTCGTCAATATCGTCTATGTCGTCTATGTCGTCAATATTGTCAATGTCGTCAAAGTCGTCTATGTCGTAAATGTCGTCAATGACGTCAATGTCGTCAATGTCTTCAATGCTGTCAAAGTTGTGAATGTCATACATGTTTTTTTATTATTTATTTATTTATTTATTCTGTTCCATAGAACCCACTTCAGGAGTAAGACTCCATGGTCATGGAACAAGTCAATACATTAATTGTTACACAATAATGGTAATAGAAAAAGTGAAAAGAATCAATAAAGAAAAAATAAATTAGCTTAATTGTTTAACTTTTCTAGGAGTTCCTCGGCAGAATAAAAGGAGTGAGCCACGAGGTAACTCTTCAATTTATATTTGAAAGCATGTGGATTAGTGCTAAGATTCTTAAGTTCTTGTGGCAGCTTATTGAAAATGGATGCCGCAGAATACTGCATCCCTTTCTGCACAAGTGTTAAGGTGGTGCGGTGCAAATGTAGATTAGACATCTGTCTAGTATTCACCGAGTGAAAGCTACTAACTCGTGGGAATAAGCTGATATTATTAACAACAAACGACATTAAAGAAAAAACGTATTGTGACGCCAGAGTCAAAATTCCCAGACTACTGAAAAGGGGTCGACATGACGTTCGCGAACTTACACCAGATATTGCTCGAACCGCCCGTTTTTGAGCCAGAAATATCCTTTTTGCATCAGGCGAGTTACCCCAAAAAACAATGCCGTACGTCATAAGTGAGTGAAAGTAAGCGAAATAGACTACTTTTCGTGTTGAAAAATCACTTATCTCAGATATTGTTCTAATGGTAAATATAGCAGAATTTAGTTTTGGAACAAGATCCTGAACATGGGCTTTCCATGACAGCTTACTGTCTATATGAACACCTAAAAATTTGAACTGTTCAGTCTCACTTATCGCATGCCCATTATGTGTAATCATAATGTCAGATTTCGTCAAATTATGTGTTAGAAATTGTAAGAACTGAGTTTTACTGTGATTTAACATCAACTTGTTTTCTATTAGCCATGAACTTATCTCTTGAACTGCATTATTTGATACTGTGTCAATATTACGAGCAACATCCTTCACTACCAAGCTGGTATCATCAGCAAACAAAAATATTTTACAATCACCTGTTATACTCGAAGGCATATCATTTATATAAATAAGAAACAGCAATGGTCCCAAAACAGACCCCTGGGGCACCCCATACTTAATTGTGCCCCATTGGGATTGCACGTCATAGCCATTTTCTACATTGCGGAGAATTACCTTCTGTTGTCTATTATTAAAGTAAGAGGTGAACCAGTTGTGGGCTACTCCCCGTATTCCATAATGTTCCAACTTCTGCAACAATATTTTGTGATCAACACAATCAAACGCTTTTGTTAAATCAAAGAAGACGCCTAATGTCCGTAGCCTCTTATTTCACCCATCAAGTGCCTCACAGAGAAACGAAAATATAGCGTTTTCGGTCGTTAAACCACTTCTAAAACAAAACTGTACGTTTGACAGGAAATTACGTGAACTGAAATGATCAATTAACCTTGAATATACAGCCTTTTCAATAACTTTGGAAAAAACCGATGGCATAGAAATAGGTCTATAGTTGTCTACATTATCCCTTTCACCTTTTTTATAAAGCGGTTTCACTACTGAGTACTTTAATCTGTTAGGAAACTGACCATTCCGAAAGGAAAAATTACAAATATGGCTTAGTACTGGGCTAACATATGGAGAACAGTACTTTAGAATTCTGCTAGATACCCCATCATATCCACAAGAGTCCTTAGTCTTTAGTGATTTAATTATTGACTCAATCTCACCTATGGAAGTATCATGAAGGATCATTTCAGGCAACAGCCTCGGAAACGCATTTTCTAAAAACGTTATATGATTACCTGTAGAAACTAGAGTTTTGTTTAGTTCCTCTACTATATTCAGAAAGTGATTATTGAATATTGCACATATATCTAACTTGTCAGTAACAGAAACATTCCTACTACGCACTGACGTTATATCTTCTACCTGCTGCTCCTGACCAGACACTTCCTTCACGACTGACCAGATAGTTTTAATTTTATCCCGAGAGTTTGCTATTCTTTTTGCGTACCACATACTTTTTGCATTCTTAATGACATTTTTCAGAACCTTACAGTACTGTTTGTAATGAGCTACTGCATCTTCATTCTGACTGCTTCTAACATTTTGATACAACTCCCGCTTAGTTCTACATGATACTCTTATCCCCTTTGTCATCCACCCTGGCTGTCTGTTACTGAAAGTACCCTGTTTTGAGCGTTCTAGTGGAAAGCAACTTTCAAATAGCATAATAAATGTGTTCAGAAAAGCATTATATTTATCATCTGCATTATCAGCACTATAAACATCCTGCCATTCTTGTTCCTTAATTAGGCTTAAAAAGGTCTCAATTGCAACTGGATTAACTTTTCTGAGTAGTTGATATTTATGTTTAACATTTGTTTGAGAACAAATACTTTTTAGAATTAAAAGTTGGGCATCGTGGTCTGATAGGCCATTTACTATTCTGCTGACAGAGTGCCCCTCTAATAATGAAGAATGAACAAAAATATTGTCAATGGTAGAACTGCTATTTCCTTGCACTCTCGTTGGAAAAAATACTGTTTGCATCATGTTATAGGAATTAAATAGATCTGACAGCTGACGTTTCCTTGAGCTATCACCTACACAATTAATGTTGAAATCTCCACACACAATTAAATTTTTATACTTCCTATACAGTGAACCCAGAACCAATTCCAGCTTGGGCAGAAACATTTTAAAATCTGAGTCAGGGGATCTATAAATAACAACTATTACTAGTATAGTTCCATTAACATTAACAATTCCTGCACAACATTCAAATATCTGTTCTGTGCAGTGTTTAGAAAAATCGATTGACTCCGATGAAAAATCGTTTTTTACATACATGGCCACTCCCCCACACTGCAAGGAACTCCTAGAGTAAAAGGCAGCTAACCTGTATCCTGGCAAAGGAAGTCTCTGAATTGTCACACCACTTAAAAAGTGCTCTGAAATACCAATAATGTCAGAATCAGTATCAATAAGCATTTCATTAACTTTATCTCTGATACCCTGTATATTTTGATGAAAAACAGTAATTCCCTTATTACTTATATTCTTAGACTTTGTCAAAGGTGGTTCATTTCTTAGAGGGACTTCCTTTAAGCAGGAATATCTATCAGCTGTCTTCAGTCTAAAAAAGGTGCAGCCCTAACACCAACTACTACAGGAATTTTTCCATGAGTGAAACACCCACCCCCTACTACACTGTCACCTATGAGCTTTGCCAACCTCCCCTTCCCATACCTATTGAGGTGCAGACCGTGCCTAGTAAAATCCGACCTTTGGATAGTTTCAACTGGCACCACTGCAATGTGATCCATGCCCTCCGTCATCAGCGCCTTTTCAAGCCCCATGTTAAGACGGCTTACAGCCGTATTAAGACAAGGCCTATCATGATGCTAAAACAGCTGCACGAAATGCACATTCGTGCCACCAGTTTCATTTGCTATCCTTTCCAGATCACCACCTATATCATATTCCCCGTCCCTATCAAGACTGTTCCCGGCCCCACCCACTATAACTACCTGATCCTCTTTTGAAAAATTCCTACATAAGTCCCCTATGTTACAAGTGACCTGATCTAACCCTGCACTAGGCTTCACTATGGTGGTGACCTGGTACTCACTCCCAAGTACTTCCTGCAACTGTTGGCCAACACCTCTGCCATGAGAACTACCTAGCAGCAGAACCTTCTTCTTCCTAAGAGACCTCTCTACAGATTTCGGCTTACCAAAAGCTGAGGTCTGCTGCGTAATTCCTACACCTACAGCTACAGGAGGTTCATCTCCACTCAACTTTGACAGTTGGTCAAACCTATTTTCAACTTGCAATGTAAAGCTATCTGAATACCTTCTCCTAGCTACCTTCTTGCCAACTGCCAGTTCCCATTCCCCAGCCCCCCTTCCCCTCCTCAACCTACCTAGTTCCTCTTCAGCGTTTTTCAACTGTTCTTGAAGGGCGCAGATCAAACGCTCCTGCTCCTCTATCAACTTATTCCTGCTGCAAATCCTACAGTTCCAGGAGAGAACCTCACCACAATGCCCACTGTCTTCCCCACTGCACTCCCCCCCATGAAAATACTTACTACAAATCCCACACTGCAGCCCACTATGCACGAACCTACGACAGAGCCCACACTTTTCACTCATGGTAAAATTTTACAATAATTTGTTAAGAAAAACTAGACGTCTACGTTATGAAGTTAAGTTTCTACAAAATAAGTAGGAAGTACCTCTTAACTACAGCAATCAACAAACCTCAGTCTCTACAAATCAAGTAACAACAACTAATAGTATCAGAAAAGAGCAAATAACACTACCACAGAAACTTTACACTGTTGCTTGTATAAACAAGTTCAAATTCAAGCGTCACTAATAAAACAACTAAACACTGTGAGAGTACAAGAGTTATCAAATACCGTAACTTAAAGTTTCCCAACCTTAACTACGTTAAAAACAGCAAGTCACCTGTTGAAAAGTACTAAAATTAATAAACAACTAGCGCGATAACACCTCCTGAAATCTAAAACTTTAATAATTTAACTACAATACACAAACACTTATTAGAACTTAGCTTTCGGAGACCGCTACGGCTGGAACCACTCGCCACCAGATGTAAACAAAGCAGTAAGACGTCGATGCCGGCGCACACGCGAACACAAATAACACCACTTAAAGCAATTACGGCACAACAAACGCTAAAATAACTGACGAACCTTTACTAGAACAGCTCTAGATTGAATATTGTCGCGAAATAACAATTAAAATAATTATATTAATCCTAAAATTATATAAAAAGTCGAGAGCGATGTGCACAGCAGTCCAGCACTCGTGACGTCACGAGTCAATGTCATCTATGACATCAATGTCGTCAAAGTAGTAAATATCGTCTATGTCGTTTATGTCGTCAATGTCGTCAATGTCGTCATAGTCGTCAATATCTTCTATGTCGTCTATGTCGTCAATGTCGTCAATTTCGTCAATGTCGTCAAAGGCGTCAATATCGTCTATGTCGTCTATGTAAACAATGTCGTCAAAGACGTCTATGTTGTCTAGTTCGTCAATGTCGTCAATGGCGTCTTTGTCGTCAATATCGTCAATGTCGTCAAAGTCGTCAATATCGGTTATGTCGTCTATGTCGTCAATATCGTCAATGTCGTCTATGTCGTCAATGTCGTCATTATCGTCTATGTCGTCTATGTCGTCAATATCGTCAATGTCGTCTATGTCGTCAAGGTCGTCAATGGCGTCTATGTCGTCAATATCGTCAATGTCTTCAATGTCGTCAATGTCGTCTATGACGTCAATGTCGTCAATGTTGTCAATGTTGTCATTGTCGTCAATGTTGTCAAAGTCGTCAATATCGACTATGTCTTCTATGTCGTCAGGGTCGTCAAAGTCGTCTATGTCGTAAATGTCGTCAATGACGTAAATGTCGTCAATGTCGTCAATATCGTCTATGTCGTCTATGTCGGCAATGTCGTCTATGTCATCAATGTCGTCAATGTCGTCAATGTCGTCTATGTCGTCAATGTAATCTATGTCGTCAATATCGTCAATGTCGTCAAAGTCGTCAATATCGTCTATGTCGTCTATGTCGTCAATGTCGTATATGTCGTCAATGTCGTCTTTGTCGTCAATGTCGTCAATGTCGTCAATGTCGTCAATATCGTCTATGTCGTCTATGTCGTCAATGTCATCAGAGTCGTAAATATCGTCTATGTCGTCTATGTCGTCAATTTCGTCAATGTCGTCAATGTCGTCTATGTCGCCAATGTCGTCTATGTCGTCAATGTCGTCAATGTCGTCAAAGACGTCAATATCGTCTATGTCGTCTATGTCGTCAATGTTGTCTATGTCGTCTACTTCGCATATGTCGTCAATGTCGTCTATGTCTTCAATGTCGTCAATGTCATCAATGTCTTCAATGCTTTCAAAGTTGTCAATGTCATACATGTTGTCTATGTCATCTATGTCGTCAATGTCGTCAATGTCGTCTATGTCGTCAATTTCGTCAATGTCGTCAAAGTCGTCTATGTCGTCAATGTCGTCAATGACGTCAATGTCGTCAATGTCTTCAATGCTTTCAAAGTTGTCAATGTCATACATGTTGTCTATGTCATCTATGTCGTCAATGTCGTCAATGTCGTCTATGTCGTCAATTTCGTCAATGTCGTCAAAGTCGTCACTATGGTCTATGTCGTCTATGTCGTCAATGTCGTGAATGTCGTCAAAGTCGTCTATGTCGTCAATGTCGTCAATGACGTCAATGTCTTCAATGCTGTCAATGTTTTCAATGTCATACATGTTGTCTATGTCATCTATATCATCAATGACGTCAAAGTCGTAAATATCGTCTATGTCGTTTATGTCGTCAATGTCGTCAATGTCGTCTATGTCGTCAAAGTCGTCAATGACGTCAATGTCGTCAATGTCTACAATGCTTTTAAAGTTGTCAATGTCATTCATGTTGTCTATGTCATCTATGTCGTCAATGTCGTCAATGTCGTCAAAGTAGTCTATGTCGTCAATGTCGGCAATGACGTCAATGTCGTCAATGTCTTCAATGCTGTCAATGTTGTTAATGTCATACATGTTGTCTATGTCATCTATGTCGTCAAAGTCGTCTATGTCGTCAATGTCGTCAATGTCGTCAATGTCGTCAAAGTCGTAAATATCGTCTACATCTTATATGTCACCAATGTCGTCTGTGTCGTCAATGTCGTCAGTGTCGTCTATGTCGTCAATGACGTCAATGTCATCTATGTCCTCAATGTCGTCAACGTCGTTAATGTCGTCAATGTCGTCAATATCGTCAATGTCGCCTATGTCGTCGAGGTCGTCAATGTCGTCAAAGTCGCCAATGTCGTCAATGTCGTCAATTACGTCAATGTCGTCAATGTCTTCAATGCTGTCAATGTTGTCAATGTCATACATGTTGTCTATGTCATCCATGTCGTCAATATCTTCAATGTCGTCAATGTCGTCAATTTCGTCAATCGCGTCAAAGTCGCCAATATCATCTATGTCGTCTATGTCGTCAATGTCGTCAATGTCGTCAATGTCGTCAAAGTCGTCAAAGACGTCAATATCGTCTATGTCGTCTATGTCGTCAATGTTGTCTATGTCGTCTACTTCGCCTATGTAGTCAATATCGTCTATGTCTTCAATATCGTCAGTGTCTTCAATGTCGTCAATGTCGTTAATGTCGTCTATGTCGTCAATGTCGTCAATGTCATCTATGTCGTCAATGACGTCAACGTCGTTAATTTCGTTAATTGTCATCAAAGTCGTCAATATCGTCTATGTCGTCAATGACGTCAATATCGTCTATGTCGTCAATATCGTCAATGTCGTCAATGTCGTCAAAGTCGTCAATATCGTCTATGTCGTCAATGTCGTCTATGTCGTCTAAGTCGACAATATCGACAATGTCGTCAATGTTGTCAACGTCGTCTATGTCGTCAACGTCGTCAATGACGTCAATGTCGTCATGACGTCAATGTCGTCAATATCTACAATACTGTCAATGTTGTCAATGTCATACATGTTGTCTATGTCATCTATGTCTTCAACATCGTCAATGACGTCAAAGTCGTCAATATCGGTTATGTTGTCTATGTCGTCAATGTCGTCAATGTCGTCAATTACGTCAATGTCGTCAATGTCTTCAATGCTGTCAATGTTGTCAATGGCATACATGTTGTCTATGTCATCTATGTCGTCAATGTCGTCAATGTCGACTCTGTCGTCAATGTCGTCAATGTAGTCTATGTTGTCAATATCGTCAATGTCGTCAATGTCGTCAAAGTCGTCAATATCGTCTATGTCGTCTATGTCGTCAATGTCGTATAAGTCGTCAATGTCGTCTTTGTCGTCAATGTCGTCAATGCCGTCAATGTCGTCAATATCGTCTATGTCGTCTATGTCGTCAATGTCATCAGAATCGTAAATATCGTCTATGTCGTCTATGTCGTCAATGTCGTCAATGTCGTCTATGTCGCCAATATCGTCTATGTCGTCAATGTCGACAATGTCGCCAAAGACATCAATATCGTCTATGTCGTCTATGTCGTCAATGTTGTCTATGTCGTCTACTTCACCTATGTCGTCAATTTCGTCTA
This sequence comes from Locusta migratoria, assembly GCA_026315105.1. Classification (NCBI taxonomy): domain Eukaryota; kingdom Metazoa; phylum Arthropoda; class Insecta; order Orthoptera; family Acrididae; genus Locusta; species Locusta migratoria. The sequence continues at coordinate 1,261,326 of JAOYRU010000517.1, forward strand.
TGTCTTCAATGTCGTCAGAGTCGTCAATGTCGTCAATGTCGTCAAAATCGTCTATGTCGTCAATATCGTCAATATCGAAATTTTCGTCAATATCATCAATGTCGTCAATGTCGTCAATTTCGTCTATGTCGTCAATATTGGCTAGGTTATCAATGTAGTCAAAGTCGTCAATATCGTCTAAGTCGTCTATGTCGTCAATGTCGTGAATGTTGTCAAAGTCGTCTATGTCGTCAATGTCGTGAATGACGTCAATGTCTTCAATGCTGTCAATGTTGTCAATGTCATACATGTTGTCTATGTCATCTATATCATCAATGTCGTCAAAGTCGTAAATATCGTCTATGTCGTTTATGTCGTCAATGTCGTCAATGTCGTCTATGTCGTCAATGTCGACAATGACGTCAATGTCGTCAATGTCTTCAATGCTTTCAAAGTTGTCAATGTCATACATGTTGTCTATGTCATCTATGTCGTCAATGTCGTCTATGTCGTCAATATCGTCAACGTCGTCAAAGTCGTCAATATGGTCTATGTCGTCTATGCCTTCAATGTCGTCAAAGTAGTCTAAGTCGTTAATGTCAGCAATGACGTCAATGTCGTCAATGTCTTCAATGCTGTCAATGTTGTTAAAGTCATACATGTTGTCTATGTAATCTATGTCGTCAAAGTCGTCTATGTCGTCGATGTCGTCCTTGTCGTCAATGTCGTCAATGTCGTCAAAGTCGTCAATGTCGTCAATCTCGTCAATTATTGTCGTCAATGTCTTCAGTGCTGTCAATGTTGTCAATGTCATACATGTTGTCCATGTCATCTATGTCGTCAATATCGTCAATGTCGTCAAAGTCGTCAATATCGTCTATGCCGTCTATGTAGTCAATGTCGTCAAAGTCGTCAAAGACGTCAAATTTTTCTATGTCGTATCTATGTCGTCAATGTTGTCTATGTCGTCTACTTCACCTATGTCGTCAATGTCGTCTATGTCTTCAATGTCGTCAGTGTCGTCAATGTCGTCAATGTCGTCAAAATCGTCTATGTCGTCAATTTCGTCAATATCGGCAAATTCGTCAATTTCATCAATGTCGTCAATGTCGTCAATTTCGTCTATGTCGTCAATGTCGTCAATGTCTTCTATGTCGTCAATGTCGTCAATGTCGTCAATGTCGTCATAGTCGTCAATATCTTCTATGTCGTCAATGTCGTCAAAATCGTCTCTAACGTCAATTTCGTCAATATCGACATTTTCGTCAATGTCATCAATGTCGTCAATGTCGTCAATTTCGTCTATGTCGTCAATGTCGTCAATGTTGGCTAGGTTATCAATGTCGTCAAAGTCGTCAATATCGTCTTTGTCGTCTATGTCGTCAATGTCGTCAATGTCGTCAAAGTCGTCTATGTCGTCAATGTCGTCAATGACGTCAATGTCGTCAATGTCTTCAATGTTGTCAATGTTGTCAATGTCATACATGTTGTCAAAGTCATCTATGTCATCAATGTCGTCTATGTCGTCAATGTCGTCAATGTCGTCTATGTCGTCAATGTCGGCAATGTCGTCAATTTCGTCAAAGTCGTCTATATCGTCTATGTCGTCTATGTCGTCAATGTCGTCAATGTCGTCAAAGTAGTCCATGTCGTCAATGTCGTCAATGATGTTGGCTAGGTTATCAATGTCGTCAAAGTCGTCAATATCGTCTATGTCGTCTATGTCGTCAATGTCGTCAATAGCGTCTTTGTCGTCAATATCGTCAATGTCGTCAAAGTCGTCAATATCGGTTATGTCGTCTATGTCGACAATATCGTCAATGTCGTCTATGTCGTCAATGTCGTCAATGTCGTCTATGTCGTCAATGTCGTCAATAGCGTCTTTGTCGTCAATATCGTCAATGTCGTCAAAGTCGTCAATATCGGTTATGTCGTCTATGTCGTCAATGTCGTCAATGTCGTCTCTGTCGTCAATGTCGTCAATGTCGTCTATGTCGTCAATGTTGGCAATGTCGTCAATGTCGTCAAAGGCGTATATATCGTCTATGTCGTCTATGTAGTCAATGTCGTCAAAGACGTCTATGTTATCTAGTTCGTCAATGTCGTCAATGGCGTCTTTGTCGTCAATATCGTCAATGTCGTCAAAGTCGTCAATATCGGTTATGTCGTCTATGTCGACAATATCGTCAATGTCGTCTATGTCGTCAATGTCGTCAATGACGTCTATGTCGTCAATAGCGTCATTGTCGTCAATATCGTCAATGTCGTCAAAGTCGTCAATATCGGGTATGTCGTCTATGTCGTCAATGTCGTCAATGTCGTCTCTGTCGTCAATGTCGTCAATGTCGTCTATGTCGTCAATGTCGGCAATGTCGTCAATGTCGTCAAAGTCGTCAATATCGTCTATGTCGTCTATGTCGTCCATGTCGTCAATGTCGTCAAAGTCGTTATTTCGTCAATGTCGTCAATGACGTCAATGTCGTCAATGTCTTCAATGCTGTCAATGTTGTCAATGTCATACATGTTGTCTATGTCATCTATGTCGTCAAAGTCGTAAATATCATCTATGTCGTCAATGTCGTCAATGTCGTCTTTGTCGTCAATGTCATCAATGTCGTCTGTGTCGTCAATGTCGTCAATCTCGTCAAAGTCGTCAATATCGTCTATATCGTCTTTGTCGTCAATGTCGACAATGTCGTCTATGCCGTCAATGTCGTCAATGTCGTCTATGTCGTCAATGTCGTCAATGCTGTCGATGTTATCAATGTCATACATGTTGTCTATGTCATCTACTTTGTCAATGTCGTCAAAGTCGTAAATATCGTCTATCTCGTCAATGTCGTCAAAGTCGTCAATGTCGTCTATGTCGTCAATGTCGGCAATGTCGTCAAAGTCGTCAATATCGTCTATGTCGTCTATGTCGTCAATGTCGTCACAGTCGTCAATGTCGTCAATGTCGTCAAAGTCGTCAATATCGTCTATGTTGTCTATGTAGTCAATGTCATCAAAGACGTCTATGTCGTCTAGTTCGTCAATGTCGTCAATGGCGTCTTTGTCGTCAATATCGTCAATGTCGTCAAAGACGTCAATATCGTTTATGTCTCTATATCGTCAATGTAGTCAATGTCGTCTATGTCCTCAATGTCGTCAATGTCGTCAATGTCGTCAAAGTCGTCAATATGGTGAATGTTTTCTATGTCGTCAATGTCGTCAAAGTCGTCAATATGGTCAATGTCGTCTATGTCGTCAATGTCGTAAATGTCGTCAAAGTAGTCTATGTCGTCAATGTTGGCAATGACGTCAATGTCGTCAATTTCTTAATTGCTGTCAATGTTGTCAATGTCATACATATTGTCTATGTCATCTATGTCGTCAATGTCGTCAAAGTCGTAAATATCGTCTATGTCGTCTATGTCGTCAATGTCGTCTATGTCGTCTATGTCTTCAAAGTCGTCAATGTCCTCTATGTCGTCAATGTCGTCTATGTCGTCAAAGTCGTCAATATCGTCTATGTCGTCTATGTCGTCAATGTCGTCAATGTCGTCTATGTCGTCAATGTCGTCCATGTCGTCTATGCCGTCAATGTCGTCAATGTCGTCTATGTCGTCAATGTCGTCAATGCTGTCGATGTTGTCAATGTCATACATGTTGTCTATGTCATCTACCTTGTCAATGTCGTCAAAGTCGTAAATATCGTCTATGTCGTCTATGTCGACGATGTCGTCAATGTCGTCTATGTCGTCAATGTCGTCAATGTCGTCTATGTCGTCTATGTCTTCAAAGTCGACAATGTCCTCTATGTCGTCAATGTCGTCAATGTCGTCAAAGTCGTCAATATCGTCTATGTTGTCTATGTCGTCAATGTCGTCAATGTCGTCTATGTCGTCAATGTCGTCCATGTCGTCTATGCCGTCAATGTCGTCAATGTCGTCTATGTCGTCAATAGCGTCTTTGTCGTCAATATCGTCAATGTCGTCAAAGTCGTCAATATCGGTTATGTCGTCTATGTCGTCAATGTCGTCAATGTCGTCTCTGTCGTCAATGTCGTCAAAGTCGTCAATTTCGTCTATGTCGTCCATGTCGTCAATGTCGTCAAAGTCGTTATTTCGTCAATGTCTTCAATGACGTCAATGTCGTCAATGTCTTCAATGCTGTCAATGTCATACATGTTGTCTATGTCATCTATGTCGTCAAAGTCGTAAATATCATCTATGTCGTCAATGTCGTCAATGTCGTCAATGTCGTCTATGTCGTCAATGTCGTCAATGTCGTCTATGTCGTCAATGTCGTCAATGACGTCAAAGTCATCAAGATCGTCTATGTCGTCAATGTCGTCAATGTCGTCAAAGTCGTCTATGTCGTCAATGTTGTCAATGTCGTCAATGTCGTCAATGTCGTCAATGTCGTCAATGTCGTAAATGTCTCAAAGTAGTCTATGTCGTCAATGTCGGCAATGTCGTCAATGTCGTCTATATCGTCAACGTCGTCAATGTCGTCAAAGTCGTCAAAGTCGTCAATATCGTCTATGTCGTCTATGTCGTCAATGTCGTCAATGTCGTCAAAGTCGTCTATGTCGTCAATATCGTCAATGTCGTCAAAGTCGTAAATATGGTCTACATCATCTATGTCATCAATGTCGTCTGTGTCGTCAATGTCGTCAATCTCGTCAAAGTCGTCAATATCGTCTATGTCGTCTTTGCCGTCAATGTCGACAATGTCGTCTATGCCGTCAATGTCGTCAATGTCGTCTATGTCGTCAATGTCGTCAATGCTGTCGATGTTATCAATGTCATACATGTTGTCTATGTCATCTACTTTGTCAATGTCGTCAAAGTCGTAAATATCGTCTATCTCGTCCATGTCGTCTTTGTCGTCAATATCGTCAATGTCGTCAAAGTCGTCAATATCGGTTATGTCGTCTATGTCGTCAATGTCGTCAATGTCGTCTCTGTCGTCAATGTCGTCAATGTCGTCTATGTCGTCAATGTCGGCAATGTCGTCAATGTCGTCAAAGGCGTATATATCGTCTATGTCGTCTATGTAGTCAATGTCGTCAAAGACGTCTATGTTATCTAGTTCGTCAATGTCGTCAATGGCGTCTTTGTCGTCAATATCGTCAATGTCGTCAAAGTCGTCAATATCGGTTATTTCGTCTATGTCGTCAATGTCGTCAATGTCGTCTCTGTCGTCAATGTCGTCAATGTCGTCTATGTCGTCAATGTCGGCAATGTCGTCAATGTCGTCAAAGTCGTCAATATCGTCTATGTCTTCTATGTCGTCCATGTCGTCAATGTCGTCAAAGTCGTTATTTCGTCAATGTCGTCAATGACGTCAATGTCGTCAATGCCTTCAATGCTGTCAATGTTGTCAATGTCATACATGTTGTCTATGTCATCTATGTCGTCAAAGTAGTAAATATCATCTATGTCGTCAATGTCGTCAATGTCGTCTATGTCGTCAATGTCGTCAATGTCGTCTATGTCGTCAATGTCGTCAATGACGTCAAAGTCATCAAGATCGTCTATGTCGTCTATGTCGTCAATGTCGTCAAAGTCGTCTATGTCGTCAATGTTGTCAATGTCGTCAATGTCGTCAATGTCGTAAATGTCTCAAAGTAGTCTATGTCGTCAATGTCGGCAATGTCGTCAATGTCGTCTATATCGTCAACGTCGTCAATGTCGTCAAAGCCGTCAAAGTCGTCAATATCGTCTATGTCGTCTATGTCGTCAATGTCGTCAATGTCGTCAAAGTCGTCTATGTCGTCAATATCGTCAATGTCGTCAAAGTCGTAAATATGGTCTACATCATCTATGTCATCAATGTCGTCTGTGTCGTCAATGTCGTCAATCTCGTCAAAGTCGTCAATATCGTCTATGTCGTCTTTGTCGTCAATGTCGACAATGTCGTCTATGCCGTCAATGTCGTCAATGTCGTCTATGTCGTCAATGTCGTCAATGCTGTCGATGTTATCAATGTCATACATGTTGTCTATGTCATCTACTTTGTCAATGTCGTCAAAGTCGTAAATATCGTCTATCTCGTCTATGTCGTCAATGTCGTCTATGTCGTCAATGTCGTCAAAGTCGTCAATGTCGTCTATGTCGTCAATGTCGGCAATGTCGTCAAAGTCGTCAATATCGTCTATGTCGTCTATGTCGTCAATGTCGTCAAAGTCGTCAATGTCGTCAATGTCGTCAAAGTCGTCAATATCGTCTATGTTGTCTATGTAGTCAATGTCATCAAAGACGTCTATGTCGTCTAGTTCGTCAATGTCGTCAATGGCGTCTTTGTCGTCAATATCGTCAATGTCGTCAAAGTCGTCAATATCGTTTATTTCTCTACATCGTCAATGTAGTCAATGTCGTCTATGTCCTCAATGTCGTCAATGTCGTCAATGTCGTCAAAGTTGTCAATATGGTCAATGTTTTCTATGTCGTCAATGTCGTCAAAGTCGTCAATATGGTCAATGTCGTCTATGTCGTCAATGTCGTAAATGTCGTCAAAGTAGTCTATGTCGTCAATGTCGGCAATGACGTCAATGTCGTCAATTTCTTAATTGCTGTCAATGTTGTCAATGTCATACATATTGTCTATGTCATCTATGTCGTCAATGTCGTCAAAGTCGTAAATATCGTCTATGTCGTCTATGTCGTCAATGTCGTCTATGTCGTCTATGTCTTCAAATTCGTCAATGTCCTCTATGTCGTCAATGTCGTCAATGTCGTCAAAGTCGTCAATATCGTCTATGTCGTCTATGTCGTCAATGTCGTCAATGTCGTCTATGTCGTCAATGTCGTCCATGTCGTCTATTCCGTCAATGTCGTCAATGTCGTCTATGTCGTCAATGTCGTCAATGCTGTCGATGTTATCAATGTCATACATTTGTCTATGTCATCTACCTTGTCAATGTCGTCAAAGTCGTAAATATCGTCTATGTCGTCTATGTCGACAATGTCGTCTATGTCGTCTATGTCGTCAATGTCGTCAATGTCGTCTATGTCGTCTATGTCTTCAAAGTCGTCAATGTCCTCTATGTCGTCAATGTCGTCAAAGTCGTCAATATCGTCTATGTCGTCTATGTCGTCAATGTCGTCAATGTCGTCTATGTCGTCAATGTCGTCCATGTCGTCTATGCCGTCAATGTCGTCAATGTCCTCTATGTCGTCAATAGCGTCTTTGTCGTCAATATCGTCAATGTCGTCAAAGTCGTCAATATCGGTTATGTCGTCTATGTCGTCAATGTCGTCAATGTCGTCTCTGTCGTCAATGTCGTCGAAGTCGTCAATATCCTCTATGTCGTCTATGTCGTCAATGTCGTCAAAGTCGTCAATATCGTCTATGTCGTCTATGTCGTCCATGTCGTCAATGTCGTCAAAGTCGTTATTTCGTCAATGTCTTCAATGACGTCAATGTCGTCAATGTCTTCAATGCTGTCAATGTCATACATGTTGTCTATGTCATCTATGTCGTCAAAGTCGTAAATATCATCTATGTCGTCAATGTCGTCAATGTCGACTATGTCGTCAATGTCGTCAATGTCGTCTATGTCGTCAATGTCGTCAATGACGTCAAAGTCATCAAGATCGTCTATGTCGTCAATGTCGTCAATGTCGTCAAAGTCGTCTATGTCGTCAATGTTGTCAATGTCGTCAATGTCGTCAATGTCGTCAAGTCGTAAATGTCTCAAAGTAGTCTATGTCGTCAATGTCGGCAATGTCGTCAATGTCGTCTATATCGTCAACGTCGTCAATGTCGTCAAAGTCGTCAAAGTCGTCAATATCGTCTATGTCGTCTATGTCGTCAATGTCGTCAATGTCGTCAAAGTCGTCTATGTTGTCAATATCGTCAATGTCGTCAAAGTCGTAAATATGGTCTACATCATCTATGTCATCAATGTCGTCTGTGTCGTCAATGTCGTCAATCTCGTCAAAGTCGTCAATATCGTCTATGTCGTCTTTGCCGTCAATGTCGACAATGTCGTCTATGCCGTCAATGTCGTCAATGTCGTCTAAGTCGTCAATGTCGTCAATGCTGTCGATGTTATCAATGTCATACATGTTGTCTATGTCATCTACTTTGTCAATGTCGTCAAAGTCGTAAATATCGTCTATCTCGTCCATGTCGTCTTTGTCGTCAATATCGTCAATGTCGTCAAAGTCGTCAATATCGGTTATGTCGTCTATGTCGTCAATGTCGTCAATGTCGTCTCTGTCGTCAATGTCGTCAATGTCGTCTATGTCGTCAATGTCGGCAATGTCGTCAATGTCGTCAAAGGCGTATATATCGTCTATGTCGTCTATGTAGTCTATGTCGTCAAAGACGTCTATGACGTCAATGTCGTTAATGTTGTCAATGTCGTCAATATCGTCAATGTCGTCTATGTCGTCAATATCGTCAATGTCAATGTCGTTAATGTTGTCAATGTCGTCAATATCGTCAATGTCGTCTATGTCGTCAATATCGTCAATGTCGTCAATGTCGTCAATGTCGTCAATGACGTCTATGTCGTCAATGTCGTCAATGTCGTCAATGTCGTCAAAGAAGTCAAAGTCGTCAATATCGGTTATGTCGTCAATGTCGTCAATGTCGTCTATGTCGTCAATGTTGTCAAAGTCGTCTATATGGTCAATGTCGTCTATGTCGTCAATGTCGTAAATGTCGTCAAAGTAGTCTATGTCGTCAATGTCGGCAATGACGTCAATGTCGTCAATGTCTTCATTGCTGTCAATGTTGTCAATGTCATACATGTTGTCTATGTCATCTATGTCGTCAATGTCGTCAAAGTAGTAAATATCGTCTACGTCTTCTATGTCGTCAATGTCGTCTATGTCGTCTATGTCGTCAAAGTTGTCAATGTCGTCTATGTCGTCAATGTCGTCAATGTCGTCAAAGTCGTCAATATCGTCTATGTCGTCTATGTCGTCAATGTCGTCAATGTCGTCTATGTCGTCAATGTCGTCAATGTCGTCTATGCCGTCAATGTCGTCAATGTCGTCTATGTCCTCAATGTCGTCAATGCTGTCGATATTGTCAATGTCATACATGTTGTCTATGTCATCTACCTTGTCAATGTCGTCAAAGTCGTAAATTTTGTCTACGTCGTCTATGTCGTCAATGTCGTCTATGTCGTCTATGTCGTCAATGTCGTGAATGTCGTTCTTGTCGTCCATTTTGTCAGTGTCGTCAATGTTGTCAAAGTCGTCAAAGTCGTCAATAATGTCTATGTCGTCTATGTCGTCAATGTCGGCAATATCGTCGATGTCGTCTATGTCGTCAATATCGTCAATGTCGTCAATGTCGTCAAAGTCGTAAATATGGTCTACATCGTCTATGTCATCAATGTCGTCTGTGTCGTCAATGTCGTCAATCTCGTCAAAGTCGTCAATATCGTCTATGTCGTCAATGCCGTCAATGTCGTCAATGTCATCAATATCGTCAATGTCGTCAATGTCGTCAAAGTCGTCAATATCGTCTATGTCGTCAATGTCATCAATGTCGTCAATGTCGTCAATGTCGTCAATGTCGTCTATGTCGTCAATGTCGTTAATGTCATCAATGTCGTCAATATCGTCTATGCCGTCTATCTCATCAATGTCCTCTATGTCGTCAATGTCGTCAATATCGTCTATGTCGTCTATGTCGTCAATGTCGTCTATGTCGTCAACGTCGTCTATGTCGTCAATGTCGTTAATGTCGTCAATGTCATCAAAATCGTCTATGTCGTCTATGTCGTCAATGTCGTCAATGTCTTCTATGTCGTCAATGTCGTCTATTTCGTCAATGTCGTCAATGTCGTCAATGTCTTCAATGCTGTCATTGTTGTCAATGTCATACATGTTGTCTATGTCATCTATGTCGTCAATGTCGTCAATATCGTCAATGTCGTCAATGTCGTCAAAGTCATCAATATCGTCTATGTCGTCAATGTCGTCTATGTCATCTATGTCGTCTATGTCGTCAATATCGTCAATGTCGTCAATGTCGTCTATGTCGTCAATGTCGTCAATATCGTCTATGTCGTCTATGTCGTCAATGTCGTCTATGTCGTCAATGTCGTCTATGTCGTTTATGTCGTGTATGTCGTCTATGTCGTCAATGTCGTATATGTTGTCAATGTCGTTAATGTCGTCAATATCGTCAATGTCGGCAATGTCGTCTATGTCGTCAATGTCGTTAATGTTGTCAATGTTGTCAATATCGTCTATGTCGTCTATGTCGTCAATGTCGTCCCTGTCGTCAATGTCGTCAATGTCGTCAATGTTGTCAATGTCGTATATGTCGTCAATGTCGTTAATGTCGTCAGTGTCGTCAATATCGTCTATGTCGTCTATGTCGCCAATGTCGTCTATGCCGTCAATGTCGTCAAAGTCTTCAATGTCGTCAATATCGTCTCTGTCGTCTATGTCGTCAATGTCGTCAATGTCGTCAATGTCGTCAAAGTATTCTATGTCGTCAATGTAGTAAATGTCATCTATGTCGTCAAGGTCGTCAATGTCGTCTATGACGTCTATGTCGTCAATGTCGTCAATGTCGTCAATGTCGTCAAAGTCGTAAATATCGTCAACATCGTCTATGTCATCAATGTCGTCAGTGTCGTCATTGTCGTCAATGTCGTCAATGTCGTCAAAGTCGTCAATATCGTCTATGTCGTCTATGTCGTCAATGTCGACAAAGTCGTCTATGTCGTCAAAGTCGTCAATGTCGTCTATATCGTCAATATCGTCAATATCGTCAATGTCGTCAATGTCGTCAATGTCGTCTATGACGTCAATGTCGTCAATGTTGTCAATGTTTCAATGTCGTCAATGTTGTCAAAGTCGTCAATATCCACTATGTCTTCTATGTCGTCAGGGTCGTCAAAGTCGTCTATGTCGTCAAAGTATTCTATGTCGTCAATGTCGTCAATGTCGTCTATGTCGTCAAGGTCGTCAATGTCGTCTATGGCGTCAATATCGTAAATGTCGTCAATGTCGTCAATGTCGTCAATGTCATCAATGACGTCTATGTCGTCAATGTCGTCAATGTCGTCAATGTCGTCAATGTCGTCAAAGTCGTCAATGTCGTCAATATCGGTTATGTCGTCAATGTCGTCAATGTCGTCAATGTTGTCTATGTCGTCAATGTTGTCAAAGTCGTCTATATGGTCAATGTCATCTATGTCGTCAATGTCGTAAATGTCGTCAAAGTAGTCTATGTCGTCAATGTCGGTAATGACGTCAATGTCGTCAATGTCTTCATTGCTGTCAATGTTGTCAATGTCATACATGTTGTCTATGTCATCTATGTCGTCAATGTCGTCAAAGTAGTAAATATCGTCTACGTCTTCTATGTCGTCAATGTCGTCTATGTCGTCTGTGTCGTCAAAGTCGTCAATGTCGTCTATGTCGTCAATGTCGTCAATGTCGTCAAAGTCGTCAATATCGTCTATGTCGTCTATGTCGTCAATGTCGTCAATGTCGTCTATGTCGTCAATGTCGTCAATGTCGTCTATGCCGTCAATGTCGTCAATGTCGTCTATGTCGTCAATGTCGTCAATGCTGTCGATGTTGTCAATGTCATACATGTTGTCTATGTCATCTACCTTGTCAATGTCGTCAAAGTCGTAAATATTGTCTATGTCGTCTATGTCGTCAATGTCGTCTATGTCGTCTATGTCGTCAATCTCGGCAATGTCGTTCTTGTCGTCTATTTTGTCAATGTCGTCAATGTTGTCAAAGTCGTCAAAGTCGTCAATATCGTCTATGTCGTCTATGTCGTCAATGTCGGCAATATCGTCGATGTCGTCTATGTCGTCAATATCGTCAATGTCGTCAATGTCGTCAAAGCCGTAAATATGGTCTACATCGTCTATGTCATCAATGTCGTCTGTGTCGTCAATGTCGTCAATCTCGTCAATGCCGTCAATGTCGTTAATGTCATCAATATCGTCAATGTCGTCAATGTCGTCAAAGTCGTAAATATCGTCTATGTCGTCAATGTCGTCTATGTCGTCTATGTCGTCTATGTCGTCAATATCGTCTATGTCGTCAATGTCATCAATGTCGTCAATGTCGTCAATGTCGTCAATGTCGTCTATGTCGTCAATGTCGTTAATGTCATCAATGTCGTCAATATCGTCTATGCCGTCTATCTCATCAATGTCCTCTATGTCGTCAATGTCGTCAATGTCGTCAATATCGTCTATGTCGTCTATGTCGTCAATGTCGTCTATGTCGTCAACGTCGTCTATGTCGTCAATTTCGTTAATGTCGTCAATGTCATCAAAATCGTCTATGTCGTCTATGTCGTCAATGTCGTCAATGTCTTCTATGTCGTCAATGTCGTCTATGTCGTCAATGTCGTCAATGTCGTCTATGCCGTCAATGTCGTCAATGTCGTCTATGTCGTCAATGTCGTCAATGTCGTCATTGTCGTCTATATCGTAAATGTCGTCAATGTCGTCAAAGTCGTCAATGTCGTCAATATCGTCTATGTCGTCTATGTCGTCAATGTCGTCAATGTCGTCAAAGTCGTCTATGTCGTCAATATCGTCAATGTCGTCAATGTCGTCAAAGTCGTAAATATGGTCTACATCGTCTATGTCATCAATGTTGTCTGTGTCGTCCATGTCGTCAATCTCGTCAAAGTCGTCAATATCGTCTATGTCGTCTATGTCGTCAATGTCGTCAATGTCGTCAATGTCATCAATATCGTCAATGTCGTCAATGTCGTCAAAGTCGTCAATATCGTCTATGTCGTCAATGTCGTATATGTCGTCTATGTCGTCTATGTCGTCAATATCGTCTATGTCGTCAATGTCATCAATGTCGTCAATGTCGTCAATGTCGTCTATGTCGTCAATGTCGTTAATGTCATCAATGTCGTCAATATTGTCTATGCCGTCTATGTCATCAATGTCCTCTATGTCGTCAGTGTCGTCAATATCGTCTATGTCGTCTATGTCGTCAATGTCGTCTATGTCGTCAATGTCGTTAATGTTGTCAATGTCGTCAATATCGTCAATGTCGTCTATGTCGTCAATATCGTCAATGTCGTCAATGTCGTCAATGTCGTCAATGACGTCTATGTCGTCAATGTCGTCAATGTCGTCAATGTCGTCAAAGTCGTCAATATCGGTTATGTCGTCAATGTCGTCAATGTCGTCTATGTCGTCAAAGTCGTCAATGTCGTCTATGCTGTCACTGTCGTCAATGTCGTCTATGTCGTCAATGTCGTCAATGCTGTCGATATTGTCAATGTCATACATGTTGTCTATGTCATCTACCTTGTGAATATCGTCAAAGTCGTAAATATTGTCAATGTCGTCTATGTCGTCAATGTCGTCTATGTCGTCTATCGCGTCAATGTCGTCAATGTCGTCATTGTCGTCTATATCGTCAATGTCGTCAATGTCGTCAAAGTCGTCAAAGTCGTCAATATCGTCTATGTCGTCTATGTCGTCAATGTCGTCAATGTCGTCAAAGTCGTCTATGTCGTCAATATCGTCAATGTCGTCAATGTCGTCAAAGTCGTAAATATGGTCTACATCGTCTATGTCATCAATGTCGTCCATGTCGTCAATGTCGTTAATGTCGTAAATTACGTCAATATCGTCTATATCGTCTATGTCGTCAATGTTGTCTATGTCGTCAATGTCTTCAATGTCGTCTATGTCGTCAATATCGTCAATGTCGTCAAATTCGTCAATATCGTCTATGTCGCCTATGTCGTCAATGTCGCCAATGTCGTCAATGTCGTCAATGTCGTCAATGTCGTCAAAGTCGTAAATATCGTCTATGTCGTCTATGTCGTCAATATCGTCTATGTCGTCTTTGTCGTCAATGTCGTCAATGTCGTCTATGCCGTCAATGTCGTCAATGTCGTCAATGTCGTCAAAGAAGTCAAAGTCGTCAATATCGGTTATGTCGTCAATGTCGTCAATGTCGTCTATGTCGTCAATGTTGTCAAAGTCGTCTATATGGTCAATGTCGTCTATGTCGTCAATGTCGTAAATGTCGTCAAAGTAGTCTATGTCATCAATGTCGGCAATGACGTCAATGTCGTCAATGTCTTCATTGCTGTCAATGTTGTCAATGTCATACATGTTGTCTATGTCATCTATGTCGTCAATGTCGTCAAAGTAGTAAATATCGTCTACGTCTTCTATGTCGTCAATGTCGTCTATGTCGTCTATGTCGTCAAAGTTGTCAATGTCGTCTATGTCGTCAATGTCGTCAATGTCGTCAAAGTCGTCAATATCGTCTATGTCGTCTATGTCGTCAATGTCGTCAATGTCGTCTATGTCGTCAATGTCGTCAATGTCGTCTATGCCGTCAATGTCGTCAATGTCGTCAATGTCGTCTATGTCCTCAATGTCGTCAATGCTGTCGATATTGTCAATGTCATACATGTTGTCTATGTCATCTACCTTGTCAATGTCGTCAAAGTCGTAAATTTTGTCTACGTCGTCTATGTCGTCAATGTCGTCTATGTCGTCTATGTCGTCAATGTCGTCAATGTCGTTCTTGTCGTCCATTTTGTCAGTGTCGTCAATGTTGTCAAAGTCGTCAAAGTCGTCAATATCGTCTATGTCGTCTATGTCGTCAATGTCGGCAATATCGTCGATGTCGTCTATGTCGTCAATATCGTCAATGTCGTCAATGTCGTCAAAGTCGTAAATATGGTCTACATCGTCTATGTCATCAATGTCGTCTGTGTCGTCAATGTCGTCAATCTCGTCAAAGTCGTCAATATCGTCTATGTCGTCAATGCCGTCAATGTCGTCAATGTCATCAATATCGTCAATGTCGTCAATGTCGTCAAAGTCGTCAATATCGTCTATGTCGTCAATGTCATCAATGTCGTCAATGTCGTCAATGTCGTCAATGTCGTCTATGTCGTCAATGTCGTTAATGTCATCAATGTCGTCAATATCGTCTATGCCGTCTATCTCATCAATGTCCTCTATGTCGTCAATGTCGTCAATATCGTCTATGTCGTCTATGTCGTCAATGTCGTCTATGTCGTCAACGTCGTCTATGTCGTCAATGTCGTTAATGTCGTCAATGTCATCAAAATCGTCTATGTCGTCTATGTCGTCAATGTCGTCAATGTCTTCTATGTCGTCAATGTCGTCTATTTCGTCAATGTCGTCAATGTCGTCAATGTCTTCAATGCTGTCATTGTTGTCAATGTCATACATGTTGTCTATGTCATCTATGTCGTCAATGTCGTCAATATCATCAATGTCGTCAATGTCGTCAAAGTCATCAATATCGTCTATGTCGTCAATGTCGTCTATGTCATCTATGTCGTCTATGTCGTCAATATCGTCAATGTCGTCAATGTCGTCTATGTCGTCAATGTCGTCAATATCGTCTATGTCGTCTATGTCGTCAATGTCGTCTATGTCGTCAATGTCGTCTATGTCGTTTATGTCGTGTATGTCGTCTATGTCGTCAATGTCGTATATGTTGTCAATGTCGTTAATGTCGTCAATATCGTCAATGTCGGCAATGTCGTCTATGTCGTCAATGTCGTTAATGTTGTCAATGTTGTCAATATCGTCTATGTCGTCTATGTCGTCAATGTCGTCCCTGTCGTCAATGTCGTCAATGTCGTCAATGTTGTCAATGTCGTATATGTCGTTAATGTCGTCAGTGTCGTCAATATCGTCTATGTCGTCTATGTCGCCAATGTCGTCTATGCCGTCAATGTCGTCAAAGTCTTCAATGTCGTCAATATCGTCTCTGTCGTCTATGTCGTCAATGTCGTCAATGTCGTCAAAGTCGTCAAAGTATTCTATGTCGTCAATGTAGTAAATGTCATCTATGTCGTCAAGGTCGTCAATGTCGTCTATGACGTCTATGTCGTCAATGTCGTCAATGTCGTCAATGTCGTCAAAGTCGTAAATATCGTCAACATCGTCTATGTCATCAATGTCGTCAGGGTCGTCATTGTCGTCAATGTCGTCAATGTCGTCAAAGTCGTCAATATCGTCTATGTCGTCTATGTCGTCAATGTCGACAAAGTCGTCTATGTCGTCAAAGTCGTCAATGTCGTCTATATCGTCAATATCGTCAATATCGTCAATGTCGTCAATGTCGTCAATGTCGTCTATGACGTCAATGTCGTCAATGTTGTCAATGTTTCAATGTCGTCAATGTTGTCAAAGTCGTCATTATCCACTATGTCTTCTATGTCGTCAGGGTCGTCAAAGTCGTCTATGTCGTCAAAGTATTCTATGTCGTCAATGTCGTCAATGTCGTCTATGTCGTCAAGGTCGTCAATGTCGTCTATGGCGTCAATATCGTAAATGTCGTCAATGTCGTCAATGTCGTCAATGTCATCAATGACGTCTATGTCGTCAATGTCGTCAATGTCGTCAATGTCGTCAATGTCGTCAAAGTCGTCAATGTCGTCAATATCGGTTATGTCGTCAATGTCGTCAATGTCGTCAATGTTGTCTATGTCGTCAATGTTGTCAAAGTCGTCTATATGGTCAATGTCATCTATTTCGTCAATGTCGTAAATGTCGTCAAAGTAGTCTATGTCGTCAATGTCGGTAATGACGTCAATGTCGTCAATGTCTTCATTGCTGTCAATGTTGTCAATGTCATACATGTTGTCTATGTCATCTATGTCGTCAATGTCGTCAAAGTAGTAAATATCGTCTACGTCTTCTATGTCGTCAATGTCGTCTATGTCGTCTGTGTCGTCAAAGTCGTCAATGTCGTCTATGTCGTCAATGTCGTCAATGTCGTCAAAGTCGTCAATATCGTCTATGTCGTCTATGTCGTCAATGTCGTCAATGTCGTCTATGTCGTCAATGTCGTCAATGTCGTCTATGCCGTCAATGTCGTCAATGTCGTCTATGTCGTCAATGTCGTCAATGCTGTCGATGTTGTCAATGTCATACATGTTGTCTATGTCATCTACCTTGTCAATGTCGTCAAAGTCGTAAATATTTTCTATGTCGTCTATGTCGTCAATGTCGTCTATGTCGTCCATGTCGTCAATCTCGTCAATGTCGTTCTTGTCGTCTATTTTGTCAATTTCGTCAATGTTGTCAAAGTCGTCAAAGTCGTCAATATCGTCTATGTCGTCTATGTCGTCAATGTCGGCAATATCGTCGATGTCGTCTATGTCGTCAATATCGTCAATGTCGTCAATGTCGTCAAAGTCGTAAATATGGTCTACATCGTCTATGTCATCAATGTCGTCTGTGTCGTCAATGTCGTCAATCTCGTCAATGCCGTCAATGTCGTTAATGTCATCAATATCGTCAATGTCGTCAATGTCGTCAAAGTCGTAAATATCGTCTATGTCGTCAATGTCGTCTATGTCGTCTATGTCGTCTATGTCGTCAATATCGTCTATGTCGTCAATGTCATCAATGTCGTCAATGTCGTCAATGTCGTCAATGTCGTCTATGTCGACAATGTCGTTAATGTCATCAATGTCGTCAATATCGTCTATGCCGTCTATCTCATCAATGTCCTCTATGTCGTCAATGTCGTCAATGTCGTCAATATCGTCTATGTCGTCTATGTCGTCAATGTCGTCTATGTCGTCAACGTCGTCTATGTCGTCAATTTCGTTAATGTCGTCAATGTCATCAAAATCGTCTATGTCGTCTATGTCGTCAATGTCGTCAATGTCTTCTATGTCGTCAATGTCGTCTATGACGTCAATGTCGTCAATGTCGTCTATGCCGTCAATGTCGTCAATGTCGTCTATGTCGTCAATGTCGTCAATGTCGTCATTGTCGTCTATATCGTAAATGTCGTCAATGTCGTCAAAGTCGTCAAAGTCGTCAATATCGTCTATGTCGTCTATGTCGTCAATGTCGTCAATGTCGTCAAAGTCGTCTATGTCGTCAATATCGTCAATGTCGTCAATGTCGTCAAAGTCGTAAATATGGTCTACATCGTCTATGTCATCAATGTTGTCTGTGTCGTCCATGTCGTCAATCTCGTCAAAGTCGTCAATATCGTCTATGTCGTCTATGTCGTCAATGTCGTCAATGTCGTCAATGTCATCAATATCGTCAATGTCGTCAATGTCGTCAAAGTCGTCAATATCGTCTATGTCGTCAATGTCGTATATGTCGTCTATGTCGTCTATGTCGTCAATATCGTCTATGTCGTCAATGTCATCAATGTCGTCAATGTCGTCAATGTCGTCTATGTCGTCAATGTCGTTAATGTCATCAATGTCGTCAATATTGTCTATGCCGTCTATGTCATCAATGTCCTCTATGTCGTCAGTGTCGTCAATATCGTCTATGTCGTCTATGTCGTCAATGTCGTCTCTGTCGTCAATGTCGTTAATGTTGTCAATGTCGTCAATATCGTCAATGTCGTCTATGTCGTCAATATCGTCAATGTCGTCAATGTCGTCAATGTCGTCAATGACGTCTATGTCGTCAATGTCGTCAATGTCGTCAATGTCGTCAAAGTCGTCAATATCGGTTATGTCGTCAATGTCGTCAATGTCGTCTATGTCGTCAAAGTCGTCAATGTCGTCTATGCTGTCACTGTCGTCAATGTCGTCTATGTCGTCAATGTCGTCAATGCTGTCGATATTGTCAATGTCATACATGTTGTCTATGTCATCTACCTTGTGAATATCGTCAAAGTCGTAAATATTGTCTATGTCGTCTATGTCGTCAATGTCGTCTATGTCGTCTATCGCGTCAATGTCGTCAATGTCGTCATTGTCGTCTATATCGTCAATGTCGTCAATGTCGTCAAAGTCGTCAAAGTCGTCAATATCGTCTATGTCGTCTATGTCGTCAATGTCGTCAATGTCGTCAAAGTCGTCTATGTCGTCAATATCGTCAATGTCGTCAATGTCGTCAAAGTCGTAAATATGGTCTACATCGTCTATGTCATCAATGTCGTCCATGTCGTCAATGTCGTTAATGTCGTAAATTACGTCAATATCGTCTATATCGTCTATGTCGTCAATGTTGTCTATGTCGTCAATGTCTTCAATGTCGTCTATGTCGTCAATATCGTCAATGTCGTCAAATTCGCCAATATCGTCTATGTCGCCTATGTCGTCAATGTCGCCAATGTCGTCAATGTCGTCAATGTCGTCAATGTCGTCAAAGTCGTAAATATCGTCTATGTCGTCTATGTCGTCAATATCGTCTATGTCGTCTTTGTCGTCAATGTCGTCAATGTCGTCTATGCCGTCAATGTCGTCAATGTCGTCAAAGTCGTCAAAGTCGTCAATATCGTCTATGTCGTCTATGTAGTCAATGTCGTCAAAGACGTCTATGTCGTCTAGTTCGTCAATGTCGTCAATGGCGTCTTTGTCGTCAATATCGTCATTGTCGTCAAAGTCGTCAATCTCGTTTATGTCGTCTATATCGTCAATGTAGTCAATGTCGTATATGTCGTCAATGTCGTCAATGTCGTCAATGTCGTCAATGTCGTCAAAGTCGTCAATATGGTCTATGTTGTCCATGTCGTCAATGTCGTCAATGTCGTCAAAGTAGTCTATGTCGTCAATGTCGGCAATGACGTCAATGTCGTCAATGTCGTCAAAGTCGTCAATATGGTCAATGTCGTCTATGTCGTCAATGTCGTAAATGTCGTCAAAGTAGTCTATGTCGTCAATGTCGGCAATGACGTCAATGTCGTCAATGTCTTAATTGCTGTCAATGTTGTCAATGTCGTACATGTTGTCTATGTCATCTATGTCGTCAAAGTCGTAAATATCGTCTATGTCGTCTATGTTGTCAATGTCGTCTATGTCGTCTATGTCGTCAAAGTCGTCAATGTCGTCTATGTCGTCAATGTCGTCAATGTCGTCAAAGTCGTCAATGTCGTCAATGTCGTCTATGTCGTCAATGTCGTCAATGTCGTCTATGCCGTCAATGTCGTCAATGTCGTCTATGTCGTCAATGTCGTCAATGCTGTCGATGTTGTCAATGTCATACATGTTGTCTATGTCTTCTACCTTGTCAATGTCGTCAAAGTCGTAAATATTGTCTGTCGTCTATGTCGTCAATGTCGTCTATGTCGTCTATGTCGTCAATTTCGTCAATGTCGTCATTGTCGTCTATATCGTAAATGTCGTCAATGTCGTCAATGTCGTCAAAGTCGTCAATATCGTCTATGTCGTCTATGTCGTCAATGTCGTCAATGTCGTCAAAGTCGTCTATGTCGTCAATATCGTCCATGTCGTCAATGTCGTCAAAGTCGCAAATATGGTCTACATCGTCTATGTCATCAATGTTGTCTGTGTCGTCAATGTCGTCAATCTCGTCAACGTCGTCAATATCGCCTATGTCGTCTATGTCGTCAATGTCGTCAATGTCGTCAATGTCATCAATATCGTCAATGTCGTCAATGTCGTCAATGTCGTCAATATCGTCTATGTCATCAATGTAGTCTATGTCGTCTATGTCGTCTATGTCGTCAATATCGTCTATGTCGTCAATGTCATCAATGTCGTCAATGTCATCAATGTCGTCTATGTCGTCAATGTCGTTAATGTCATCAATGTCGTCAATATCGTTTATGCCGTCTATGTCATCAATGTCCTCTATGTCGTCTATGTCGTCAATAGCGCCTATGTCGTCTATGTCGTCAATGTCGTCTATGTCGTCAATGTCGTTAATGTTGTCAATGTCGTCAATATCGTCTATGTCGTCTATGTCGTCAATGTCGTCAATGTTGTCAATGTCGTCAAAGTCGTAAATATCGTCTACATCGTCTATGTGATCAAGGTCGTCAGTGTCGTCAATGTCGTCAATGTCGTCAATGTCGTCAAAGTCGTCAATATCAACTATGTCTTCTATGTCGACAATGTCGTCAATGTCGTCATTGTCGTTAAGGTCGTCAATGTCGTCTATGTCGTCAATATCGTAAATGTCGTCAATGTCGTCAATGTCGTCAATGTCGTCAATGACGTCTATGTCGTCAATGTCGTCAATGTCGTCAATGTCGTCAATTTCGTCAAAGTCTTCAAAGTCGTCAATATCGGTTATGTCGTCAATGTCGTCAATGTCGTCTATGTCGTCAATGTTGTCAATGTCGTCTATATGGTCAATGTCGTCTATGTCGTCAATGTCGTAAATGTCGTAAAAGTAGTCTATGTCGTCAATGTCGGCAATGACGTCAATGTCGTCAATTTCTTCATTGCTGTCAATGTTGTCAATGTCATACATGTTGTCTATGTCATCTATGTCGTCAATGTCGTCAATGTCGTCAATGTCGTCTATGTCGTCAATGTCGTCAATATCGTCTATGATGTCAATGTCGTCTATGTCGTCAATTTCGTCAATGCTGTCGATGTTGTCAATGTCATACATGTTGTCTATGTCATCTACCTCGTCAATGTCGTCAAAGTCGTAAATATTGTCTATGTCGTCTATGTCGTCAATATCGTCTATGTCGTCTATGTCCTCAATGTCGTCTATGTCGTCAATGTCGTCAATGTCGTCTATGTCGTCAATGTCGTCTATGTCGTCTATGTCGTCAATGTCGTCATTGTCGTTCTTGTCGTCTATTTTGTCAATGTCGTCAATGTTGTCAAAGTCGTCAAAGTCGTCAATATCGTCTATGTCGTCTATGTCGTCAATGTCGTCAATATCGTCGATGTCGTCTATGTCGTCAATATCGTCAATGTCGTCAATGTCGTCAAAGTCGTAAATATGGTCGACATCGTCTATGTCATCAATGTCGTCTGTGTCGTCAATGTCGTAAATCTCGTCAAAGTCGTCAATATCGTCTATGTCGTCTATGTCGTCAATGCCGTCAATGTCGTCAATGTCATCAATATCGTCAATGTCGTCAATGTCGTCAAAGTCGTCAATATCATCTATGTCGTCAATGTCGTCTATGTCGTCTATGTCGTCTATGTCGTCTATGTCGTCAATATCGTCTATGTCGTCAATGTCATCAATGTCGTCAATGTCGTCAATGTCGTCAATGTCGTCTATGTCGTCAATGTCGTTAATGTCATCAATGTCGTCAATATCGTCTATGCCGTCTATCTCATCAATGTCCTCTATGTCGTCAATGTCGTCAATGTCGTCAATATCGTCTATGTCGTCTATGTCGTCAATGTCGTCTATGTCGTCAACGTCGTCTATGTCGTCAATGTCGTTAATGTCGTCAATGTCATCAAAATCGTCTATGTCGTCTATGTCGTCAATGTCGTCAATGTCTTCTATGTCGCCAATGTCGTCAATGTCGTCTATGTCGCCAATGTCGTCAATGTCGTCAATGTCTTCAATGCTGTCATTGTTGTCAATGTCATACATGTTGTCTATGTCATCTATGTCGTCAATGCCGTCAATATCGTCAATGTCGTCAATGTCGTCAAAGTCGTCAATATCGTCTATGTCGTCAATGTCGTCTATGTCGTCTATGTCGTCAATATCGTCAATGTCGTCAATGTCGTCTATGTCGTCAATGTCGTCAATATCGTCTATGTCGTCTATGTCGTCAATGTCGTCTATGTCGTCAATGTCGTCTATGTCGTGTATGTCGTGTATGTCGTCTATGTCGTCAATGTCGTATATGTTGTCAATGTTGTTAATGTCGTCAATATCGTCAATGTCGGCAATGTCGTCTATGTCGTCAATGTCGTTAATGTTGTCAATGTTGTCAATATCGTCTATGTCGTCTATGTCGTCAATGTCGTCCCTGTCGTCAATTTCGTCAATGTCGTCAATGTCGTACATGTCGTCAATGTCGTCTATGCCGTCAATGTCGTTAATGTCGTCAATGTCGTCAATATCGTCTATGCCGTCAATGTCGTCAATGTCTTCAATGTCGTCAATATCGTCTCTGTCATCTATGTCGTCAATGTCGTCAATGTCGTCAAAGTATTCTATGTCGTCAATGTCGTCAATGTCGTCTATGTCGTCAAGGTCGTAAATGTCGTCTATGACGTCTATGTCGTCAATGTCGTCAATGTCGTCAATGTCGTCAAAGTCGTAAATATCGTCAACATCGTCTATGTCATCAATGTCGTCATTGTCGTCATTGTCGTCAATGTCGTCAATGTCGTAAAAGTCGTCAATATCGTCTATGTCGTCTATGTCGTCAATGTCGCCAATGTCGTCTATGTCGTCAAGGTCGTCAATGTCGTCTATATCGTCAATATCGTCAATATCGTCAATGTCGTCAATGTCGTCTATGACGTCAATGTCGTCAATGTTGTCAATGTTTCAATGTCGTCAATGTTGTCAAAGTCGTCAATATCGACTATGTCTTCTATGTCGTCAGGGTCGTCAAAGTCGTCTATGTCGTCAAAGTATTCTATGTCGTCAATGTCGTCAATGTCGTCTATGTCGTCAAGGTCGACAATGTCGTCTATGTCGTCAATATCGTAAATGTCGTCAATGTCGTCAATGTCGTCAATGTCGTCTATGTCGTCAATATCGTCAATGTCGTCAATGTCGTCAATGTCGTCAATGACGTCTATGTCGTCAATGTCGTCAATGTCGTCAATGTCGTCAATGTCGTCAGGGTCGTCAAAGTCGTCAATATCGGTTATGTCGTCAATGTCGTCAATGTCGTCTATGTCCTCAATGTTGTCAAAGTCGTCTATATGGTCAATGTCGTCTATGTCGTCAATGTCGTAAATGTCGTCAAAGTAGTCTATGTCGTCAATGTCGGCAATGACGTCAATGTCGTCAATGTCTTCATTGCTGTCAATGTTGTCAATGTCATACATGTTGTCTATGTCATCTATGTCGTCAATGTCGTCAAAGTAGTAAATATCGTCTACGTCTTCTATGTCGTCAATGTCGTCTATGTCGTCAATGTCGTCAATGCTGTCGATGTTGTCAATGTCATACATGTTGTCTATGTCATTTACCTTGTCAATGTCGTCAAAGTCGTAAATATTGTCTATGTCGTCTATGTCGTCAATGTCGTCTATGTCGTCTATGTCGTCAATGTCGTCAATGTCGTTCTTGTCGTCTATTTTGTCAATGTCGTCAATGTTGTCAAAGTCGTCAAAGTCGTCAATATCGTCTATGTCGTCTATGTCGTCAATGTCGGCAATATCGTCGATGTCGTCTATGTCGTCAATATCGTCAATGTCGTCAATGTCGTCAAAGTCGTAAATATGGTCTACATCGTCTATGTCATCAATGTCGTCTGTGTCGTCAATGTCGTCAATCTCGTCAAACTCGTCAATATCGTCTATGTCGTCTATGTCGTCAATGCCGTCAATGTCGTCAATGTCATCAATATCGTCAATGTCGTCAATGTCGTCAAAGTCGTCAATATCGTCTATGTCGTCAATGTCGTCTATGTCGACTATGTCGTCTAGGTCGTCAATATCGTCTATGTCGTCAATGTCATCAATGTCGTCAATGTCGTCAATGTCGTCAATGTCGTCTACGTCGTCAATGTCGTTAATGTCATCAATGTCCTCAATATCGTCTATGCCGACTATCTTATCAATGTCCTCTATGTCGTCAATGTCGTCAATGTCGTCAATATCGTCTATGTCGTCTATGTCGTCAATGTCGTCTATGTCGTCAACGTCGTCTATGTCGTCAATGTCGTTAATGTCGTCAATGTCATCAAAATCGTCTATGTCGTCAATGTCGTCTATGTCGACTATGTCGTCTATGTCGTCAATATCGTCTATGTCGTCAATGTCATCAATGTCGTCAATGTCGTCAATGTCGTCAATGTCGTCTACGTCGTCAATGTCGTTAATGTCATCAATGTCCTCAATATCGTCTATGCCGACTATCTTATCAATGTCCTCTATGTCGTCAATGTCGTCAATGTCGTCAATATCGTCTATGTCGTCTATGTCGTCAATGTCGTCTATGTCGTCAACGTCGTCTATGTCGTCAATGTCGTTAATGTCGTCAATGTCATCAAAATCGTCTATGTCGTCTATGTCGTCAATGTCGTCAATGTCTTCTATGTCGACAATGTCGCCTATTTCGTCAAAGTCGTCAATGTCGTCAATGTCTTCAATGCTGTCATTGTTGTCAATGTCATACATGTTGTCTATGTCATCTATGTCGTCAATGTCGTCAATATCGTCAATGTCGTCAATGCCGTCTATGTCGTCTATCTCGTCTATGTCGTCAATATCGTCAATGTCGTCAATGTCGTCTATGTCGTCAATGTCGTAAATATCGTCTATGTCGTCTATGTCGTCAATGTCGTCTATGTCGTCAATGTCGTCTATGTCGTGTATGTCGTGTATGTCGTCTATGTCGTCAATGTCGTATATGTTGTCAATTTTGTTAATGTCGTCAATATCGTCAATGTCGGCAATGTCGTCTATGTCGTCAATGTCGTTAATGTTGTCAATGTTGTAAATATCGTCTATGTCGTCCATGTCGTCAATGTCGTTCCTGTCGTCAATGTCGTCAATGTCGTCTATGTCGTCAATGTCGTTAATGTCGTCAATGTCGTCAATATCGTCTATGTCGTCTATGTCGTCAATGTCGTCTATGCCGTCAATGTCGTCAATGTCTTCAATGTCGTCAATATCGTCTCTGTCGTCTATGTCGTCAATGTCCTCAATGTCGTCAAAGTATTCTATGTCGTCAATGTCGTCAATGACGTCTATGTCGTCAAGGTCGTCAATGTCGTCTATGACGTCTATGTCGTCAATGTTGTCAATGTCGTCAATGTCGTCAAAGTCGTAAATATCGTAAATATCGTCAACATCGTCTATGTCATCAATGTCGTCAGTGTCGTCATTGTCGTCAATGTCGTCAATGTCGTCAATGTCGTCTATGTCGTCTATGTCGTCAATGTCGCCAATGTCGTCTATGTCGTCAAGGTCGTCAATGTCGTCTATATCGTCAATGTCGTCAATATCGTCAATGTCGTCAATGTCGTCAATGTCGTCTATGACGTCAATGTCGTCAATGTTGTCAATGTTGTCAATGTCGTCAATGTTGTCAAAGTCGTCAATATCGACTGTGTCTTCTATGTCGTCAGGGTCGTCAAAGTCGTCTATGTCGTAAATGTCGTCAATGACGTCAATGTCGTCAAAGTCGTCAATATCGTCTATGTCGTCTATGTCGTCAATGTCGTCTATGTCGTCTATGTCGTATTTGTCGTCAATGTCGTCAATGTCGTCAATTTCGTCTATATCGTCTATGTCGTCTATGTCGTAATGTCATCAGAGTCGTAAATATCGTCTATGTCGTCTATGTCGTCAATGTCGTCTACTTCGCGTATGTCGTCAATGTCGTCTATGTCTTCAATGTCGTCAGTGTCGTCAATGTCGTCAAGGTCGTCAAAATCGTCTATGTCGTCAATTTCGTCAATATCGAAATTTTCGTCAATGTCATCAATGTCGTCAATGTCGTCAATTTCGTCTATGTCGTCTATGTCGTCAATGTTGGCTAGGTTATCAATGTCGTCAAAGTCGTCAAATCGTCTATGTCGTCTATGTCGTCAATGTCGTGAATGTCGTGAAAGTCGTCTATGTTTTCAATGACGTCAATGTCTTCAATGCTGTCAATGTTGTCAATGTCATACATGTTGTCTATGTCATCTATGTCATCAATGTCGTCAAAGTCGTATATATCGTCTATGTCGTTTATGTCGTCAATGTCGTCAATGCCGTCTATGTCGTCAATGTCGTCAATGACGTCAATGTCGTCTATGTCGTCTATGTCGTCTATGTCGTCAATATCGTCAATGTCGTCAATGTCATCAATGTCGTCAATGTCGTCAATGTCGTCTATGTCGTCAATGTCGTTAATGTCATCAACGTCGTCAATATCGTCTATGCCGTCTATGTCATCAATGTCCTCTATGTCGTCAATGTCGTCAATATCGTCTATGTCGTCTATGTCGTCAATGTCGTCTATGTCGTCAATTTCGTTAATGTTGTCAATGTCGTCAATATCGTCAATGTCGTCTATGTCGTCAATATCGTCAATGTCGTCAATGTCGTGAATGTCGTCAATGACGTCTATGTCGTCAATGTCGTCAATGTCGTCAATGTCGTCAAAGTCGTCAATATCGGTTATGTCGTCAATGTCGTCAATGTCATCAATGTCGTCTATGTCGTCAATGTTGTCAAAGTCGTCTATATGGTCAATGTCGTCTATGTCGTCAATGTCGTAAATGTCGTCAAAGTAGTCTATGTCGTCAATGTCGGCAATGACGTCAATGTCGTCAATATCTTCATTGCTGTCAATGTTGTCAATGTCATACATGTTGTCTATGTCATCTATGTCGTCAATGTCTTCAAAGTCGTAAATATCGTCTATGTCGTCTATGTCGTCAATGTCGTCTATGTCGTCTATGTCGTCAAAGTCGTCAATGTCGTCTATGTCGTCAATGTCGTCAATGTCGTCAATGTCGTCAATATCGTCTATGTCGTCTATGTCGTCAATGTCGTCAATGCTGTCGATGTTGTCAATGTCATACATGTTGACTATGTCATCTACATTGTGTATATCGTCAAAGTCGTAAATATCGTCTATGTCGTCTATGTCGTCAATGTCGCCTATGTCGCCTATGTCGCCTATGGCGTCAATGTCGTCATTGTCGTCTATATCGTCAATGTCGTCAATGTCGTCAAAGTCGTCAAAGTCGTCAATATCGTCTATGTCGTCTATGTCGTCAATGTCGTCAAAGTCGTCTATGTCGTCAATATCGTCAATGTCGTCAATGTCGTCAAAGTCGTAAATATGGTCTACATCGTCTATGTCATCAATATCGTCTATGTCGTCAATGTCGTTAATGTCGTAAATTACGTCAATATCGTCTATATCGTCTATGTCGTCAATGTTGACTATGTCGTTAATGTCGTCTATGTCGTCAATATCGTCACTGTCGTCAAATTCGTCAATATCGTCTATGTCGCCTATGTCGTCAATGTCGTCCATGTCGCCAATGTCGTCAATGTCACCTATGTCGTCAATGTCATCAACGTCATTAATGTCATCAAAGTCGTCAATATCGTCAATGTCGTCTATGTCGTAAATGTTATCAATGTCGTCAATGTCGTCAATGTCGTCAATGTCGTCAATGTCGTCAATGTCGTCAATGTCGTCAATGTCGTCAATGTCGTCAAAGTCGTAAATATCGTCTATGTCGTCTATGTCGTCAATATCGCCTATGTCGTCTTTGTCGTCAATGTCGTCAATGTCGTCTATGTCGTCAATGTCGTCAATGTCGTCAAAGTCGTCAAAGTCGTCAATATCGTCTATGTCGTCTATGTAGTCAATGTCGTCAAAGACGTCTATGTCGTCTAGTATGTCAATGTCGTCAATGGCGTCTTTGTCGTCTATATCGTCAATGTCGTCTAAGTCGTCAATATCGTTTATGTCGTCTATATCGTCAATGTAGTCAATGTCGTCTATGTCGTCAATGTCGTCAAAGTCGTCAATATGGTCTATGTTGTCCATGTCGTCAATGTCGTCAATGTCGTCAAAGTAGTCTATGTCGTCAATGTCGGCAATGACATCAATGTCGTCAATGTCGTCAAAGTCGTCAATATGGTCAATGTCGTCTATGTCGTCAATGTCGTAAATGTCGTCAAAGTAGTCTATGTCGTCAATGTCGGCAATGACGTCAATGTCGTCAATGTCTTCATTGCTGTCAAAGTTGTCAATGTCATACATGTTGTCTATGTCATCTATGTCGTCAAAGTCGTCAGAGTCGTCTAAGTCGTAAATATCGTCTATGTCGTCTATGTTGTCAATGTCGTCTATGTCGTCTATGTCGTCAAAGTCGTCAATGTCGTCTATGTCGTCAATGTCGTCAATGTCTTCAAAGTCGTCAATGTCGTCAATGTCGTCTATGTCGTCAATGTCGTCAATGTCGTCTATGCCGTCAATGTCGTCAATGTCGTCTATGTCGTCAATGTCGTCAATGCTGTCGATGTTGTCAATGTCATACATGTTGTCTATGTCATCTACCTTGTCAATGTCGTCAAAGTCGTAAATATTGTCTATGTCGTCTATGTCGTCAATGTCGTCTATGTCGTCTATGTCGTCAATGTCGTCAATGTCGTCATTGTCGTCTATATCGTAAATGTCGTCAGTGTCGTCAAAGTCGTCAAAGTCGTTAATATCGTCTATGTCGTGTATGTCGTCAATGTCGTCAATGTCGTCAAAGTCGTCTATGGCGTCAATATCGTCAATATCGTCAATGTCGTCAAAGTCGTAAATATGGTCTACATCGTCTATGTCATCAATGTTGTCTGTGTCGCCAATGTCGTCAATCTCGCCAAAGTCGTCAATATCGTCTATGTCGTCTATGTCGTCAATGTCGTCAATGTTGTCAATGTCATCAATATCGTCAATGTCGTCAATGTCGTCAGTCGTCAATATCGTCTATGTCGTCAATGTCGTCTATGTCGTCTATGTCGTCTATGTCGTCAATATCGTCTATGTCGTCAATGTCATCAATGTCGTCAATGTCGTCAATGTCGTCTATGTCGTCAATGTCGTTAATGTCATCCATGTCGTCAATATCGTCTATGCCGTCTATGTCATCAAAGTCCTCTATGTCGTCAATGTCTTCAATATCGTCTATGTCATCTATGTCATCAATGTCGTCTATGTCGTCAATGTCGTTAATGTTGTCAATGTCGTCAATATCGTGTATGTCGTCTATGTCGTCAATGTCGTCAATGTCGTCAATGTTGTCAATGTCGTCAAAGTCGTAAATATTGTCTACATCGTCTATGTGATCAATGTCGTCAGTGTCGTCAATGTCGTCAATGTCGTCAATGTCGTCAAAGTCGTCAATATCGTCTATGTCGTCTATGTCGACAATGTCGTCAATGTCGTCTATGTCGTCAATGTCGTCAATGTCGTCTATGCCGTCAATGTCGTCAATGTCGTCTATGGCGTCAATGTCGTCAATGCTGTCGATGTTGTCAATGTCATACATGTTGCCTATTTCATCTACCTTGTCAATGTCGTCAAAGTCGTAAATATCGTCTATGTCGTCTATGTCGTCAATGTCGTCTATGTCGTCTATGTCGTCAATGTCGTCAATGTCGTTCTTGTCGTCTATTTTGTCAATGTCGTCAATGTTTTCAAAGTCGTCAAAGTCGTCAATATCGTCTATGTCGTCTATGTCGTAAATGTCGTCAATGTCGTCGATGTCGTCTATGTCGTCAATATCGTCAATGTCGTCAATGACGTCAAAGTCGTAAATATGGTCTTCATCGTCTATGTCATCAATGTCGTCTTTGTCGTCAATGTCGTCAATCTCGTCAAAGTCGTCAATATCGTCTATGTCGTCTATGTCGTCAATGCCGTCAATGTCGTAAATGTCATCAATATCGTCAATGTCGTCAATGTCGTCAAAGTCGTCAATATCGTCTATGTCGTCAATGTCGTCTATGTCGTCTATGTCGTCAGTATCGTCTATGTCGTCAATGTCATCAATGTCGTCAATGTCGTCAATGTCGTCAATGTCGTCTATGGCGTCAATGTCGTTAATGTCATCAATGTCGTCAATATCGTCTATGCCGTCAATCTCATCAATGTCCTCTATGTCGTCAATGTCGTCAATGTCGCCTATATCGTCTATGTCGTCTATGTCGTCAATGTCGTCTATGTCGTCTATGTCGTCAATGTCGTCAATGTCGTCATTGTCGTCTATATCGTAAATGTCGTCAGTGTCGTCAAAGTCGTCAAAGTCGTTAATATCGTCTATGTCGTGTATGTCGTCAATGTCGTCAATGTCGTCAAAGTCGTCTATGGCGTCAATATCGTCAATATCGTCAATGTCGTCAAAGTCGTAAATATGGTCTACATCGTCTATGTCATCAATGTTGTCTGTGTCGCCAATGTCGTCAATCTCGCCAAAGTCGTCAATATCGTCTATGTCGTCTATGTCATCAATGTCGTCAATGTCGTCAATGTCATCAATATCGTCAATGTCGTCAATGTCGTCAAAGTCGTCAATATCGTCTATGTCGTCAATGTCGTCTATGTCGTCTATGTCGTCTATGTCGTCAATATCGTCTATGTCGTCAATGTCATCAATGTCGTCAATGTCGTCAATGTCGTCTATGTCGTCAATGTCGTTAATGTCATCCATGTCGTCAATATCGTCTATGCCGTCTATGTCATCAATGTCCTCTATGTCGTCAATGTCTTCAATATCGTCTATGTCATCTATGTCATCAATGTCGTCTATGTCGTCAATGTCGTTAATGTTGTCAATGTCGTCAATATCGAGTATGTCGTCTATGTCGTCAATGTCGTCAATGTCGTCAATGTTGTCAATGTCGTCAAAGTCGTAAATATTGTCTACATCGTCTATGTGATCAATGTCGTCAGTGTCGTCAATGTCGTCAATGTCGTCAATGTCGTCAAAGTCGTCAATATCGACTATGTCTTCTATGTCGACAATGTCGTCAATGTCGACTATGTCGTCAAGGTCGTCAATGTCGTCTATGTCGTCAATATCGTCAATGTCGTCAATTTCGTCACTGTCGTCAATGTCGTCAATGACGTCTATGTCGTCAATGTCGTCAATGTCGTCAATGTCGTCAAAGTCGTCAAAGTCGTCAATATCGGTTATGTCGTCAATGTCGTCTATGTCGTCAATGTTGTCAAAGTCGTCTATATGGTCAATGTCGTCTATGTCGTCAATGTCGTAAATGTCGTCAAAGTAGTCTATGTCGTCAATGTCGGCAATGACGTTAATGTCGTCAATGTCTTCATTTCTGTCAATGTTGTCAATGTCATACATGTTGACTATGTCATCTATGTCGTCAATGTCGTCAAAGTAGTAAATATCGTCTACGTCTTCTATGTCGTGAATGTCGTCTATGTCGTCTATGTCGTCAAAGTCGTCAATGTCGTCTATGTCGTCAATGTCGTCAATGTCGTCAAAGTCGTCAATATCGTCTATGTCGTCTATGTCGACAATGTCGTCAATGTCGTCTATGTCGTCAATGTCGTCAATGTCGTCTATGCCGTCAATGTCGTCAATGTCGTCTATGGCGTCAATGTCGTCAATGCTGTCGATGTTGTCAATGTCATACATGTTGCCTATTTCATCTACCTTGTCAATGTCGTCAAAGTCGTAAATATCGTCTATGTCGTCTATGTCGTCAATGTCGTCTATGTCGTCTATGTCGTCAATGTCGTCAATGTCGTTCTTGTCGTCTATTTTGTCAATGTCGTCTATGTTTTCAAAGTCGTCAAAGTCGTCAATATCGTCTATGTCGTCTATGTCGTAAATGTCGTCAATGTCGTCGATGTCGTCTATGTCGTCAATATCGTCAATGTCGTCAATGACGTCAAAGTCGTAAATATGGTCTTCATCGTCTATGTCATCAATGTCGTCTTTGTCATCAATGTCGTCAATCTCGTCAAAGTCGTCAATATCGTCTATGTCGTCTATGTCGTCAATGCCGTCAATGTCGTAAATGTCATCAATATCGTCAATGTCGTCAATGTCGTCAAAGTCGTCAATATCGTCTATGTCGTCAATGTCGTCTATGTCGTCTATGTCGTCAGTATCGTCTATGTCGTCAATGTCATCAATGTCGTCAATGTCGTCAATGTCGTCAATGTCGTCTATGTCGTCAATGTCGTTAATGTCATCAATGTCGTCAATATCGTCTATGCCGTCAATCTCATCAATGTCCTCTATGTCGTCAATGTCGTCAATGTCGTCTATATCGTCTATGTCGTCTATGTCGTCAATGTCGTCTATGTCGTCAATGTCGTTAATGTTGTCAATGTCGTCAATATCGTCTATGTCGTCTATGTCGTCAATGTCGTCCATGTCGTCAATGTCGTCAATGTCGTCAACGTCGTCTATGTGGTCAATGTCGTTAATGTCGTCAATGTCGTCAAAATCGTATATGTCGTCTATGTCGTCAATGTCGTCTATGTCGTCAATGTCGTCAATGTCGTCTATGTTGTCAATATCGTCAATGTCGTCAAAGTCGACAATATCGTCTATGTCGTCTATGTCGTCAATGTCGTCAATGTCTTCTATGTCGTCAATGTCGTCTATGTCGTCAATGTCGTCAATGTCTTAAATGCTGTCATTGTTGTCAATGTCATACATGTTGTCTATGTCATCTATGTCGTCAATGTCGTCAATATCGTCAATGTCGTCAATGTCGTCAATGTCGTCAATATCGTCTATGACGTCAATGTCGTCTATGTCGTCTATGTCGTCAATATCGTCAATGTCATCAATGTCGTCTATGTCGTCAATGTCGTCAATGTCGTCAATATCGTATATGTCGTCTATGTCGTCAATGTCGTCTATGTCGTCAATGTCGTCTATTTCGTGTATGTCGTGTATGTCGTCTATGTCGTCAATGTCGCATATTTTGTCATTGTCGTTAATGTCAATATCGTCAATGTCGGCAATGTCGTCTATGTCGTCAATGTCGTTAATGTTGTCAATGTTGTCAATATCGTCTATGTCGTCTATGTCGTCAATGTCGTCCATGTCGTCAATGTCGTCAATGTCGTCAATGTCGTAAATGTCGTCTATGTCGTCAATGTCGTTAATGTCGTCAATGTCGTCAATATCGTCTATGTCGTCTATGTCGTCAATGTCGTCTATGCCGTCAATATCTTCAATGTCTTCAATGTCGTCAATATCGTCTCTGTCGTCTATGTCGTCAATGTCGTCAATGTCGTCAAAGTAGTCTATGTCGTCAATGTCGTCAATGTCGTCTATGTCGTCAAGGTCGTCAATGTCGTCTATGACGTCTATGTCGTCTATGTCGTCAATGTCGTCAATGTCGTCAAAGTCGTAAATATAGTCAACATCGTCTATGTCATCAATGTCGTCAGTGTCGTCATTGTCGTCAATGTCGTCAATGTCGTCAAAGTCGTCAATATCGTCTATGTCGTCTATGTCGTCAATGTCGCCAAAGTCGTCTATGTCGTCTATGACGTCAATGTCGTCAATGTTGTCAAAGTCGTCAATATCGACTATGTCTTCTATGTCGTCAGGGTCGTCAAAGTCGTCTATGTCGTAAATGTCGTCAATGACGTCAATGTCGTCAAAGTCGTTAATATCGTCTATGTCGTCTATGTCGTCAATATCGTCTATGTCGTCAATGTCGTAATTGTCGTCAATGTCGTCAATGTCGTCAATTTCGTCAATATCGTCTATGTCGTCTATGTCGTAATGCCATCAGAGTCGTAAATATCGTCTATGTCGTTTATGTCGTCAATGTCGTCAATGTCGTCTATGTCGCCAATTTCGTCTATGTCGTCAATGTCGTCAATGTCGTCAAAGACGTCAATATCGTCTATGTCGTCTATGTCGTCAATGTTGACTATGTCGTCTACTTCGCCTATGTCGTCAATATCGTCTATGTCGTCAATGTCATCAATGTCGTCAATGTCGTCAATGTCGTCTATGTCGTCAATGTCGTTAATGTCATCAATGTCGTCAATATCGTCTATGCCGTCTATGTCTTCAATGTCCTCTATGTCGTCAATGTCGTCAATATCGTCTATGTCGTCTATGTCGTTAATGTCGTCTATGTCGTCAATGTCGTTAATGTTGTCAATGTCGTCAATATCGTCAATGTCGTCAATGTCGTCTATGTCGTCAATATCGTCAATGTCGTCAATGTCGTGAATGTCGTCAATGACGTCTATGTCGTCAATGTCGTCAATGTCATCAATGTCGTCAAAGTCGTCAAAGTCGTCAATATCGGTTATGTCGTCAATGTCGTCAATGTCGTCTATGTCGTCAATGTCGTCAATATCGTCTATGTCGTCTATGTCGTCTATGTCGTCAATGTCGTCTATGTCGTCAATGTCGTATTTGTCGTCAATGTCGTCTATGTCTTCAATGTCGTCAGTGTCGTCAATGTCGTCAAGGTCGTCAAAATCGTCTATGTCGTCAATTTCGTCAATATCGAAATTTTCGTCAATGTCATCAATGTCGCAATGTCGTCAATTTCGTCTATGTCGTCTATGTCGTCAATGTTGGGTAGGTTATCAATGTCGTCAAAGTCGTCAAATCGTCTATGTCGCCTATGTCGTCAATGTCGTGAATGTCGTGAAAGTCGTCTATGTTTTCAATGACGTCAATGTCTTCAAAGCTGTCAATGTTGTCAATGTCATACATGTTGTCTATGTCATCTATGTCGTCAATGTCGTCAATGTCGCCTATATCGTCTATGTCGTCTATGTCGTCAATGTCGTCTATGTCGTCTATGTCGTCAATGTCGTCAATGTCGTCATTGTCGTCTATATCGTAAATGTCGTCAGTGTCGTCAAAGTCGTCAAAGTCGTTAATATCGTCTATGTCGTGTATGTCGTCAATGTCGTCAATGTCGTCAAAGTCGTCTATGGCGTCAATATCGTCAATATCGTCAATGTCGTCAAAGTCGTAAATATGGTCTACATCGTCTATGTCATCAATGTTGTCTGTGTCGCCAATGTCGTCAATCTCGCCAAAGTCGTCAATATCGTCTATGTCGTCTATGTCATCAATGTCGTCAATGTCGTCAATGTCATCAATATCGTCAATGTCGTCAATGTCGTCAAAGTCGTCAATATCGTCTATGTCGTCAATGTCGTCTATGTCGTCTATGTCGTCTATGTCGTCAATATCGTCTATGTCGTCAATGTCATCAATGTCGTCAATGTCGTCAATGTCGTCTATGTCGTCAATGTCGTTAATGTCATCCATGTCGTCAATATCGTCTATGCCGTCTATGTCATCAATGTCCTCTATGTCGTCAATGTCTTCAATATCGTCTATGTCATCTATGTCATCAATGTCGTCTATGTCGTCAATGTCGTTAATGTTGTCAATGTCGTCAATATCGAGTATGTCGTCTATGTCGTCAATGTCGTCAATGTCGTCAATGTTGTCAATGTCGTCAAAGTCGTAAATATTGTCTACATCGTCTATGTGATCAATGTCGTCAGTGTCGTCAATGTCGTCAATGTCGTCAATGTCGTCAAAGTCGTCAATATCGACTATGTCTTCTATGTCGACAATGTCGTCAATGTCGACTATGTCGTCAAGGTCGTCAATGTCGTCTATGTCGTCAATATCGTCAATGTCGTCAATTTCGTCACTGTCGTCAATGTCGTCAATGACGTCTATGTCGTCAATGTCGTCAATGTCGTCAATGTCGTCAAAGTCGTCAAAGTCGTCAATATCGGTTATGTCGTCAATGTCGTCTATGTCGTCAATGTTGTCAAAGTCGTCTATATGGTCAATGTCGTCTATGTCGTCAATGTCGTAAATGTCGTCAAAGTAGTCTATGTCGTCAATGTCGGCAATGACGTTAATGTCGTCAATGTCTTCATTTCTGTCAATGTTGTCAATGTCATACATGTTGACTATGTCATCTATGTCGTCAATGTCGTCAAAGTAGTAAATATCGTCTACGTCTTCTATGTCGTGAATGTCGTCTATGTCGTCTATGTCGTCAAAGTCGTCAATGTCGTCTATGTCGTCAATGTCGTCAATGTCGTCAAAGTCGTCAATATCGTCTATGTCGTCTATGTCGACAATGTCGTCAATGTCGTCTATGTCGTCAATGTCGTCAATGTCGTCTATGCCGTCAATGTCGTCAATGTCGTCTATGGCGTCAATGTCGTCAATGCTGTCGATGTTGTCAATGTCATACATGTTGCCTATTTCATCTACCTTGTCAATGTCGTCAAAGTCGTAAATATCGTCTATGTCGTCTATGTCGTCAATGTCGTCTATGTCGTCTATGTCGTCAATGTCGTCAATGTCGTTCTTGTCGTCTATTTTGTCAATGTCGTCTATGTTTTCAAAGTCGTCAAAGTCGTCAATATCGTCTATGTCGTCTATGTCGTAAATGTCGTCAATGTCGTCGATGTCGTCTATGTCGTCAATATCGTCAATGTCGTCAATGACGTCAAAGTCGTAAATATGGTCTTCATCGTCTATGTCATCAATGTCGTCTTTGTCATCAATGTCGTCAATCTCGTCAAAGTCGTCAATATCGTCTATGTCGTCTATGTCGTCAATGCCGTCAATGTCGTAAATGTCATCAATATCGTCAATGTCGTCAATGTCGTCAAAGTCGTCAATATCGTCTATGTCGTCAATGTCGTCTATGTCGTCTATGTCGTCAGTATCGTCTATGTCGTCAATGTCATCAATGTCGTCAATGTCGTCAATGTCGTCAATGTCGTCTATGTCGTCAATGTCGTTAATGTCATCAATGTCGTCAATATCGTCTATGCCGTCAATCTCATCAATGTCCTCTATGTCGTCAATGTCGTCAATGTCGTCTATATCGTCTATGTCGTCTATGTCGTCAATGTCGTCTATGTCGTCAATGTCGTTAATGTTGTCAATGTCGTCAATATCGTCTATGTCGTCTATGTCGTCAATGTCGTCCATGTCGTCAATGTCGTCAATGTCGTCAACGTCGTCTATGTGGTCAATGTCGTTAATGTCGTCAATGTCGTCAAAATCGTATATGTCGTCTATGTCGTCAATGTCGTCTATGTCGTCAATGTCGTCAATGTCGTCTATGTTGTCAATATCGTCAATGTCGTCAAAGTCGACAATATCGTCTATGTCGTCTATGTCGTCAATGTCGTCAATGTCTTCTATGTCGTCAATGTCGTCTATGTCGTCAATGTCGTCAATGTCTTAAATGCTGTCATTGTTGTCAATGTCATACATGTTGTCTATGTCATCTATGTCGTCAATGTCGTCAATATCGTCAATGTCGTCAATGTCGTCAATGTCGTCAATATCGTCTATGACGTCAATGTCGTCTATGTCGTCTATGTCGTCAATATCGTCAATGTCATCAATGTCGTCTATGTCGTCAATGTCGTCAATGTCGTCAATATCGTATATGTCGTCTATGTCGTCAATGTCGTCTATGTCGTCAATGTCGTCTATTTCGTGTATGTCGTGTATGTCGTCTATGTCGTCAATGTCGCATATTTTGTCATTGTCGTTAATGTCAATATCGTCAATGTCGGCAATGTCGTCTATGTCGTCAATGTCGTTAATGTTGTCAATGTTGTCAATATCGTCTATGTCGTCTATGTCGTCAATGTCGTCCATGTCGTCAATGTCGTCAATGTCGTCAATGTCGTAAATGTCGTCTATGTCGTCAATGTCGTTAATGTCGTCAATGTCGTCAATATCGTCTATGTCGTCTATGTCGTCAATGTCGTCTATGCCGTCAATATCTTCAATGTCTTCAATGTCGTCAATATCGTCTCTGTCGTCTATGTCGTCAATGTCGTCAATGTCGTCAAAGTAGTCTATGTCGTCAATGTCGTCAATGTCGTCTATGTCGTCAAGGTCGTCAATGTCGTCTATGACGTCTATGTCGTCTATGTCGTCAATGTCGTCAATGTCGTCAAAGTCGTAAATATAGTCAACATCGTCTATGTCATCAATGTCGTCAGTGTCGTCATTGTCGGCAATGTCGTCAATGTCGTCAAAGTCGTCAATATCGTCTATGTCGTCTATGTCGTCAATGTCGCCAAAGTCGTCTATGTCGTCTATGACGTCAATGTCGTCAATGTTGTCAAAGTCGTCAATATCGACTATGTCTTCTATGTCGTCAGGGTCGTCAAAGTCGTCTATGTCGTAAATGTCGTCAATGACGTCAATGTCGTCAAAGTCGTTAATATCGTCTATGTCGTCTATGTCGTCAATATCGTCTATGTCGTCAATGTCGTAATTGTCGTCAATGTCGTCAATGTCGTCAATTTCGTCAATATCGTCTATGTCGTCTATGTCGTAATGCCATCAGAGTCGTAAATATCGTCTATGTCGTTTATGTCGTCAATGTCGTCAATGTCGTCTATGTCGCCAATTTCGTCTATGTCGTCAATGTCGTCAATGTCGTCAAAGACGTCAATATCGTCTATGTCGTCTATGTCGTCAATGTTGACTATGTCGTCTACTTCGCCTATGTCGTCAATATCGTCTATGTCGTCAATGTCATCAATGTCGTCAATGTCGTCAATGTCGTCTATGTCGTCAATGTCGTTAATGTCATCAATGTCGTCAATATCGTCTATGCCGTCTATGTCTTCAATGTCCTCTATGTCGTCAATGTCGTCAATATCGTCTATGTCGTCTATGTCGTTAATGTCGTCTATGTCGTCAATGTCGTTAATGTTGTCAATGTCGTCAATATCGTCAATGTCGTCAATGTCGTCTATGTCGTCAATATCGTCAATGTCGTCAATGTCGTGAATGTCGTCAATGACGTCTATGTCGTCAATGTCGTCAATGTCATCAATGTCGTCAAAGTCGTCAAAGTCGTCAATATCGGTTAAGTCGTCAATGTCGTCAATGTCGTCTATGTCGTCAATGTCGTCAATATCGTCTATGTCGTCTATGTCGTCTATGTCGTCAATGTCGTCTATGTCGTCAATGTCGTATTTGTCGTCAATGTCGTCTATGTCTTCAATGTCGTCAGTGTCGTCAATGTCGTCAAGGTCGTCAAAATCGTCTATGTCGTCAATTTCGTCAATATCGAAATTTTCGTCAATGTCATCAATGTCGCAATGTCGTCAATTTCGTCTATGTCGTCTATGTCGTCAATGTTGGGTAGGTTATCAATGTCGTCAAAGTCGTCAAATCGTCTATGTCGCCTATGTCGTCAATGTCGTGAATGTCGTGAAAGTCGTCTATGTTTTCAATGACGTCAATGTCTTCAAAGCTGTCAATGTTGTCAATGTCATACATGTTGTCTATGTCATCTATGTCATCAATGTCGTCAATGACGTCAATGTCTTCAATGTCTTCATTGCTGTCAATGTTGTCAATGTCATACATGTTGTCTTTGCCATCTATGTCGTCAAAGTCGTCAAAGTCGTAAATATCGTCTATGTCGTCTATGTTGTCAATGTCGTCTATGTCGTCTATGTCGTCAAAGTCGTCAATGTCGTCTATGTCGTCAATGTCGTCAATGTCGTCAAAGTCGTCAATGTCGTCAATGTCGTCTATGTCGTCAATGTTGTCAATGTCGTCTATGCCGTCAATGTCGTCAATGTCGTCTATGTCGTCAATGTCGTCAATGCTGTCGATGTTGTCAATGTCATATATGTTGTCTATGTCATCTACCTTGTCAATGTCGTCAAAGTCGTAAATATTGTCTATGTCGTCTATGTCGTCAATGTCGTCTTTGTCGTCTATGTCGTCAATGTCGTCAATGTCGTCATTGTCGTCTATATCGTAAATGTCGTCAATGTCGTCAAAGTCGTCAAAGTCGACAATATCGTCTATGTCGTCAATGTCGTCAATGTCGTCAAAATTCGTCTATGTCGTCAATATCGTCAATGTCGTCAATGTCGTCAAAGTCGTAAATATGGTCTACATCGTCTATGTCATCAATGTTGTCTGTGTCGTCAATGTCGTCAATCTCGTCAAAGTCGTCAATATCGTCTATGTCGTCTATGTCGTCAATGTCGTCAATGTCATCAATATCGTCAATGTCGTCAATGTCGTCAAAGTCGTCAATATCGTCTATGTCGTCAATGTCGTCTATGTCGTCAATGTCGTCTATGTCGTCAATATCGTCTATGTCGTCAATGTCATCAATGTCGTCTATGTCGTCAATGTCGTTAATGTCATCAATGTCGTCAATATCGTCTATGCCGTCTATGTCATCAATGTCCTCTATGTCGTCAATGTCGTCAATATCGTCTATGTCGTCTATGTCGTCAATGTCGTCTATGTCGTCAATGTCGTTAATGTTGTCAATGTCGTCAATATCGTCAATGTCGTCTATGTCGTCTATGTCGTCAAAGTCGTCAATGTCGTCTATGACGTCAATGTCGTCAATGTCGTCAAAGTCGTCAATATCGTATATGTCGTCTATGTCGTCAATGTCGTGAATGTCGTCTATGTCGTCAATGTCGTCAATGTCGTCTATGCTGTCAATGTCGTCAATATCGTCTATGTCGTCAATGTCGTCAATGCTGTCGATGTTGTCAATGTCATACATGTTGTCTATGTCATCTACCTTGTGAATATCGTCAAAGTCGTAAATATCGTCTATGTCGTCTATGTCGTCAAAGTCGTCTATGTCGTCTATGGCGTCAATGTCGTCAATGTCGTCATTGTCGTCTATATCGTCAATGTCGTCAATGTCGTCAAAGTCGTCAAAGTCGTCAATATCGTCTATGTCGTCTATGTCGTCAATGTCGTCAATGTCGTCAATGTCGTCTATGTCGTCAATATCGTCAATGTCGACAATGTCGTCAAAGTCGTAAATATGGTCTACATCGTCTATGTCATCAATGTCGTCTATGTCGTCAATGTCGTTAATGTCGTAAATTACGTCAATATCGTCTATATCGTCTATGTCGTCAATGTTGTCTATGTCGTCAATGTCGTCAATGTCGTCTATGTCGTCAATATCGTCAATGTCGTCAAATTCGTCAATATCGTCTATGTCGCCTATGTCGTCAATGTCGCCAATGTCGTCAATGTCGTCAATGTCGTCAATGTCGTCAATGTCGTCAAAGTCGTAAATATTGTCTATGTCGTCTATGTCGTCAATATCGTCTATGTCGTCTTTGTCGTCAATGTCGTCAATGTCGTCTATGTCGTCAATGTCGTCAATGTCGTCAAAGTCGTCAAAGTCGTCAATATCGTCTATGTCGTCTATGTAGTCAATGTCATCAAAGACGTCTATGTCGTCTAGTTCGTCAATGTCGTCAATGGCGTCTTTGTCGTCAATATCGTCATTGTCGTCAAAGTCGTCAATATCGTTTATGTCGTCTATATCGTCAATGTAGTCAATGTCGTCTATGTCGTCAATGTCGTCAATGTCGTCAATATGGTCTATGTTGTCCATGTCGTCAATGTCGTCAATGTCGTCAAAGTAGTCTATGTCGTTAATGTCGGCAATGACGTCAATGTCGTCAATGTCGTCAAAGTCGTCAATATGGTCAATGTCGTCTATGTCGTCAATGTCGTAAATGTCGTCAAAGAAGTCTATGTCGTCAATGTCGGCAATGACGTCAATGTCGTCAATGTCTTCATTGCTGTCAATGTTGTCAATGTCATACATGTTGTCTATGTCATCTATGTTGTCAAAGTCGTCAAAGTCGTCAAAGTCGTAAATATCGTCTATGTCGTCTATGTTGTCAATCTCGTCTATGTCGTCTATGTCATCTATGTCGTCAAAGTCGTCAAAGTCGTAAATATCGTCAATGTCGTCAAAGTCGTCAATGTCGTCAATGTCGTCTATGTCGTCAATGTCGTCAATGTCGTCTATGCCGTCAATGTCATCAATGTCGTCTATGTCGTCAATGTCGTCAATGCTGTCGATGTTGTCAATGTCATACATGTTGTCTATGTCATCTACCTTGTCAATGTCGTCAAAGTCGTAAATATTGTCTGTCGTCTATGTCGTCAATGTCGTCTATGTCGTCTATGTCGTCAATGTCGTCATTGTCGTCTATATCGTAAATGTCGTCAATGTCGTCAAAGTCGTCAAAGTCGTCAATATCGTCTATGTCGTCTATGTCGTCAATGTCGTCAATGTCGTCAAAGTCGTCTATGTCGTCAATATCGTCCAAGTCGTCAATGTCGTCAAAGTCGTAAATATGGTCTACATCGTCTATGTCATCAATGTTGTCTGTGTCGTCAATGTCGTCAATCTCGTCAATGTCGTCAATATCGCCTATGTCGTCTATGTCGTCAATGTCGTCAATGTCGTCAATGTCATCAATATCGTCAATGTCGTCAATGTCGTCAAAGTCGTCAATATCGTCTATGTCGTCAATGTAGTCTATGTCGTCTATGTCGTCAATATCGTCTATGTCGTCAATGTCATCAATGTCGTCAATGTCATCAATGTCGTCTATGTCGTCAATGTCGTTAATGTCATCAATGTCGTCAATATCGTCTATGCCGTCTATGTCATCAATGTCCTCTATGTCGTCAATGTCGTCAATAGCGTCTATGTCGTCTATGTCGTCAATGTCGTCTATGTCGTCAATGTCGGTAATGTTGTCAATGTCGTCAATATCGTCTATGTCGTCTATGTCGTCAATGTCGTCAATGTCGTCAATGTTGTCAATGTCGTCAAAGTCGTAAATATCGTCTACATCGTCTATGTGATCTATGTCGTCAGTGTCGTCAATGTCGTCAATGTCGTCAATGTCGTCAGAGTCGTCAATATCAACTATGTCTTCTATGTCGACAATGTCGTCAATGTCGTCTATGTCGTCAAGGTCGTCAATGTCGTCTATGTCGTCAATATCGTAAATGTCGTCAATGTCGTCAATGTCGTCAATGTCGTCAATGACGTCTATGTCGTCAATGTCGTCAATGTCGTCAATGTCGTCAATTTCGTCAAAGTCGTCAAAGTCGTCAATATCGGATATGTCGTCAATGTCGTCAATGTCGTCTATGTCGTCAATGTTGTCAAAGTCGTCTATATGGTCAATGTCGTCTATGTCGTCAAAGTCGTAAATGTCGTCAAAGTAGTCTATGTCGTCAATGTCGGCAATGACGTCAATGTCGTCAATGTCTTCATTGCTGTCAATGTTGTCAATGTCATACATGTTGTCTATGTCATCTATGTCGTCAATGTCGTCAAAGTAGTAAATATCGTCTGTGTCTTCTATGTCGTCAATGTCGTCTATGTCGTCTATGTCGTCAAAGTCGTCAATGTCGTCTATGTCGTCAATGTCGTCAATGTCGTCAAAGTCGTCAATATCGTCTATGTTGTCTATGTCGTCAATGTCGTCAATGTCGTCTATGCCGTCAATGTCGTCAATGTCGTCTATGTCGTCAATGTCGTCAATGCTGTCGATGTTGTCAATGTCATACATGTTGTCTATGTCATCTACCTTGTCAATGTCGTCAAAGTCGTAAATATTGTCTACGTCGTCTATGTCGTCAATGTCGTCTATGTCGTCTATGTCGTCAATGTCGTCAATGTCGTTCTTGTCGTCCATTTTGTCAGTGTCGTCAATGTTGTCAAAGTCGTCAAAGTCGTCAATATCGTCTATGTCGTCTATGTCGTCAATGTCGGCAAT
Source organism: Locusta migratoria (assembly GCA_026315105.1). Lineage (NCBI taxonomy): Eukaryota > Metazoa > Arthropoda > Insecta > Orthoptera > Acrididae > Locusta > Locusta migratoria. Next base: position 1,305,247 of record JAOYRU010000517.1, read on the forward strand.
ATCGTCGATGTCGTCTATGTCGTCAATATCGTCAATGTCGTCAATGTCGTCAAAGTCGTAAATATGGTCTACATCGTCTATGTCATCAATGTCGTCTGTGTCGTCAATGTCGTCAATCTCGTCAAAGTCGTCAATATCGTCTATGTCGTCTATGTCGTCAATGCCGTCAATGTCGTCAATGTCATCAATATCGTCAATGTCGTCAATGTCGTCAAAGTCGTCAATATCGTCTATGTCGTCAATGTCATCAATGTCGTCAATGTCGTCAATGTCGACAATGTCGTCAATGTCGTTAATGTCATCAATGTCGTCAATATCGTCTATGCCGTCTATCTTATCAATGTCCTCTATGTCGTCAATGTCGTCAATGTCGTCAATATCATCTATGTCGTCTATGTCGTCATTGTCGTCTATGTCGTCAACGTCGTCTATGTCGTCAATGTCGTTAATGTCGTCAATGTCATCAAAATCGTCTATGTCGTCTATGTCGTCAATGTCGTCAATGTCTTCTATGTCGTCAATGTCGTCTATTTCGTCAATGTCGACAATGTCGTCAAAGTCGTAAATATGGTCTACATCGTCTATGTCATCAATGTCGTCTATGTCGTCAATGTCGTTAATGTCGTAAATTACGTCAAAATCGTCTATATCGTCTATGTCGTCAATGTTGTCTATGTCGTTAATGTCGTCAATGTCGTCTATGTCGTCAATATCGTCAATGTCGTCAAATTCGTCAATATTGTCTATGTCGCCTATGTCGTCAATGTCGCCAATGTCGTCAATGTCGTCAATGTCGTCATGGCGTCAAAGTCGTAAATATCGTCTATGTCGTCTATGTCGTCAATATCGTCTATGTCGTCTTTGTCGTCAATGTCGTCAATGTCGTCTAAGTCGTCAATGTCGTCAATGTCGTCAAAGTCGTCAAAGTCGTCAATATCGTCTATGTCGTCTATGTAGTCAATGTCGTCAAAGACGTCTATGTCGTCTAGTTCGTCAATGTCGTCAATGGCGTCTTTGTCGTCAATATCGTCATTGTCGTCAAAGTCGTCAATATCGTTTATGTCGTCTATATCGTCAATGTAGTCAATGTCGTCTATGTCGTCAATGTCGTCAATGTCGTCAATGTCGTCAAAGAAGTCAATATGGTCTATGTTGTCCATGTCGTCAATGTCGTCAATGTCGTCAAAGTAGTCTATGTCGTCAATGTCGGCAATGACGTCAAGTCGTCAATGTCGTCAAAGTCGTCAATATGGTCAATGTCGTCTATGTCGTCAATGTCGTAAATGTCGTCAAAGTAGTCTATGTCGTCAATGTCGGCAATGACGTCAATGTCGTCAATGTCTTCATTGCTGTCAATGTTGTCAATGTCATACATGTTGTCTATGTCATCTATGTTGTCAAAGTCGTAAAGGTCGTCAAAGTCGTAAATATCGTCTATGTCGTCTATGTTGTCAATGTCGTCTATGTCGTCTATGTCATCTATGTCGTCAAAGTCGTCAAAGTCGTAAATATCGTCAATGTCGTCAAAGTCGTCAATGTCGTCAATGTCGTCTATGTCGTCAATGTCGTCAATGTCGTCTATGCCGTCAATGTCGTCAATGTCGTCTATGTCGTCAATGTCGTCAATGCTGTCGATGTTGTCAATGTCATACATGTTGTCTATGTCATCTACCTTGTCAATGTCGTCAATGTCGTAAATATTGTCTACGTCGTCTATATCGTCAATGTCGTCTATGTCGTCTATGTCGTCAATGTCGTCAAAGAAGTCAATATGGTCTATGTTGTCCATGTCGTCAATGTCGTCAATGTCGTCAAAGTAGTCTATGTCGTCAATGTCGGCAATGACGTCAATGTCGTCAGTGTCGTCAAAGTCGTCAATATGGTCAATGTCGTCTATGTCGTCAATGTCGTAAATGTCGTCAAAGTAGTCTATGTCGTCAATGTCGGCAATGACGTCAATGTCGTCAATGTCTTCATTGCTGTCAATGTTGTCAATGTCATACATGTTGTCTATGTCGTCTATGTTGTCAAAGTCGTCAAAGTCGTCAAAGTCGTAAATATCGTCTATGTCGTCTATGTTGTCAATGTCGTCTATGTCGTCTATGTCATCTATGTCGTCAAAGTCGTCAAAGTCGTAAATATCGTCAATGTCGTCAAAGTCGTCAATGTCGTCAATGTCGTCTATGTCGTCAATGTCGTCAATGTCGTCTATGCCGTCAATGTCGTCAATGTCGTCTATGTCGTCAATGTCGTCAATGCTGTCGATGTTGTCAATGTCATACATGTTGTCTATGTCATCTACCTTGTCAATGTCGTCAAAGTCGTAAATATTGTCTGTCGTCTATGTCGTCAATGTCGTCTATGTCGTCTATGTCGTCAATGTCGTCATTGTCGTCTATATCGTAAATGTCGTCAATGTCGTCAAAGTCGTCAAAGTCGTCAATATCGTCTATGTCGTCTATGTCGTCAATGTCGCCAATGTCGTCAATGTCGTCAAAGTCGTCAATATCGTCTATGTCGTCTATGTCGTCAATGTCGTCAATGACGTCTATGTCGTCAATGTCGTCAATGTCGTCTATGCCGTCAATGTCGTCAATGTCGTCTATGTCGTCAATGTCGTCAATGCTGTCGATGTTGTCAATGTCATACATGTTGTCTATGTCATCTACCTTGTCAATGTCGTCAAAGTCGTAAATATTGTCTACGTCGTCTATGTCGTCAATGTCTTCTATGTCGTCTATGTCGTCAATGTCGTCAATGTCGTTCTTGTCGTCCATTTTGTCAGTGTCGTCAATGTTGTCAAAGTCGTCAAAGTCGTCAATATCGTCTATGTCGTCTATGTCGTCAATGTCGGCAATATCGTCGATGTCGTCTATGTCGTCAATATCGTCAATGTCGTCAATGTCGTCAAAGTCGTAAATATGGTCTACATCGTCTATGTCATCAATGTCGTCTGTGTCGTCAATGTCGTCAATCTCGTCAAAGTCGTCAATATCGTCTATGTCGTCTATGTCGTCAATGCCGTCAATGTCGTCAATGTCATCAATATCGTCAATGTCGTCAATGTCGTCAAAGTCGTCAATATCGTCTATGTCGTCAATGTCGTCAATGTCGTCAAAGTCGTCAATATCGTCTATGTCGTCAATGTCATCAATGTCGTCAATGTCGTCAATGTAGTCAACGACGTCTATGTCGTCAATGTCGTTAATGTCGTCAATGTCATCAAAATCGTCTATGTCGTCTATGTCGTCAATGTCGTCAATGTCTTCTATGTCGTCAATGTCGTCTATTTCGTCAATGTCGACAATGTCGTCAAAGTCGTAAATATGGTCTACATCGTCTATGTCATCAATGTCGTCTATGTCGTCAATGTCGTTAAAGTCGTAAATTACGTCAATATCGTCTATATCGTCTATGTCGTCAATGTTGTCTATGTCGTCAATGTCGTCAATGTCGTCTATGTCGTCAATATCGTCAATGTCGTCAAATTCGTCAATATCGTCTATGTCGCCTATGTCGTCAATGTCGCCAATGTCGTCAATGTCGTCAATGTCGTCAATGTCGTCAATGTCGTCAAAGTCGTAAATATCGTCTATCTCGTCTATGTTGTCAATATCGTCTATGTCGTCTTTGTCGTCAATGTCGTCAATGTCGTCTATGTCGTCAATGTCGTCAATGTCGTCAAAGTCGTCAAAGTCATCAATATCGTCTATGTCGTCTATGTAGTCAATGTCGTCAAAGACGTCTATGTCGTCTAGTTCGTCAATGTCGTCAATGGCGTCTTTGTCGTCAATATCGTCATTGTCGTCAAAGTCGTCAATATCGTTTATGTCGTCTATATCGTCAATGTAGTCAATGTCGTCTATGTCGTCAATGTCGTCAATGTCGTCAATGTCGTCAAAGAAGTCAATATGGTCTATGTTGTCCATGTCGTCAATGTCGTCAATGTCGTCAAAGTAGTCTATGTCGTCAATGTCGGCAATGACGTCAATGTCGTCAATGTCGTCAAAGTCGTCAATATGGTCAATGTCGTCTATGTCGTCAATGTCGTAAATGTCGTCAAAGTAGTCTATGTCGTCAATGTCGGCAATGACGTCAATGTCGTCAATGTCTTCATTGCTGTCAATGTTGTCAATGTCATACATGTTGTCTATGTCATCTATGTTGTCAAAGTCGTCAAAGTCGTAAATATCGTCTATGTCGTCTATGTTGTCAATGTCGTCTATGTCGTCTATGTCATCTATGTCGTCAAAGTCGTCAAAGTCGTAAATATCGTCAATGTCGTCAAAGTCGTCAATGTCGTCAATGTCGTCTATGTCGTCAATGTCGTCAATGTTGTCTATGCCGTCAATGTCGTCAATGTCGTCTATGCCGTCAATGTCGTCAATGCTGTCGATGTTGTCAATGTCATACATGTTGTCTATGTCATCTACCTTGTCAATGTCGTCAAAGTCGTAAATATTGTCTGTCGTCTATGTCGTCAATGTCGTCTATGTCGTCTATGTCGTCAATGTCGTCATTGTCGTCTATATCGTAAATGTCGTCAAAGTCGTCAAAGTCGTCAATATCGTCTATGTCGTCTATGTCGTCAATGTCGTCAATGTCGTCAAAGTCGTCTATGTCGTCAATATCGACCATGTCGTCAATGTCGTCAAAGTCGTAAATATGGTCTACATCGTCTATGTCATCAATGTTGTCTGTGTCGTCAATGTCGTCAATCTCGTCAATGTCGTCAATATCGCCTATGTCGTCTATGTCGTCAAAGTCGTCAATGTCGTCAATGTCATCAATATCGTCAATGTCGTCAATGTCGCCAAAGTCGTCAATATCGTCTATGTCGTCAATGTAGTCTATGTCGTCTATGTCGTCTATGTCGTCAATATCGTCTATGTCGTCAATGTCATCAATGTCGTCAATGTCATCAATGTCGTCTATGTCGTCTATGTCGTCAATGTCGTCATTGTCGTCTATATCGTAAATGTCGTCAATGTCGTCAAAGTCGTCAAAGTCGTCAATATCGTCAATGTCGTCTATGTCGTCAATGTCGTCAATGTCGTCAAAGTCATCAATATCGTCTATGTCGTCTATGTCGTCAATGTCGTCAATGACGTATATGTCGTCAATGTCGTCAATGTCGTCTATGCCGTCAATGTCGTCAATGTCGTCTATGTCGTCAATGTCGTTAATGCTGTCGATGTTGTCAATGTCATACATGTTGTCTATGTCATCTACCTTGTCAATGTCGTCAAAGTCGTAAATATTGTCTACGTCGTCTATGTCGTCAATGTCGTCTATGTCGTCTATGTCGTCAATGTCGTCAATGTCGTTCTTGTCGTCCATTTTGTCAGTGTCGTCAATGTTGTCAAAGTCGTCAAAGTCGTCAATATCGTCTATGTCGTCTATGTCGTCAATGTCGGCAATATCGTCGATGTCGTCTATGTCGTCAATATCGTCAATGTCGTCAATGTCGTCAAAGTCGTAAATATGGTCTACATCGTCTATGTCATCAATGTCGTCTGCGTCGTCAATGTCGTCAATCTCGTCAAAGTCGTCAATATCGTCTATGTCGTCTATGTCGTCAATGCCGTCAATGTCGTCAATGTCATCAATATCGTCAATGTCGTCAATGTCGTCAAAGTCGTCAATATCGTCTATGTCGTCAATGTCATCAATGTCGTCAATGTCGTCAATGTAGTCAATGTCGTCTATGTCGTCAATGTCGTTAATGTCATCAATGTCGTCAATATCGTCTATGCCGTCTATCTCATCAATGTCCTCTATGTCGTCAATGTCGTCAATGTCGTCAATATCGTCTATGTCGTCTATGTCGTCAATGTCGTCTATGTCGTCAACGTCGTCTATGTCGTCAATGTCGTTAATGTCGTCAATGTCATCAAAATCGTCTATGTCGTCTATGTCGTCAATGTCGTCAATGTCTTCTATGTCGTCAATGTCGTCTATTTCGTCAATGTCGACAATGTCGTCAAAGTCGTAAATATGGTCTACATCGTCTATGTCATCAATGTCGTCTATGTCGTCAATGTCGTTAATGTCGTAAATTACATCAATATCGTCTATATCGTCTATGTCGTCAATGTTGTCTATGTCGTCAATGTCGTCAATGTCGTCTATGTCGTCAATATCGTCAATGTCGTCAAATTCGTCAATATCGTCTATGTCGCCTATGTCGTCAATGTCGCCAATGTCGTCAATGTCGTCAATGTCGTCAATGTCGTCAATGTCGTCAAAGTCGTAAATATCGTCTATCTCGTCTATGTCGTCAATATCGTCTATGTCGTCTTTGTCGTCAATGTCGTCAATGTCGTCTATGACGTCAATGTCGTCAATGTCGTCAAAGTCGTCAAAGTCGTCAATATCGTCTATGTCGTCTATGTAGTCAATGTCGTCAAAGACGTCTATGTCGTCTAGTTCGTCAATGTCGTCAATGGCGTCTTTGTCGTCAATATCGTCATTGTCGTCAAAGTCGTCAATATCGTTTATGTCGTCTATATCGTCAATGTAGTCAATGTCGTCTATGTCGTCAATGTCGTCAATGTCGTCAATGTCGTCAAAGAAGTCAATATGGTCTATGTTGTCCATGTCGTCAATGTCGTCAATGTCGTCAAAGTAGTCTATGTCGTCAATGTCGGCAATGACGTCAATGTCGTCAATGTCGTCAAAGTCGTCAATATGGTCAATGTCGTCTATGTCGTCAATGTCATAAATGTCGTCAAAGTAGTCTATGTCGTCAATGTCGGCAATGACGTCAATGTCGTCAATGTCTTCATTGCTGTCAATGTTGTCAATGTCATACATGTTGTCTATGTCATCTATGTTGTCAAAGTAGTCAAAGTCGTCAAAGTCGTAAATATCGTCTATGTCGTCTATGTTGTCAATGTCGTCTATGTCGTCTATGTCATCTATGTCGTCAAAGTCGTCAAATTCGTAAATATCGTCAATGTCGTCAAAGTCGTCAATGTCGTCAATGTCGTCTATGTCGTCAATGTCGTCAATGTTGTCTATGCCGTCAATGTCGTCAATGTCGTCTATGTCGTCAATGTCGTCAATGCTGTCGATGTTGTCAATGTCATACATGTTGTCTATGTCATCTACCTTGTCAATGTCGTCAAAGTCGTAAATATTGTCTGTCGTCTATGTCGTCAATGTCGTCTATGTCGTCTATGTCGTCAATGTCGTCATTGTCGTCTATATCGTAAATGTCGTCAATGTCGTCAAAGTCGTCAAAGTCGTCAATATCGTCTATGTCGTCTATGTCGTCAATGTCGTCAATGTCGTCAAAGTCGTCTATGTCGTCAATATCGACCATGTCGTCAATGTCGTCAAAGTCGTAAATATGGTCTACATCGTCTATGTCATCAATGTTGTCTGTGTCGTCAATGTCGTCAATCTCGTCAATGTCGTCAATATCGCCTATGTCGTCTATGTCGTCAATGTCGTCAATGTCGTCAATGTCATCAATATCGTCAATGTCGTCAATGTCGTCAAAGTCGTCAATATCGTCTATGTCGTCAATGTAGTCTATGTCGTCTATGTCGTCTATGTCGTCAATATCGTCTATGTCGTCAATGTCATCAATGTCGTCAATGTCATCAATGTCGTCTATGTCGTCAATGTCGTTAATGTCATCAATGTCGTCAATATCGTCTATGCCGTCTATGTCATCAATGTCCTCTATGTCGTCAATATCGTCAATAGCGTCTATGTCGTCTATGTCGTCAATGTCGTCTATGTCGTCAATGTCGTTAATGTTGTCAATGTCGTCAATATCGTCTATGTCGTCTATGTCGTCAATGTCGTCAATGTTGTCAATGTCGTCAAAGTCGTAAATATCGTCTACATCGTCTATGTGATCAATGTCGTCAGTCTCGTCAATGTCGTCAATGTCGTCAATGTCGTCAAAGTCGTCAATATCAACTATGTCTTCTATGTCGACAATGTCGTCAATGTCGTCTATGTCGTCAAGGTCGTCAATGTCGTCTATGTCGTCAATATCGTAAATGTCGTCAATGTCGTCAATGTCGTCAATGTCGTCAATGACGTCTATGTCGTCAATGTCGTCAATGTCGTCAATGTCGTCAATTTCGTCAAAGTCGTCAAAGTCGTCAATATCGGTTATGTCGTCAATGTCGTCAATGTCGTCTATGTCGTCAATGTTGTCAAAGTCGTCTATATGGTCAATGTCGTCTATGTCGTCAATGTCGTAAATGTCGTCAAAGTAGTCTATGTCGTCAATGTCGGCAATGACGTCAATGTCGTCAATGTCTTCATTGCTGTCAATATTGTCAATGTCATACATGTTGTCTATGTCATCTATGTCGTCAATGTCGTCAAAGTAGTAAATATCGTTTACGTCTTCTATGTCGTCAATGTCGTCTATGTCGTCTATGTCGTCAAAGTCGTCAATGTCGTCTATGTCGTCAATGTCGTCAATGTCGTCAAAGTCGTCAATATCGTCTATGTCGTCTATGTCGTCAATGTCGTCAATGCTGTCGATGTTGTCAATGTCATACATGTTGTCTATGTCATCTACCTTGTCAATGTCGTCAAAGTCGTAAATATTGTATACGTCGTCTATGTCGTCAATGTCGTCTATGTCGTCTATGTCGTCAATGTCGTCTATGTCGTCAATGTCGTCAATGCTGTCGATGTTGTCAATGTCATACATGTTGTCTATGTCATCTACCTTGTCAATGTCGTCAAAGTCGTAAATATTGTATACGTCGTCTATGTCGTCAATGTCGTCTATGTCGTCTATGTCGTCAATGTCGTTCTTGTCGTCCATTTTGTCAGTGTCGTCAATGTTGTCAAAGTCGTCAAAGTCGTCCATATCGTCTATGTCGTCTATGTCGTCAATGTCGGCAATATCGTCGATGTCGTCTATGTCGTCAATATCGTCAATGTCGTCAATGTCGTCAAAGTCGTAAATATGGTCTACATCGTCTATGTCATCAATGTCGTCTGTGTCGTCAATGTCGTCAATCTCGTCAAAGTCGTCAATATCGTCTAAGTCGTCAATGCCGTCAATGTCGTCAATGTCATCAATATCGTCAATGTCGTCAATGTCGTCAAAGTCGTCAATATCGTCTATGTCGTCAATGTCATCAATGTCGTCAATGTCGTCAATGTCGTCAATGTCGTCTATGTCGTCAATGTCGTTAATGTCATCAATGTCGTCAATATCGTCTATGCCGTCTATCTCATCAATGTCCTCTATGTTGTCAATGTCGTCAATATCGTCTATGTCGTCTATGTCGTCAATGTTGTCTATGTCGTCAACGTCGTCTATGTCGTCAATGTCGTTAATGTCGTCTATGTCATCAAAATCGTCTATGTCGTCTATGTCGTCAATGTCGTCAATGTCTTCTATGTCGTCAATGTCGTCAAAGTCGTAAATATGGTCTACATCGTCTGTCATCAATGTCGTCTATGTCGTCAATGTCGTTAATGTCGTAAATTACGTCAACATCGTCTATATCGTCTATGTCGTCAATGTTGTCTATGTCGTCAATGTCGTCAATGTCGTCTATGTCGTCAATATCGTCAATGTCGTCAAATTCGTCAATATCGTCTATGTCGCCTATGTCGTCAATGTCGCCAATGTCGTCAATGTCGTCAATGTCGTCAATGTCGTCAATGTCGTCAAAGTCGTAAATATCGTCTATGTCGTCTATGTCGTCAATATCGTCTATGTCGTCTTTGTCGTCAATGTCGTCAATGTCGTCTATGTCGTCAATGTCGTCAATGTCGTCAAAGTCGTCAAAGTCGTCAATATCGTCTATGTCGTCTATGTAGTCAATGTCGTCAAAGACGTCTATGTCGTCTAGTTCGTCAATGTCGTCAATGGCGTCTTTGTCGTCAATATCGTCATTGTCGTCAAAGTCGTCAATATCGTTTATGTCGTCTATATCGTCAATGTAGTCAATGTCGTCTATGTCGTCAATGTCGTCAATGTCGTCAATGTCGTCAAAGAAGTCAATATGGTCTACGTTGTCCATGTCGTCAATGTCGTCAATGTCGTAAAAGTAGTCTATGTCGTCAATGTCGGCAATGACGTCAATGTCGTCAATGTCGTCAAAGTCGTCAATATGGTCAATGTCGTCTATGTCGTCAATGTCGTAAATGTCGTCAAAGTAGTCTATGTCGTCAATGTCGGCAATGACGTCAATGTCGTCAATGTCTTCATTGCTGTCAATGTTGTCAATGTCATACATGTTGTCTATGTCATCTATGTTGTCAAAGTCGTCAAAGTCGTCAAAGTCGTAAATATCGTCTATGTCGTCTATGTTGTCAATGTCGTCTATGTCGTCTATGTCATCTATGTCGTCAAAGTCGTCAAAGTCGTAAATATCGTCAATGTCGTCAAAGTCGTCAATGTCGTCAATGTCGTCTATGTCGTCAATGTCGTCAATGTCGTCTATGCCGTCAATGTCGTCAATGTCGTCTATGTCGTCAATGTCGTCAATGCTGTCGATGTTGTCAATGTCATACATGTTGTCTATGTCATCTACCTTGTCAATGTCCTCAAAGTCGTAAATATTGTCTGTCGTCTATGTCGTCAATGTCGTCTATGTCGTCTATGTCGTCAATGTCGTCATGTCGTCTATATCGTAAATGTCGTCAATGTCGTCAAAGTCGTCAATATCGTCTATGTCGTCTATGTCGTCAATGTCGTCAATGTCGTCAATGTCGTCAAAGTCGTCAATATCGTCTATCTCGTCTATGTCGTCAATATCGTCTATGTCGTCTTTGTCGTCAATGTCGTCAATGTCGTCTATGTCGTCAATGTCGTCAATGTCGTCAAAGTCGTCAAAGTCGTCAATATCGTCTATGTCGTCTATGTAGTCAATGTCGTCAAAGACGTCTATGTCGTCTAGTTCGTCAATGTCGTCAATGGCGTCTTTGTCGTCAATATCGTCATTGTCGTCAAAGTCGTCAATATCGTTTATGTCGTCTATATCGTCAATGTAGTCAATGTCGTCTATGTCGTCAATGTCGTCAATGTCGTCAATGTCGTCAAAGAAGTCAATATGGTCTATGTTGTCCATGTCGTCAATGTCGTCAATGTCGTCAAAGTAGTCTATGTCGTCAATGTCGGCAATGACGTCAATGTCGTCAATGTCGTCAAAGTCGTCAATATGGTCAATGTCGTCTATGTCGTCAATGTCGTAAATGTCGTCAAAGTAGTCTATGTCGTCAATGTCGGCAATGACGTCAATGTCGTCAATGTCTTCATTGCTGTCAATGTTGTCAATGTCATACATGTTGTCTATGTCATCTATGTTGTCAAAGTCGTCAAAGTCGTCAAAGTCGTAAATATCGTCTATGTCGTCTATGTTGTCAATGTCGTCTATGTCGTCTATGTCATCTATGTCGTCAAAGTCGTCAAAGTCGTAAATATCGTCAATGTCGTCAAAGTCGTCAATGTCGTCAATGTCGTCTATGTCGTCAATGTCGTCAATGTTGTCTATGCCGTCAATGTCGTCAATGTCGTCTATGTCGTCAATGTCGTCAATGCTGTCGATGTTGTCAATGTCATACATGTTGTCTATGTCATCTACCTTGTCAATGTCGTCAAAGTCGTAAATATTGTCTGTCGTCTATGTCGTCAATGTCGTTTATGTCGTCTATGTCGTCAATGTCGTCATTGTCGTCTATATCGTAAATGTCGTCAATGTCGTCAAAGTCGTCAAATTCGTCAATATCGTCTATGTCGTCTATGTCGTCAATGTCGTCAATGTCGTCAAAGTCGTCTATGTCGTCAATACCGTCCATGTCGTCAATGTCGTCAAAGTCGTAAATATGGTCTACATCGTCTATGTCATCAATGTTGTCTGTGTCGTCAATGTCGTCAATCTCGTCAATGTCGTCAATATCGCCTATGTCGTCTATGTCGTCAATGTCGTCAATGTCGTCAATGTCATCAATATCGTCAATGTCGTCAATGTCGTCAAAGTCGTCAATATCGTCTATGTCGTCAATGTAGTCTATGTCGTCTATGTCGTCTATGTCGTCAATATCGTCTATGTCGTCAATGTTTTCAATGTCGTCAATGTCATCAATGTCGTCTATGTCGTCAATTTCGTTAATGTCATCAATGTCGTCAATATCGTCTATGCCGTCTATGTCATCAATGTCCTCTATGTCGTCAATGTCGTCAATAGCGTCTATGTCTTCTATGTCGTCAATGTCGTTAATGTTGTCAATGTCGTCAATATCGTCTATGTCGTCTATGTCGTCAATGTCGTCAATGTCGTCAATGTTGTCAATGTCGTCAAAGTCGTAAATATCGTCTACATCGTCTATGTGATCAATGTCGTCAGTCTCGTCAATGTCGTCAATGTCGTCAATGTCGTCAAAGTCGTCAATATCAACTATGTCTTCTATGTCGACAATGTCGTCTATGTCGTCAAGGTCGTCAATGTCGTCTATGTCGTCAATATCGTAAATGTCGTCAATGTCGTCAATGTCGTTAATGTCGTCAATGACGTCTATGTCGTCAATGTCGTCAATGTCGTCAATGTCGTCAATTTCGTCAAAGTCGTCAAAGTCGTCAATATCGGTTATGTCGTCAATGTCGTCAATGTCGTCTATGTCGTCAATGTTGTCAAAGTCGTCTATATGGTCAATGTCGTCTATGTCGTCAATGTCGTAAATGTCGTCAAAGTAGTCTATGTCGTCAATGTCGGCAATGACGTCAATGTCGTCAATGTCTTCATTGCTGTCAATATTGTCAATGTCATACATGTTGTCTATGTCATCTATGTCGTCAATGTCGTCAAAGTAGTAAATATCGTCTACGTCTTCTATGTCGTCAATGTCGTCTATGTCGTCTATGTCGTCAAAGTCGTCAATGTCGTCTATGTCAATGTCGTCAATGTCGTCAAAGTCGTCAATATCGTCTATGTCGTCTATGTCGTCAATGTCGTCAATGTCGTCTATGTCGTCAATGTCGTCAATGTCGTCTATGCCGTCAATGTCGTCAATGTCGTCTATGTCGTCAATGTCGTCAATGCTGTCGATGTTGTCAATGTCATACATGTTGTCTATGTCATCTACCTTGTCAATGTCGTCAAAGTCGTAAATATTGTCTACGTCGTCTATGTCGTCAATGTCGTCTATGTCGTCTATGTCGTCAATGTCGTCAATGTCGTTCTTGTCGTCCATTTTGTCAGTGTCGTCAATGTTGTCAAAGTCGTCAAAGTCGTCAATATCGTCTATGTCGTCTATGTCGTCAATGTCGGCAATATCGTCGATGTCGTCTATGTCGTCAATATCGTCAGTGTCGTCAATGTCGTCAAAGTCGTAAATATGGTCTACATCGTCTATGTCATCAATGTCGTCTGTGTCGTCAATGTCGTCAATCTCGTCAAAGTCGTCAATATCGTCTATGTCGTCAATGCCGTCAATGTCGTCAATATCATCAATATCGTCAATGTCGTCAATGTCGTCAATGTCGTCAATGTCGTCTATGTCGTCAATGTCGTTAATGTCATCAATGTCGTCAATATCGTCTATGCCGTCTATCTCATCAATGTCCTCTATGTCGTCAATGTCGTCAATATCGTCTATGTCGTCTATGTCGTCAATGTCGTCTATGTCGTCAACGTCGTCTATGTCGTCAATGTCGTTAATGTCGTCAATGTCATCAAAATCGTCTATGTCGTCTATGTCGTCAATGTCGTCAATGTCTTCTATGTCGTCAATGTCGTCTATTTCGTCAATGTCGACAATGTCGTCAAAGTCGTAAATATGGTCTACATCGTCTATCTCATCAATGTCGTCTATGTCGTCAATGTCGTTAATGTCGTAAATTACGTCAATATCGTCTATATCGTCTATGTCGTCAATGTTGTCTATGTCGTCAATGTTGTCAATGTCGTCTATGTCGTCAATATCGTCAATGTCGTCAAATTCGTCAATATCGTCTATGTCGCCTATGTCGTCAATGTCGCCAATGTCGTCAATGTCGTCAATAACGTCAATGTCGTCAATGTCGTCAATGTCGTCAAAGTCGTAAATATCGTCTGTGTCGTCTATGTCGTCAATATCGTCTATGTCGTCTTTGTCGTCAATGTCGTCAATGTCGTCTATGTCGTCAATGTCGTCAAAGTCGTCAAAGTCGTCAAAGTCGTCAATATCGTCTATGTCGTCTATGTAGTCAATGTCGTCAAAGACGTCTATGTCGTCTAGTTCGTCAATGTCGTCAATGGCGTCTTTGTCGTCAATATCGTCATTGTCGTCAAAGTCGTCAATATCGTTTATGTCGTCTATATCGTCAATGTAGTCAATGTCGTCTATGTCGTCAATGTCGTCAATGTCGTCAATGTCGTCAAAGAAGTCAATATGGTCTATGTTGTCCATGTCGTCAATGTCGTCAATGTCGTCAAAGTAGTCTATGCCGTCAATGTCGGCAATGACGTCAATGTCGTCAATGTCGTCAAAGTCGTCAATATGGTCAATGTCGTCTATGTCGTCAATGTCATAAATGTCGTCAAAGTAGTCTATGTCGTCAATGTCGGCAATGACGTCAATGTCGTCAATGTCTTCATTGCTGTCAATGTTGTCAATGTCATACATGTTGTCTATGTCATCTATGTTGTCAAAGTCGTCAAAGTCGTCAAAGTCGTAAATATCGTCTATGTCGTCTATGTTGTCAATGTCGTCTGTGTCGTCTATGTCATCTATGTCGTCAAAGTCGTCAAAGTCGTAAATATCGTCAATGTCGTCAAAGTCGTCAATGTCGTCAATGTCGTCTATGTCGTCAATGTCGTCAATGTCGTCTATGCCGTCAATGTCGTCAATGTCGTCTATGTCGTCAATGTCGTCAATGCTGTCGATGTTGTCAATGTCATACATGTTGTCTATGTCATCTACATTGTCAATGTCGTCAAAGTCGTAAATATTGTCTGTCGTCTATGTCGTCAATGTCGTCTATGTCGTCTATGTCGTCAATGTCGTCATTGTCGTCTATATCGTAAATGTCGTCAATGTCGTCAAAGTCGTCAAAGTCGTCAATATCGTCTATGTCGTCTATGTCGTCAATGTCGTCAATGTCGTCAAAGTCGTCTATGTCGTCAATATCGTCCATGTCGTCAATGTCGTCAAAGTCGTAAATATGGTCTACATCGTCTATGTCATCAATGTTGTCTGTGTCGTCAATGTCGTCAATCTCGTCAATGTCGTCAATATCGCCTATGTCGTCTATGTCGTCAATGTCGTCAATGTCATCGATATCGTCAATGTCGTCAATGTCGTCAAAGTCGTCAATATCGTCTATGTCGTCAATGTAGTCTATGTCGTCTATGTCGTCTATGTCGTCAATATCGTCTATGTCGTCAATGTCATCAATGTCGTCAATGTCATCAATGTCGTCTAT
This sequence comes from Locusta migratoria, assembly GCA_026315105.1. Taxonomy (NCBI): domain Eukaryota; kingdom Metazoa; phylum Arthropoda; class Insecta; order Orthoptera; family Acrididae; genus Locusta; species Locusta migratoria. Next base: position 1,320,644 of record JAOYRU010000517.1, read on the forward strand.
GTCGTCAATGTCGTTAATGTCATCAATGTCGTCAATATCGTCTATGCCGTCTATGTCATCAATGTCCTCTATGTCGTTAATGTCGTCAATAGCGTCTATGTCGTCTATGTCGTCAATGTCGTCTATGTCGTCAATGTCGTTAATGTTGTCAATGTCGTCAATGTCGTCTATGTCGTCTATGTCGTCAATGTCGTCAATGTCGTCAATGTCGTCAATGTCGTCAAAGTCGTCAATATCAACTATGTCTTCTATGTCGACAATGTCGTCAATGTCGTCTATGTCGTCAAGGTCGTCAATGTCGTCTATGTCGTCAATATCGTAAATGTCGTCAATGTCGTCAATGTCGTCAATGTCGTCAATGACGTCTATGTCGTCAATGTCGTCAATGTCGTCAATGTCGTCAATTTCGACAAAGTCGTCAAAGTCGTCAATATCGGTTATGTCGTCAATGTCGTCAATGTCGTCTATGTCGTCAATGTTGTCAAAGTCGTCTATATGGTCAATGTCGTCTATGTCGTCAATGTCGTAAATGTCGTCAAAGTAGTCTATGTCGTCAATGTCGGCAATGACGTCAATGTCGTCAATGTCTTCATTGCTGTCAATATTGTCAATGTCATACATGTTGTCTAAGTCATCTATGTCGTCATGTCGTCAAAGTAGTAAATATCGTCTACGTCTTCTATGTCGTCAATGTCGTCTATGTCGTCTATGTCGTCAAAGTCGTCAATGTCATCTATGTCGTCAATGTCGTCAATGTCGTCAAAGTCGTCAATATCGTCTATGTCGTCTATGTCGTCAAAGTCGTCAATGTCGTCTATGTCGTCAATGTCGTCAATGTCGTCTATGCCGTCAATGTCGTCAATGTCGTCTATGTCGTCAATGTCGTCAATGCTGTCGATGTTGTCAATGTCATACATGTTGTCTATGTCATCTACCTTGTCAATGTCGTCAAAGTCGTAAATATTGTCTACGTCGTCTATGTCATCAATGTCGTCTGTGTCGTCAATGTCGTCAATCTCGTCAAAGTCGTCAATATCGTCTATGTCGTCAATGCCGTCAATGTCGTCAATGTCATCAATATCGTCAATGTCGTCAATGTCGCCAAAGTCGTCAATATCGTCTATGTCGTCAATGTCATCAATGTCGTCAATGTCGTCAATGTCGTCAATGTCGTCTATGTCGTCAATGTCGTTAATGTCATCAATGTCGTCAATATCGTCTATGCCGTCTATCTCATCAATGTCCTCTATGTCGTCAATGTCGTCAATATCGTCTATGTCGTCTATGTCGTCAATGTCGACTATGTCGTCAACGTCGTCTATGTCGTCAATGTCGTTAATGTCGTCAATGTCATCAAAATCGTCTATGTCGTCTATGTCGTCAATGTCGTCAATGTCTTCTATGTCGTCAATGTCGTCTATTTCGTCAATGTCGACAATGTCGTCAAAGTCGTAAATATGGTCTACATCGTCTATGTCATCAATGTCGTCTATGTCGTCAATGTCGTTAATGTCGTAAATTACGTCAATATCGTCTATATCGTCTATGTCGTCAATGTTGTCTATGTCGTCAATGTCGTCAATGTCGTCAATGTCGTCAATGTCGTCAAAGTCGTAATTATCGTCTATGTCGTCTATGTCGTCAATATCGTCTATGTCGTCTTTGTCGTCAATGTCGTCAATGTCGTCTATGTCGTCAATGTCGTCAAAGTCGTCAAAGTCGTCAAAGTCGTCAATATCGTCTATGTCGTCTATGTAGTCAATGTCGTCAAAGACGTCTATGTCGTCTAGTTCGTCAATGTCGTCAATGGCGTCTTTGTCGTCAATATCGTCATTGTCGTCATAGTCGTCAATATCGTTTATGTCGTCTATATCGTCAATGTAGTCAATGTCGTCTATGTCGTCAATGTCGTCAATGTCGTCAAAGAAGTCAATATGGTCTATGTTGTCCATGTCGTCAATGTCGTCAATCTCGTCAAAGTAGTCTATGTCGTCAATGTCGGCAATGAAGTCAATGTCGTCAATGTCGTCAAAGTCGTCAATATGGTCAATGTCGTCTATGTCGTCAATGTCGTAAATGTCGTCAAAGTAGTCTATGTCGTCAATGTCGGCAATGACGTCAATGTCGTCAATGTCTTCATTGCTGTCAATGTTGTCAATGTCATACATGTTGTCTATGTCATCTATGTTGTCAAAGTCGTCAAAGTCGTCAAAGTCGTAAATATCGTCTATGTCGTCTATGTTGTCAATGTCGTCTATGTCGTCTATGTCATCTATGTCGTCAAAGTCGTCAAAGTCGTAAATATCGTCAATGTCGTCAAAGTCGTCAATGTCGTCAATGTCGTCTATGTCGTCAATGTCGTCAATGTCGTCTATGCCGTCAATGTCGTCAATGTCGTCTATGTCGTCAATGTCGTCAATGCTGTCGATGTTGTCAATGTCATACATGTTGTCTATGTCATCTACCTTGTCAATGTCGTCAAAGTCGTAAATATTGTCTGTCGTCTATGTCGTCAATGTCGTCTATGTCGTCTATGTCGTCAATGTCGTCATTGTCGTCTATATCGTAAATGTCGTCAATGTCGTCAAAGTCGTCAAAGTCGTCAATATCGTCTATGTCGTCTATGACGTCAATGTCGTCAATGTCGTCAAAGTCGTCTATGTCGTCAATATCGTCCATGTCGTCAATGTCGTCAAAGTCGTAAATATGGTCTACATCGTCTATGTCATCAATGTTGTCTGTGTCGTCAATGTCGTCAATCTCGTCAATGTCGTCAATATCGCCATGTCGTCTATGTCGTCAATGTCGTCAATGTCGTCAATGTCATCAATATCGTCAATGTCGTCAATGTCGTCAAAGTCGTCAATATCGTCTATGTCGTCAATGTAGTCTATGTCGTCTATGTCGTCTATGTCGTCAATATCGTCTACGTCGTCAATGTCATCAATGTCGTCAATGTCATCAATGTCGTCTATGTCGTCAATGTCGTTAATGTCATCAATGTCGTCAATATCGTCTATGCCGTCTATGTCATCAATGTCCTCTATGTCGTCAATGTCGTCAATAGCGTCTATGTCGTTTATGTCGTCAATGTCGTCTATGTCGTCAATGTCGTTAATGTTGTCAATGTCGTCAATATCGTCTATGTCGTCTATGTAGTCAATGTCGTCAATGTCGTCAATGTTGTCAATGTCGTCAAAGTCGTAAATATCGTCTACATCGTCAATGTGATCAATGTCGTCAGTGTCGTCAATGTCGTCAATGTCGTCAATGTCGTCAAAGTCGTCAATATCAACTATGTCTTCTATGTCGACAATGTCGTCAATGTCGTCTATGTCGTCAAGGTCGTCAATGTCGTCTATGTCGTCAATATCGTAAATGTCGTCAATGTCGTCAATGTCGTCAATGTCGTCAATGACGTCTATGTCGTCAATGTCGTCAATGTCGTCAATGTCGTCAATTTCTCTAAGTCGTCAAAGTCGTCAATATTGGTTATGTCGTCAATGTCGTCAATGTCGTCTATGTCGTCAATGTTGTCAAAGTCGTCTATATGGTCAATGTCGTCTATGTCGTCAATGTCGTAAATGTCGTCAAAGTAGTCTATGTCGTCAATGTCGGCAATGACGTCAATGTCGTCAATGTCTTCATTGCTGTCAATATTGTCAATGTCATACATGTTGTCTATGTCATCTATGTCGTCAATGTCGTCAAAGAAGTAAATATCGTCTACGTCTTCTATGTCGTCAATGTCGTCTATGTCGTCTATGTCGTCAAAGTCGTCAATGTCGTCTATGTCGTCAATGACGTCAATGTCGTCAAAGTCGTCAATATCGTCTATGTCGTCTATGTCGTCAATGTCGTCAATGTCGTCTATGTCGTCAATGTCGTCAATGTCGTCTATGCCGTCAATGTCGTCAATGTCGTCTATGTCGTCAATGTCGTCAATGCTGTCAATGTTGTCAATGTCATACATGTTGTCTATGTCATCTACCTTGTCAATGTCGACAAATTCGTAAATATTGTCTACGTCGTCTATGTCGTCAATGTCGTCTATGTCGTCTATGTCGTCAATGTCGTCAATGTCGTTCTTGTCGTCCATTTTGTCAGTGTCGTCAATGTTGTCAAAGTCGTCAAAGTCGTCAATATCGTCGATGTCGTCTATGTCGTCAATATCGTCAATGTCGTCAATGTCGTCAAAGTCGTAAATATGGTCTACATCGTCTATGTCATCAATGTCGTCTGTGTCGTCAATGTCGTCAATCTCGTCAAAGTCGTCAATATCGTCTATGTCGTCAATGCCGTCAATGTCGTCAATGTCATCAATATCGTCAATGTCGTCAATGTCGTCAAAGTCGTCAATATCGTCTATGTCGTCAATGTCATCAATGTCGTCAATGTCGTCAATGTCGTCAATGACGTCTATGTCGTCAATGTCGTTAATGTCATCAATGTCGTCAATATCGTCTATGCCGTCTATCTCATCAATGTCCTCTATGTCGTCAATGTCGTCAATATCGTCTATGTCGTCTATGTCGTCAATGTCGTCTATGTCGTCAACGTCGTCTATGTCGTCAATGTCGTTAATGTCGTCAATGTCATCAAAATCGTCTATGTCGTCTATGTCGTCAATGTCGTCAATGTCTTCTATGTCGTCAATGTCGTCTATTTCGTCAATGTCGTCAATGTCGTCAATGTCTTCAATGCTTCATTGTTGTCAATGTCATACATGTTGTCTATGTCATCTATGTCGTCAATGTCGTCAATATCGTCAATGTCGTCAATGTCGTCAAAGTCGTCAATATCGTCTATGTCGTCAATGTCGTCTATGTCGTCTATGTCGTCTATGTCGTCAATATCGTCAATGTCGTCAATGTCGTCTATGTCGTCAATGTCGTCAATATCGTTTATGTCGTCTATGTCGTCAATGTCGTCTATGTCGTCAATACCGTCTATGTCGTGTATGTCGTGTATGTCGTCTATGTCGTCAATGTCGTATATGTTTTCAATGTCGTTAATGTCGTCAATATCGTCAGTGTCGTCAATGTCGTCAAAGTCGTAAATATGGTCTACATCGTCTATGTCATCAATGTCGTCTGTGTCGTCAATGTCGTCAATCTCGTCAAAGTCGTCAATATCGTCTATGTCGTCAATGCCGTCAATGTCGTCAATATCATCAATATCGTCAATGTCGTCAATGTCGTCAATGTCGTCAATGTCGTCTATGTCGTCAATGTCGTTAATGTCATCAATGTCGTCAATATCGTCTATGCCGTCTATCTCATCAATGTCCTCTATGTCGTCAATGTCGTCAATATCGTCTATGTCGTCTATGTCGTCAATGTCGTCTATGTCGTCAACGTCGTCTATGTCGTCAATGTCGTTAATGTCGTCAATGTCATCAAAATCGTCTATGTCGTCTATGTCGTCAATGTCGTCAATGTCTTCTATGTCGTCAATGTCGTCTATTTCGTCAATGTCGACAATGTCGTCAAAGTCGTAAATATGGTCTACATCGTCTATCTCATCAATGTCGTCTATGTCGTCAATGTCGTTAATGTCGTAAATTACGTCAATATCGTCTATATCGTCTATGTCGTCAATGTTGTCTATGTCGTCAATGTTGTCAATGTCGTCTATGTCGTCAATATCGTCAATGTCGTCAAATTCGTCAATATCGTCTATGTCGCCTATGTCGTCAATGTCGCCAATGTCGTCAATGTCGTCAATAACGTCAATGTCGTCAATGTCGTCAATGTCGTCAAAGTCGTAAATATCGTCTGTGTCGTCTATGTCGTCAATATCGTCTATGTCGTCTTTGTCGTCAATGTCGTCAATGTCGTCTATGTCGTCAATGTCGTCAAAGTCGTCAAAGTCGTCAAAGTCGTCAATATCGTCTATGTCGTCTATGTAGTCAATGTCGTCAAAGACGTCTATGTCGTCTAGTTCGTCAATATCGTCTATGTCGTCTATGTCGTCAATGTCGGCAATATCGTCGATGTCGTCTATGTCGTCAATATCGTCAGTGTCGTCAATGTCGTCAAAGTCGTAAATATGGTCTACATCGTCTATGTCATCAATGTCGTCTGTGTCGTCAATGTCGTCAATCTCGTCAAAGTCGTCAATATCGTCTATGTCGTCAATGCCGTCAATGTCGTCAATATCATCAATATCGTCAATGTCGTCAATGTCGTCAATGTCGTCAATGTCGTCTATGTCGTCAATGTCGTTAATGTCATCAATGTCGTCAATATCGTCTATGCCGTCTATCTCATCAATGTCCTCTATGTCGTCAATGTCGTCAATATCGTCTATGTCGTCTATGTCGTCAATGTCGTCTATGTCGTCAACGTCGTCTATGTCGTCAATGTCGTTAATGTCGTCAATGTCATCAAAATCGTCTATGTCGTCTATGTCGTCAATGTCGTCAATGTCTTCTATGTCGTCAATGTCGTCTATTTCGTCAATGTCGACAATGTCGTCAAAGTCGTAAATATGGTCTACATCGTCTATCTCATCAATGTCGTCTATGTCGTCAATGTCGTTAATGTCGTAAATTACGTCAATATCGTCTATATCGTCTATGTCGTCAATGTTGTCTATGTCGTCAATGTTGTCAATGTCGTCTATGTCGTCAATATCGTCAATGTCGTCAAATTCGTCAATATCGTCTATGTCGCCTATGTCGTCAATGTCGCCAATGTCGTCAATGTCGTCAATAACGTCAATGTCGTCAATGTCGTCAATGTCGTCAAAGTCGTAAATATCGTCTGTGTCGTCTATGTCGTCAATATCGTCTATGTCGTCTTTGTCGTCAATGTCGTCAATGTCGTCTATGTCGTCAATGTCGTCAAAGTCGTCAAAGTCGTCAAAGTCGTCAATATCGTCTATGTCGTCTATGTAGTCAATGTCGTCAAAGACGTCTATGTCGTCTAGTTCGTCAATGTCGTCAATGGCGTCTTTGTCGTCAATATCGTCATTGTCGTCAAAGTCGTCAATATCGTTTATGTCGTCTATATCGTCAATGTAGTCAATGTCGTCTATGTCGTCAATGTCGTCAATGTCGTCAATGTCGTCAAAGAAGTCAATATGGTCTATGTTGTCCATGTCGTCAATGTCGTCAATGTCGTCAAAGTAGTCTATGCCGTCAATGTCGGCAATGACGTCAATGTCGTCAATGTCGTCAAAGTCGTCAATATGGTCAATGTCGTCTATGTCGTCAATGTCATAAATGTCGTCAAAGTAGTCTATGTCGTCAATGTCGGCAATGACGTCAATGTCGTCAATGTCTTCATTGCTGTCAATGTTGTCAATGTCATACATGTTGTCTATGTCATCTATGTTGTCAAAGTCGTCAAAGTCGTCAAAGTCGTAAATATCGTCTATGTCGTCTATGTTGTCAATGTCGTCTGTGTCGTCTATGTCATCTATGTCGTCAAAGTCGTCAAAGTCGTAAATATCGTCAATGTCGTCAAAGTCGTCAATGTCGTCAATGTCGTCTATGTCGTCAATGTCGTCAATGTCGTCTATGCCGTCAATGTCGTCAATGTCGTCTATGTCGTCAATGTCGTCAATGCTGTCGATGTTGTCAATGTCATACATGTTGTCTATGTCATCTACATTGTCAATGTCGTCAAAGTCGTAAATATTGTCTGTCGTCTATGTCGTCAATGTCGTCTATGTCGTCTATGTCGTCAATGTCGTCATTGTCGTCTATATCGTAAATGTCGTCAATGTCGTCAAAGTCGTCAAAGTCGTCAATATCGTCTATGTCGTCTATGTCGTCAATGTCGTCAATGTCGTCAAAGTCGTCTATGTCGTCAATATCGTCCATGTCGTCAATGTCGTCAAAGTCGTAAATATGGTCTACATCGTCTATGTCATCAATGTTGTCTGTGTCGTCAATGTCGTCAATCTCGTCAATGTCGTCAATATCGCCTATGTCGTCTATGTCGTCAATGTCGTCAATGTCATCGATATCGTCAATGTCGTCAATGTCGTCAAAGTCGTCAATATCGTCTATGTCGTCAATGTAGTCTATGTCGTCTATGTCGTCTATGTCGTCAATATCGTCTATGTCGTCAATGTCATCAATGTCGTCAATGTCATCAATGTCGTCTATGTCGTCAATGTCGTTAATGTCATCAATGTCGTCAATATCGTCTATGCCGTCTATGTCATCAATGTCCTCTATGTCGTTAATGTCGTCAATAGCGTCTATGTCGTCTATGTCGTCAATGTCGTCTATGTCGTCAATGTCGTTAATGTTGTCAATGTCGTCAATGTCGTCTATGTCGTCTATGTCGTCAATGTCGTCAATGTCGTCAATGTCGTCAATGTCGTCAAAGTCGTCAATATCAACTATGTCTTCTATGTCGACAATGTCGTCAATGTCGTCTATGTCGTCAAGGTCGTCAATGTCGTCTATGTCGTCAATATCGTAAATGTCGTCAATGTCGTCAATGTCGTCAATGTCGTCAATGACGTCTATGTCGTCAATGTCGTCAATGTCGTCAATGTCGTCAATTTCGACAAAGTCGTCAAAGTCGTCAATATCGGTTATGTCGTCAATGTCGTCAATGTCGTCTATGTCGTCAATGTTGTCAAAGTCGTCTATATGGTCAATGTCGTCTATGTCGTCAATGTCGTAAATGTCGTCAAAGTAGTCTATGTCGTCAATGTCGGCAATGACGTCAATGTCGTCAATGTCTTCATTGCTGTCAATATTGTCAATGTCATACATGTTGTCTAAGTCATCTATGTCGTCATGTCGTCAAAGTAGTAAATATCGTCTACGTCTTCTATGTCGTCAATGTCGTCTATGTCGTCTATGTCGTCAAAGTCGTCAATGTCATCTATGTCGTCAATGTCGTCAATGTCGTCAAAGTCGTCAATATCGTCTATGTCGTCTATGTCGTCAAAGTCGTCAATGTCGTCTATGTCGTCAATGTCGTCAATGTCGTCTATGCCGTCAATGTCGTCAATGTCGTCTATGTCGTCAATGTCGTCAATGCTGTCGATGTTGTCAATGTCATACATGTTGTCTATGTCATCTACCTTGTCAATGTCGTCAAAGTCGTAAATATTGTCTACGTCGTCTATGTCATCAATGTCGTCTGTGTCGTCAATGTCGTCAATCTCGTCAAAGTCGTCAATATCGTCTATGTCGTCAATGCCGTCAATGTCGTCAATGTCATCAATATCGTCAATGTCGTCAATGTCGCCAAAGTCGTCAATATCGTCTATGTCGTCAATGTCATCAATGTCGTCAATGTCGTCAATGTCGTCAATGTCGTCTATGTCGTCAATGTCGTTAATGTCATCAATGTCGTCAATATCGTCTATGCCGTCTATCTCATCAATGTCCTCTATGTCGTCAATGTCGTCAATATCGTCTATGTCGTCTATGTCGTCAATGTCGACTATGTCGTCAACGTCGTCTATGTCGTCAATGTCGTTAATGTCGTCAATGTCATCAAAATCGTCTATGTCGTCTATGTCGTCAATGTCGTCAATGTCTTCTATGTCGTCAATGTCGTCTATTTCGTCAATGTCGACAATGTCGTCAAAGTCGTAAATATGGTCTACATTGTCTATGTCATCAATGTCGTCTATGTCGTCAATGTCGTTAATGTCGTAAATTACGTCAATATCGTCTATATCGTCTATGTCGTCAATGTTGTCTATGTCGTCAATGTCGTCAATGTCGTCAATGTCGTCAATGTCGTCAAAGTCGTAATTATCGTCTATGTCGTCTATGTCGTCAATATCGTCTATGTCGTCTTTGTCGTCAATGTCGTCAATGTCGTCTATGTCGTCAATGTCGTCAAAGTCGTCAAAGTCGTCAAAGTCGTCAATATCGTCTATGTCGTCTATGTAGTCAATGTCGTCAAAGACGTCTATGTCGTCTAGTTCGTCAATGTCGTCAATGGCGTCTTTGTCGTCAATATCGTCATTGTCGTCATAGTCGTCAATATCGTTTATGTCGTCTATATCGTCAATGTAGTCAATGTCGTCTATGTCGTCAATGTCGTCAATGTCGTCAAAGAAGTCAATATGGTCTATGTTGTCCATGTCGTCAATGTCGTCAATCTCGTCAAAGTAGTCTATGTCGTCAATGTCGGCAATGAAGTCAATGTCGTCAATGTCGTCAAAGTCGTCAATATGGTCAATGTCGTCTATGTCGTCAATGTCGTAAATGTCGTCAAAGTAGTCTATGTCGTCAATGTCGGCAATGACGTCAATGTCGTCAATGTCTTCATTGCTGTCAATGTTGTCAATGTCATACATGTTGTCTATGTCATCTATGTTGTCAAAGTCGTCAAAGTCGTCAAAGTCGTAAATATCGTCTATGTCGTCTATGTTGTCAATGTCGTCTATGTCGTCTATGTCATCTATGTCGTCAAAGTCGTCAAAGTCGTAAATATCGTCAATGTCGTCAAAGTCGTCAATGTCGTCAATGTCGTCTATGTCGTCAATGTCGTCAATGTCGTCTATGCCGTCAATGTCGTCAATGTCGTCTATGTCGTCAATGTCGTCAATGCTGTCGATGTTGTCAATGTCATACATGTTGTCTATGTCATCTACCTTGTCAATGTCGTCAAAGTCGTAAATATTGTCTGTCGTCTATGTCGTCAATGTCGTCTATGTCGTCTATGTCGTCAATGTCGTCATTGTCGTCTATATCGTAAATGTCGTCAATGTCGTCAAAGTCGTCAAAGTCGTCAATATCGTCTATGTCGTCTATGACGTCAATGTCGTCAATGTCGTCAAAGTCGTCTATGTCGTCAATATCGTCCATGTCGTCAATGTCGTCAAAGTCGTAAATATGGTCTACATCGTCTATGTCATCAATGTTGTCTGTGTCGTCAATGTCGTCAATCTCGTCAATGTCGTCAATATCGCCATGTCGTCTATGTCGTCAATGTCGTCAATGTCGTCAATGTCATCAATATCGTCAATGTCGTCAATGTCGTCAAAGTCGTCAATATCGTCTATGTCGTCAATGTAGTCTATGTCGTCTATGTCGTCTATGTCGTCAATATCGTCTACGTCGTCAATGTCATCAATGTCGTCAATGTCATCAATGTCGTCTATGTCGTCAATGTCGTTAATGTCATCAATGTCGTCAATATCGTCTATGCCGTCTATGTCATCAATGTCCTCTATGTCGTCAATGTCGTCAATAGCGTCTATGTCGTTTATGTCGTCAATGTCGTCTATGTCGTCAATGTCGTTAATGTTGTCAATGTCGTCAATATCGTCTATGTCGTCTATGTAGTCAATGTCGTCAATGTCGTCAATGTTGTCAATGTCGTCAAAGTCGTAAATATCGTCTACATCGTCAATGTGATCAATGTCGTCAGTGTCGTCAATGTCGTCAATGTCGTCAATGTCGTCAAAGTCGTCAATATCAACTATGTCTTCTATGTCGACAATGTCGTCAATGTCGTCTATGTCGTCAAGGTCGTCAATGTCGTCTATGTCGTCAATATCGTAAATGTCGTCAATGTCGTCAATGTCGTCAATGTCGTCAATGACGTCTATGTCGTCAATGTCGTCAATGTCGTCAATGTCGTCAATTTCTCTAAGTCGTCAAAGTCGTCAATATTGGTTATGTCGTCAATGTCGTCAATGTCGTCTATGTCGTCAATGTTGTCAAAGTCGTCTATATGGTCAATGTCGTCTATGTCGTCAATGTCGTAAATGTCGTCAAAGTAGTCTATGTCGTCAATGTCGGCAATGACGTCAATGTCGTCAATGTCTTCATTGCTGTCAATATTGTCAATGTCATACATGTTGTCTATGTCATCTATGTCGTCAATGTCGTCAAAGAAGTAAATATCGTCTACGTCTTCTATGTCGTCAATGTCGTCTATGTCGTCTATGTCGTCAAAGTCGTCAATGTCGTCTATGTCGTCAATGACGTCAATGTCGTCAAAGTCGTCAATATCGTCTATGTCGTCTATGTCGTCAATGTCGTCAATGTCGTCTATGTCGTCAATGTCGTCAATGTCGTCTATGCCGTCAATGTCGTCAATGTCGTCTATGTCGTCAATGTCGTCAATGCTGTCAATGTTGTCAATGTCATACATGTTGTCTATGTCATCTACCTTGTCAATGTCGACAAATTCGTAAATATTGTCTACGTCGTCTATGTCGTCAATGTCGTCTATGTCGTCTATGTCGTCAATGTCGTCAATGTCGTTCTTGTCGTCCATTTTGTCAGTGTCGTCAATGTTGTCAAAGTCGTCAAAGTCGTCAATATCGTCGATGTCGTCTATGTCGTCAATATCGTCAATGTCGTCAATGTCGTCAAAGTCGTAAATATGGTCTACATCGTCTATGTCATCAATGTCGTCTGTGTCGTCAATGTCGTCAATCTCGTCAAAGTCGTCAATATCGTCTATGTCGTCAATGCCGTCAATGTCGTCAATGTCATCAATATCGTCAATGTCGTCAATGTCGTCAAAGTCGTCAATATCGTCTATGTCGTCAATGTCATCAATGTCGTCAATGTCGTCAATGTCGTCAATGACGTCTATGTCGTCAATGTCGTTAATGTCATCAATGTCGTCAATATCGTCTATGCCGTCTATCTCATCAATGTCCTCTATGTCGTCAATGTCGTCAATATCGTCTATGTCGTCTATGTCGTCAATGTCGTCTATGTCGTCAACGTCGTCTATGTCGTCAATGTCGTTAATGTCGTCAATGTCATCAAAATCGTCTATGTCGTCTATGTCGTCAATGTCGTCAATGTCTTCTATGTCGTCAATGTCGTCTATTTCGTCAATGTCGTCAATGTCGTCAATGTCTTCAATGCTTCATTGTTGTCAATGTCATACATGTTGTCTATGTCATCTATGTCGTCAATGTCGTCAATATCGTCAATGTCGTCAATGTCGTCAAAGTCGTCAATATCGTCTATGTCGTCAATGTCGTCTATGTCGTCTATGTCGTCTATGTCGTCAATATCGTCAATGTCGTCAATGTCGTCTATGTCGTCAATGTCGTCAATATCGTTTATGTCGTCTATGTCGTCAATGTCGTCTATGTCGTCAATACCGTCTATGTCGTGTATGTCGTGTATGTCGTCTATGTCGTCAATGTCGTATATGTTTTCAATGTCGTTAATGTCGTCAATATCGTCAATGTCGGCAATGTCGTCTATGTCGTCAATGTCGTTAATGTTGTCAATGTTGTCAATATCGTCTATGTCGTCTATGTCGTCAATGTCGTCCCTGTCGTCAATGTCGTCAATGTCGTCAATATCGTCAATGTCGTATATGTCGTCAATGTCGTTAATGTCGTCAATGTCGTCAATATCGTCTATGTCGTCTATGTCGTCAATGTCGTCTATGCCGTCAATGTCGTCAAAGTCTTCAATGTCGTCAATATCGTCTCTGTCGTCTATGTCGTCAATGTCGTCAATGTCGTCAAAGTATTCTATGTCGTCAATGTAGTCAATGTCGTCTATGTCGTCAAGGTCGTCAATGTCGTCTATGACGTCTATGTCGTCCATGTCGTCAATGTCGTCAATGTCGTCAAAGTCGTAAATATCGTAAACATCGTCTATGTCATCATTGTCGTCAGTGTCGTCATTGTCGTCAATGTCGTCAATGTCGTCAAAGTCGTCAATATCGTCTATGTCGTCTATGTCGTCAATGTCGACAATGTCGTCTATGTCGTCAAGGTCGTCAATGTCGTCTATATCGTCAATATCGTCAATATCGTCAATGTCGTCAATGTCTTCAATGTCGTCTATGACGTCAATGTCGTCAATGTTTTCAATGTTTCAATGTCGTCAATGTTGTCAAAGTCGTCAATATCGACTATGTCTTCTATGTCGTCAGGGTCGTCAAAGTCGTCTATGTCGTCAAAGTATTCTATGTCGTCAATGTCGTCAATGTCGTCTATGTCGTCAAGGTCGTCAATGTCGTCTATGGCGTCAATATCGTAAATGTCGTCAATGTCGTCAATGTCGTCAATGTCATCAATGACGTCTATGTCGTCAATGTCGTCAATGTCGTCAATGTCGTAAATGTCGTCAAAGTCGTCAAAGTCGTCAATATCGGTTATGTCGTCAATGTCGTCAATGTCGTCAATGTCGTCTATGTCGTCAATGTTGTCAAAGTCGTCTATATGGTCAATGTCATCTATGTCGTCAATGTCGTAAATGTCGTCAAAGTAGTCTATGTCGTCAATGTCGGCAATGACGTCAATAGCGTCAATGTCTTCATTGCTGTCAATGTTGTCAATGTCATATATGTTGTCTATGTCATCTATGTCGTCAATGTCGTCAAAGTAGTAAATATCGTCTACGTCTTCTATGTCGTCAATGTCGTCTATGTCGTCTGTGTCGTCAAAGTCGTCAATGTCGTCTATGTCGTCAATGTCGTCAATGTTGTCAAAGTCGTCAATATCGTCTATGTCGTCTATGTCGTCAATGTCGTCAATGTCGTCTATGTCGTCAATGTCGTCAATGTCGTCTATGCCGTCAATGTCGTCAATGTCGTCTATGTCGTCAATGTCGTCAATGCTGTCGATGTTGTCAATGTCATACATGTTGTCTATGTCATCTACCCTTTCAATGTCGTCAAAGTCGTAAATATTGTCTATGTCGTCTATGTCGTCAATGTCGTCTATGTCGTCTATGTCGTCAATGTCGTCAATGTCGTTCTTGTCGTCTATTTTGTCAATGTCGTCAATGTTGTCAAAGTCGTCAAAGTCGTCAATATCGTCTATGTCGTCTATGTCGTCAATGTCGGCAATATCGTCGATGTCGTCTATGTCGTCAATATCGGCAATGTCGTCAATGTCGTCAAAGTCGTAAATATGGTCTACATCGTCTATGTCATCAATGTCGTCTGTGTCGTCAATGTCGTCTATCTCGTCAAAGTCGTCAATATCGTCTATGTCGTCTATGTCGTCAATGCCGTCAATGTCGTCAATGTCATCAACATCGTCAATGTCGTCAATGTCGTCAAAGTCGTCAATATCGTCTATGTCGTCAATGTCGTCTATGTCGTCTATGTCGTCTATGTCGTCAATATCGTCTATGTCGTCAATGTCATCAATGTCGTCAATGTCGTCAATGTCGTCAATGTCGTCTATGTCGTCAATGTCGTTAATGTCATCAATGTCGTCAATATCGTCTATGCCGTCTATCTCATAAATGTCCTCTATATCGTCAATGTCGTCAATGTCGTCAATATCGTCTATGTCGTCTATGTCGTCAATGTCGTCTATGTCGTCAACGTCGTCTATGTCGTCAATGTCGTTAATGTCGTCAATGTCATCAAAATCGTCTATGTCGTCTATGTCGTCAATGTCGTCAATGTCTTCTATGTCGTCAATGTCGTCTATGTCGTCAATGTCGTCAATGTCGTCTATGCCGTCAATGTCGTCAATGTCGTCAATGTCGTCAATGCTGTCGATGTTGTCAATGTCATACATGTTGTCTATGTCATCTGCCTTGTCAATGTCGTCAAAGTCGTAAATATTGTCTATGTCGTCTATGTCGTCAATGTCGTCTCTGTCGTCTATGTCGTCAATGTCGTCAATGTCGTCATTGTCGTCTATATCGTAAATGTCGTCAATGTCGTCAAAGTCGTCAAAGTCGTCAATATCGTCTATGTCGTCTATGTCGTCAAAGTCGTCAATGTCGTCAAAGTCGTCTATGTCGTCAATATCGTCAATGTCGTCAATGTCGTCAAAGTCGTAAATATGGTCTACATCGTCTATGTCATCAATGTTGTCTGTGACGTCAATATCGTCAATCTCGTCAAAGTCGTCAATATCGTCTATGTCGTCTATGTCGTCAATGTCGTCAATGTCATCAATATCGTCAATGTCGTCAATGTCGTCAAAGTCGTCAATATCGTCTATGTCGTCAATGTCGTCTATGTCGTCTATGTCGTCTATGTCGTCAATATCGTCTATGTCGTCAATGTCATCAATGTCGTCAATGTCGTCTATGTCGTCAATGTCGTTAATGTCATCAATGTCGTCAATATTGTCTATGCCGTCTATGTCATCAATGTCCTCTATGTCGTCAATGTCGTCAATATCGTCTATGTCGTCTATGTCGTCAATGTCGTCTATGTCGTCAATGTCGTTAATGTTGTCAATGTCGTCAATATCGTCAATGTCGTCTATGTCGTCAATATCGTCAATGTCGTCAATGTCGTCAATGTCGTCAATGACGTCTATGTCGTCAATGTCGTCAATGTCGTCAATGTCCTCAATGTCGTCAAAGTCGTCAAAGTCGTCAATATCGGTTATGTCGTCAATGTCGTCAATGTCGTCTATGTCGTCAATGTTGTCAAAGTCGTCTATATGGTCAATGTCGTCTGTGTCGTCTATGTCGTCAATGTCGTCAATGTCGTCAAAGTCGTCAATATCGTCTATGTCGTCTATGTCGTCAATGTCGTGAATGTCGTCTATGTCGTCAATGTCGTCAATGTCGTCTATGCTGTCAATGTCGTCAATGTCGTCTATGTCGTCAATGCTGTCGATATTGTCAATGTCATACATGTTGTCTATGTCATCTACCTTGTGAATATCGTCAAAGTCGTAAATATTGTCTATGTCGTCTATGTCGTCAATGTCGTCTATGTCGTCTATGGCGTCAATGTCGTCAATGTCGTCATTGTCGTCTATATCGTCAATGTCGTCAATGTCGTCAAAGACGTCAAAGTCGTCAATATCGTCTATGTCGTCTATGTCGTCAATGTCGTCAATGTCGTCAAAGTCGTCTATGTCGTCAATATCGTCAATGTCGTCAATGTCGTCAAAGTCGTAAATATTTGTCTACATCGTCTATGTCATCAATGTCGTCTATGTCGTCACTGTCGTTAATGTCGTAAATTACGTCAATATCGTCTATATCGTCTATGTCGTCAATGTTGTCTATGTCGTCAATGTCGTCAATGTCGTCTATGTCGTCAATATCGTCAATGTCGTCAAATTCGTCAATATCGTCTATGTCGCCTATGTCGTCAATGTCGCCAATGTCGTCAATGTCGTCAATGTCGTCAATGTCGTCAATGTCGTCAAAGTCGTAAATATCGTCTATGTCGTCTATGTCGTCAATATCGTCTATGTCGTCTTTGTCGTCAATGTCGTCAATGTCGTCTATGTCGTCAATGTCGTCAATGTCGTCAAAGTCGTCAAAGTCGTCAATATCGTCTATGTCGTCTATGTAGTCAATGTCGTCAAAGACGTCTATTTCGTCTAGTTCGTCAATGTCGTCAATGGCGTCTTTGTCGTCAATATCGTCATTGTCGTCAAAGTCGTCAATATCGTTTATGTCGTCTATATCGTCAATGTAGTCAATGTCGTCTATGTCGTCAATGTCGTCAATGTCGTCAATGTCGTCAAAGTCGTCAATATGGTCTATGTTGTCCATGTCGTCAATGTCGTCAATATCGTCAAAGTAGTCTATGTCGTCAATGTCGGCAATGACGTCAATGTCGTCAATGTCGTCAAAGTCGTCAATATGGTCAATGTCGTCTATGTCGTCAATGTCGTAAATGTCGTCAAAGTAGTCTATGTCGTCAATGTCGGCAATGACGTCAATGTCGTCAATGTCTTCATTGCTGTCAATGTTGTCAATGTCATACATGTTGTCTATGTCATCTATGTCGTCAAAGTCGTCAAAGTCGTCAAAGTCGTAAATATCGTCTATGTCGTCTATGTTGTCAATGTCGTCTATGTCGTCTATGTCGTCAAAGTCGTCAATGTCGTCTATGTCGTCAATGTCGTCAATGTCTTCAAAGTCGTCAATGTCGTCAATGTCGTCTATGTCGTCAATGTCGTCAATGTCGTCTATGCCGTCAATGTCGTCAATGTCGTCTATGTCGTCAATGTCGTCAATGCTGTCGATGTTGTCAATGTCATACATGTTGTCTATGTCTTCTACCTTGTCAATGTCGTCAAAGTCGTAAATATTGTCTGTCGTCTATGTCGTCAATGTCGTCTATGTCGTCTATGTCGTCAATGTCGTCAATGTCGTCATTGTCGTCTATATCGTAAATGTCGTCAATGTCGTCAAAGTCGTCAAAGTCGTCAATATCGTCTATGTCGTCTATGTCGTCAATGTCGTCAATGTCGTCAAAGTCGTCTATGTCGTCAATATCGTCCATGTCGTCAATGTCGTCAAAGTCGCAAATATGGTCTACATCGTCTATGTCATCAATGTTGTCTGTGTCGTCAATGTCGTCAATCTCGTCAAAGTCGTCAATATCGCCTATGTCGTCTATGTCGTCAATGTCGTCAATGTCGTCAATGTCATCAATATCGTCAATGTCGTCAATGTCGTCAAAGTCGTCAATATCGTCTATGTCGTCAAAGTAGTCTATGTCGTCTATGTCGTCTATGTCGTCAATATCGTCTATGTCGTCAATGTCATCAATGTCGTCAATGTCATCAATGTCGTCTATGTCGTCAATGTCGTTAATGTCATCATTGTCGTCAATATCGTCTATGCCGTCTATGTCATCAATGTCATCTATGTCGTCTATGTCGTCAATAGCGCCTATGTCGTCTATGTCGTCAATGTTGTCTATGTCGTCAATGTCGTTAATGTTGTCAATGTCGTCAATATCGTCTATGTCGTCTATGTCGTCAATGTCGTCAATGTTGTCAATGTCGTCAAAGTCGTAAATATCGTCTACATCGTCTATGTGATCAATGTCGTCAGTGTCGTCAATGTCGTCAATGTCGTCAAAGTCGTCAATATCAACTATGTCTTCTATGTCAACAATGTCGTCAATGTCGTCTATGTCGTCAAGGTCGTCAATGTCGTCTATGTCGTCAATATCGTAAATGTCGTCAATGTCGTCAATGTCGTCAATGTCGTCAATGACGTCTATGTCGTCAATGTCGTCAATGTCGTCAATTTCGTCAAAGTCTTCAAAGTCGTCAATATCGGTTATGTCGTCAATGTCGTCAATGTCGTCTATGTCGTCAATGTTGTCAATGTCGTCTATATGGTCAATGTCGTCTATGTCGTCAATGTCGTAAATGTCGTCAAAGTAGTCTATGTCGTCAATGTCGTCAATGTCGTCAATTTCGTCAAAGTCTTCAAAGTCGTCAATATCGGTTATGTCGTCAATGTCGTCAATGTCATCTATGTCGTCAATGTCGTCAAAGTAGTAAATATCGTCTACGTCTTCTATGTCGTCAATGTCGTCTATGTCGTCTATGACGTCAAAGTCGTCAATGTCGTCTATGTCGTCAATGTCGTCAATGTCGTCAAAGTCGTCAATATCGTCTATGTCGTCTATGTCGTCAATGTCGTCAATGTCGTCTATGTCGTCAATGTCGTCAATGTCGTCTATGCCGTCAATGTCGTCAATGTCGTCTATGTCGTCAATGTCGTCAATGCTGTCGATGTTGTCAATGTCATACATGTTGTCTATGTCATCTACCTTGTCAATGTCGTCAAAGTCGTAAATAATGTCTATGTCGTCTATGTCGTCAATGTCGTCTATGTCGTCTATGTCCTCAATGTCGTCTATGTCGTCAATGTCGTCAATGTCGTCTATGTCGTCAATGTCGTCTATGTCGTCTATGTCGTCAATGTCGTCAATGTCGTTCTTGTCGTCTATTTTGTCAATGTCGTCAATGTTGTCAAAGTCGTCAAAGTCGTCAATATCGTCTATGTCGTCTATGTCGTCAATGTCGGCAATACCGTCGATGTCGTCTATGTCGTCAATATCGTCAATGTCGTCAATGTCGTCAAAGTCGTAAATATGGTCTACATCTTCTATGTCATCAATGTCGTCTGTGTCGTCAATGTCGTCAATCTCGTCAAAGTCGTCAAT
Source organism: Locusta migratoria (assembly GCA_026315105.1). Taxonomy (NCBI): domain Eukaryota; kingdom Metazoa; phylum Arthropoda; class Insecta; order Orthoptera; family Acrididae; genus Locusta; species Locusta migratoria. The sequence continues at coordinate 1,340,473 of JAOYRU010000517.1, forward strand.
ATCGTCTATGTCGTCTATGTCGTCAATGCCATCAATGTCGTCAATGTCATCAATATCGTCAATGTCGTCAATGTCGTCAAAGTCGTCAATATCGTCTATGTCGTCAATGTCGTCTATGTCGTCTATGTCGTCTATGTCGTCAATATCGTCTATGTCGTCAATGTCGTCAATGTCGTCTATGTCGTCAATGTCGTTAATGTCATCAATGTCGTCAATATCGTCTATGCCGTCTATCTCATCAATGTCCTCTATGTCGTCAATGTCGTCAATGTCGTCAATATCGTCTATGTCGTCTATGTCGTCAATGTCGTCTATGTCGTCAACGTCGTCTATGTCGTCAATGTCGTTAATGTCGTCAATGTCATCAAAATCGTCTATGTCGTCTATGTCGTCAATGTCGTCAATGTCTTCTATGTCGTCAATGTCGTCTATTTCGTCAATGTCGTCAATGTCGTCAATGTCTTCAATGCTGTCATTGTTGTCAATGTCATACATTTTGTCTATGTCATCTATGTCGTCAATGTCGTCAATATCGTCAATGTCGTCAATGTCGTCAAAGTCGTCAATATCGTCTATGTCGTCAATGTCGTCTATGTCGTCTATGTCGCTATGTCGTCAATATCGTCAATGTCGTCAATGTCGTCTATGTCGTCAATGTCGTCAATATCGTCTATGTCGTCTATGTCGTCAATGTCGTCTATGTCGTCAATGTCGTCTATGTCGTGTATGTCGTGTATGTCGTCTATGTCGTCAATGTCGTATATGATGTCAATGTCGTTAACGTCGTCAATATCGTCAATGTCGGCAATGTCGTCTATGTCGTCAATGTCGTTAATGTTGTCAATGTTGTCAATATCGTCTATGTCGTCTATGTCGTCAAAGTCGTCAATGTCGTCTATGTCGTCAATGTCGTCAATGTCGTAAAAGTCGTCAATGTCGTCAATGTCGTCTATGTCGTCAATGTCGTCAATGTCGTCTATGCCGTCAATGTCGTCAATGTCGTCTATGTCGTCAATGTCGTCAATGCTGTCGATGTTGTCAATGTCATACATGTTGTCTATGTCTTCTACCTTGTCAATGTCGTCAAAGTCGTAAATATTGTCTGTCGTCTATGTCGTCAATGTCGTCTATGTCGTCTATGTCGTCAATGTCGTCAAAGAAGTCTATGTCGTCAATGTCGGCAATGACGTCAATGTCGTCAATGTCTTCATTGCTGTCAATGTTGTCAATGTCATACATGTTGTCTATGTCATCTATGTCGTCAAAGTCGTCAAAGTCGTCAAAGTCGTAAATATCGTCTATGTCGTCTATGTTGTCAATGTCGTCTATGTCGTCTATGTCGTCAAAGTCGTCAATGTCGTCTATGTCGTCAATGTCGTCAATGTCGTCAAAGTCGTCAATGTCGTCAATGTCGTCTATGTCGTCAATATCGTCAATGTCGTCTATGCCGTCAATGTCGTCAATGTCGTCTATGTCGTCAATGTCGTCAATGCTGTCGATGTTGTCAATGTCATACATGTTGTCTATGTCTTCTACCTTGTCAATGTCGTCAAAGTCGTAAATATTGTCTGTCGTCTATGTCGTCAATGTCGTCTATGTCGTCTATGTCGTCAATGTCGTCAATGTCGTCATTGTCGTCTATACCGTAAATGTCGTCAATGTCGTCAAAGTCGTCAAAGTCGTCAATATCGTCTATGTCGTCTATGTCGTCAATGTCGTCAATGTCGTCAATGTCGTCTATGTCGTCAATATCGTCCATGTCGTCAATGTCGTCAAAGTCGCAAATATGGTCTACATCGTCTATGTCATCAATGTTGTCTGTGTCGTCAATGTCGTCAATCTCGTCAAAGTCGTCAATATCGCCTATGTCGTCTATGTCGTCAATGTCGTCAATGTCGTCAATGTCATCAATATCGTCAATGTCGTCTATGTCGTCAAAGTAGTCTATGTCGTCTATGTCGTCTATGTCGTCAATATCGTCTATGTCGTCAATGTCATCAATGTCGTCAATGTCATCAATGTCGTCTATGTCGTCAATGTCGTTAATGTCATCAATGTCGTCAATATCGTCTATGCCGTCTATGTCATCAATGTCATCTATGTCGTCTATGTCGTCAATAGCGCCTATGTCGTCTATGTCGTCAATGTTGTCTATGTCGTCAATGTCGTTAATGTTGTCAATGTCGTCAATATCGTCTATGTCGTCTATGTCGTCAATGTCGTCAATGTTGTCAATGTCGTCAAAGTCGTAAATATCGTCTACATCGTCTATGTGATCAATGTCGTCAGTGTCGTCAATGTCGTCAATGTCGTCAAAGTCGTCAATATCAACTATGTCTTCTATGTCGACAATGTTGTCAATGTCGTCTATGTCGTCAAGGTCGTCAATGTCGTCTATGTCGTCAATATCGTAAATGTCGTCAATGTCGTCAATGTCGTCAATGTCGTCAATGACGTCTATGTCGTCAATGTCGTCAATGTCGTCAATTTCGTCAAAGTCTTCAAAGTCGTCAATATCGGTTATGTCGTCAATGTCGTCAATGTCGTCTATGTCGTCAATGTTGTCAATGTCGTCTATATGGTCAATGTCGTCTATGTCGTCAATGTCGTAAATGTCGTCAAAGTAGTCTATGTCGTCAATGTCGCAATGACGTCAATGTCATCAATTTCTTCATTGCTGTCAATTTTGTCAATGTCATACATGTTGTCTATGTTATCTATGTCGTCAATGTCGTCAAAGTAGTAAATATCGTCTACGTCTTCTATGTCGTCAATGTCGTCTATGTCGTCTATGTCGTCAAAGTCGTCAATGTCGTCTATGTCGTCAATGTCGTCAATGTCGTCAAAGTCGTCAATATCGTCTATGTCGTCTATGTCGTCAATGTCGTCAATGTCGTCTATGTCGTCAATGTCGTCAATGTCGTCTATGCCGTCAATGTCGTCAATGTCGGCTATGTCGTCAATGTCGTCAATGCTGTCGATGTTGTCAATGTCATACATGTTGTCTATGTCATCTACCTTGTCAATATCGTCAAAGTCGTAAATAATGTCTATGTCGTCTATGTCGTCAATGTCGTCTATGTCGTCTATGTCCTCAATGTCGTCTATGTCGTCAATGTCGTCAATGTCGTCTATGTCGTCAATGTCGTCTATGTCGTCTATGTCGTCAATGTCGTCAATGTCGTTCTTGTCGTCTATTTTGTCAATGTCGTCAATGTTGTCAAAGTCGTCAAAGTCGTCAATATCGTCTATGTCGTCTATGTCGTCAATGTCGGCAATATCGTCGATGTCGTCTATGTCGTCAATATCGTCAATGTCGTCAATGTCGTCAAAGTCGTAAATATGGTCCACATCGTCTATGTCATCAATGTCGTCTGTGTCGTCAATGTCGTCAATCACGTCAAAGTCGTCAATATCGTCTATGTCGTCTATGTCGTCAATGCCATCAATGTCGTCAATGTCATCAATATCGTCAATGTCGTCAATGTCGTCAAAGTCGTCAATATCGTCTATGTCGTCAATGTCGTCTATGTCGTCTATGTCGTCTATGTCGTCAATATCGTCTATGTCGTCAATGTCATCAATGTCTTCAATGTCGTCAATGTCGTCAATGTCGTCTATGTCGTCAATGTCGTTAATGTCATCAATGTCGTCAATATCGTCTATGCTGTCTATCTCATCAATGTCCTCTATGTCGTCAATGTCGTCAATGTCGTCAATATCGTCTATGTCGTCTATGTCGTCAATGTCGTCTATGTCGTCATCGTCGTCTATGTCGTCAATGTCGTTAATGTCGTCAATGTCATCAAAATCGTCTATGTCGTCTATGTCGTCAATGTCGTCAATTTCTTCTATGTCGTCAATGTCGTCTATTTCGTCAATGTCGTCAATGTCGTCAATGTCTTCAATGCTGTCATTGTTGTCAATGTCATACATTTTGTCTATGTGATCTATGTCGTCAATGTCGTCAATATCGTCAATGTCGTCAATGTCGTCAAAGTCGTCAATATCGTCTATGTCGTCAATGTCGTCTATGTCGTCTATGTCGCTATGTCGTCAATATCGTCAATGTCGTCAATGTCGTCTATGTCGACAATGTCGTCAATATCGACTATGTCGTCTATTTCGTCAATGTCGTCTATGTCGTCAATGTCGTCTATGTCGTGTATGTCGTGTATGTCGTCTATGTCGTCAATGTCGTATATGTTGTCAATGTCGTTAATGTCGTCAATATCGTCAATGTCAGCAATGTCGTCTATGTCGTCAATGTCGTTAATGTTGTCAATGTTGTCAATATCGTCTATGTCGTCTATGTCGTCAAAGTCGTCAATGTCGTCTATGTCGTCAATGTCGTCAATGTCGTCAAAGTCGTCAATGTCGTCAATGTCGTCTATGTCGTCAATGTCGTCAATGTCGTCTATGCCTTCAATGTCGTCAATGTCGTCTATGTCGTCAATGTCGTCAATGCTGTCGATGTTGTCAATGTCATACATGTTGTCTATGTCTTCTACCTTGTCAATGTCGTCTAAGTCGTAAATATTGTCTGTCGTCTATGTCGTCAATGTCGTCTATGTCGTCTATGTCGTCAATGTCGTCAATGTCGTCATTGTCGTCTATATCGTAAATGTCGTCAATGTCGTCAAAGTCGTCAAAGTCGTCAATATCGACTATGTCGTCTATGTCGTCAATGTCGTCAATGTCGTCAATGTCGTCTATGTCGTCAATATCGTCCATGTCGTCAATGTCGTCAAAGTCGCAAATATGGTCTACATCGTCTATGTCATCAATGTTGTCTGTGTCGTCAATGTCGTCAATCTCGTCAAAGTCGTCAATATCGCCTATGTCGTCTATGTCGTCAATGTCGTCAATGTCGTCAATGTCATCAATATCGTCAATGTCGTCAATGTCGTCAAAGTCGTCAATATCGTCTATGTCGTCAATGTAGTCTATGTCGTCTATGTCGTCTATGTCGTCAATATCGTCTATGTCGGAAATGTCATCAATGTCGTCAATGTCATCAATGACGTCTATGTCGTCAATGTCGTTAATGTCATCAATGTCGTCAATATCGTCTATGCCGTCTATGTCATCAATGTCATCAATGTCGTCTATGTCGTCAATAGCGCCTATGTCGTCTATGTCGTCAATGTTGTCTATGTCGTCAATGTCGTTAATGTTGTCAATGTCGTCAATATCGTCTATGTCGTCTATGTCGTCAATGTCGTCAATGTTGTCAATGTCGTCAAAGTCGTAAATATCGTCTACATCGTCTATGTGATCAATGTCGTCAGTGTCGTCAATGTCGTCAATGTCGTCAAAGTCGTCAATATCAACTATGTCTTCTATGTCGACAATGTCGTCAATGTCGTCTATGTCGTCAAGGTCGTCAATGTCGTCTATGTCGTCAATATCGTAAATGTCGTCAATGTCGTCAATGTCGTCAATGTCGACAATGACGTCTATGTCGTCAATGTCGTCAATGTCGTCAATTTCGTCAAAGTCTTCAAAGTCGTCAATATCGGTTATGTCGTCAATGTCGTCAATGTCGTCTATGTCGTCAATGTTGTCAATGTCGTCTATATCGTCAATGTCGTCTATGTCGTCAATGTCGTAAATGTCGTCAAAGTAGTCTATGTCGTCAAAGTCGCAATGACGTCAATGTCATCAATTTCTTCATTGCTGTCAATTTTGTCAATGTCATACATGTTGTATATGTCATCTATGTCGTCAATGTCGTCAAAGTAGTAAATATCGTCTACGTCTTCTATGTCGTCAATGTCGTCTATGTCGTCTATGTCGTCAAAGTCGTCAATGTCGTCTATGTCGTCAATGTCGTCAATGTCGTCAAAGTCGTCAATATCGTCTATGTCGTCTATGTCGTCAATGTCGTCAATGTCGTCTATGTCGTCAATGTCGTCAATGTCGTCTATGCCATCAATGTCGTCAATGTCGTCTATGTCGTCAATGACGTCAATGCTGTCGATGTTGTCAATGTCATACATGTTGTCTATGTCATCTACCTTGTCAATGTCGTCAAAGTCGTAAATAATGTCTATGTCGTCTATGTCGTCAATGTCGTCTATGTCGTCTATGTCCTCAATGTCGTCTATGTCGTCAATGTCGTCAATGTCGTCTATGTCGTCAATGTCGTCTATGTCGTCTATGTCGTCAATGTCGTCAATGTCGTTCTTGTCGTCTATTTTGTCAATGTCGTCAATGTTGTCAAAGTCGTCAAAGTCGTCAATATCGTCTATGTCGTCTATGTCGTCAATGTCGGCAATATCGTCGATGTCGTCTATGTCGTCAATATCGTCAATGTCGTCAATGTCGTCAAAGTCGTAAATATGGTCTACATCGTCTATGTCATCAATGTCGTCTGTGTCGTCAATGTCGTCAATCTCGTCAAAGTCGTCAATATCGTCTATGTCGTCTATGTCGTCAATGCCATCAATGTCGTCAATGTCATCAATATCGTCAATGTCGTCAATGTCGTCAAAGTCGTCAATATCGTCTATGTCGTCAATGTCGTCTATGTCGTCTATGTCGTCTATGTCGTCAATATCGTCTATGTCGTCAATGTCATCAATGTCGTCAACGTCGTCTATGTCGTCAATGTCGTTAATGTCGTCAATGTCATCAAAATCGTCTATGTCGTCTATGTCGTCAATGTCGTGAATGTCTTCTATGTCGTCAATGTCGTCTATTTCGTCAATGTCGTCAATGTCGTCAATGTCTTCAATGCTGTCATTGTTGTCAATGTCATACATGTTGTCTATGTCATCTATGTCGTCAATGTCGTCAATATCGTCAATGTCGTCAATGTCGTCAAAGTCGTCAATATCGTCTATGTCGTCAATGTCGTCTATGTCGTCTATGTCGTCTATGTCGTCAATATCGTCAATGTCGTCAATGTCGTCTATGTCGTCAATGTCGTCAATATCGTCTATGTCGTCTATGTCGTCAATGTCGTCTATGTCGTCAATGTCGTCTATGTCGTGTATGTCGTGTATGTCGTCTATGTCGTCAATGTCGTATATGTTGTCAATGTCGTTAATGTCGTCAATATCGTCAATGTCGGCAATGTCGTCTATGTCGTCAATGTCGTTAATGTTGTCAATGTTGTCAATATCGTCTATGTCGTCTATGTCGTCAATGTCGTCCCTGTCGTCAATGTCGTCAATGTCGTCAATGTCGTCAATGTCGTCTATGCCGTCAATGTCGTTAATGTCGTCAATGTCGTCAATATCGTCTATGCCGTCAATGTCGTCAATGTCTTCAATGTCGTCAATATCGTCTCTGTCGTCTATGTCGTCAATGTCGTCAATGTCGTCAAAGTATTCTATGTCGTCAATGTCGTCAATGTCGTCTATGTCGTCAAGGTCGTAAATGTCGTCTATGACGTCTATGTCGTCAATGTCGTCAATGTCGTCAATGTCGTCAAAGTCGTAAATATCGTCAACATCGTCTATGTCATCAATGTCGTCAGTGTCGTCATTGTCGTCAATGTCGTCAATGTCGGAAAAGTCGTCAATATCGGTTATGTCGTCAATGTCGTCAATGTCGTCAATGTCGTCTATGTCTTCTATGTCGTCAGGGTCGTCAAAGTCGTCTATGTCGTCAAAGTATTCTATGTCGTCAATGTCGTCAATGTCGTCTATGTCGTCAAGGTCGACAATGTCGTCTATGTCGTCAATATCGTAAATGTCGTCAATGTCGTCAATGTCGTCAATGTCGTCTATGTCGTCAATATGGTAAATGTCGTCAATGTCGTCAATGTCGTCAATGTCGTCAATGACGTCTATGTCGTCAATGTCGTTAATGTCGTCAATGTCGTCAATGTCGTCAAAGTCGTCAAAGTCGTCAATATCGGTTATGTCGTCAATGTCGACAATGTCCTCAATGTCGTCTATGTCGTCAATGTTGTCAAAGTCGTCTATATGGTCAATGTCGTCTATGTCGTCAATGTCGTAAATGTCGTCAAAGTAGTCTATGTCGTCAATGTCGGCAATGACGTCAATGTCGTCAATGTCTTCATTGCTGTCAATGTTGTCAATGTCATACATGTTGTCTATGTCATCTATGTCGTCAATGTCGTCAAAGTAGTAAATATCGTCTACGTCTTCTATGTCGTCAATGTCGTCTATGTCGTCTATGTCGTCAAAGTCGTCAATGTCGTCTATGTCGTCAATGTCGTCAATGTCGTCAAAGTCTTCAATATCGTCTATGTCGTCTATGTCGTCAATGTCGTCAATGTCGTCTATGTCGTCAATGTCGTCAATGTCGTCTATGCCGTCAAAGTCGTCAATGTCGTCTATGTCGTCAATGTCGTCAATGCTGTCGATGTTGTCAATGTCATACATGTTGTCTATGTCATCTACCTTGTCAATGTCGTCAAAGTCGTAAATATTGTCTATGTCGTCTATGTCGTCAATGTCGTCTATGTCGTCAATGTCGTCAATGTCGTTCTTGTCGTCTATTTTGTCAATGTCGTCAATGTTGTCAAAGTCGTCAAAGTCGTCAATATCGTCTATGTCGTCTATGTCGTCAATGTCGGCAATATCGTCGATGTCGTCTATGTCGTCAATATCGTCAATGTCGTCAATGTCGTCAAAGTCGTAAATATCGTCTACATCGTCTATGTCATCAATGTCGTCTGTGTCGTCAATGTCGTCAATCTCGTCAAAGTCGTCAATATCGTCTATGTCGTCTATGTCGTCAATGCCGTCAATGTCGTCAATGTCATCAATATCGTCAATGTCGTCAATGTCGTCAAAGTCGTCAATATCGTCTATGTCGTCAATGTCGTCTATGTCGTCTATGTCGTCTATGTCGTCAATATCGTCTATGTCGTCAATGTCATCAATGTCGTCAATGTCGTCAATGTCGTCAATGTCGTCTATGTCGTCAATGTCGTTAATGTCATCAATGTCCTCAATATCGTATATGCCGACTATCTCATCAATGTCCTCTATGTCGTCAATGTCGTCAATGTCGTCAATATCGTCTATGTCGTCTATGTCGTCAATGTCGTCTATGTCGTCAACGTCGTCTATGTCGTCAATGTCGTTAATGTCGTCAATGTCATCAAAATCGTCTATGTCGTCTATGTCGTCAATGTCGTCAATGTCTTCTATGTCGTCAATGTCGTCTATTTCGTCAATGTCGTCAATGTCGTCAATGTCTTCAATGCTGTCATTGTTGTCAATGTCATACATGTTTGCTATGTCATCTATGTCGTTAATGTCGTCAATATCGTCAATGTCGTCAATGTCGTCAAAGTCGTCAATATCGTCTATGTCGTCAATGTCGTCTATGTCGTCTATGTTGTCTATGTCGTCAATATCGTCAATGTCGTCAATGTCGTCTATGTCGTCAATGTCGTCAATATCGTCTATGTCGTCTATGTCGTCAATGTCGTCTATGTCGTCAATGTCGTCTATGTCGTGTATGTCGTGTATGTCGTCTATGTCGTCAATGTCGTATATGTTGTCAATGTCGTTAATGTCGTCAATATCGTCAATGTCGGCAATGTCGTCTATGTCGTCAATGTCGTTAATGTTGTCAATGTTGTCAATATCGTCTATGTCGTCTATGTCGTCAATGTCGTCCCTGTCGTCAATTTCGTCAATGTCGTCAATGTCGTCAATGTCGTCTATGCCGTCAATGTCGTTAATGTCGTCAATGTCGTCAATATCGTCTATGCCGTCAATGTCGTCAATATCTTCAATGTCGTCAATATCGTCTCTGTCGTCTATGTCGTCAATGTCGTCAATGTCGTCAAAGTATTCTATGTCGTCAATGTCGTTAATGTCGTCTATGTCGTCAAGGTCGTAAATGTCGTCTATGACGTCTATGTCGTCAATGTCGTCAATGTCGTCAATGTCGTCAAAGTCGTAAATATCGTCAACATCGTCTATGTCATCAATGTCGTCAGTGTCGTCATTGTCGTCAATGTCGTCAATGTCGTAAAAGTCGTCAATATCGTCTATGTCGTCTATGTCGTCAATGTCGCCAATGTCGTCTAAGTCGTCAAGGTCGTCAATGTCGTCTATATCGTCAATATCGTCAATGTCGTCAATGTCGTCTATGTCGTCTATGACGTCAATGTCGTCAATGTTGTCAATGTTTCAATGTCGTCAATGTTGTCAAAGTCGTCAATATCGACTATGTCTTCTGTGTCGTCAGGGTCGTCAAAGTCGTCTATGTCGTCAAAGTATTCTATGTCGTCAATGTCGTCAATGTCGTCTATGTCTTCAATGTCGACAATGTCGTCTATGTCGTCAATATCGTAAATGTCGTCAATGTCGTCAATGTCGTCAATGTCGTCTATGTTGTCAATATGGTAAATGTCAATGTCGTCAATGTCGTCAATGTCGTCAATGACGTCTATGTCGTCAATGTCGTTAATGTCGTCAATGTCGTCAATGTCGTCAAAGTCGTCAAAGTCGTCAATATCGGTTATGTCGTCAATGTCGTCATTGTCGTCAATGTCGTCTATGTCGTCAATGTTGTCAAAGTCGTCTATATGGTCAATGTCGTCTATGTCGTCAATGTCGTAAATGTCGTCAAAGTAGTCTATGTCGTCAATGTCGGCAATGACGTCAATGTCGTCAATGTCTTCATTGCTGTCAATGTTGTCAATGTCATACATGTTGTCTACGTCATCTATGTCGTCAATGTCGTCAAAGTAGTAAATATCGTCTACGTCTTCTATGTCGTCAATGTCGTCTATGTCGTCTATGTCGTCAAAGTCGACAATGTCGTCTATGTCGTCAATGTCGTCAATGTTGTCAAAGTCTTCAATATCGTCTATGTCGTCTATGTCGTCAATGTCGTCAATGTCGTCTATGTCGTCAATGTCGTCAATGTCGTCTATGCCGTCAAAGTCGTCAATGTCGTCTATGTCGTCAATGTCGTCAATGCTGTCGATGTTGTCAATGTCATACATGTTGTCTATGTCATCTACCTTGTCAATGTCGTCAAAGTCGTAAATATTGTCTATGTCGTCTATGTCGTCAATGTCGTCTATGTCGTCTATGTCGTCAATGTCGTCAATGTCGTTCTTGTCGTCTATTTTGTCAATGTCGTCAATGTTGTCAAAGTCGTCAAAGTCGTCAATATCGTCTATGTCGTCTATGTCGTCAATGTCGGCAATATCGTCGATGTCGTCTATGTCGTCAATATCGTCAATGTCGTCAATGTCGTCAAAGTCGTAAATATCGTCTACATCGTCTATGTCATCAATGTCGTCTGTGTCGTCAATGTCGTCAATCTCGTCAAAGTCGTCAATATCGTCTATGTCGTCTATGTCGTCAATGCCGTCAATGTCGTCAATGTCATCAATATCGTCAATGTCGTCAATGTCGTCAAAGTCGTCAATATCGTCTATGTCGTCAATGTCGTCTATGTCGTCTATGTCGTCTATGTCGTCAATATCGTCTATGTCGTCAATGTCATCAATTCGTCAATGTCTTCTATGTCGTCAATGTCGCCTATTTCGTCAATGTCGTCAATGTCGTCAATGTCTTCAATGCTGTCATTGTTGTCAATGTCATACATGTTGTCTATGTCATCTATGTCGTCAATGTCGTCAGTATCGTCAAAGTCGTCAATGTCGTCAAAGTCGTCAATATCGTCTATGTCGTCAATGTCGTCTATGTCGTCTATCTCGTCTATGTCGTCAATATCGTCAATGTCGTCAATGTCGTCTATGTCGTCAATGTCGTCAATATCGTCTATGTCGTCTATGTCGTCAATGTCGTCTATGTCGTCAATGTCGTCTATGTCGTGTATGTCGTGTATGTCGTCTATGTCGTCAATGTCGTATATGTTGTCAATGTCGTTAATGTCGTCAATATCGTCAATGTCGGCAATGTCGTCTATGTCGTCAATGTCGTTAATGTTGTCAATGTTGTCAATATCGTCTATGTCGTCTATGTCGTCAATGTCGTTCCTGTCGTCAATGTCGTCAATGTCGTCAATGTCGTCAATGTCGTCTATGTCGTCAATGTCGTTAATGTCGTCAATGTCGTCAATATCGTCTATGTCGTCTATGTCGTCAATGTCGTCTATGCCGTCAATGTCGTCAATGTCTTCCATGTCGTCAATATCGTCTCTGTCGTCTATGTCGTCAATGTCGTCAATGTCGTCAAAGTATTCTATGTCGTCAATGTCGTCAACGACGTCTATGTCGTCAAGGTCGTCAATGTCGTCTATGACGTCTATGTCGTCAATGTTGTCAATGTCGTCAATGTCGTCAAAGTCGTAAATATCGTAAATATCGTCAACATCGTCTATGTCATCAATGTCGTCAGTGTCGTCATTGTCGTCAATGTCGTCAATGTGTTCAATGTCGTCAATATTGTCTATGTCGTCTATGTCGTCAATGTCGCCAATGTCGTCTATGTCGTCAAGGTCGTCAATGTCGTCTATATCGTCAATATCGTCAATATCGTCAATGTCGTCAATGTCGTCAATGTCGTCTATGACGTCAATGTCGTCAATGTTGTCAATGTTGTCAATGTCGTCAATGTTGTCAAAGTCGTCAATATCGACTGTGTCTTCTATGTCGTCAGGGTCGTCAAAGTCGTCTATGTCGTAAATTTCGTCAATGACGTCAATGTCGTCAAAGTCGTCACTATCGTCTATGTCGTCTATGTCGTCTATGTCGTATTTGTCGTCAATGTCGTCAATGTCGTCAATTTCGTCTATATCGAAATTTTCGTCAATGTCATCAATGTCGTCAATGTCGTCAATTTCGTCTATGTCGTCTATGTCGTCAATATTGGCTAGGTTATCAATGTCGTCAAAGTCGTCAAATCGTCTATGTCGTCTATGTCGTCAATGTCGTGAATGTCGTGAAAGTCGTCTATGTTTTCAATGACGTCAATGTCTTCAATGCTGTCAATGTTGTCAATGTCATACATGTTGTCTATGTCATCTATGTCATCAATGTCGTCAAAGTCGTATATATCGTCTATGTCGTTTATATCGTCAATGTCGACAATGCCGTCTAAGTCGTCAATGTCGTCAATGACGTCAATGTCGTCTATGTCGTCTATGTCGTCTACGTCGTCAATATCGTCGATGTCGTCAATGTCATCAATGTCGTCGATGTCGTCAATGTCGTCTATGTCGTCAATGTCGTTAATGTCATCAACGTCGTCAATATCGTCTATGCCGTCTATGTCATCAATGTCCTCTATGTCGTCAATGTCGTCAATATCGTCTATGTCGTCTATGTCGTCAATGTCGTCTATGTCGTCAATTTCGTTAATGTTGTCAATGTCGTCAATATCGTCAATGTCGTCTATGTCGTCAATATCGTCAATGTCGTCAATGTCGTGAATGTCGTCAATGACGTCTATGTCGTCAATGTCGTCAATGTCGTCAATGTCGTCAATGTCGTCAATATCGGTTATGTCGTCAATGTCGTCAATGTCGTCAATGTCGTCTATGTCGTCAATGTTGTCAAAGTCGTCTATATGGTCAATGTCGTCTATGTCGTCAATGTCGTAAATGTCGTCAAAGTAGTCTATGTCGTCAATGTCGGCAATGACGTCAATGTCGTCAATATCTTCATTGCTGTCAATGTTGTCAATGTCATACATGTTGTCTATGTCATCTATGTCGTCAATGTCGTCAAAGTCGAAAATATCGTCTATGTCGTCTATGTCGTCAATGTCGTCTATGTCGTCTATGTCGTCAAAGTCGTCAATGTCGTCTATGTCGTCAATGTCGTCAATGTCGTCAAAGTCGTCAATATCGTCTATGTCGTCTATGTCGTCAATGTCGTCAATGCTGTCGATGTTGTCAATGTCATACATGTTGTCTATGTCATCTACATTGTGAATATCGTCAAAGTCGAAAATATCGTCTATGTCTTCTATGTCGTCAATGTCGCTTTGTCGTCTATGGCGTCAATGTCGTCATTGTCGTCTATATCGTCAATGTCGTCAATGTCGTCAAAGTCGTCAAAGTCGTCAATATCGTCTATGTCGTCTATGTCGTCAATGTCGTCAATGTCGTCAAAGTCGTCTATGTCGTCAATATCGTCAATGTCGTCAATGTCGTCAAAGTCGTCAAAGTCGTCAATATCGTCTATATCGTCTATGTCGTCAATGTTGTCTATGTCGTCAATGTCGTCTATGTCGTCAATATCGTCACTGTCGTCAAATTCGTCAATATCGTCTATGTCGCCTATGTCGTCAATGTCGTCTATGTCGCCAATGTCGTCAATGTCACCTATGTCGTCAATGTCGTCAACGTCATTAATGTCATCAAAGTCGTCAATATCGTCAATGTCGTCTATGTCGTCAATGTCGTCAATGTCGTCAATGTTGTCAATGTCGTCAATGTCGTCAATGTCGTTAATGTTGTCAATGTCGTCAATATCGTCTATGTCGTCAATGTTGTCAATGTCGTCAAAGTCGTAAATATCGTCTACATCGTCTATGTGAGCAATGTCGTCAGTGTCGTCAATGTCGTCAATGTCGTCAAAGTCGTCAATATCAACTATGTCTTCTATGTCGACAATGTCGTCAATGTCGTCTATGTCGTCAAGGTCGTCAATGTCGTCTATGTCGTCAATATCGTAAATGTCGTCAATGTCGTCAATGTCGTCAATGTCGTCAATGACGTCTATGTCGTCAATGTCGTCAATGTCGTCAATTTCGTCAAAGTCTTCAAAGTCGTCAATATCGGTTATGTCGTCAATGTCGTCAATGTCGTCTATGTCGTCAATGTTGTCAATGTCGTCTATATGGTCAATGTCGTCTATGTCGTCAATGTCGTAATTGTCGTCAAAGTAGTCTATGTCGTCAAAGTCGCAATGACGTCAATGTCATCAATTTCTTCATTGCTGTCAATTTTGTCAATGTCATACATGTTGTCTATGTCATCTATGTCGTCAATGTCGTCAAAGTAGTAAATATCGTCTACGTCTTCTATGTCGTCAATGTCGTCTATGTCGTCTATGTCGTCAAAGTCGTCAATGTCGTCTATGTCGTCAATGTCGTCAATGTCGTCAAAGTCGTCAATATCGTCTATGTCGTCTATGTCGTCAATGTCGTCAATGTCGTCAATGTCGTCTATGCCGTCAATGTCGTCAATGTCGTCTATGTCGTCAATGTCGTCAATGCTGTCGATGTTGTCAATGTCATACATGTTGTCTATGTCATCTACCTTGTCAATGTCGTCAAAGTCGTAAATAATGTCTATGTCGTCTATGTCGTCAATGTCGTCTATGTCGTCTATGTCCTCAATGTCGTCTATGTCGTCAATGTCGTCAATGTCGTCTATGTCGTCAATGTCGTCTATGTCGTCTATGTCGTCAATGTCGTCAATGTCGTTCTTGTCGTCTATTTTGTAAATGTCGTCAATGTTGTCAAAGTCGTCAAAGTCGTCAATATCGTCTATGTCGTCTATGTCGTCAATGTCGGCAATATCGTCGATGTCGTCTATGTCGTCAATATCGTCAATGTCGTCAATGTCGTCAAAGTCGTAAATATGGTCTACATCGTCTATGTCATCAATGTCGTCTGTGTCGTCAATGTCGTCAATCTCGTCAAAGTCGTCAATATCGTCTATGTCGTCTATGTCGTCAATGCCATCAATGTCGTCAATGTCATCAATATCGTCAATGTCGTCAATGTCGTCAAAGTCGTCAATATCGTCTATGTCGTCAATGTCGTCAAAGTCGTAAATATGGTCTACATCGTCTATGTCATCAATGTCGTCTATGTCGTCAATGTCGTTAATGTCGTAAATTACGTCAATATCGTCTATGTCGTCTATGTCGTCAATGTTGTCTATGTCGTCAATGTCGTCTATGTCGTCAATATCGTCACTGTCGTCAAATTCGTCAATATCGTCTATGTCGCCTATGTCGTCAATGTCGTCTATGTCGCCAATGTCGTCAATGTCACCTATGTCGTCAATGTCGTCAACGTCATTAATGTCATCGAAGTCGTCAATATCGTCAATGTCGTCTATGTCGTCAATGTCGTCAATGTCGTCAATGTCGTCAATGTCGTCAATGTCGTTAATGTTGTCAATGTCGTCAATATCGTCTATGTCGTCTATGTCGTCAATGTCGTCAATGTTGTCAATGTCGTCAAAGTCGTAAATATCGTCTACATCGTCTATGTGATCAATGTCGTCAGTGTCGTCAATGTCGTCAATGACGTCAAAGTCGTCAATATCAACTATGTCTTCTATGTCGACAATGTCGTCAATGTCGTCTATGTCGTCAAGGTCGTCAATGTCGTCTATGTCGTCAATATCGTAAATGTCGTCAATGTCGTCAATGTCGTCAATGTCGTCAATGACGTCTATGTCGTCAATGTCGTCAATGTCGTCAATTTCGTCAAAGTCTTCAAAGTCGTCAATATCGGTTATGTCGTCAATGTCGTCTATGTCGTCAATGTTGTCAATGTCGTCTATATGGTCAATGTCGTCTATGTCGTCAATGTCGTAAATGTCGTCAAAGTAGTCTATGTCGTCAAAGTCGCAATGACGTCAATGTCATCAATTTCTTCATTGCTGTCAATTTTGTCAATGTCATACATGTTGTCTATGTCATCTATGTCGTCAATGTCGTCAAAGTAGTAAATATCGTCTACGTCTTCTATGTCGTCAATGTCGTCTATGTCGTCTATGTCGTCAAAGTCGTCAATGTCGTCTATGTCGTCAATGTCGTCAATGTCGTCAAAGTCGTCAATATCGTCTATGTCGTCTATGTCGTCAATGTCGTCAATGTCGTCTATGTCGTCAATGTCGTCAATGTCGTCTATGCCGTCAATGTCGTCAATGTCGTCTATGTCGTCAATGTCGTCAATGCTGTCGATGTTGTCAATGTCATACATGTTGTCTATGTCATCTACCTTGTCAATGTCGTCAAAGTCGTAAATAATGTCTATGTCGTCTATGTCGTCAATGTCGTCTATGTCGTCTATGTCCTCAATGTCGTCTATGTCGTCAATGTCGTCAATGTCGTCTATGTCGTCAATGTCGTCTATGTCGTCTATGTCGTCAATGTCGTCAATGTCGTTCTTGTCGTCTATTTTGTCAATGTCGTCAATGTTGTCAAAGTCGTCAAAGTCGTCAATATCGTCTATGTCGACTATGTCGTCAATGTCGGCAATATCGTCGATGTCGTCTATGTCGTCAATATCGTCAATGTCGTCAATGTCGTCAAAGTCGTAAATATGGTCTACATCGTCTATGTCATCAATGTCGTCTGTGTCGTCAATGTCGTCAATCTCGTCAAAGTCGTCAATATCGTCTATGTCGTCTATGTCGTGAATGCCATCAATGTCGTCAATGTCATCAATATCGTCAATGTCGTCAATGTCGTCAAAGTCGTCAATATCGTCTATGTCGTCAATGTCGTCTATGTCGTCTATGTCGTCTATGTCGTCAATATCGTCTATGTCGTCAATGTCATCAATGTCTTCAATGTCGTCAATGTCGTCAATGTCGTCTATGTCGTCAATGTCGTTAATGTCATCAATGTCGTCAATATCGTCTATGCCGTTTATCTCATCAATGTCCTCTATTTCGTCAATGTAGTCAATGTCGTCAATATCGTCTATGTCGTCTATGTCGTCAATGTCGTCTATGTCGTCAACGTCGTCTATGTCGTCAATGTCGTTAATGTCGTCAATGTCATCAAAATCGTCTATGTCGTCTATGTCGTCAATGTCGTCAATGTCTTCTATGTCGTCAATGTCGTCTATTTCGTCAATGTCGTCAATGTCGTCAATGTCTTCAATGCTGTCATTGTTGTCAATGTCATACATGTTGTCTATGTCATCTATGTCGTCAATGTCGTCAATATCGTCAATGTCGTCAATGTCGTCAAAGTCGTCAATATCGTCTATGTCGTCAATGTCGTCTATGTCGTCTATGTCGTCTATGTCGTCAATATCGTCAATGTCGTCAATGTCGTCTATGTCGTCAATGTCGTCAATATCGTCTATGTCGTCTATGTCGTCAATGTCGTCTATGTCGTCAATGTCGTCTATGTCGTGTATGTCGTGTATGTCGTCTATGTCGTCAATGTCGTATATGTTGTCAATGTCGTTAATGTCGTCAATATCGTCAATGTCGGCAATGTCGTCTATGTCGTCAATGTCGTTAATGTTGTCAATGTTGTCAATGTCGTCTATGTCGTCTATGTCGTCAATGTCGTCCCTGTCGTCAATGTCGTCAATGTCGTCAATGTCGTCAATGTCGTCTATGCCGTCAATGTCGTTAATGTCGTCAATGTCGTCAATATCGTCTATGCCGTCAATGTCGTCAATGTCTTCAATGTCGTCAATATCGTCTCTGTCGTCTATGTCGTCAATGTCGTCAATGTCGTCAAAGTATTCTATGACGTCAATGTCGTCAATGTCGTCTATGTCGTCAAGGTAGTAAATGTCGTCTATGACGTCTATGTCGTCAATGTCGTCAATGACGTCAATGTCGTCAAAGTCGTAAATATCGTCAACATCGTCTATGTCATCAATGTCGTCAGTGTCGTCATTGTCGTCAATGTCGTCAATGTCGTAAAAGTCGTCAATATCGTCTATGTCGTCTATGTCGTCAATGTCGCCAATGTCGTCTATGTCGTCAAGGTCGTCAATGTCGTCTATATCGTCAATATCGTCAATATCGTCAATGTCGTCAATGTCGTCAATGTCGTCTATGACGTCAATGTCGTCAATGTTGTCAATGTTTCAATGTCGTCAATGTTGTCAAAGTCGTCAATATCGACTATGTCTTCTATGTCGTCAGGGTCGTCAAATCGTCTATGTCGTCAAAGTATTCTATGTCGTCAATGTCGTCAATGTCGTCTATGTCGTCAAGGTCGACAATGTCGTCTATGTCGTCAATATCGTAAATGTCGTCAATGCCGTCAATGTCGTCAATGTCGTCTATGTCGTCAATATGGTAAATGTCGTCAATGTCGTCAATGTCGTCAATGTCGTCAATGACGTCTATGTCGTCAATGTCGTTAATGTCGTCAATGTCGTCAATGTCGTCAAAGTCGTCAAAGTCGTCAATATCGGTTATGTCGTCAATGTCGTCAATGTCGTCAATGTCGTCTATGTCGTCAATGTTGTCAAAGTCGTCTATATGGTCAATGTCGTCTATGTCGTCAATGTCGTAAATGTCGTCAAAGTAGTCTATGTCGTCAATGTCGGCAATGACGTCAATGTCGTCAATGTCTTCATTGCTGTCAATGTTGTCAATGTCATACATGTTGTCTATGTCATCTATGTCGTCAATGTCGTCAAAGTAGTAAATATCGTCTACGTCTTCTATGTCGTCAATGTCGTCTATGTCGTCTATGTCGTCAAAGTCGTCAATGTCGTCTATGTCGTCAATGTCGTCAATGTCGTCAAAGTCTTCAATATCGTCTATGTCGTCTATGTCGTCAATGTCGTCAATGTCGTCTATGTCGTCAAAGTCGTCAATGTCGTCTATGCCGTCAAAGTCGTCAATGTCGTCTATGTCGTCAATGTCGTCAATGCTGTCGATGTTGTCAATGTCATACATGTTGTCTATGTCATCTACCTTGTCAATGTCGTCAAAGTCGTAAATATTGTCTATGTCGTCAATGTCGTCTATGTCGTCAATGTCGTCAATGTCGTTCTTGTCGTCTATTTTGTCAATGTCGTCAATGTTGTCAAAGTCGTCAAAGTCGTCAATATCGTCTATGTCGTCTATGTCGTCAATGTCGGCAATATCGTCGATGTCGTCTATGTCGTCAATATCGTCAATGTCGTCAATGTCGTCAAAGTCGTAAATATCGTCTACATCGTCTATGTCATCAATGTCGTCTGTGTCGTCAATGTCGTCAATCTCGTCAAAGTCGTCAATATCGTCTATGTCGTCTATGTCGTCAATGCCGTCAATGTCGTCAATGTCATCAATATCGTCAATGTCGTCAATGTCGTCAAAGTCGTCAATATCGTCTATGTCGTCAATGTCGTCTATGTCGTCTATGTCGTCTATGTCGTCAATATCGTCTATGTCGTCAATGTCATCAATGTCGTCAATGTCGTCAATGTCGTCAATGTCGTCTATGTCGTCAATGTCGTTAATGTCATCAATGTCCTCAATATCGTCTATGCCGACTATCTCATCAATGTCCTCTATGTCGTCAATGTCGTCAATGTCGTCAATATCGTCTATGTCGTCTATGTCGTCAATGTCGTCTATGTCGTCAACGTCGTCTATGTCGTCAATGTCGTTAATGTCGTCAATGTCATCAAAATCGTCTAAGTCGTCTATGTCGTCAATGTCGTCAATGTCTTCTATGTCGTCAATGTCGTCTATTTCGTCAATGTCGTCAATGTCGTCAATGTCTTCAATGCTGTCATTGTTGTCAATGTCATACATGTTGTCTATGTCATCTATGTCGTTAATGTCGTCAATATCGTCAATGTCGTCAATGTCGTCAAAGTCGTCAATATCGTCTATGTCGTCAATGTCGTCTATGTCGTCTATGTCGTCTATGTCGTCAATATCGTCAATGTCGTCAATGTCGTCTATGTCGTCAATGTCGTCAATATCGTCTATGTCGTCTATGTCGTCAATGTCGTCTATGTCGTCAATGTCGTCTATGTCGTGTATGTCGTGTATGTCGTCTATGTCGTCAATGTCGTATATGTTGTCAATGTCGTTAATGTCGTCAATATCGTCAATGTCGGCAATGTCGTCTATGTCGTCAATGTCGTTAATGTTGTCAATGTTGTCAATATCGTCTAAGTCGTCTATGTCGTCAATGTCGTCCCTGTCGTCAATGTCGTCAATGTCGTCAATGTCGTCAATGTCGTCTATGCCGTCAATGTCGTTAATGTCGTCAATGTCGTCAATATCGTCTATGCCGTCAATGTCGTCAATGTCTTCAATGTCGTCAATATCGTCTCTGTCGTCTATGTCGTCAATGTCGTCAATGTCGTCAAAGTATTCTATGTCGTCAATGTCGTCAATGTCGTCTATGTCGTCAAGGTCGTAAATGTCGTCTATGACGTCTATGTCGTCAATGTCGTCAATGTCGTCAATGTCGTCAAAGTCGTAAATATCGTCAACATCGTCTATGTCATCAATGTCGTCAGTGTCGTCATTGTCGTCAATGTCGTCAATGTCGTAAAAGTCGTCAATATCGTCTTTGTCGTCTATGTCGTCAATGTCGCCAATGTCGTCTATGTCGTCAAGGTCGTCAATGTCGTCTATATCGTCAATATCGTCAATATCGTCAATGTCGTCAATGTCGTCAATATCGACTATGTCTTCTATGCCGTCAGGGTCGTCAAAATCGTCTATGTCGTCAAAGTATTCTATGTCGTCAATGTCGTCAATGTCGTCTATGTCTTCAAGGTCGACAATGTCGTCTATGTCGTCAATATCGTAAATGTCAATGTCGTCAATGTCGTCAATGTCGTCTATGTCGTCAATATGGTAAATGTCGTCAATGTCGTCAATGTCGTCAATGTCGTCAATGACGTCTATGTCGTCAATGTCGTTAATGTCGTCAATGTCGTCTATGTCGTCAATGTTGTCAAAGTCGTCTATATGGTCAATGTCGTCTATGTCGTCAATGTCGTAAATGTCGTCAAAGTAGTCTATGTCGTCAATGTCAGCAATGACGTCAATGTCGTCAATGTCTTCATTGCTGTCAATGTTGTCAATGTCATACATGTTGTCTATGTCATCTATGTCGTCAATGTCGTCAAAGTAGTAAATATCGTCTACGTCTTCTATGTCGTCAATGTCGTCTATGTCGTCTATGTCGTCAAAGTCGACAATGTCGTCTTTGTCGTCAATGTCGTCAATGTCGTCAAAGTCTTCAATATCGTCTATGTCGTCTATGTCGTCAATGTCGTCAATGTCGTCTATGTCGTCAATGTCGTCAATGTCGTCTATGCCGTCAAAGTCGTCAATGTCGTCTATGTCGTCAATGTCGTCAATGCTGTCAATGTTGTCAATGTCATACATGTTGTCTATGTCATCTACCTTGTCAATGTCGTCAAAGTCGTAAATATTGTCTATGTCGTCTATGTCGTCAATGTCGTCTATGTCATCTATGTCGTCAATGTCGTCAATGTCGTTCTTGTCGTCTATTTTGTCAATGTCGTCAATGTTGTCAAAGTCGTCAAAGTCGTCAATATCGTCTATGTCGTCTATGTCGTCAATGTCGGCAATATCGTCGATGACGTCTATGTCGTCAATATCTTCAATGTCGTCAATGTCGTCAAAGTCGTAAATATCGTCTACATCTTCTATGTCATCAATGTCGTCTGTGTCGTCAATGTCGTCAATCTCGTCAAAGTCGTCAATATCGTCTATGTCGTCTATGTCGTCAATGCCGTCAATGTCGTCAATGTCATCAATATCGTCAAGTCGTCAATGTCGTCAAAGTCGTCAATATCGTCTATGTCGTCAATGTCGTCTATGTCGTCTATGTCGTCAATATCGTCTATGTCGTCAATGTCATCAATGTCGTCAATGTCTTCTATGTCGTCAATGTCGCCTATTTCGTCAATGTCGTCAATGTCGTCAATGTCTTCAATGCTGTCATTGTTGTCAATGTCATACATGTTGTCTATGTCATCTATGTCGTCAATGTCGTCAATATCGTCAGTGTAGTCAATGTCGTCAAAGTCGTCAATATCGTCAATGTCGTCAATGTCGTCTATGTCGTCAATGTCGTCAATATCGTCTATGTCGTCTATGTCGTCAATGTCGTCTATGTCGTCAATGTCGTCTATGTCGTGTATGTCGTGTATGTCGTCTATGTCGTCAATGTCGTATATGTTGTCAATGTCGTTAATGTCGTCAATATCGTCAATGTCGGCAATGTCGTCTATGTCGTCAATGTCGTTAATGTTGTCAATGTTGTCAATATCGTCTATGTCGTCTATGTCGTCAATGTCGTTCCTGTCGTCAATGTCGTCAATGTCGTCAATGTCGTCAATGTCGTCTATGTCGTCAATGTCGTTAATGTCGTCAATGTCGACAATATCGTCTATGTCGTCTATGTCGTCAATGTTGTCTATGCCGTCAATGTCGTCAATGTCTTCAATGTCGTCAATATCGTCTCTGTCGTCTATGTCGTCAATGTCGTCAATGTCGTCAAAGTATTCTATGTCGTCAATGTCGTCAATGACGTCTATGTCGTCAAGGTCGTCAATGTCGTCTATGACGTCTATGTCGTCAATGTTGTCAATGTCGTCAATGTCGTCAAAGTCGTAAATATCGTAAATATCGTCAACATCGTCTATGTCATCAATGTCGTCAGTGTCATCATTGTCGTCAATGTCGTCAATGTCTTCAATGTCGTCAATATCGTCTATGTCGTCTATGTCGTCAATGTCGCCAATGTCGTCTATGTCGTCAAGGTCGTCAATGTCGTCTATATCGTCAATATCGTCAATATCGTCAATGTCGTCAATGTCGTCAATGTCGTCTCTGACGTCAATGTCGTCAATGTTGTCAATGTTGTCAATGTCGTCAATGTTGTCAAAGTCGTCAATATCGACTGTGTCTTCTATGTCGTCAGGGTCGTCAAAGTCGTCTATGTCGTAAATTTCGTCAATGACGTCAATGTCGTCAAAGTCGTCAATATCGTCTATGTCGTCTATGTCGTCAATGTCGTCTATGTCGTCTATGTCGTATTTGTCGTCAATGTCGTCAATGTCGTCAATTTTGTCTATATCGAAATTTTCGTCAATGTCATCAATGTCGTCAATGTCGTCAATTTCGTCTATGTCGTCTATGTCGTCAATATTGGCTAGGTTATCAATGTCGTCAAAGTCGTATATATCGTCTATGTCGTTTATGTCGTCAATGTCGTCAATGCCGTCTATGTCGTCAATGTCGTCAATGACGTCAATGTCGTCTATGTCGTCTATGTCGTCTATGTCGTCAATATCGTCTATGTCGTGAATGTCGTGAAAGTCGTCTATGTTTTCAATGCCGTCTATGTCGTCAATGTCGTCAATGACGTCAATGTCGTCTATGTCGTCTATGTCGTCTATGTCGTCAATATCGTCTATGTCGTGAATGTCGTGAAAGTCGTCTATGTTTTCAATGACGTCAATGTCTTCAATGCTGTCAATGTTGTCAATGTCATACATGTTGTCTATGTCATCTATGTCATCAATGTCGTCAAAGTCGTATATATCGTCTATGTCGTTTATGTCGTCAATGTCGTCAATGCCGTCTATGTCGTCAATGTCGTCAATGACGTCAATGTCGTCTATGTCGTCTATGTCGTCTATGTCGTCAATATCGTCTATGTCGTCAATGTCATCAATGTCGTCAATGTCGTCAATGTCGTCTATGTCGTCAATGTCGTTAATGTCATCAACGTCGTCAATATCGTCTATGCCGTCTATGTCATCAATGTCCTCTATGTCGTCAATGTCGTCAATATCGTCTATGTCGTCTATGTCGTCAATGTCGTCTATGTCGTCAATTTCGTTAATGTTGTCAATGTCGTCAATATCGTCAATGTCGTCTATGTCGTCAATATCGTCAATGTCGTCAATGTCGTGAATGTCGTCAATGACGTCTATGTCGTCAATGTCGTCAATGTCGTCAATGTCGTCAAAGTAGTCAATATCGGTTATGTCGTCAATGTCGTCAATGTCGTCAATGTCGTCTATGTCGTCAATGTTGTCAAAGTCGTCTATATGGTCAATGTCGTCTATGTCGTCAATGTCGTAAATGTCGTCAAAGTAGTCTATGTCGTCAATGTCGGCAATGACGTCAATGTCGTCAATATCTTCATTGCTGTCAATGTTGTCAATGTCATACATGTTGTCTATGGCATCTATGTCGTCAATGTCGTCAAAGTCGAAAATATCGTCTATGTCGTCTATGTCGTCAATGTCGTCTATGTCGTCTATGTCGTCAAAGTCGTCAATGTCGTCTATGTCGTCAATGTCGTCAATGTCGTCAAAGTCGTCAATATCGTCTATGTCGTCTATGTCGTCAATGTCGTCAATGCTGTCGATGTTGTCAATGTCATACATGTTGTCTATGTCATCTACATTGTGAATATCGTCAAAGTCGTAAATATCGTCTATGTTGTCTATGTCGTCAATGTCGCCTATGTCGTCTATGGCGTCAATGTCGTCATTGTCGTCTATATCGTCAATGTCGTCAATGTCGTCAAAGTCGTCAAAGTCGTCAATATCGTCTATGTCGTCTATGTCGTCAATGTCGTCAATGTCGTCAAAGTCGTCTATGTCGTCAATATCGTCAATGTCGTCAATGTCGTCAAAGTCGTAAATATGGTCTACATCGTCTATGTCATCAATGTCGTCTATGTCGTCAATGTCGTTAATGTCGTAAATTACGTCAATATCGTCTATATCGTCTATGTCGTCAATGTTGTCTATGTCGTCAATGTCGTCTATGTCGTCAATATCGTCACTGTCGTCAAATTCGTCAATATCCTCTATGTCGCCTATGTCGTCAATGTCGTCTATGTCGCCAATGTCGTCAATGTCACCTATGTCGTCAATGTCGTCAACGTCATTAATGTCATCAAAGTCGTCAATATCGTCAATGTCGTCTATGTCGTCAATGTCGTCAATGTCGTCAATGTCGTCAATGTCGTCAATGTCGTCAATGTCGTCAATGTCGTCAATGTCGTCAATGTCGTAAATATCGTCTATGTCGTCTATGTCGTCAATATCGCCTATGTCGTCTTTGTCGTCAATGTCGTCAATGTCGTCTATGTCGTCAATGTCGTCAATGTCGTCAAAGTCGCCAAAGTCGTCAATATCGTCTATGTCGTCTATGTAGTTAATGTCGTCAAAGACGTCTATGTCGTCTAGTACGTCCATGTCGTCAATGGCGTCTTTGTCGTCAATATCGTCAATGTCGTCTAAGTCGTCAATATCGTTTATGTCGTCTATATCGTCAATGTAGTCAATGTCGTCTATGTCGTCAATGTCGTCAAAGTCGTCAATATGGTCTATGTTGTCCATGTCGTCAATGTCGTCAATGTCGTCAAAGTAGTCTATGTCGTCAATGTCGGCAATGACATCAATGTCGTCAATGTCGTCAAAGTCGTCAATATGGTCAATGTCGTCTATGTCGTCAATGTCGTAAATGTCGTCAAAGTAGTCTATGTCGTCAATGTCGGCAATGACGTCAATGTCGTCAATGTCTTCATTGCTGTCAATGTTGTCAATGTCATACATGTTGTCTATGTCATCTATGTCGTCAAAGTCGTCAAAGTCGTCAAAGTCGTAAATATCGTCTATGTCGTCTATGTTGTCAATGTCGTCTATGTCGTCTATGTCGTCAAAGTCGTCAATGTCGTCTATGTCGTCAATGTCGTCAATGTCGTCAAAGTCGTCAATGTCGTCAATGTCGTCTATGTCGTCAATGTCGTCAATGTCGTCTATGCCGTCAATGTCGTCAATGTCGTCTATGTCGTCAATGTCGTCAATGCTGTCGATGTTGTCAATGTCATACATGATGTCTATGTCATCTACCTTGTCAATGTCGTCAAAGTCGTAAATATTGTCTATGTCGTCTAAGTCGTCAATGTCGTCTATGTCGTCTATGTCGTCAATGTCGTCAATGTCGTCATTGTCGTCTATATCGTAAATGTCGTCAATGTCATCAAAGTCGTCAAAGTCGTCAATATCGTCTATGTCGTGTATGTCGTCAATGTCGTCAATGTCGTCAAAGACGTCTATGTCGTCAATATCGTCAATATCGTCAATGTCGTCAAAGTCGTAAATATGGTCTACATCGTCTATGTCATCAATGTTGTCTGTGTCGCCAATGGCGTCAATCTCGCCAAAGTCTTCAATATCGTCTATGTCGTCAATGTCGTCAATGTCGTCAATGTCATCAATATCGTCAATGTCGTCAATGTCGTCAAAGTCGTCAATATCGTCTATATCGTCAATGTCGTCTATGTCGTCTATGTCGTCTATGTCGTCAATATCGTCTATGTCGTCAATGTCATCAATGTCGTCAATGTCGTCAATGTCGTCTATGTCGTCAATGTCGTTAATGTCATCAATGTCGTCAATATCGCCTATGCCGTCTATGTCATCAATGTCCTCTATGTCGTCAATGTCTTCAATATCGTCTATGTCATCTATGTCATCAATGTCGTCTATGTCGTCAATGTCGTTAATGTTGTCAATGTCGTCAATATCGTCTATGTCGTCTATGTCGTCAATGTCGTCTATGTCGTCAATGTCGTCAGTGTCGTCAATGTCGTCAATGTCGTCAATGTCGTCAAAGTCGTCAATATCGACTATGTCTTCTATGTCGACAATGTCGTCAATGTCGTCTATGTCGTCAAGGTCGTCAATGTCGTCTATGTCTTCTATGTCGACAATGTCGTCAATGTCGTCACTGTCGTCAATGTCGTCAATGACGTCTATGTCGTAAATGTCGTCAATGTCGTCAATGTCGTCAAAGTCGTCAAAGTCGTCAATATCGGTTATGTCGTCAATGTCGTCTATGTCGTCAATGTTGTCAAAGTCGTCTATATGGTCAATGTTGTCTATGTCGTCAATGTCGTAAATGTCGTCAAAGTAGTCTATGTCGTCAATGTCGGCAATGACGTCAATGTCGTCAATGTCTTCATTTCTGTCAATGTTGTCAATGTCATACATGTTGACTATGTCATCTATGTCGTCAATGTCGTCAAAGTAGTAAATATCGTCTACGTCTTCTATGTCGTGAATGTCGTCTATGTCGTCTATGTCGTCATAGTCGTCAATGTCGTCTATGTCGTCAATGTCGTCAATGTCGTCAAAGTCGTCAATATCGTCTATGTCGTCTATGTCGACAATGTCGTCAATGTCGTCTATGTCGTCAATGTCGTCAATGTCGTCTATGCCGTCAATGTCGTCAATGTCGTCTATGGCGTCAATGTCGTCAATGCTGTCGATGTTGTCAATGTCATACATGTTGCCTATTTCATCTACCTTGTCAATGTCGTCAAAGTCGTAAATATCGTCTATGTCGTCTATGTCGTCAATGTCGTCTATGTCGTATATGTCGTCAATGTCGTCAATGTCGTTCTTGTCGTCTATTTTGTCAATGTCGTCAATGTTTACAAAGTCGTCAAAGTCGTCAATATCGTCTATGTCGTCTATGTCGTCAATGTCGTCAATGTCGTCGATGTCGTCTATGTCGTCAATATCGTCAATGTCGTCAATGACGTCAAAGTCGTAAATATGGTCTACATCGTCTATGTCATCAATGTCGTCTTTGTCGTCAATGTCGTCAATGTCATCAATGTCGTCAATGTCGTCAATGTCGTCAATGTCAACTATGTCGTCAATGTCGTTAATGTCATCAATGTAGTCAATATCGTCTATGCCGTCAATCTCATCAATGTCCTCTATGTCGTCAATGTCGTCAATGTCGTCTATATCGTCTATGTCGTCTATGTCGTCAATGTCGTCTATGTCGTCAATGTCGTTAATGTTGTCAATGTCGTCAATATCGTCTATGTCGTCTATGTCGTCAATGTCGTCCATGTCGTCAATGTCGTCAATGTCGTCAACGTCGTCTATGTGGTCAATGTCGTTAATGTCGTCAATGTCGTCAAAATCGTATATGTCGTCTATGTCGTCTATGTCGTCAATGTCGTCAATGTCTTCTATGTCGTCAATGTCGTCTATGTCGTCAATGTCGCCAATGTCTTAAATGCTGTCATTGTTGTCAATGTCATACATGTTGTCTATGTCATCTATGTCGTCAATGTCGTCAATATCGTCAATGTCGTCAATGTCGTCAAAGTCGTCAATATCGTCTATGTCGTCAATGTCGTCTATGTCGTCTCTGTCGTCTATGTCGTCAATATCGTCAATGTCATCAATGTCGTCTATGTCGTCAATGTCGTCAATGTCGTCAATATCGTATATGTCGTCTATGTCGTCAATGTCGTCTATGTCGTCAATGTCGTCTATGTCGTGTATGTCGTGTATGTCGTCTATGTCGTCAATGTCGCATATTTTGTCAATGTCGTTAATGTCAATATCGTCAATGTCGGCAATGTCGTCTATGTCGTCAATGTCGTTAATGTTGTCAATGTTGTCAATATCGTCTATGTCGTCTATGTCGTCAATGTCGTCCATGTCGTCAATGTCGTCAATGTCGTCAATGTCGTAAATGTCGTCTATGTCGTCAATGTCGTTAATGTCGTCAATGTCGTCAATATCGTCTATGTCGTCTATGTCGTCAATGTCGTCTATGCCGTCAATATCTTCAATGTCTTCAATGTCGTCAATATCGTCTCTGTCGTCTATGTCGTCAATGTCGTCAACGTCGTCAAAGTAGTCTATGTCGTCAATGTCGTCTATGTCGTCAAGGTCGTCAATGTCGTCTATGACGTCTATGTCGTCTATGTCGTCAATGTCGTCAATGTCGTCAATGTCGTCAATGTCGTCAAAGTCGTAAATATCGTCAACATCGTCTATGTCATCAATGTCGTCAGTGTCGTCATTGCCGTCAATGTCGTCAAAGTCGTCAATATCGTCTATGTCGTCTATGTCGTCAATGTCGCCAATGTCGTCTATGTCGTCAAGGTCGTCAATGTCGTCTATATCGGCAATATCGTCAATATCGTCAATGTCGTCAATGTCGTCCATGTCGTCTATGACGTCAATGTCGTCAATGTTGTCAAAGTCGTCAATATCGACTATGTCTTCTATGTCGTCAGGGTCGTCAAAGTCGTCTATGTCGTAAATCTCGTCAATGACGTCAATGTCGTCAAAGTCGTCAATATCGTCTATGTCATCTATGTCGTCAATGTCGTCTATGTCGTCAATGTCGTAATTGTCGTCAATGTCGTCAATGTCGTCAATTTCGTCAATATCGTCTATGTCGTCTATGTCGTAATGCCATCAGAGTCGTAAATATCGTCTATGTCGTCTATGTCGTCAATGTCGTCTATGTCGCCAATTTCGTCTATGTCGTCAATGTCGTCAAAGACGTCAATATCGTCTATGTCGTCTATGTCGTCAATGTTGTCTATGTCGTCTACTTCGCCTATGTCGTCAATATCGTCTATGTCGTCAGTGTCATCAATGTCGTCAATGTCGTCAATGTCGTCTATGTCGTCAATGTCGTTAATGTCATCAATGTCGTCAATATCGTCTATGCCATCTATGTCATCAATGTCCTCTATGTCGTCAATATCGTCTATGTCGTCTATGTCGTTAATGTCGTCTATGTCGTCAATGTCGTTGATGTTGTCAATGTCGTCAATATCGTCAATGTCGTCAATGTCGTCAATGTCGTCAATATCGTCAATGTCGTCAATGTCGTCAATGTCGTCAATGACGTCTATGTCGTCAATGTCGTCAATGTCATCAATGTCGTCAAAGTCGTCAAAGTCGTAAATATCGGTTATGTCGTCAATGTCGTCAATGTCGTCTATGTCGTCAATGTCGTCAATATCGTCTATGTCGTCTATGTCGTCTATGTCGTCAATGTCGTCTATGTCGTCAATGTCGTATTTGTCGTCAATGTCGTCTATGTCTTCAATGTCGTCAGTGTCGTCAATGTCGTCAAGGTCGTCAAAATCGTCTATGTCGTCAATTTCGTCAATATCGAAATTTTCGTCAATGTCATCAATGTCGTCAATTTCGTCTATGTCGTCTATGTCGTCAATGTTGGGTAGGTTATCAATGTCGTCAAAGTCGTCAAATCGTCTATGTCGCCTGTGTCGTCAATGTCGTGAATGTCGTAAAAGTCGTCTATGTTTTCAATGACGTCAATGTCTTCAAAGCTGTAAATGTTGTCAATGTCATACATGTTGTCTATGTCATCTATGTCATCAACGTCGTCAATGACGTCAATGTCGTCAATGTCTTCATTGCTGTCAATGTTGTCAATGTCATACATGTTGTCTTTGTCATCTATGTCGTCAAAGTCGTCAAAGTCGTAAATATCGTCTATGTCGTCTATGTTGTCAATGTCGTCTATGTCGTCTATGTCGTCAAAGTCGTCAATGTCGTCTATGTCGTCAATGTCGTCAATGTCGTCAAAGTCGTCAATGTCGTCAATGTCGACTATGTCGTCAATGTTGTCAATGTCGTCTATGCCGTCAATGTCGTCAATGTCGTCTATGTCGTCAATGTCGTCAATGCTGTCGATGTTGTCAATGTCATACATGTTGTCTATGTCATCTACCTTGTCAATGTCGTCAAAGTCGTAAATATTGTCTATGTCGTCTATGTCGTCTATGTCGTCAATGTCGTCTATGTCGTCTATGTCGTCAATGTCGTCAATGTCGTCATTGTCGTCTATATCGTAAATGTCGTCAATGTCGTCAAAGTCGTCAAAGTCGTCAATATCGTCTACGTCGTCAATGTCGTCAAATTCGTCAAAGTCGTCTATGTCGTCAATATCGTCAATGTCGTCAATGTCGTCAAAGTCGTAAATATGGTCTACATCGTCTATGTCATCAATGTTGTCTGTGTCGTCAAAGTCGTCAATCTCGTCAAAGTCGTCAATATCGTCTATGTCGTCTATGTCGTCAATGTCGTCAATGTCGTCAATGTCATCAATATCGTCAATGTCGTCAGTGTCGTCAAAGTCGTCAATATCGTCTATGTCGTCAATGTCGTCTATGTCGTCTATGTCGTCTATGTCGTCAATATCGTCTATGTCGTCAACGTCATCAATTTCGTCTATGTCGTCAATGTCGTATTTGTCGTCAATGTCGTCTATGTCTTCAATGTCGTCAGTGTCGTCAATGTCGTCAAGGTCGTCAAAATCGTCTATGTCGTCAATTTCGTCAATATCGTAATTTTCGTCAATGTCATCAATGTCGTCAATGTCGTCAATTTCGTCTATGTCGTCTATGTCGTCAATGTTGGCTAGGTTATCAATGTCGTCAAAGTCGTCAAATCGTGTATGTCGTCTATGTCGTCAATGTCGTGAATGTCGTGAAAGTCGTCTATGTTTTCAATGACGTCAATGTCTTCAAAGCTGTCAATGTTGTCAATGTCATACATGTTGTCTATGTCATCTATGTCATCAATGTCGTCAATGACGTCAATGTCGTCAATGTCTTTATTGCTGACAATGTTGTCAATGTCATACATGTTGTCTATGTCATCTATGTCGTCAAAGTCGTCAAAGTCGTAAATATCGTCTATGTCGTCTATGTTGTCAATGTCGTCTATGTCGTCTATGTCGTCAAAGTCGTCAATGTCGTCAATGTCGTCTATGTCGTCAATATCGTCAAAGTCGTCTATGCCGTCAAAGTCGTCAATGTCGTCTATGTCGTCAATGTCGTCAATGCTGTCGATGTTGTCAATGTCATACATGTTGTCTATGTCATCTACCTTGTCAATGTCGTCAAAGTCGTAAATTTTGTCTATGTCGTCTATGTCGTCAATGTCGTCTATGTCGTCTATGTCGTCAATGTCGTCATTGTCGTCATTGTCTATATCGTAAATGTCGTCAATGTCGTCACAGTCGTCAAAGTCGTCAATATCGTCTATGTCGTCTATGTCGTCAATGTCGTCAATGTCGCCAAAGTCGTCTTGTCGTCAATATCGTCAATGTCGTCAATGTCGTCAAAGTCGTAAATATGGTCTACATCGTCTATGTCATCAATGTTGTCTGTGTCGTCAATGTCGTCAATCTCGTCAAAGTCGTCAATATCGTCTATGCCGTCTATGTCATCAATGTCCTCTATGTCGTCAATGTCGTCAATATCGTCTATGTCGTCTATGTCGTCAATGTCGTCTATGTCGTCAATGTCGTTAATGTTGTCAATGTCGTCAATATCGTCAATGTCGTCTATATCGTCAATATCGTCAATGTCGTCAATGTCGTGAATGTCGTCAATGACGTCTATGTCGTCAATGTCGTCAATGTCGTCAATGTCGTCAAAGTCGTCAAAGTCGTCAATATCGGTTATGTCGTCAATGTCGTCAATGTCGTCTATGTCGTCAATGTTGTCAAAGTCGTCTATATGGTCAATGTCGTCTATGTCGTCAATGTCGTAAATGTCGTCAAAGTAGTCTATGTCGTCAATGTCGGCAATGACGTCAATGTCGTCAATGTCGTCAATGCTGTCGATGTTGTAAATGTCATACATGTTGTCTATGTCATCTACCTTGTGAATATCGTCAAAGTCGTAAATATCGTCTATGTCGTCTAAGTCGTCAATGTCGTCTATGTCGTCTATGGCGTCAATGTCGTCAATGTTGTCATTGTCGTCTATATCGTCAATGTCGTCAATGTCGTCAAAGTCGTCAAAGTCGTCAATATCTTCTATGTCGTCTATGTCGTCAATGTCGGCAATGTCGTCAAAGTCGTCTATGTCGTCAATATCGTCAATGTCGTCAATGTCGTCAAAGTCGTAAATATGGTCTACATCATCTATGTCATCAATGTCGTCTATGTCGTCAATGTCGTTAATGTCGTAAATTACGTCAATATCGTCTATATCGTCTATGTCGTCAATGTTGTCTATGTCGTCAATGTCGTCTATGTCGTCAATATCGTCACTGTCGTCAAATTCGTCAATATCGTCTATGTCGCCTATGTCGTCAATGTCGTCTATGTCGCCAATGTCGTCAATGTCACCTATGTCGTCAATGTCGTCAACGTCATTAATGTCATCAAAGTCGTCAATATCGTCAATGTCGTCTATGTCGTCAATGTCGTCAATGTCGTCAATGTCGTCAACGTCGTCAATGTCGTCAATGTCGTTAATGTTGTCAATGTCGTCAATATCGTCTATGTCGTCTATGTCGTCAATGTCGTCAATGTTGTCAATGTCGTCAAAGTCGTCAATATCAACTATGTCTTCTATGTCGACAATGTCGTCAATGTCGTCTATGTCGTCAAGGTCGTCAATGTCGTCTATGTCGTCAATATCGTAAATGTCGTCAATGTCGTCAATGTCGTCAATGTTGTCAATGTCGTCTATATGGTCAATGTCGTCTATGTCGTCAATGTCGTAAATGTCGTCAAAGTAGTCTATGTCGTCAAAGTCGCAATGACGTCTATGTCGTCAATGTCGTCAATGTCGTCAAAGTCGTCAATATCGTCTATGTCGTCTATGTCGTCAATGTCGTCAATGTCGTCTATGTCGTCAATGTCGTCAATGTCGTCTATGCCGTCAATGTCGTCAATGTCGTCTATGTCGTCAATGTCGTCAATGCTGTCGATGTTGTCAATGTCATACATGTTGTCTATGTCATCTACCTTGTCAATGTCGTCAAAGTCGTAAATAATGTCTATGTCGTCTATGTCGTCAATGTCGTCTATGTCGTCTATGTCCTCAATGTCGTCTATGTCGTCAATGTCGTCAATGTCGTCTATGTCGTCAATGTCGTCTATGTCGTCTATGTCGTCAATGTCGTCAATGTCGTTCTTGTCGTCTATTTTGTCAATGTCGTCAATGTTGTCAAAGTCGTCAAAGTCGTCAATATCGTCTATGTCGACTATGTCGTCAATGTCGGCAATATCGTCGATGTCGTCTATGTCGTCAATATCGTCAATGTCGTCAATGTCGTCAAAGTCGTAAATATGGTCTACATCGTCTATGTCATCAATGTCGTCTGTGTCGTCAATGTCGTCAATCTCGTCAAAGTCGTCAATATCGTCTATGTCGTCTATGTCGTCAATGCCATCAATGTCGTCAATGTCATCAATATCGTCAATGTCGTCAATGTCGTCAAAGTCGTCAATATCGTCTATGTCGTCAATGTCGTCTATGTCGTCTATGTCGTCTATGTCGTCAATATCGTCAATATCGTCTATGTCGTCAATGTCATCAATGTCTTCAATGTCGTCAATGTCGTCAATGTCGCCTAGGTCGTCAATGTCGTTAATGTCATCAATGTCGTCAATATCGTCTATGCCGTCTATCTCATCAATGTCCTCTATTTCGTCAATGTCGTCAATGTCGTCAATATCGTCTATGTCGTCTATGTCGTCAATGTCGTCTATGTCGTCAACGTCGTCTATGTCGTCAATGTCGTTAATGTCGTCAATGTCATTAAAATCGTCTATGTCGTCTATGTCGTCAATGTCGTCAATGTCTTCTATGTCGTCAATGTCGTCTATTTCGTCAATGTCGTCAATGTCGTCAATGTCTTCAATGCTGTCATTGTTGTCAATGTCATACATGTTGTCTATGTCATCTATGTCGTCAATGTCGTCAATATCGTCAATGTCGTCAATGTCGTCAAAGTCGTCAATATCGTCTATGTCGTCAATGTCGTCTATGTCGTCTATGTCGTCTATGTCGTCAATATCGTCAATGTCGTCAATGTCGTCTATGTCGTCAATGTCGTCAATGTCGTCTATGTCGTCTATGTCGTCAATGTCGTCTATGTCGTCAATGTCGTCTATGTCGTGTATGTCGTGTATGTCGTCTATGTCGTCAATGTCGTATATGTTGTCAATGTCGTTAATGTCGTCAATATCGTCAATGTCGGCAATGTCGTCTATGTCGTCAATGTCGTTAATGTTGTCAATGTTGTCAATATCGTCTATGTCGTCTATGTCGTCAATGTCGTCCCTGTCGTCAATGTCGTCAATGTCGTCAATGTCGTCAATGTCGTCTATGCCGTCAATGTCGTTAATGTCGTCAATGTCGTCAATATCGTCTATGCCGTCAATGTCGTCAATGTCTCAATGTCGTCAATATCGTCTCTGTCGTCTATGTCGTCAATGTCGTCAATGTCGTCAAAGTATTCTATGTCGTCAATGTCGTCAATGTCGTCTATGTCGTCAAGGTCGTAAATGTCGTCTATGACGTCTATGTCGTCAATGTCGTCAATGTCGTCAATGTCGTCAAAGTCGTAAATATCGTCAACATCGTCTATGTCATCAATGTCGTCAGTGTCGTCATTGTCGTCAATGTCGTCAATGTCGTAAAAGTCGTCAGTATCGTCTATGTCGTCTATGTCGTCAATGTCGCCAATGTCGTCTATGTCGTCAAGGTCGTCAATGTCGTCTATATCGTCAATATCGTCAATATCGTCAATGTCGTCAATGTCGTCAATGTCGTCTATGACGTCAATGTCGTCAATGTTGTCAATGTTTCAATGTCGTCAATGTTGTCAAAGTCGTCAATATCGACTATGTCTTCTATGTCGTCAGGGTCGTCAAAGTCGTCTATGTCGTCAAAGTATTCTATGTCGTCAATGTCGTCAATGTCGTCTATGTCGTCAAGGTCGACAATGTCGTCTATGTCGTCAATATCGTAAATGTCGTCAATGTCGTCAATGTCGTCAATGTCGTCAATGTCGTCTATGTCGTCAATGTGGTAAATGTCGTCAATGTCGTCAATGTCGTCAATGTCGTCAATGACGTCTATGTCGTCAATGTCGTTAATGTCGTCAATGTCGTCAATGTCGTCAAAGTCGTCAAAGTCGTCAATATCGGTTATGTCGTCAATGTCGTCAATGTCATCTATGTCGTCAATGTTGTCAAAGTCGTCTATATGGTCAATGTCGTCTATGTCGTCAATGTCGTAAATGTCGTCAAAGTAGTCTATGTCGTCAATGTCGGCAATGACGTCAATGTCGTCAATGTCTTCATTGCTGTCAATGTTGTCAATGTCATACATGTTGTCTATGTCATCTATGTCGTCAATGTCGTCAAAGTAGTAAATATCGTCTACGTCTTCTATGTCGTCAATGTCGTCTATGTCGTCTATGTCGTCAAAGTCGTCAATGTCGTCAATGTCGTCAATGTCGTCAATGTCGTCAAAGTCTTCAATATCGTCTATGTCGTCTATGTCGTCAATGTCGTCAATGTCGTCTATGTCGTCAATGTCGTCAATGTCGTCTATGCCGTCAAAGTCGTCAATGTCGTCTATGTCGTCAATGTCGTCAATGCTGTCGATGTTGTCAATGTCATACATGTTGTCTATGTCATCTACCTTGTCAATGTCGTCAAAGTCGTAAATATTGTCTATGTCGTCAATGTCGTCTATGTCGTCAATGTCGTCAATGTCGTTCTTGTCGTCTATTTTGTCAATGTCGTCAATGTTGTCAAAGTCGTCAAAGTCGTCAATATCGTCTATGTCGTCTATGTCGTCAATGTCGGCAATATCGTCGATGTCGTCTATGTCGTCAATATCGTCAATGTCGTCAATGTCGTCAAAGTCGTAAATATCGTCTACATCGTCTATGTCATCAATGTCGTCTGTGTCGTCAATGTCGTCAATCTCGTCAAAGTCGTCAATATCGTCTATGTCGTCTATGTCGTCAATGCCGTCAATGTCGTCAATGTCATCAATATCGTCAATGTCGTCAATGTCGTCAAAGTCGTCAATATCGTCTATGTCGTCAATGTCGTCTATGTCGTCTATGTCGTCTATGTCGTCAATATCGTCTATGTCGTCAATGTCATCAATGTCGTCAATGTCGTCAATGTCGTCAATGTCGTCTATGTCGTCAATGTCGTTAATGTCATCAATGTCCTCAATATCGTCTATGCCGACTATCTCATCAATGTCCTCTATGTCGTCAATGTCGTCAATGTCGTCAATATCGTCTATGTCGTCTATGTCGTCAATGTCGTCTATGTCGTCAACGTCGTCTATGTCGTCAATGTCGTTAATGTCGTCAATGTCATCAAAATCGTCTAAGTCGTCTATGTCGTCAATGTCGTCAATGTCTACTATGTCGTCAATGTCGTCTATTTCGTCAATGTCGTCAATCTCGTCAATGTCTTCAATGCTGTCATTGTTGTCAATGTCATACATGTTGTCTATGTCATCTATGTCGTTAATGTCGTCAATATCGTCAATGTCGTCAATGTCGTCAAAGTCGTCAATATCGTCTATGTCGTCAATGTCGTCTATGTCGTCTATGTCGTCTATGTCGTCAATATCGTCAATGTCGTCAATGTCGTCTATGTCGTCAATGTCGTCAATATCGTCTATGTCGTCTATGTCGTCAATGTCGTCTATGTCGTCAATGTCGTCTATGTCGTGTATGTCGTGTATGTCGTCTATGTCGTCAATGTCGTATATGTTGTCAATATCGTCTATGTCGTCTATGTCGTCAATGTCGTCCCTGTCGTCAATGTCGTCAATGTCGTCAATGTCGTCAATGTCGTCTATGCCGTCAATGTCGTTAATGTCGTCAATGTCGTCAATATCGTCTATGCCGTCAATGTCGTCAATGTCTTCAATGTCGTCAATATCGTCTCTGTCGTCTATGTCGTCAATGTCGTCAATGTCGTCAAAGTATTCTATGTCGTCAATGTCGTCAATGTCGTCTATGTCGTCAAGGTCGTAAATGTCGTCTATGACGTCTATGTCGTCAATGTCGTCTATGTCGTCAATGTTGTCAAAGTCGTCTATATGGTCAATGTCGTCTATGTCGTCAATGTCGTAAATGTCGTCAAAGTAGTCTATGTCGTCAATGTCGGCAATGACGTCAATGTCGTCAATGTCTTCATTGCTGTCAATGTTGTCAATGTCATACATGTTGTCTATGTCATCTATGTCGTCAATGTCGTCAAAGTAGTAAATATCGTCTACGTCTTCTATGTCGTCAATGTCGTCTATGTCGTCTATGTCGTCAAAGTCGTCAATGTCGTCTATGTCGTCAATGTCGTCAATGTCGTCAAAGTCTTCAATATCGTCTATGTCGTCTATGTCGTCAATGTCGTCAATGTCGTCTATGTCGTCAATGTCGTCAATGTCGTCTATGCCGTCAAAGTCGTCAATGTCGTCTATGTCGTCAATGTCGTCAATGCTGTCGATGTTGTCAATGTCATACATGTTGTCTATGTCATCTACCTTGTCAATGTCGTCAAAGTCGTAAATATTGTCTATGTCGTCAATGTCGTCTATGTCGTCAATGTCGTCAATGTCGTTCTTGTCGTCTAATTTGTCAATGTCGTCAATGTTGTCAAAGTCGTCAAAGTCGTCAATATCGTCTATGTCGTCTATGTCGTCAATGTCGGCAATATCGTCGATGTCGTCTATGTCGTCAATATCGTCAATGTCGTCAATGTCGTCAAAGTCGTAAATATCGTCTACATCGTCTATGTCATCAATGTCGTCTGTGTCGTCAATGTCGTCAATCTCGTCAAAGTCGTCAATATCGTCTATGTCGTCTATGTCGTCAATGCCGTCAATGTCGTCAATGTCATCAATATCGTCAATGTCGTCAATGTCGTCAAAGTCGTCAATATCGTCTATGTCGTCAATGTCGTCTATGTCGTCTATGTCGTCTATGTCGTCAATATCGTCTATGTCGTCAATGTCATCAATGTCGTCAATGTCGTCAATGTCGTCAATGTCGTCTATGTCGTCAATGTCGTTAATGTCATCAATGTCCTCAATATCGTCTATGCCGACTATCTCATCAATGTCCTCTATGTCGTCAATGTCGTCAATGTCGTCAATATCGTCTATGTCGTCTATGTCGTCAATGTCGTCTATGTCGTCAACGTCGTCTATGTCGTCAATGTCGTTAATGTCGTCAATGTCATCAAAATCGTCTAAGTCGTCTATGTCGTCAATGTCGTCAATGTCTTCTATGTCGTCAATGTCGTCTATTTCGTCAATGTCGTCAATCTCGTCAATGTCTTCAATGCTGTCATTGTTGTCAATGTCATACATGTTGTCTATGTCATCTATGTCGTTAATGTCGTCAATATCGTCAATGTCGTCAATGTCGTCAAAGTCGTCAATATCGTCTATGTCGTCAATGTCGTCTATGTCGTCTATGTCGTCTATGTCGTCAATATCGTCAATGTCGTCAATGTCGTCTATGTCGTCAATGTCGTCAATATCGTCTATGTCGTCTATGTCGTCAATGTCGTCTATGTCGTCAATGTCGTCTATGTCGTGTATGTCGTGTATGTCGTCTATGTCGTCAATGTCGTATATGTTGTCAATATCGTCTATGTCGTCTATGTCGTCAATGTCGTCCCTGTCGTCAATGTCGTCAATGTCGTCAATGTCGTCAATGTCGTCTATGCCGTCAATGTCGTTAATGTCGTCAATGTCGTCAATATCGTCTATGCCGTCAATGTCGTCAATGTCTTCAATGTCGTCAATATCGTCTCTGTCGTCTATGTCGTCAATGTCGTCAATGTCGTCAAAGTATTCTATGTCGTCAATGTCGTCAATGTCGTCTATGTCGTCAAGGTCGTAAATGTCGTCTATGACGTCTATGTCGTCAATGTCGTCAATGTCGTCAATGTTGTCAAAGTCGTCAATATCGACTATGTCTTCTATGCCGTCAGGGTCGTCAAAATCGTCTATGTCGTCAAAGTATTCTATGTCGTCAATGTCGTCAATGTCGTCTATGTCTTCAAGGTCGACAATGTCGTCTATGTCGTCAATATTGTAAATGTCGTCAATGTCGTCAATGTCGTCAATGTCGTCTATGTCGTCAATATGGTAAATGTCGTCAATGTCGTCAATGTCGTCAATGTCGTCAATGACGTCTATGTCGTCAATGTCGTTAATGTCGTCAATGTCGTCAATGTCGTCAAAGTCGTCAAAGTCGTCAATATCGGTTATGTCGTCAATGTCGTCAATGTCGTCAATGTCGTCTATGTCGTCAATGTTGTCAAAGTCGTCTATATGGTCAATGTCGTCTATGTCGTCAATGTCGTAAATGTCGTCAAAGTAGTCTATGTCGTCAATGTCGGCAATGACGTCAATGTCGTCAATGTCTTCATTGCTGTCAATGTTGTCAATGTCATACATGTTGTCTATGTCATCTATGTCGTCAATGTCATCAAAGTAGTAAATATCGTCTACGTCTTCTATGTCGTCAATGTCGTCTATGTCGTCTATGTCGTCAAAGTCGACAATGTCGTCTTTGTCGTCAATGTCGTCAATGTAGTCAAAGTCTTCAATATCGTCTATGTCGTCTATGTCGTCAATGTCGTCAATGTCGTCTATGTCGTCAATGTCGTCAATGTCGTCTATGCCGTCAAAGTCGTCAATGTCGTCTATGTCGTCAATGTCGTCAATGCTGTCAATGTT
This sequence comes from Locusta migratoria, assembly GCA_026315105.1. NCBI lineage: Eukaryota > Metazoa > Arthropoda > Insecta > Orthoptera > Acrididae > Locusta > Locusta migratoria. The sequence continues at coordinate 1,381,460 of JAOYRU010000517.1, forward strand.
GTCAATGTCATACATGTTGTCTATGTCATCTACCTTGTCAATGTCGTCAAAGTCGTAAATATTGTCTATGTCGTCTATGTCGTCAATGTCGTCTATGTCATCAATATCGTCAAGTCGTCAATGTCGTCAAAGTCGTCAATATCGTCTATGTCGTCAATGTCGTCTATGTCGTCTATGTCGTCTATGTCGTCAATGTCGGCAATATCGTCGATGTCGTCTATGTCGTCAATATCGTCAATGTCGTCAATGTCGTCAAAGTCGTAAATATCGTCTACATCGTCTATGTCATCAATGTCGTCTGTGTCGTCAATGTCGTCAATCTCGTCAAAGTCGTCAATATCGTCTATGTCGTCTATGTCGTCAATGCCGTCAATGTCGTCAATGTCATCAATATCGTCAAGTCGTCAATGTCGTCAAAGTCGTCAATATCGTCTATGTCGTCAATGTCGTCTATGTCGTCTATGTCGTCTATGTCGTCAATATCGTCTATGTCGTCAATGTCATCAATGTCGTCAATGTCTTCTATGTCGTCAATGTCGCCTATTTCGTCAATGTCGTCAATGTCGTCAATGTCTTCAATGCTGTCATTGTTATCAATGTCATACATGTTGTCTATGTCATCTATGTCGTCAATGTGGTCAATATCGTCAATGTCGTCAATGTCGTCAAAGTCGTCAATATCGTCAATGTCGTCAATGTCGTCTATGTCGTCAATGTCGTCAATATCGTCTATGTCGTCTATGTCGTCAATGTCGTCTATGTCGTCAATGTCGTCTATGTCGTGTATGTCGTGTATGTCGTCTATGTCGTCAATGTCATATATGTTGTCAATGTCGTTAATGTCGTCAATATCGTCAATGTCGGCAATGTCGTCTATGTCGTCAATGTCGTTAATGTTGTCAATGTTGTCAATATCGTCTATGTCGTCTATGTCGTCAATGTCGTTCCTGTCGTCAATGTCGTCAATGTCGTCAATGTCGTCAATGTCGTCTATGTCGTCAATGTCGTTAATGTCGTCAATGTCGTCAATATCGTCTATGTCGTCTATGTCGTCAATGTCGTCTATGCCGTCAATGTCGTCAATGTCTTCAATGTCGTCAATATCGTATCTGTCGTCTATGTCGTCAATGTCGTCAATGTCGTCAAAGTATTCTATGTCGTCAATGTCGTCAATGACGTCTATGTCGTCAAGGTCGTCAATGTCGTCTATGACGTCTATGTCGTCAATGTTGTCAATGTCGTCAATGTCGTCAAAGTCGTAAATATCGTAAATATCGTCAACATCGTCTATGTCATCAATGTCGTCAGTGTCATCATTGTCGTCAATGTCGTCAATGTCTTCAATGTCGTCAATATCGTCTATGTCGTCTATGTCGTCAATGTCGCCAATGTCGTCTATGTCGTCAAGGTCGTCAATGTCGTCTATATCGTCAATATCGTCAATATCGTCAATGTCGTCAATGTCGTCAATGTCGTCTATGACGTCAATGTCGTCAATGTTGTCAATGTTGTCAATGTCGTCAATGTTGTCAAAGTCGTCAATATCGACTGTGTCTTCTATGTCGTCAGGGTCGTCAAAGTCGTCTATGTCGTAAATTTCGTCAATGACGTCAATGTCGTCAAAGTCGTCAATATCGTCTATGTCGTCTATGTCGTCAATGTCGTCTATGTCGTCTATGTCGTATTTGTCGTCAATGTCGTCAATGTCGTCAATTTCGTCTATATCGAAATTTTCGTCAATGTCAACAATGTCGTCTATGTCGTCAATTTCGTCTATGTCGTCTATGTCGTCAATATTGGCTAGGTTATCAATGTCGTCAAAGTCGTCAAATCGTCTATGTCGTCTATGTCGTCAATGTCGTGAATGTCGTGAAAGTCGTCTATGTTTTCAATGACGTCAATGTCTTCAATGCTGTCAATGTTGTCAATGTCATACATGTTGTCTATGTCATCTATGTCATCAATGTCGTCAAAGTCGTATATATCGTCTATGTCGTTTATGTCGTCAATGTCGTCAATGCCGTCTATGTCGTCAATGTCGTCAATGACGTCAATGTCGTCTATGTCGTCTATGTCGTCTATGTCGTCAATATCGTCTATGTCGTCAATGTCATCAATGTCGTCAATGTCGTCAATGTCGTCTATGTCGTCAATGTCGTTAATGTCATCAACGTCGTCAATATCGTCTATGCCGTCTATGTCATCAATGTCCTCTATGTCGTCAATGTCGTAAATATCGTCTATGTTGTCTATGTCGTCAATGTCGCCTATGTCGTCTATGTCGTCAAAGTCGTCAATGTCGTCAATGTCGTCTATGTCGTCAATGTTGTCAAAGTCGTCTATATGGTCAATGTCGTCTATATCGTCAATGTCGTCAATGTCGTCAAAGTCGTCAAAGTCGTCAATATCGTCTATGTCGTCTATGTCGTCAATGTCGTCAATGTCGTCAAAGTCGTCTATGTCGTCAATATCGTCAATGTCGTCAATGTCGTCAAAGTCGTAAATATGGTCTACATCGTCTATGTCATCAATGTCGTCTATGTCGTCAATGTCGTTAATGTCGTAAATTACGTCAATATCGTCTATATCGTCTATGTCGTCAATGTTGTCTATGTCGTCAATGTCGTCTATGTCGTCAATATCGTCACTGTCGTCAAATTCGTCAATATCGTCTACGTCGTCTATGTCGTCAATGTCGTCTATGTCGCCAATGTCGTCAATGTCACCTATGTCGTCAATGTCGTCAACGTCATTAATGTCATCAAAGTCGTCAATATCGTCAATGTCGTCTATGTCGTCAATGTCGTCAATGTCGTCAATGTCGTCAATGTCGTCAATGTCGTCAATGTCGTCAATGTCGTAAATATCGTCTATGTCGTCTATGTCGTCAATATCGCCTATGTCGTCTTTGTCGTCAATGTCGTCAATGTCGTCTATGTCGTCAATGTCGTCAATGTCGTCAAAGTCGTCAAAGTCGTTAATATCGTCTATGTCGTCTATGTAGTCAATGTCGTCAAAGACGTCTATGTCGTCTAGTACGTCCATGTCGTCAATGGCGTCTTTGTCGTCAATATCGTCAATGTCGTCAAAGTCGTCAATATCGTTTATGTCGTCTATATCGTCAATGTAGTCAATGTCGTCTATGTCGTCAATGTCGTCAAAGTCGTCAATATGGTCTATGTTGTCCATGTCGTCAATGTCGTCAATGTCGTCAAAGTAGTCTATGTCGTCAATGTCGGCAATGACATCAATGTCGTCAATGTCGTCAAAGTCGTCAATATGGTCAATGTCGTCTATGTCGTCAATGTCGTAAATGTCGTCAAAGTAGTCTATGTCGTCAATGTCGGTAATGACGTCAATGTCGTCAATGTCTTCATTGCTGTCAATGTTGTCAATGTCATACATGTTGTCTATGTCATCTATGTCGTCAAAGTCGTCAAAGTCGTAAATATCGTCTATGTCGTCTATGTTGTCAATGTCGTCTATGTCGTCTATGTCGTCAAAGTCGTCAATGTCGTCTATGTTGTCAATGTCGTCAATGTCGTCAAAGTCGTCAATGTCGTCAATGTCGTCTATGCCGTCAATATCGTAAATGTCGTCTATGTCGTCAATGTCGTCAATGCTGTCGATGTTGTCAATGTCATACATGTTGTCTATGTCATCTACCTTGTCAATGTCGTCAAAGTCGTAAATATTGTCTATGTCGTCTATGTCGTCAATGTCGTCTATGTCGTCTATGTCGTCAATGTCGTCAATGTCGTCATTGTCGTCTATATCGTAAATGTCGTCAATGTCATCAAAGTCGTCAAAGTCGTCAATATCGTCTATGTCGTGTATGTCGTCAATGTCGTCAATGTCGTCAAAGACGTCTATGTCGTCAATATCGTCAATATCGTCAATGTCGTCAAAGTCGTAAATATGGTCTACATCGTCTATGTCATCAATGTTGTCTGTGTCGCCAATGGCGTCAATCTCGCCAAAGTCGTCAATATCGTCTATGTCGTCAATGTCGGCAATGTCGTCAATGTCATCAATATCGTCAATGTCGTCAATGTCGTCAAAGTCGTCAATATCGTCTATATCGTCAATGTCGTCTATGTCGTCTATGTCGTCTATGTCGTCAATATCGTCTATGTCGTCAATGTCATCAATGTCGTCAATGTCGTCAATGTCGTCTATGTCGTCAATGTCGTTAATGTCATCAATGTCGTCAATATCGCCTATGCCGTCTATGTCATCAATGTCCTCTATGTCGTCAATGTCTTCAATATCGTCTATGTCATCTATGTCATCAATGTCGTCTATGTCGTCAATGTCGTTAATGTTGTCAATGTCGTCAATATCGTCTATGTCGTCTATGTCGTCAATGTCGTCAATGTCGTCAATGTTGTCAATGTCGTCAAAGTCGTAAATATCGTCTACATCGTCTATGTGATCAATGTCGTCAGTGTCGTCAATGTCGTCAATGTCGTCAATGTCGTCAAAGTCGTCAATATCGACTATGTCTTCTATGTCGACAATGTCGTCAATGTCGTCTATGTCGTCAAGGTCATCAATGTCGTCTATGTCGTCAATATCGTCAATGTCGTCAATTTCGTCACTGTCGTCAATGTCGTCAATGACGTCTATGTCGTAAATGTCGTCAATGTCGTCAATGTCGTCAAAGTCGTCAAAGTCGTCAATATCGGTTATGTCGTCAATGTCGTCTATGTCGTCAATGTTGTCAAAGTCGTCTATATGGTCAATGTCGTCTATGTCGTCAATGTCGTAAATGTCGTCAAAGTAGTCTATGTCGTCAATGTCGGCAATGACGTCAATGTCGTCAATGTCTTCATTTCTGTCAATGTTGTCACTGTCATACATGTTGACTATGTCATCTATGTCGTCAATGTCGTCAAAGTAGTAAATATCGTCTACGTCTTCTATGTCGTGAATGTCGTCTATGTCGTCTATGTCGTCATAGTCGTCAATGTCGTCTATGTCGTCAATGTCGTCAATGTCGTCAAAGTCGTCAATATCGTCTATGTCGTCTATGTCGACAATGTCGTCAATGTCGTCTATGTCGTCAATGTCGTCAATGTCGTCTATGCCGTCAATGTCGTCAATGTCGTCTATGGCGTCAATGTCGTCAATGCTGTCGATGTTGTCAATGTCATACATGTTGCCTATTTCATCTACCTTGTCAATGTCGTCAAAGTCGTAAATATCGTCTATGTCGTCTATGTCGTCAATGTCGTCTATGTCGTCTATGTCGTCAATGTCGTCAATGTCGTTCTTGTCGTCTATTTTGTCAATGTCGTCAATGTTTACAAAGTCGTCAAAGTCGTCAATATCGTCTATGTCGTCTATGTCGTCAATGTCGTCAATGTCGTCGATGTCGTCTATGTCGTCAATATCGTCAATGTCGTCAATGACGTCAAAGTCGTAAATATGGTCTACATCGTCTATGTCATCAATGTCGTCTTTGTCGTCAATGTCGTCAATGTCATCAATGTCGTCAATGTCGTCAATGTCGTCAATGTCGTCTATGTCGTCAATGTCGTTAATGTCATCAATGTCGTCAATATCGGCTATGCCGTCAATCTCATCAATGTCCTCTATGTCGTCAATGTCGTCAATGTCGTCTATATCGTCTATGTCGTCTATGTCGTCAATGTCGTCTATGTCGTCAATGTCGTTAATGTTGTCAATGTCGTCAATATCGTCTATGTCGTCTATGTCGTCAATGTCGTCCATGTCGTCAATGTCGTCAATGTCGTCAACGTCGTCTATGTGGTCAATGTCGTTAATGTCGTCAATGTCGTCAAAATCGTATATGTCGTCTATGTCGTCTATGTCGTCAATGTCGTCAATGTCTTCTATGTCGTCAATGTCGTCTATGTCGTCAATGTCGTCAATGTCTTAAATGCTGTCATTGTTGTCAATGTCATACATGTTGTCTATGTCATCTATGTCGTCAATGTCGTCAATATCGTCAATGTCGTCAATGTCGTCAAAGTCGTCAATATCGTCTATGTCGTCAATGTCGTCTATGTCGTCTCTGTCGTCTATGTCGTCAATATCGTCAATGTCATCAATGTCGTCTATGTCGTCAATGTCGTCAATGTCGTCAATATCGTATATGTCGTCTATGTCGTCAATGTCGTCTATGTCGTCAATGTCGTCTATGTCGTGTATGTCGTGTATGTCGTCTATGTCGTCAATGTCGCATATTTTGTCAATGTCGTTAATGTCAATATCGTCAATGTCGGCAATGTCGTCTATGTCGTCAATGTCGTTAATGTTTCAATGTTGTCAATATCGTCTAAGTCGTCTATGTCGTCAATATCGTCCATGTCGTCAATGTCGTCAATGTCGTCAATGTCGTAAATGTCGTCTATGTCGTCAATGTCGTTAATGTCGTCAATGTCGTCAATATCGTCTATGTCGTCTATGTCGTCAAAGTCGTCTATGCCGTCAATATCTTCAATGTCTTCAATGTCGTCAATATCGTCTCTGTCGTCTATGTCGTCAATGTCGTCAACGTCGTCAAAGTAGTCTATGTCGTCAATGTCGTCTATGTCGTCAAGGTCGTCAATGTCGTCTATGACGTCTATGTCGTCTATGTCGTCAATGTCGTCAATGTCGTCAAAGTCGTAAATATCGTCAACATCGTCTATGTCATCAATGTCGTCAGTGTCGTCATTGTCGTCAATGTCGTCAATGTCGTCAAAGTCGTCAATATCGTCTATGTCGTCTATGTCGTCAATGTCGCCAATGTCGTCTATGTCGTCAAGGTCGTCAATGTCGTCTATATCGTCAATATCGTCAATATCGTCAATGTCGTCAATGTCGTCAATGTCGTCTATGACGTCAATGTCGTCAATGTTGTCAAAGTCGTCAATATCGACTATGTCTTCTATGTCGTCAGGGTCGTCAAAGTCGTCTATGTCGTAAATCTCGTCAATGACGTCAATGTCGTCAAAGTCGTCAATATCGTCTATGTTATCTATGTCGTCAATGTCGTCTATGTCGTCAATGTCGTAATTGTCGTCAATGTCGTCAATGTCGTCAATTTCGTCAATATCGTCTATGTCGTCTATGTCGTAATGCCATCAGAGTCGTAAATATCGTCTATGTCGTCTATGTCGTCAATGTCGTCTATGTCGCCAATTTCGTCTATGTCGTCAATGTCGTCAAAGACGTCAATATCGTCTATGTCGTCTATGTCGTCAATGTTGTCTATGTCGTCTACTTCGCCTATGTCGTCAATATCGTCTATGTCGTCAGTGTCATCAATGTCGTCAATGTCGTCAATGTCGTCTATGTCGTCAATGTCGTTAATGTCATCAATGTCGTCAATATCGTCTATGCCATCTATGTCATCAATGTCCTCTATGTCGTCAATATCGTCTATGTCGTCTATGTCGTTAATGTCGTCTATGTCGTCAATGTCGTTGATGTTGTCAATGTCGTCAATATCGTCAATGTCGTCAATGTCGTCTATGTCGTCAATATCGTCTATGTCGTCAATGTCGTCAATGTCGTCAATGACGTCTATGTCGTCAATGTCGTCAATGTCATCAATGTCGTCAAAGTCGTCAAAGTCGTCAATATCGGTTATGTCGTCAATGTCGTCAATGTCGTCTATGTCGTCAATGTCGTCAATATCGTCTATGTCGTCTATGTCGTCTATGTCGTCAATGTCGTCTATGTCGTCAATGTCGTATTTGTCGTCAATGTCGTCTATGTCTTCAATGTCGTCAGTGTCGTCAATGTCGTCAAGGTCGTCAAAATCGTCTATGTCGTCAATTTCGTCAATATCGAAATTTTCGTCAATGTCATCAATGTCGTCAATGTCGTCAATTTCGTCTATGTCGTCTATGTCGTCAATGTTGGGTAGGTTATCAATGTCGTCAAAGTCGTCAAATCGTCTATGTCGCCTGTGTCGTCAATGTCGTGTATGTCGTGAAAGTCGTCTATGTTTTCAATGACGTCAATGTCTTCAAAGCTGTAAATGTTGTCAATGTCATACATGTTGTCTATGTCATCTATGTCATCAACGTCGTCAATGACGTCAATGTCGTCAATGTCTTCATTGCTGTCAATGTTGTCAATGTCATACATGTTGTCTTTGTCATCTATGTCGTCAAAGTCGTCAAAGTCGTAAATATCGTCTATGTCGTCTATGTTGTCAATGTCGTCTATGTCGTCTATGTCGTCAAAGTCGTCAATGTCGTCTATGCCGTCAATGTCGTCAATGTCGTCAAAGTCGTCAATGTCGTCAATGTCGTCTATGTCGTCAATGTTGTCAATGTCGTCTATGCCGTCAATGTCGTCATTGTCGTCTATATCGTAAATGTCGTCAATGTCGTCAAAGTCGTCAAAGTCGTCAATATCGTCTATGTCGTCTATGTCGTCAATGTCGTCAATGTCGTCAAAGTCGTCTATGTCGTCAATATCGTCAATGTCGTCAATGTCGTCAAAGTCGTAAATATGGTCTACATCGTCTATGTCATCAATGTTCTCTGTGTCGTCAATGTCGTCAATCTCGTCAAAGTCGTCAATATCGCCTATGTCGTCTATGTCGTCAATGTCGTCAATGTTGTCAATGTCATCAATATCGTCAATGTCGTCAATGTCGTCAAAGTCGTCAATATCGTCTATGTCGTCAATGTAGTCTATGTCGTCTATGTCGTCCATGTCGTCTATGTCGTCTATGTCGTCAATGTCGTCAATGTCGTCTATGTTGTCAATGTCGTTAATGTCATCAATGTCGTCAATATCGTCTATGCCGTCTATGTCATCAATGTCCTCTATGTCGTCAATGTCGTCAATATCGTCTATGTCGTCTGTGTCGTCAATGTCGTCTATGTCGTCAATGTCGTTAATGTTGTCAATTTCGTCAATATCGTCTATGTCGTCTATGTCGTCAATGTCGTCAATGTTGTCAATGTCGTCAAAGTCGTAAATATCGTCTACATCGTCTATGTGATCAAAGTCGTCAGTGTCGTCAATGTCGTCAATGTCGTCAAAGTCGTCAATATCAACTATGTCTACTATGTCGACAATGTCGTCAATGTCGTCTATGTCGTCAAGGTCGTCAATGTCGTCCATGTCGTCAATATCGTAAATGTCGTCAATGTCGTCAATGTCGTCAATGTCGTCAATGACGTCTATGTCGTCAATGTCGTCAATGTCGTCAATGTCGTCAATGTCGTCAAAGTCGTCAAAGTCGTCAATTTCGGTTATGTCGTCAATGTCGTCAATGTCGTCTATGTCGTCAATGTTGTCAAAGTCGTCTATATGGTCAATGTCGTCTATGTCGTCAATCGTAAATGTCGTCAAAGTAGTCTATGTCGTCAATGTCGGCAATGACGTCAATGTCATCAATGTCTTCATTGCTGTCAATGTTGTCAATGTCATACATGTTGTCTATGTCATCTATGTCGTCAATGTCGTCAAAGTAGTAAATATCGTCTACGTCTTCTATGTCGTCAATGTCGTCTATGTCGTCTATGTCGTCAAAGTCGTCAATGTCGTCTATGTCGTCAATGTCGTCAATGTCGTCAAAGTCGTAAGTATGGTCTACATCGTCTATGTCATCAATGTTGTCTGTGTCGTCAATGTCGTCAATCTCGTCAAAGTCGTCAATATCGTCTATGCCGTCTATGTCAACAATGTCCTCTATGTCGTCAATGTCGTCAATATCGTCTATGTCGTCTATGTCGTCTATGTCGTCAATGTCGTTAATGTTGTCAATGTCGTCAATATCGTCAATGTCGTCTATGTCGTCAATATCGTCAATGTCGTCAATGTCGTGAATGTCGTCAATGACGTCTATGTCGTCAATGTCGTCAATGTCGTCAATGTCGTCAAAGTCGTCAATGTCGTCAATGTCGTCAATGTCGTCAATGACGTCTATGTCGTCAATGTCGTCAATGTCGTCAATATCGTCAATGTCGTCAATGTCGTCAAAGTCGTCAAAGTCGTCAATATCGGTTATGTCGTCAATGTCGTCAATGTCTTCTATGTCGTCAATGTTGTCAAAGTCGTCTTTATGGTCAATGTCATCTATGTCGTCAATCGTAAATGTCGTCAAAGTAGTCTATGTCGTCAATGTCGTCAATGTCGTCAATGTCTTCATTGCTGTCAATGTTGTCAATGTCATACATGTTGTCTATGTCATCTATGTCGTCAATGTCGTCAAAGTAGTAAATATCGTCTACGTATTCTATGTCGTGAATGTCGTCTATGTCGTCTATGTCGTCAAAGTCGTCAATGTCGTCTATGTCGTCAATGTCGTCAATGTCGTCAAAGTCGTAAATATGGTCTACATCGTCTATGTCATCAATGTTGTCTGTGTCGTCAATGTCGTCAATCTCGTCAAAGTCGTCAATATCGTCTATGCCGTCTATGTCATCAATGTCCTCTATGTCGTCAATGTCGTCAATATCGTCTATGTCGTCTATGTCGTCAATGTCGTCTATGTCGTCAATGTCGTTAATGCCGTCAATGTCGTCAATATCGTCAATGTCGTCTATGTCGTCAATATCGTCAATGTCGTCAATGTCGTGAATGTCGTCAATGACGTCTATGTCGTCAATGTCGTCAATATCGTCAATGTCGTCAAAGTCGTCAAAGTCGTCAATATCGGTTATGTCGTCAATGTCGTCAATGTCGTCTATGTCGTCAATGTTGTCAAAGTCGTCTATATGGTCAATGTCGTCTATGTCGTCAATGTCGTAAATGTCGTCAAAGTAGTCTATGTCGTCAATGTCGGCAATGACGTCAATGTCCTCAATGTCTTCATTGCTGTCAATGTTGTCAATGTCATGCATGTTGTCTATGTCATCTATGTCGTCAATGTCGTCAAAGTCGTAAATATCGTCTATGTCGTCTATGTCGTCAATGTCGTCTATGTCGTCTATGTCGTCAAAGTCGTCAATGTCGTCTATGTCGTCAATGTCGTCAATGTCGTCAAAGTCGTCAATATCGTCTATGTCGTCTATGTCGTCAATGTCGTCAATGTCGTCTATGTCGTCAATGTCGTCAATGTCGTCTATGCTGTCAATGTCGTCAATGTCGTCTATGTCGTCAATGTCGTCAATGCTGTCGATGTTGTAAATGTCATACATGTTGTCTATGTCATCTACCTTGTGAATATCGCCAAAGTCGTAAATATCGTCTATGTCGTCTAAGTCGTCAATGTCGTCTATGTCGTCTATGGCGTCAATGTCGTCAATGTCGTCATTGTCGTCTATATCGTCAATGTCGTCAATGTCGTCAAAGATGTCAAAGTCGTCAATATCTTCTATGTCGTCTATGTAGTCAATGTCGTCAATGTCGTCAAAGTCGTCTATGTCGTCAATATCGTCAATGTCGTCAATGTCGTCAAAGTCGTAAATATGGTCTACATCGTCTATGTCATCAATGTCGTCTATGTCGTCAATGTCGTTAATGTCGTAAATTACGTCAATATCGTCTATATCGTCTATGTCGTCAATGTTGTCTATGTCGTCAATGTCGTCAATGTCGTCTATGTCGTCAATATCGTCAATGTCGTCAAATTCGTCAATATCATCTATGTCGCCTATGTCGTCAATGTGGTCTATGTCGCCAATGTCGTCAATGTCGTCAATGTCGTCAATGTCGTCAATGTCGTCAATGTCGTCAAAGTCGTAAATATCGTCTATGTCGTCTATGTCGTCAATATCGTCTATGTCGTCTTTGTCGTCAATGTCGTCAATGTCGTCTATGTCGCAATGTCGTCAATGTCGTCAAAGGCGTCAAAGTCGTCAATATCGTCTATGTAGTCAATGTCGTCAAAGACGTCTATGTCGTCTAGTTCGTCAATGTCGTCAATGGCGTCTTTGTCGTCAATATCGTCATTGTCGTCACAGTCGTCAATATCGTTTATGTCGTCTATATCGTCAATGTCGTCAAATTCGTCAATATCATCTATGTCGCCTATGTCGTCAATGTCGTCTATGTCGCCAATGTCGTCAATGTCGTCAAAGTCGTAAATATCGTCTATGTCGTCTATGTCGTCAATATCGTCTATGTCGTCTTTGTCGTCAATGTCGTCAATGTCGTCTATGTCGCAATGTTGTCAATGTCGTCAAAGGCGTCAAAGTCGTCAATATCGTCTATGTAGTCAATGTCGTCAAAGACGTCTATGTCGTCTAGTTCGTCAATGTCGTCAATGGCGTCTTTGTCGTCAATATCGTCATTGTCGTCACAGTCGTCAATATCGTTTATGTCGTCTATATCGTCAATGTAGTCAATGTCGTCTATGTCGTCAATGTCGTCAATGTCGTCAATGCTGTCGATGTTGTAAATGTCATACATGTTGTCTATGTCATCTACCTTGTGAATATCGCCAAAGTCGTAAATATCGTCTATGTCGTCTAAGTCGTCAATGTCGTCTATGTCGTCTATGGCGTCAATGTCGTCAATGTCGTCATTGTCGTCTATATCGTCAATGTCGTCAATGTCGTCAACGACGTCAAAGTCGTCAATATCTTCTATGTCGTCTATGTCGTCAATGTCGTCAATGTCGTCAAAGTCGTCTATGTCGTCAATATCGTCAATGTCGTCAATGTCGTCAAAGTCGTAAATATGGTCTACATCGTCTATGTCATCAATGTCGTCTATGTCGTCAATGACGTTAATGCCGTAAATTACGTCAATATCGTCTATATCGTCTATGTCGTCAATGTTGTCTATGTCGTCAATGTCGTCAATGTCGTCTATGTCGTCAATATCGTCAATGTCGTCAAATTCGTCAATATCATCTATGTCGCCTATGTCGTCAATGTCGTCTATGTCGCCAATGTCGTCAATGTCGTCAATGTCGTCAATGTCGTCAATGTCGTCAAAGTCGTAAATATCGTCTATGTCGTCAATATCGTCTATGTCGTCTTTGTCGTCAATGTCGTCAATGTCGTCTATGTCGCAATGCCGTCAATGTCGTCAAAGGCGTCAAAGTCGTCAATATCGTCTATGTAGTCAATGTCGTCAGAGACGTCTATGTCGTCTAGTTCGTCAATGTCGTCAATGGCGTCTTTGTCGTCAATATCGTCATTGTCGTCACAGTCGTCAATATCGTTTATGTCGTCTATATCGTCAATGTAGTCAATGTCGTCTATGTCGTCAATGTCGTCAAAGTCGTCAATGTCGTCAAAGTCGTCAATATGGTCTATGTTATCCATGTCGTCAATGTCGTCGATGACGTCAAAGTAGTCTATGTCGTCAATGTCGGCAATGACGTCAATGTCGTCAATGTCTTCATTGCTGTCAATGTTGTCAATGTCATACATGTTGTCTATGTCATCTATGTCGTCAAAGTCGTCAAAGTCGTCAAAGTCGTCAATGTCGTCTATGTCGTCAATGTCGTCAATGTCGTCTATGTCGTCAATGTCGTCAATGTCGTCTATGTCGTCAATGTCGTCAATGCTGTCGATGTTGTCAATGTCATACATGTTGTCTATGTCATCTACCTTGTCAATGTCGTCAAAGTCGTAAATTTTGTCTATGTCGTCTATGTCGTCAATGTCGTCTATGTCGTCTATGTCGTCAATGTCGTCAATGTCGTCATTGTCTATATCGTAAATGTCGTCAATGTCGTCAAAGTCGTCAAAGTCGTCAATATCGTCTATGTCGCCTATGTCGTGAATGTCGTCTTTGTCGCCAATGTCGTCAATGTCGTCAATGTCGTCAATGTCGTCAATGTCGTCAAAGTCGTAAATATCGTCTATGTCGTCTATGTCGTCAATATCGTCTATGTCGTCTTTGACGTCAATGTCGTCAATGTCGGCTATGTCGTCAATGTCGTCAATGTCGTCAAAGGCGTCAAAGTCGTCAATATCGTCAATGTCGTCAATGTCGTCAAAGTCGTCAATATGGTCTATGTTATCCATGTCGTCAATGTCGTCAATGTCGTCAAAGTAGTCTATGTCGTCAATGTCGGCAATGATGTCAATGTCGTCAATGTCTTCATTGCTGTCGATGTTGTCAATGTCATACATGTTGTCTATGTCATCTACCTTGTCAATGTCGTCAAAGTCGTAAATATTGTCTATGTCGTCTATGTCGTCAATGTCGTCTATGTCGTCTATGTCGTCAATGTCGTCAATGTCGTCATTGTCGTCTATATCGTAAATGTCGTCAATGTCGTCAAAGTCGTCAAAGTCGTCATTATCGTCTATGTCGTCTATGTCGTCAATGTCGTCAATGTCGTCAAAGTCGTCTATGTCATCAATATCGTCAATGTCGTCAATGTCGTCAAAGTCGTAAATATGGTCTACATCGTCTATGTCATCAATGTTCTCTGTGTCGTCAATGTCGTCAATCTCGTCAAAGTCGTCAATATCGCCTATGTCGTCTATGTCGTCAATGTCGTCAATGTTGTCAATGTCATCAATATCGTCAATGTCGTCAATGTCGTCAAAGTCGTCAATATCGTCTATGTCGTCAATGTAGTCTATGTCGTCTATGTCGTCTATGTCGTCTATGTCGTCAATATCGTCTATGTCGTCTTTGACGTCAATGTCGTCAATGTCGGCTATGTCGTCAATGTCGTCAATGTCGTCAAAGGCGTCAAAGTCGTCAATATCGTCAATGTCGTCAATGTCGTCAAAGTCGTCAATATGGTCTATGTTATCCATGTCGTCAATGTCGTCAATGTCGTCAAAGTAGTCTATGTCGTCAATGTCGGCAATGATGTCAATGTCGTCAATGTCTTCATTGCTGTCGATGTTGTCAATGTCATACATGTTGTCTATGTCATCTACCTTGTCAATGTCGTCAAAGTCGTAAATATTGTCTATGTCGTCTATGTCGTCAATGTCGTCTATGTCGTCTATGTCGTCAATGTCGTCAATGTCGTCATTGTCGTCTATATCGTAAATGTCGTCAATGTCGTCAAAGTCGTCAAAGTCGTCATTATCGTCTATGTCGTCTATGTCGTCAATGTCGTCAATGTCGTCAAAGTCGTCTATGTCATCAATATCGTCAATGTCGTCAATGTCGTCAAAGTCGTAAATATGGTCTACATCGTCTATGTCATCAATGTTCTCTGTGTCGTCAATGTCGTCAATCTCGTCAAAGTCGTCAATATCGCCTATGTCGTCTATGTCGTCAATGTCGTCAATGTTGTCAATGTCATCAATATCGTCAATGTCGTCAATGTCGTCAAAGTCGTCAATATCGTCTATGTCGTCAATGTAGTCTATGTCGTCTATGTCGTCTATGTCGTCTATGTCGTCTATGTCGTCAATGTCGTCAATGTCGTCTATGTCGTCAATGTCGTTAATGTCATCAATGTCGTCAATATCGTCTATGCCGTCTATGTCATCAATGTCCTCTATGTCGTCAATGTCGTCAATATCGTCTATGTCGTCTGTGTCGTCAATGTCGTCTATGTCGTCAATGTCGTTAATGTTGTCAATGTCGTCAATATCGTCTATGTCGTCAATGTCGTCAATGTCGTCAATGTTGTCAATGTCGTCAAAGTCGTAAATATCGTCTACATCGTCTATGTGATCAATGTCGTCAGTGTCGTCAATGTCGTCAATGTCGTCAATGTCGTCAAAGTCGTCAATATCAACTATGTCTTCTATGTCGACAATGTCGTCAATGTCGTCTATGTCGTCAAGGTCGTCAATGTCGTCCATGTCGTCAATATCGTAAATGTCGTCAATGTCGTCAATGTCGTCAATGTCGTCAATGACGTCTATGTCGTCAATGTCGTCAATGTCGTCAATGTCGTCAATGTCGTCAATGTCGTCAAAGTCGTCAAAGTCGTCAATTTCGGTTATGTCGTCAATGTCGTCAATGTCGTCTATGTCGTCAATGTTGTCAAAGTCGTCTATATGGTCAATGTCGTCTATGTCGTCAATCGTAAATGTCGTCAAAGTAGTCTATGTCGTCAATGTCGGCAATGACGTCAATGTCATCAATGTCTTCATTGCTGTCAATGTTGTCAATGTCATACATGTTGTCTATGTCATCTATGTCGTCAATGTCGTCAAAGTAGTAAATATCGTCTACGTCTTCTATGTCGTCAATGTCGTCTATGTCGTCTATGTCGTCAAAGTCGTCAATGTCGTCTATGTCGTCAATGTCGTCAATGTCGTCAAAGTCGTAAATATGGTCTACATCGTCTATGTCATCAATGTTGTCTGTGTCGTCAATGTCGTCAATCTCGTCAAAGTCGTCAATATCGACTATGCCGTCTATGTCATCAATGTCCTCTATGACGTCAATGTCGTCAATATCGTCTATGTCGTCTATGTCGTCTATGTCATCAATGTCGTTAATGTTGTCAATGTCGTCAATATCGTCAATGTCGTCTATGTCGTCAATATCGTCAATGTCGTCAATGTCGTGAATGTCGTCAATGACGTCTATGTCGTCAATGTCGTCAATGTCGTCAATGTCGTCAAAGTCGTCAATGTCGTCAATGTCGTCAATGTCGTCAATGACGTCTATGTCGTCAATGTCGTCAATGTCGTCAATATCGTCAATGTCGTCAATGTCGTCAAAGTCGTCAAAGTCGTCAATATCGGTTATGTCGTCAATGTCGTCAATGTCTTCTATGTCGTCAATGTTGTCAAAGTCGTCTTTATGGTCAATGTCATCTATGTCGTCAATCGTAAATGTCATCAAAGTAGTCTATGTCGTCAATGTCGTCAATGTCGTCAATGTCTTCATTGCTGTCAATGTTGTCAATGTCATACATGTTGTCTATGTCATCTATGTCGTCAATGTCGTCAAAGTAGTAAATATCGTCTACGTATTCTATGTCGTGAATGTCGTCTATGTCGTCTATGTCGTCAATGTCGTCAATGTCGTCAAAGTCGTAAATATGGTCTGCATCGTCTATGTCATCAATGTTGTCTGCGTCGTCAATGTCGTCAATCTCGTCAAAGTCGTCAATATCGTCTATGTCATCAATGTCCTCTATGTCGTCAATGTCGTCAATATCGTCTATGTCGTCTATGTCGTCAATGTCGTCTATGTCGTCAATGTCGTTAATGTTGTCAATGTCGTCAATATCGTCAA
Source organism: Locusta migratoria (assembly GCA_026315105.1). NCBI lineage: Eukaryota > Metazoa > Arthropoda > Insecta > Orthoptera > Acrididae > Locusta > Locusta migratoria. Next base: position 1,398,506 of record JAOYRU010000517.1, read on the forward strand.
TGTCGTCTATGTCGTCAATATCGTCAATGTTGTCAATGTCGTGAATGTCGTCAATGACGTCTATGTCGTCAATGTCGTCAATGTCGTCAATGTCGTCAAAGTCGTCAAAGTCGTCAATATCGGTTATGTCGTCAATGTCGTCAATGTCGTCTATGTCGTCAATGTTGTCAAAGTCGTCTATATGGTGAATGTCGTCTATGTCGTCAATGTCGTAAATGTCGTCAAAGTAGTCTATGTCGTCAATGTCGGCAATGACGTCAATGTCCTCAATGTCTTCATTGCTGTCAATGTTGTCAATGTCATGCATGTTGTCTATGTCATCTATGTCGTCAATGTCGTCAAAGTCGTAAATATCGTCTATGTCGTCTATGTCGTCAATGTCGTCTATGTCGTCTATGTCGTCAAAGTCGTCAATGTCGTCTATGTCGTCAATGTCGTCAATGTCGTCAAAGTCGTCAATATCGTCTATGTCGTCTATGTCGTCAATGTCGTCAATGTCGTCTATGTCGTCAATGTCGTCAATGTCGTCTATGCTGTCAATGTCGTCAATGTCGTCTATGTCGTCAATGTCGTCAATGCTGTCGATGTTGTAAATGTCATACATGTTGTCTATGTCATCTACCTTGTGAATATCGCCAAAGTCGTAAATATCGTCTATGTCGTCTAAGTCGTCAATGTCGTCTATGTCGTCTATGGCGTCAATGTCGTCAATGTCGTCATTGTCGTCTATATCGTCAATGTCGTCAATGTCGTCAAAGATGTCAAAGTCGTCAATATCTTCTATGTCGTCTATGTCGTCAATGTCGTCAATGTCGTCAAAGTCGTCTATGTCGTCAATATCGTCAATGTCGTCAATGTCGTCAAAGTCGTAAATATGGTCTACATCGTCTATGTCATCAATGTCGTCTATGTCGTCAATGTCGTTAATGTCGTAAATTACGTCAATATCGTCTATATCGTCTATGTCGTCAATGTTGTCTATGTCATCAATGTCGTCAATGTCGTCTATGTCGTCAATATCGTCAATGTCGTCAAATTCGTCAATATCATCTATGTCGCCTATGTCGTCAATGTCGTCTATGTCGCCAATGTCGTCAATATCGTCAATGTCGTCAATGTCGTCAATGTCGTCAAAGTCGTAAATATCGTCTATGGCGTCTGTGTCGTCAATATCGTCTATGTCGTCTTTGTGGTCAATGTCGTCAATGTCGTCAAAGGCGTCAAAGTCGTCAATATCGTCTATGTAGTCAATGTCGTCAAAGACGTCTATGTCGTCTAGTTCGTCAATGTCGTCAATGGCATCTTTGTCGTCAATATCGTCATTGTCGTCACAGTCGTCAATATCGTTTATATCGTCTATATCGTCAATGTAGTCAATGTCGTCTATGTCGTCAATGTCGTCAATGCTGTCGATGTTGTAAATGTCATACATGTTGTCTATGTCATCTACCTTGTGAATATCGCCAAAGTCGTAAATATCGTCTATGTCGTCTAAGTCGTCAATGTCGTCTATGTCGTCTATGGCGTCAATGTCGTCAATGTCGTCATTGTCGTCTATATCGTCAATGTCGTCAATGTCGTCAAAGACGTCAAAGTCGTCAATATCTTCTATGTCGTCTATGTCGTCAATGTCGTCAAAGTCGTCAAAGTCGTCTATGTCGTCAATATCGTCAATGTCGTCAATGTCGTCAAAGTCGTAAATATGGTCTACATCGTCTATGTCATCAATGTCGTCTATGTCGTCAATGTCGTTAATGTCGTAAATTACGTCAATATCGTCTATATCGTCTATGTCGTCAATGTTGTCTATGTCGTCAATGTCGTCAATGTCGTCTATGTCGTCAATATCGTCAATGTCGTCAAATTCGTCAATATCATCTATGTCGCCTATGTCGTCAATGTCGTCTATGTCGCCAATGTCGTCAATGTCGTCAATGTCGTCAATGTCGTCAATGTCGTCAAAGTCGTAAATATCGTCTATGTCGTCTATGTCGTCAATATCGTCTATGTCGTCTTTGTCGTCAATGTCGTCAATGTCGTCTATGTCGCAATGTCGTCAATGTCGTCAAAGGCGTCAAAGTCGTCAATATCGTCTATGTAGTCAATGTCGTCAAAGACGTCTATGTCGTCTAGTTCGTCAATGTCGTCAATGGCGTCTTTGTCGTCAATATCGTCATTGTCGTCAATATCGTCATTGTCGTCACAGTCGACAATATCGTTTATATCGTCTATATCGTCAATGTAGTCAATGTCGTCTATGTCGTCAATGTCGTCAATGTCGTCAATGTCGTCAAAGTCGTCAATATGGTCTATGTTATCCATGTCGTCAATGTCGTCGATGTCGTCAAAGTAGTCTATGTCGTCAATGTCGGCAATGACGTCAATGTCGTCAATGTCTTCATTGCTGTCAATGTTGTCAATGTCATACATGTTGTCTATGTCATCTATGTCGTCAAAGTCGTCAAAGTCGTCAAAGTCGTCAATGTCGTCTATGTCGTCAATGTCGTCAATGTCGTCTATGTCGTCAATGGCGTCAATGTCGTCAATGTCGTCAATGTCGTCAATGCTGTCGATGTTGTGAATGTCATACATGTTGTCTATGTCATCTACCTTGTCAATGACGTCAAAGTCGTAAATATTGTCTATGTCGTCTATGTCGTCAATGTCGTCTATGTCGTCTATGTCGTCTATGTCGTCTATGTTGTCAATGTCTTCTATGTCGTCTATGTCGTCAAAGTCGTCAATGTCGTCTATGTCGTCAATGTCGTCAATGTCGCCAAAGTCGTCAATGTCATCAATGTCGTCTATGTCTTCAATGTCGTCAATGTCGTCTATGTCGTCAATGTCGTCAATGTCGTCTATGTCGTCAATGTCGTCAATGCTGTCGATGTTGTCAATGTCATACATGTTGTCTATGTCATCTACCTTGTCAATGTCGTCAAAGTCGTAAATATTGCCTATGTCGTCTATGTCGTCAATGTCGTCTATGTCGTCTATGCCGTCAATGTCGTCAATGTCGTCATTGTCGTCTATATCGTAAATGTCGTCAATGTCGTCAAAGTCGTCAAAGTCGTCAATATCGTCTATGTCGTCTATGTCGTCAATGTCGTCAATGTCGACAAAGTCGTCTATGTCGTCAATATCGTCAATGTCGTCAATGTCATCAAAGTCGTAAATATGGTCTACATTGTCTATGTCATCAATGTTGTCTGTGTCGTCAATGTCGTCAATCTCGTCAAAGTCGTCAATATCGCCTATGTCGTCTATGTCGTCAATGTCGTCAATGTCGTCAATGTCATCAATATCGTCAATGTCGTCAATGTCGTCTATGTCGTCAATATCATCAATGTCGTCTATGTCGTCAATGTCGTTAATGTCATCAATGTCGTCAATATCGTCTATGCCGTCTATGTCATCAATGTCCTCTATGTCGTCAATGTCGTCAATATCGTCTATGTCGTCTGTGTCGTCAATGTCGTCTATGTCGTCAATGTCGTTAATGTTGTCAATGTCGTCAATATCGTCTATGTCGTCTATGTCGTCAATGTCGTCAATGTTGTCAATGTCGTCAAAGTCGTAAATATCGTCTACATCGTCTATGTGATCAATGTCGTCAGTGTCGTCAATGTCGTCAATGTCGTCAATGTCGCCAAAGTCGTCAATATCAACTATGTCTTCTATGTCGACAATGTCGTCAATGTCGTCTATGTCGTCAATGTTGTCAAAGTCGTCTATATGGTGAATGTCGTCTATGTCGTCAATGTCGTAAATGTCGTCAAAGTAGTCTATGTCGTCAATGTCGGCAATGACGTCAATGTCCTCAATGTCTTCATTGCTGTCAATGTTGTCAATGTCATGCATGTTGTCTATGTCATCTATGTCGTCAATGTCGTCAAAGTCGTAAATATCGTCTATGTCGTCTATGTCGTCAATGACGTCTATGTCGTCTATGTCGTCAAAGTCGTCAATGTCGTCTATGTCGTCAATGTCGTCAAAGTCGTCAAAGTCGTCAATTTCGGTTATGTCGTCAATGTCGTCAATGTCGTCTATGTCGTCAATGTTGTCAAAGTCGTCTATATGGTCAATGTCGTCTATGTCGTCAATCGTAAATGTCGTCAAAGTAGTCTATGTCGTCAATGTCGGCAATGACGTCAATGTCATCAATGTCTTCATTGCTGTCAATGTTGTCAATGTCATACATGTTGTCTATGTCATCTATGTCGTCAATGTCGTCAAAGTAGTAAATATCGTCTACGTCTTCTATGTCGTCAATGTCGTCTATGTCGTCTATGTCGTCAAAGTCGTCAATGTCGTCTATGTCGTCAATGTCGTCAATGTCGTCAAAGTCGTAAATATGGTCTACATCGTCTATGTCATCAATGTTGTCTGTGTCGTCAATGTCGTCAATCTCGTCAAAGTCGTCAATATCGACTATGCCGTCTATGTCATCAATGTCCTCTATGACGTCAATGTCGTCAATATCGTCTATGTCGTCTATGTCGTCTATGTCATCAATGTCGTTAATGTTGTCAATGTCGTCAATATCGTCAATGTCGTCTATGTCGTCAATATCGTCAATGTCGTCAATGTCGTGAATGTCGTCAATGACGTCTATGTCGTCAATGTCGTCAATGTCGTCAATGTCGTCAAAGTCGTCAATGTCGTCAATGTCGTCAATGTCGTCAATGACGTCTATGTCGTCAATGTCGTCAATGTCGTCAATATCGTCAATGTCGTCAATGTCGTCAAAGTCGTCAAAGTCGTCAATATCGGTTATGTCGTCAATGTCGTCAATGTCTTCTATGTCGTCAATGTTGTCAAAGTCGTCTTTATGGTCAATGTCATCTATGTCGTCAATCGTAAATGTCATCAAAGTAGTCTATGTCGTCAATGTCGTCAATGTCGTCAATGTCTTCATTGCTGTCAATGTTGTCAATGTCATACATGTTGTCTATGTCATCTATGTCGTCAATGTCGTCAAAGTAGTAAATATCGTCTACGTATTCTATGTCGTGAATGTCGTCTATGTCGTCTATGTCGTCAATGTCGTCAATGTCGTCAAAGTCGTAAATATGGTCTGCATCGTCTATGTCATCAATGTTGTCTGTGTCGTCAATGTCGTCAATCTCGTCAAAGTCGTCAATATCGTCTATGTCATCAATGTCCTCTATGTCGTCAATGTCGTCAATATCGTCTATGTCGTCTATGTCGTCAATGTCGTCTATGTCGTCAATGTCGTTAATGTTGTCAATGTCGTCAATATCGTCAATGTCGTCTATGTCGTCAATATCGTCAATGTTGTCAATGTCGTGAATGTCGTCAATGACGTCTATGTCGTCAATGTCGTCAATGTCGTCAATGTCGTCAAAGTCGTCAAAGTCGTCAATATCGGTTATGTCGTCAATGTCGTCAATGTCGTCTATGTCGTCAATGTTGTCAAAGTCGTCTATATGGTGAATGTCGTCTATGTCGTCAATGTCGTAAATGTCGTCAAAGTAGTCTATGTCGTCAATGTCGGCAATGACGTCAATGTCCTCAATGTCTTCATTGCTGTCAATGTTGTCAATGTCATGCATGTTGTCTATGTCATCTATGTCGTCAATGTCGTCAAAGTCGTAAATATCGTCTATGTCGTCTATGTCGTCAATGTCGTCTATGTCGTCTATGTCGTCAAAGTCGTCAATGTCGTCTATGTCGTCAATGTCGTCAATGTCGTCAAAGTCGTCAATATCGTCTATGTCGTCTATGTCGTCAATGTCGTCAATGTCGTCTATGTCGTCAATGTCGTCAATGTCGTCTATGCTGTCAATGTCGTCAATGTCGTCTATGTCGTCAATGTCGTCAATGCTGTCGATGTTGTAAATGTCATACATGTTGTCTATGTCATCTACCTTGTGAATATCGCCAAAGTCGTAAATATCGTCTATGTCGTCTAAGTCGTCAATGTCGTCTATGTCGTCTATGGCGTCAATGTCGTCAATGTCGTCATTGTCGTCTATATCGTCAATGTCGTCAATGTCGTCAAAGATGTCAAAGTCGTCAATATCTTCTATGTCGTCTATGTCGTCAATGTCGTCAATGTCGTCAAAGTCGTCTATGTCGTCAATATCGTCAATGTCGTCAATGTCGTCAAAGTCGTAAATATGGTCTACATCGTCTATGTCATCAATGTCGTCTATGTCGTCAATGTCGTTAATGTCGTAAATTACGTCAATATCGTCTATATCGTCTATGTCGTCAATGTTGTCTATGTCATCAATGTCGTCAATGTCGTCTATGTCGTCAATATCGTCAATGTCGTCAAATTCGTCAATATCATCTATGTCGCCTATGTCGTCAATGTCGTCTATGTCGCCAATGTCGTCAATATCGTCAATGTCGTCAATGTCGTCAATGTCGTCAAAGTCGTAAATATCGTCTATGGCGTCTGTGTCGTCAATATCGTCTATGTCGTCTTTGTGGTCAATGTCGTCAATGTCGTCAAAGGCGTCAAAGTCGTCAATATCGTCTATGTAGTCAATGTCGTCAAAGACGTCTATGTCGTCTAGTTCGTCAATGTCGTCAATGGCATCTTTGTCGTCAATATCGTCATTGTCGTCACAGTCGTCAATATCGTTTATATCGTCTATATCGTCAATGTAGTCAATGTCGTCTATGTCGTCAATGTCGTCAATGCTGTCGATGTTGTAAATGTCATACATGTTGTCTATGTCATCTACCTTGTGAATATCGCCAAAGTCGTAAATATCGTCTATGTCGTCTAAGTCGTCAATGTCGTCTATGTCGTCTATGGCGTCAATGTCGTCAATGTCGTCATTGTCGTCTATATCGTCAATGTCGTCAATGTCGTCAAAGACGTCAAAGTCGTCAATATCTTCTATGTCGTCTATGTCGTCAATGTCGTCAAAGTCGTCAAAGTCGTCTATGTCGTCAATATCGTCAATGTCGTCAATGTCGTCAAAGTCGTAAATATGGTCTACATCGTCTATGTCATCAATGTCGTCTATGTCGTCAATGTCGTTAATGTCGTAAATTACGTCAATATCGTCTATATCGTCTATGTCGTCAATGTTGTCTATGTCGTCAATGTCGTCAATGTCGTCTATGTCGTCAATATCGTCAATGTCGTCAAATTCGTCAATATCATCTATGTCGCCTATGTCGTCAATGTCGTCTATGTCGCCAATGTCGTCAATGTCGTCAATGTCGTCAATGTCGTCAATGTCGTCAAAGTCGTAAATATCGTCTATGTCGTCTATGTCGTCAATATCGTCTATGTCGTCTTTGTCGTCAATGTCGTCAATGTCGTCTATGTCGCAATGTCGTCAATGTCGTCAAAGGCGTCAAAGTCGTCAATATCGTCTATGTAGTCAATGTCGTCAAAGACGTCTATGTCGTCTAGTTCGTCAATGTCGTCAATGGCGTCTTTGTCGTCAATATCGTCATTGTCGTCACAGTCGACAATATCGTTTATATCGTCTATATCGTCAATGTAGTCAATGTCGTCTATGTCGTCAATGTCGTCAATGTCGTCAATGTCGTCAAAGTCGTCAATATGGTCTATGTTATCCATGTCGTCAATGTCGTCGATGTCGTCAAAGTAGTCTATGTCGTCAATGTCGGCAATGACGTCAATGTCGTCAATGTCTTCATTGCTGTCAATGTTGTCAATGTCATACATGTTGTCTATGTCATCTATGTCGTCAAAGTCGTCAAAGTCGTCAAAGTCGTCAATGTCGTCTATGTCGTCAATGTCGTCAATGTCGTCTATGTCGTCAATGGCGTCAATGTCGTCAATGTCGTCAATGTCGTCAATGCTGTCGATGTTGTGAATGTCATACATGTTGTCTATGTCATCTACCTTGTCAATGACGTCAAAGTCGTAAATATTGTCTATGTCGTCTATGTCGTCAATGTCGTCTATGTCGTCTATGTCGTCTATGTCGTCTATGTTGTCAATGTCTTCTATGTCGTCTATGTCGTCAAAGTCGTCAATGTCGTCTATGTCGTCAATGTCGTCAATGTCGCCAAAGTCGTCAATGTCATCAATGTCGTCTATGTCTTCAATGTCGTCAATGTCGTCTATGTCGTCAATGTCGTCAATGTCGTCTATGTCGTCAATGTCGTCAATGCTGTCGATGTTGTCAATGTCATACATGTTGTCTATGTCATCTACCTTGTCAATGTCGTCAAAGTCGTAAATATTGCCTATGTCGTCTATGTCGTCAATGTCGTCTATGTCGTCTATGCCGTCAATGTCGTCAATGTCGTCATTGTCGTCTATATCGTAAATGTCGTCAATGTCGTCAAAGTCGTCAAAGTCGTCAATATCGTCTATGTCGTCTATGTCGTCAATGTCGTCAATGTCGACAAAGTCGTCTATGTCGTCAATATCGTCAATGTCGTCAATGTCATCAAAGTCGTAAATATGGTCTACATTGTCTATGTCATCAATGTTGTCTGTGTCGTCAATGTCGTCAATCTCGTCAAAGTCGTCAATATCGCCTATGTCGTCTATGTCGTCAATGTCGTCAATGTCGTCAATGTCATCAATATCGTCAATGTCGTCAATGTCGTCTATGTCGTCAATATCATCAATGTCGTCTATGTCGTCAATGTCGTTAATGTCATCAATGTCGTCAATATCGTCTATGCCGTCTATGTCATCAATGTCCTCTATGTCGTCAATGTCGTCAATATCGTCAATGTCGTCTGTGTCGTCAATGTCGTCTATGTCGTCAATGTCGTTAATGTTGTCAATGTCGTCAATATCGTCTATGTCGTCTATGTCGTCAATGTCGTCAATGTTGTCAATGTCGTCAAAGTCGTAAATATCGTCTACATCGTCTATGTGATCAATGTCGTCAGTGTCGTCAATGTCGTCAATGTCGTCAATGTCGCCAAAGTCGTCAATATCAACTATGTCTTCTATGTCGACAATGTCGTCAATGTCGTCTATGTCGTCAATGTTGTCAAAGTCGTCTATATGGTGAATGTCGTCTATGTCGTCAATGTCGTAAATGTCGTCAAAGTAGTCTATGTCGTCAATGTCGGCAATGACGTCAATGTCCTCAATGTCTTCATTGCTGTCAATGTTGTCAATGTCATGCATGTTGTCTATGTCATCTATGTCGTCAATGTCGTCAAAGTCGTAAATATCGTCTATGTCGTCTATGTCGTCAATGTCGTCTATGTCGTCTATGTCGTCAAAGTCGTCAATGTCGTCTATGTCGTCAATGTCGTCAATGTCGTCAAAGTCGTCAATATCGTCTATGTCGTCTATGTCGTCAATGTCGTCTATGTCGTCAATGTCGTCAATGTCGTCTATGCTGTCAATGTCGTCAATGTCGTCTATGTCGTCAATGTCGTCAATGCTGTCGATGTTGTAAATGTCATACATGTTGTCTATGTCATCTACCTTGTGAATATCGCCAAAGTCGTAAATATCGTCTATGTCGTCTAAGTCGTCAATGTCGTCTATGTCGTCTATGGCGTCAATGTCGTCAATGTCGTCATTGTCGTCTATATCGTCAATGTCGTCAATGTCGTCAAAGATGTCAAAGTCGTCAATATCTTCTATGTCGTCTATGTCGTCAATGTCGTCAATGTCGTCAAAGTCGTCTATGTCGTCAATATCGTCAATGTCGTCAATGTCGTCAAAGTCGTAAATATGGTCTACATCGTCTATGTCATCAATGTCGTCTATGTCGTCAATGTCGTTAATGTCGTAAATTACGTCAATATCGTCTATATCGTCTATGTCGTCAATGTTGTCTATGTCGTCAATGTCGTCAATGTCGTCTATGTCTTCAATATCGTCAATGTCGTCAAATTCGTCAATATCGTCTATGTCGCCTATGTCGTCATTGTCGTCTATGTCGCCAATGTCGTCAATGTCGTCAATGTCGTCAATGTCGTCAATGTCGTCAAAGTCGTAAATATCGTCTATGGCGTCTGTGTCGTCAATATCGTCTATGTCGTCTTTGTCGTCAATGTCGTCAATGTCGTCTATGTCGCAATGTCGTCAATGTCGTCAAAGGCGTCAAAGTCGTCAATATCGTCTATGTAGTCAATGTCGTCAAAGACGTCTATGTCGTCTAGTTCGTCAATGTCGTCAATGGCGTCTTTGTCGTCAATATCGTCATTGTCGTCACAGTCGTCAATATCGTTTATGTCGTCTATATCGTCAATGTAGTCAATGTCGTCCATGTCTTCAATGTCGTCAATGTCGTCAATGCTGTCGATGTTGTAAATGTCATACATGTTGTCTATGTCATCTACCTTGTGAATATCGCCAAAGTCGTAAATATCGTCTATGTCGTCTAAGTCGTCAATGTCGTCTATGTCGTCTATGGCGAAAATGTCGTCAATGTCGTCATTGTCGTCTATATCGTCAATGTCGTCAATGTCGTCAAAGACGTCAAAGTCGTCAATATCTTCTATGTCGTCTATGTCGTCAATGTCGTCAATGTCGTCAAAGTCGTCTATGTCGTCAATATCGTCAATGTCGTCAATGTCGTCAAAGTCGTAAATATGGTCTACATCGTCTATGTCATCAATGTCGTCTATGTCGTCAATGTCGTTAATGTCGTAAATTACGTCAATATCGTCTATATCGTCTATGTCGTCAATGTTGTCTATGTCGTCAATGTCGTCAATGTCGTCTATGTCGTCAATATCGTCAATGTCGTCAAATTCGTCAATATCATCTATGTCGCCTATGTCGTCAATGTCGTCTATGTCGCCAATGTCGTCAATGTCGTCAATGTCGTCAATGTCGTCAAAGTCGTAAATATCGTCTATGTCGTCTATGTCGTCAATATCGTCTATGTCGTCTTTGTCGTCAATGTCGTCAATGTCGTCTATGTCGCAATGTCGTCAATGTCGTCAAAGGCGTCAAAGTCGTCAATATCGTCTATGTAGTCAATGTCGTCAAAGACGTCTATGTCGTCTAGTTCGTCAATGTCGTCAATGGCGTCTTTGTCGTCAATATCGTCATTGTCGTCACAGTCGTCAATATCGTTTATATCGTCTATAACGTCAATGTAGTCAATGTCGTCTATGTCGTCAATGTCGTCAATGTCGTCAATGTCGTCAAAGTCGTCAATATGGTCTATGTTATCCATGTCGTCAATGTCGTCGATGTCGTCAAAGTAGTCTATGTCGTCAATGTCGGCAATGACGTCAATGTCGTCAATGTCTTCATTGCTGTCAATGTTGTCAATGTCATACAAGTTGTCTATGTCATCTACGTCGTCAAAGTCGTCAAAGTCGTCAAAGTCGTCAATGTCGTCTATGTCGTCAATGTCGTCAATGTCGTCTATGTCGTCAATGGCGTCAATGTCGTCTATGTCGTCAATGTCGTCAATGCTGTCGATGTTGTCAATGTCATACATGTTGTCTATGTCATCTACCTTGTCAATGTCGTCAAAGTCGTAAATATTGTCTATGTCGTCTATGTCGTCAATGTCGTCTATGTCGTCTATGTCGTCTATGTCGTCTATGTTGTCAATGTCTTCTATGTCGTCTATGTCGTCAAAGTCGTCAATGTCGTCTATGTCGTCAATGTCGTCAATGTCGCCAAAGTCGTCAATGTCGTCAATGTCGTCTATGTCTTCAATGTCGTCAATGTCGTCTATGTCGTCAATGTCGTGAATGTCGTCTATGTCGTCAATGTCGACAATGCTGTCGATGTTGTCAATGTCATACATGTTGTCTATGTCATCTACCTTGTCAATGTCGTCAAAGTCGTAAATATTGTCTATGTCGTCTATGTCGTCAATGTCGTCTATGTCGTCTATGCCGTCAATGTCGTCAATGTCGTCATTGTCGTCTATATCGTAAATGTCGTCAATGTCGTCAAAGTCGTCAAAGTCGTCAATATCGTCTATGTCGTCTATGTCGTCAATGTCGTCAATGTCGTCAAAGTCGTCTATGTCGTCAATATCGTCAATGTCGTCAATGTCATCAAAGTCGTAAGTATGGTCTACATCGTCTATGTCATCAATGTTGTCTGTGTCGTCAATGTCGTCAATCTCGTCAAAGTCGTCAATATCGCCTATGTCGTCTATGTCGTCAATGTCGTCAATGTCGTCAATGTCATCAATATCGTCAATGTCGTCAATGTCGTCTATGTCGTCAATATCGTCAATGTCGTCTATGTCGTCAATGTCGTTAATGTCATCAATGTCGTCAATATCGTCTATGCCGTCTATGTCATCAATGTCCTCTATGTCGTCAATGTCGTCAATATCGTCTATGTCGTCTGTGTCGTCAATGTCGTCTATGTCGTCAATGTCGTTAATGTTGTCAATGTCGTCAATATCGTCTATGTCGTTTATGTCGTCAATGTCGTCAATGTTGTCAATGTCGTCAACGTCGTAAATATCGTCTACATCGTCTATGTGATCAATGTCGTCAGTGTCGTCAATGTCGTCAATGTCGTCAATGTCGTGAAAGTCGTCAATATCAACTATGTCTTCTATGTCGACAATGTCGTCAATGTCGTCTATGTCGTCAAGGTCGTCAATGTCGTCTATGTCGTCAATATCGTAAATGTCGTCAATGTCGTCAATGTCGTCAATGTCGTCAATGACGTCTATGTCGTCAATGTCGTCAATGTCGACAATGTCGTCAATGTCGTCAATGTCGTCAATGTCGTCAAAGTCGTCAAAGTCGTCAATATCGGTTATGTCGTCAATGTCGTCAATGTCGTCTATGTCGTCAATGTTGTCAAAGTCGTCTATATGGTCAATGTCGTCTATGTCGTCAATGTCGTAAATGTCGTCAAAGTAGTCTATGTCGTCAATGTCGGCAATGACGTCAATGTTGTCAATGTCTTCATTGCTGTCAATGTTGTCAATGTCATACATGTTGTCTATGTCATCTATGTCGTCAATGTCGTCAAAGTAGTAAATATCGTCTACGTCTTCTATGTCGTCAATGTCGTCTATGTCGTCTATGTCGTCAAAGTCGTCAATGTCGTCTATGTCGTCAATGACGTCAATGTCGTCAAAGTCGTCAATATCGTCTATGTCGTCTATGTCGTCAATGCTGTCGATGTTGTCAATGTCATACATGTTGTCTATGTCATCTACCTTGTCAATGTCGTCAAAGTCGTAAATATTGTCTATGTCATCTATGTCGTCAATGTCGTCTATGTCGTCTATGTCGTCAATGTCGTCAATGTCGTACATGTCGTCTATTTTGTCAATGTCGTCAATGTTGTCAAAGTCGTCAATATCGTCTATGTCGTCTATGTCGTCAATGTCGTCAATGTCGTCAAAGTAGTCTATGTCGTCAATGTCGGCAATGACGTCAATGTCGTCAATGTCTTGATTGCAGTCAATGTTGTCAATGTCATACATGTTGTCTATGTCATCTATGTCGTCAAAGTCGTCAAAGTCGTCAAAGTCGTAAATATCGTCTATGTCGTCTATGTTGTCAATGTCGTCTATGTCGTCTATGTCGTCAAAGTCGTAAATGCGTCAATGTCGTCAAAGTCGTCAAAGTCGTCAATATCGTCTATTTCGTCTATGTCGTCAATGTCGTCAATGTCGTCAAAGTCGTCTATGTCGTCAATATCGTCAATGTCGTCAATGTCGTCAACGTCGTAAATATGGTCTACATCGTCTATGTCATCAATGTTGTCTGTGTCGTCAATGTCGTCAATCTCGTCAAAGTCGTCAATATCGCCTATGTCGTCTATGTCGTCAATGTCGTCAATGTCGTCAATGTCATCAATATCGTCAATGTCGTCAATGTCGTCAAAGTCGTCAATATCGTCTATGTCGTCAATGTAGTCTATGTCGTCTATGTCGTCTATGTCGTCAATATCGTCTATGTCGTCAATGTCATCAATGTCGTCAATGTCGTCAATGTCGTCTATGTCGTCAATGTCGTTAATGTCATCAATGTCGTCAATATCGTCTATGCCGTCTATGTCATCAATGTCCTCTATGTCGTCAATGTCGTCAATATCGTCTATGTCGTCTATGTCGTCAATGTCGTCTATGTCGTCAATGTCGTTAATGTTGTCAATGTCGTCAATATCGTCTATGTCTTCTATGTCGTCAATGTCGTCAATGTTGTCAATGTCGTCAAAGTCGTAAATATCGTCTACATCGTCTATGTGATCAATGTCGTCAGTGTCGTCAATGTCGTCAATGTCGTCAATGTCGTCAAAGTCGTCAATATCAACTATGTCTTCTATGTCGACAATGTCGTCAATGTCGTCTATGTCGTCAAGGTCGTCAATGTCGTCTATGTCGTCAATATCGTAAATGTCGTCAATGTCGTCAATGTCGTCAATGTCGTCAATGACGTCTATGTCGTCAATGTCGTCAATGTCGTCAATGTCGTCAATTTCGTCAATGTCGTCAAAGTCGTCAAAGTCGTCAATATCGGTTATGTTGTCAATGTCGTCAATGCCGTCTATGTCGTCAATGTTGTCAAAGTCGTCTATATGGTCAATGTCGTCTATGTCGTCAATGTCGTAAATGTCGTCAAAGTGGTCTATGTCGTCAATGTCGGCAATGACGTCAATGTCGTCAATGTCTTCATTGCTGTCAATGTTGTCAATGTCATACATGTTGTCTATGTCATCTATGTCGTCAATGTCGTCAAAGTAGTAAATATCGTCTACGTCTTCTATGTCGTCAATGTCGTCTATGTCGTCTATGTCGTCAAAGTCGTCAATGTCGTCTATGTCGTCAATGTCGTCAATGTCGTCAAAGTCTTCAATATCGTCTATGTCGTCTATGTCGTCAATGTCGTCAATGTCGTCTATGTCGTCAATGTCGTCAATGTCGTCTATGCCGTCAATGTCGTCAATGTCGTCTATGTCGTCAATGTCGTCAATGCTGTCGATGTTGTCAATGTCATACATGTTGTCTATGTCATCTACCTTGTCAATGTCGTCAAAGTCGTAAATATTGTCTATGTCGTCTATGTCGTCAATGTCGTCTATGTCGTCTATGTCGTCAATGTCGTCAATGTCGTTCTTGTCGTCTATTTTGTCAATGTCGTCAATGTTGTCAAAGTCGTCAAAGTCGTCAATATCGTCTATGTCGTCTATGTCGTCAATGTCGGCAATGTCGTCGTTGTCGTCTATGTCGTCAATATCGTCAAAGTCGTCAATATCGTCTATGTCGTCTATGTCGTCAATGCCGTCAATGTCGTAAAAATCGTCTATGTCGTCAATTTCATCAATATCGAAATTTTCGTCAATGTCATCAATGTCGTCAATGTCGTCAATTTCGTCTATGTCGTCTATGTCGTCAATGTTGGCTAGGTTATCAATGTCGTCAAAGTCGTCAAATCGTCTATGTCGTCTATGTCGTCAATGTCGTGAATGTCGTGAAAGTCGTCTATGTTTTCAATGACGTCAATGTCTTCAAAGCTGTCAATGTTGTCAATGTCATACATGTTGTCTATGTCATCTATGTCATCAATGTCGTCAATGACGTCAATGTCGTCAATTTCTTCATTGCTGTCAATGTTGTCAATGTCATACATGTTGTCTATGTCATCTATGTCGTCAAAGTCGTAAATATCGTCTATGTCGTCTATGTCGTCAATGTCGGCAATGTCGTCGATGTCGTCTATGTCGTCAATATAGTCAATGTCGTCAAAGTCGTCAATATCGTCTATGTCGTCTATTTTGTCAATGTCGTCAATGTTGTCAAAGTCGTCAAAGTCGTCAATATCGCCTATGTCGTCTATGTCGTCAATGTCGGCAATGTCGTCGATGTCGTCTATGTCGTCAATATCGTCAATGTCGTCAATGTCGTCAAAGTCGTAAATATGGTCTACATCGTCTATGTCATCAATGTCGTCTGTGTCGTCAATGTCGTCAATCTCGTCAAAGTCGTCAATATCGTCTATGTCGTCTATGTCGTCGATGCCGTCAATGTCGTCAAAATCGTCTATGTCGTCAATTTCGTCAATATCGAAATTTTCGTCAATGTCATCAATGTCGTCAATGTCGTCAATTTCGTCTATGTCGTCTATGTCGTCAATGTTGGCTAGGTTATCAATGTCGTCAAAGTCGTCAAATCGTCTATGTCGTCTATGTCGTCAATGTCGTGAATGTCGTGAAAGTCGTCTATGTTTTCAATGACGTCAATGTCTTCAAACCTGTCAATGTTGTCAATGTCATACATGTTGTCTATGTCATCTATGTCATCAATGTCGTCCATGACGTCAATGTCGTCAATGTCTTCATTGCTGTCAATGTTGTCAATGTCATACATGTTGTCTATGTCATCTATGTCGTCAAAGTCGTCAAAGTCGTAAATATCGTCTATGTCGTCTATGTTGTCAATGTCGTCTATGTCGTCTATGTCGTCAAAGTCGTCAATGTCGTCTATGTCGTCAATGTCGTCAATGTCGTCAAAGTCGTCAATTTCGTCAATGTCGTCTATGTCGTCAATGTCGTCAATGTCGTCTATGCCGTCAATGTCGTCAATGTCGTCTATGTCGTCAATGTCGTTAATGCTGTCGATGTTGTCAATGTCATACATGTTGTCTATGTCATCTACCTTGTCAATGTCGTCAAAGTCGTAAATATTGTCTATGTCGTCTATGTCGTCAATGTCGTCTATGTCGTCTCTGTCGTCAATGTTGTCAATGTCGTCATTGTCATCTATATCGTAAATGTCGTCAATGTCGTCAAAGTCGTCAAAGTCGTCAATATCGTCTATGTCGTCTTTGTCGTCAATGTCGTCAATGTCGTCTATGTCGTCAATGTCGTCAAAGTCGTCAAAGGCGTCAAAGTCGTCAATATCGTCTATGTCGTCTATGTAGTCAATGTCGTCAAAGACGTCTATGACGTCTAGTTCGTCAATGTCGTCAATGGCGTCTTTGTCGTCAATATCGTCATTGTCGTCAAAGTCGTCAATATCGTTTATGTCGTCTATATCGTCAATGTAGTCAATGTCGTCTATGTCGTCAATGTCGTCAATGTCGTCAATGTCGTCAAAGTCGTCAATATGGTCTATGTTGTCCATGTCGTCAATGTCGTCAATGTCGTCAAAGTAGTCTATGTCGTCAATGTCGGCAATGACGTCAATGTCGTCAATGTCTTCATTGCAGTCAATGTTGTCAATGTCATACATGTTGTCTATGTCATCTATGTCATCAAAGTCGTCAAAGTCGTCAAAGTCGTAAATATCGTCTATGTCGTCTATGTTGTCAATGTCGTCTATGTCGTCTATGTCGTCAAAGTCGTCAATGTCGTCTATGTCGTCAATGTCGTCAATGTCGTCAAAGTCGTCAATGTCGTCAATGTCGTCTATGTCGTCACTGTCGTCAATGTCGTCTATGCCGTCAATGTCGTCAAAGTCGTCCATGTCGTCAATGTCGTCAATGCTGTCGATGTTGTCAATGTCATACATGTTGTCTATGTCATCTACCTTGTCAATGTCGTCAAAGTCGTAAATATTGTCTATGTCGTCTATGTCGTCAATGTCGTCTATGTCGTCTATGTCGTCAATGTCGTCGATGTCGTCATTGTCGTCTATATCGTAAATGTCGTCAATGTCGTCAATGTCGTCAAAGTCGTCAAAGTCGTCAATATCGTCTATGTCGTCTATGTCGTCAATGTCGTCAATGTCGTCAAAGTCGTCTATGTTGTCAATATCGTCAATGTCGTCAATGTCGTCAAAGTCGTAAATATGGTCTACATCGTCTATGTCATCAATGTTGTCTGTGTCGTCAATGACGTCAATCTCGTCAAAGTCGTCAATATCGCCTATGTCGTCTATGTCGTCAATGTCGTCAATGTCGTCAATGTCATCAATATCGTCAATGTCGTCAATGTCGTCAAAGTCGTCAATATCGTCTATGTCGTCAATGTAGTCTATGTCGTCTATGTCGTCAATATCGTCTATGTCGTCAATGTCATCAATGTCGTCAATGTCGTCAATGTCGTCTATGTCGTCAATGTCGTTAATGTCATCAATGTCGTCAATATCGTCTATGCCGTCTATGTCATCAATGTCCTCTATGTCGTCAATGTCGTCAATATCGTCTATGTCGTCTATGTCGTCAATGTCGTCTATGTCGTCAATGTCGTTAATGTTGTCAATGTCGTCAATATCGTCTATGTCTACTATGTCGTCAATGTCGTCAATGTTGTCAATGTCGTCAAAGTCGTAAATATCGTCTACATCGTCTATGTGATCAATGTCGTCAGTGTCGTCAATGTCGTCAATGTCGTCAATGTCGTCAAAGTCGTCAATATCAACTATGTCTTCTATGTCGACAATGTCGTCAATGTCGTCTATGTCGTCAAGGTCATCAATGTCGTCTATGTCGTCAATATCGTAAATGTCGTCAATGTAGTCAATGTCGTCAATGTCGTCAATGACGTCTATGTCGTCAATGTCGTCAATGTCGTCAATGTCGTCAATGTCGTCAATGTCGTCAATGTCGTCAAAGTCGTCAAAGTCGTCAATATCGGTTATGTCGTCAATGTCGTCAATGTCGTCTATGTCGTCAATGTTGTCAAAGTCGTCTATATGGTCAATGTCGTCTATGTCGTCAATGTCGTAAATGTCGTCAAAGTAGTCTATGTCGTCAATGTCGGCAATGACGTCAATGTCGTCAATGTCTTCATTGCTGTCAATGTTGTCAATGTCATACATGTTGTCTATGTCATCTATGTCATCAATGTCGTCAATGACGTCAATGTCGTCAATGTCTTCATTGCTGTCAATGTTGTCAATGTCATACATGTTGTCTATGTCATCTATGTCGTCAAAGTCGTCAAAGTCGTAAATATCGTCTATGTCGTCTATGTTGTCAATGTCGTCTATGTCGTCTATGTCGTCAAAGTCGTCAATGTCGTCTATGTCGTCAATGTCGTCAATGTCGTCAAAGTCGTCAATGTTGTCAATGTCATACATGTTGTCTATGTCATCTATGTCATCAATGTCGTCAATGACGTCAATGTCGTCAATGTCTTCATTGCTGTCAATGTTGTCAATGTCATACATGTTGTGTATGTCATCTATGTCGTCAAAGTCGTCAAAGTCGTAAATATCGTCTATGTCGTCAATGTCGTCAATGTCGGCTATGCCGTCAATGTCGTCAATGTCGTCTATGTCGTCAATGTCGTCAATGCTGTCGATGTTGTCAATGTCATACATGTTGTCTAAGTCATCTACCTTGTCAATGTCGTCAAAGTCGGAAATATTGTCTATGTCGTCTATGTCGTCAATGTCGTCTATGTCGTCTATGTCGTCAATGTCGTCATTGTCGTCTATATCGTAAATGTCGTCAATGTCGTCAAAGTCGTCAAAGTCGTCAATATCGTCTCTGTCGTCTATGTCGTCAATGTCATCAATATCGTCAAAGTCGTCTATGTCGTCAATATCGTCAATGTCGTCAATGTCGTCAAAGTCGTAAATATGGTATACATCGTCTATGTCATCAATGTTGGCTGTGTCGTCAATGTCATACATGTTGTCTATGTCATCTATGTCGTCAAAGTCGTCAAAGTCGTCAAAGTCGTAAATATCGTCTATGTCGTCTATGTCGTCAATGTCGTCTATGTCGTCAATGTCGTTAATGTTGTCAATGTCGTCAATATCGTCAATGTCGTCTATGTCGTCAATATCGTCAATGTCGTCAATGTCGTGAATGTCGTCAATGACGTCTATGTCGTCAATGTCGTCAATGTCGTCAATGTCGTCAAAGTCGTCAAAGTCGTCAATATCGGTTATGTCGTCAATGTCGTCTATGTCGTCAATGTTGTCAAAGTCGTCTATATGGTCAATGTCGTCTATGTCGTCAATGTCGTAAATGTCGTCAAAGTAGTCTATGTCGTCAATGTCGGCAATGACGTCAATGTCCTCAATGTCTTCATTGCTGTCAATGTTGTCAATGTCATACATGTTGTCTATGTCATCTATGTCGTCAATGTCGTCAAAGTCGTAAATATCGTCTATGTCGTCTATGTCGTCAATATCGTCTATGTCGTCTTTGTCGTCAATGTCGTCAATGTCGTCTATGTCGTCAATGTCGTCAATTTCGTCAAAGGCGTCAAAGTCGTCAATATCGTCTATGTCGTCTATGTAGTCAATGTCGTCAAAGACGTCTATGTCGTCTAGTTCGTCAATGTCGTCAATGGCGTCTTTGTCGTCAATATCGTCATTGTCGTCAAAGTCGTCAATATCGTTTATGCCGTCTATATCGTCAATGTAGTCAATGTCGTCTATGTCGTCAATGTCGTCAATGTCGTCAAAGTCGTCAATATGGTCTATGTTGTCCATGTCGTCAATGTCGTCAATGTCGTCAAAGTAGTCTATGTCGTCAATGTCGGCAATGACGTCAATGTCGTCAATGTCTTGATTGCAGTCAATGTTGTCAATGTCATACATGTTGTCTATGTCATCTATGTCGTCAAAGTCGTCAAAGTCGTCAAAGTCGTAAATATCGTCTATGTCGTCTATGTTGTCAATGTCGTCTATGTCGTCTATGTCGTCAAAGTCGTAAATGTCGTCAATGTCGTCAAAGTCGTCAAAGTCGTCAATATCGTCTATGTCGTCTATGTCGTCAATGTCGTCAATGTCGTCAAAGTCGTCTATGTCGTCAATATCGTCAATGTCGTCAATGTCGTCAACGTCGTAAATATGGTCTACATCGTCTATGTCATCAATGTTGTCTGTGTCGTCAATGTCGTCAATCTCATCAAAGTCGTCAATATCGCCTATGTCGTCTATGTCGTCAATGTCGTCAATGTCGTCAATGTCATCAATATCGTCAATGTCGTCAATGTCGTCAAAGTCGTCAATATCGTCTATGTCGTCAATGTAGTCTATGTCGTCTATGTCGTCTATGTCGTCAATATCGTCTATGTCGTCAATGTCATCAATGTCGTCAATGTCGTCAATGTCGTCTATGTCGTCAATGTCGTTAATGTCATCAATGTCGTCAATATCGTCTATGCCGTCTATGTCATCAATGTCCTCTATGTCGTCAATGTCGTCAATATCGTCTATGTCGTCTATGTCGTCAATGTCGTCTATGTCGTCAATGTCGTTAATGTTGTCAATGTCGTCAATATCGTCTATGTCTACTATGTCGTCAATGTCGTCAATGTTGTCAATGTCGTCAAAGTCGTAAATATCGTCTACATCGTCTATGTGATCAATGTCGTCAGTGTCGTCAATGTCGTCAATGTCGTCAATGTCGTCAAAGTCGTCAATATCAACTATGTCTTCTATGTCGACAATGTCGTCAATGTCGTCTATGTCGTCAAGGTCGTCAATGTCGTCTATGTCGTCAATATCGTAAATGTCGTCAATGTCGTCAATGTCGTCAATGTCGTCAATGACGTCTATGTCGTCAATGTCGTCAATGTCGTCAATGTCGTCAATTTCGTCAATGTCGTCAAAGTCGTCAAAGTCGTCAATATCGGTTATGTTGTCAATGTCGTCAATGCCGTCTATGTCGTCAATGTTGTCAAAGTCGTCTATCTGGTCAATGTCGTCTATGTCGTCAATGTCGTAAATGTCGTCAAAGTAGTCTATGTCGTCAATGTCGGCAATGACGTCAATGTCGTCAATGTCTTCATTGCTGTCAATGTTGTCAATGTCATACATGTTGTCTATGTCATCTATGTCGTCAATGTCGTCAAAGTAGTAAATATCGTCTACGTCTTCTATGTCGTCAATGTCGTCTATGTCGTCTATGTCGTCAAAGTCGTCAATGTCGTCTATGTCGTCAATGTCGTCAATGTCGTCAAAGTCTTCAATATCGTCTATGTCGTCTATGTCGTCAATGTCGTCAATGTCGTCTATGTCGTCAATGTCGTCAATGTCGTCTATGCCGTCAATGTCGTCAATGTCGTCTATGTCGTCAATGTCGTCAATGCTGTCGATGTTGTCAATGTCATACATGTTGTCTATGTCATCTACCTTGTCAATGTCGTCAAAGTCGTAAATATTGTCTATGTCGTCTATGTCGTCAATGTCGTCTATGTCGTCTATGTCGTCAATGTCGTCAATGTCGTTCTTGTCATCTATTTTGTCAATGTCGTCAATGTTGTCAAAGTCGTCAAAGTCGTCAATATCGTCTATGTCGTCTATGTCGTCAATGTCGGCAATGTCGTCGTTGTCGTCTATGTCGTCAATATCGTCAAAGTCGTCAATATCGTCTATGTCGTCTATGTCGTCAATGCCGTCAATGTCGTAAAAATCGTCTATGTCGTCAATTTCATCAATATCGAAATTTTCGTCAATGTCATCAATGTCGTCAATGTCGTCAATTTCGTCTATGTCGTCTATGTCGTCAATGTTGGCTAGGTTATCAATGTCGTCAAAGTCGTCAAATCGTCTATGTCGTCTATGTCGTCAATGTCGTGAATGTCGTGAAAGTCGTCTATGTTTTCAATGACGTCAATGTCTTCAAAGCTGTCAATGTTGTCAATGTCATACATGTTGTCTATGTCATCTATGTCATCAATGTCGTCAATGACGTCAATGTCGTCAATGTCTTCATTGCTGTCAATGTTGTCAATGTCATACATGTTGTCTATGTCATCTATGTCGTCAAAGTCGTAAATATCGTCTATGTCGTCTATGTCGTCAATGTCGGCAATGTCGTCGATGTCGTCTATGTTGTCAATATAGTCAATGTCGTCAAAGTCGTCAATATCGTCTATGTCGTCTATTTTGTCAATGTCGTCAATGTTGTCAAAGTCGTCAAAGTCGTCAATATCGTCTATGTCGTCTATGTCGTCAATGTCGGCAATGTCGTCGATGTCGTCTATGTCGTCAATATCGTCAATGTCGTCAATGTCGTCAAAGTCGTAAATATGGTCTACATCGTCTATGTCATCAATGTCGTCCATGTCGTCAATGTTGTCCATCTCGTCAAAGTCGTCAATATCGTCTATGTCGTCTATGTCGTCAATGCCGTCAATGTCGTCAAGATCGTCTATGTCGTCAATTTCGTCAATATCGAAATTTTCGTCAATGTCATCAATGTCGTCAATGTCGTCAATTTCGTCTATGTCGTCTATGTCGTCAATGTTGGCTAGGTTATCAATGTCGTCAAAGTCGTCAAATCGTCTATGTCGTCTATGTCGTCAATGTCGTGAATGTCGTGAAAGTCGTCTATGTTTTCAATGACGTCAATGTCTTCAAACCTGTCAATGTTGTCAATGTCATACATGTTGTCTATGTCATCTATGTCATCAATGTCGTCCATGACGTCAATGTCGTCAATGTCTTCATTGCTGTCAATGTTGTCAATGTCATACATGTTGTCTATGTCATCTATGTCGTCAAAGTCGTCAAAGTCGTAAATATCGTCTATGTCGTCTATGTTGTCAATGTCGTCTATGTCGTCTATGTCGTCAAAGTCGTCAATGTCGTCTATGTCGTCAATGTCGTCAATGTCGTCAAAGTCGTCAATTTCGTCAATGTCGTCTATGTCGTCAATGTCGTCAATGTCGTCTATGCCGTCAATGTCGTCAATGTCGTCTATGTCGTCAATGTCGTTAATGCTGTCGATGTTGTCAATGTCATACATGTTGTCTATGTCATCAACCTTGTCAATGTCGTCAAAGTCGTAAATATTGTCTATGTCGTCTATGTCGTCAATGTCGTCTATGTCGTCTATGTCGTCAATGTTGTCAATGTCGTCATTGTCGTCTATATCGTAAATGTCGTCAATGTCGTCAAAGTCGTCAAAGTCGTCAATATCGTCTATGTCGTCTATGTCGTCAATGTCGTCAATGTCGTCAAAGTCGTCTATGTCGTCAATATCGTCAATGTCGTCAATGTCGTCAAAGTCGTAAATATGGTCTACATCGTCTATGTCATCAATGTTGTCTGTGTCGTCAATGTCGTCAATCTCGTCAAAGTCGTCAATATCGTCTATGTCGTCTATGTCGTCAATGTCGTCAATGTCGTCAATGTCATCAATATCGTCAATGTCGTCAATGTCGTCAAAGTCGTCAATATCGTCTATGTCGTCTATGTCGTCAATATCGTCTATGTCGTCAATGTCATCAATGTCGTCAATGTCGTCAATGTCGTCTATGTCGTCAATGTCGTTAATGTCATCAATGTCGTCAATATCGTCTATGCCGTCTATGTCATCAATGTCCTCTATGTCGTCAATGTCGTCAATATCGTCTATGTCGTCTATGTCGTCAATGTCGTCTATGTCGTCAATGTCGTTAATGTTGTCAATGTCGTCAATATCGTCAATGTCGTCTATGTCGTCAATATCGTCAATGTCGTCAATGTCGTGAATGTCGTCAATGACGTCTATGTCGTCAATGTTGTCAATGTCGTCAAAGTCGTCAAAGTCGTCAATATCGGTTATGTCGTCAATGTCGTCAATGTCGTCTATGTCGTCAATGTTGTCAAAGTCGTCTATATGGTCAATGTCGTCTATGTCGTCAATGTCGTAAATGTCGTCAAATTAGTCTATGTCGTCTTTGTCGTCAATGTCGTCAATGTCGTCTATGTCGTCAATGTCGTCAAAGTCGTCAAAGGCGTCAAAGTCGTCAATATCGTCTATGTCGTCTATGTAGTCAATGTCGTCAAAGACGTCTATGACGTCTAGTTCGTCAATGTCGTCAATGGCGTCTTTGTCGTCAATATCGTCATTGTCGTCAAAGTCGTCAATATCGTTTAAGTCGTCTATATCGTCAATGTAGTCAATGTCGTCTATGTCGTCAATGTCGTCAATGTCGTCAATGTCGTCAAAGTCGTCAATATGGTCTATGTTGTCCATGTCGTCAATGTCGTCAATGTCGTCAAAGTAGTCTATGTCGTCAATGTCGGCAATGACGTCAATGTCGTCAATGTCTTCATTGCAGTCAATGTTGTCAATGTCATACATGTTGTCTATGTCATCTATGTCATCAAAGTCGTCAAAGTCGTCAAAGTCGTAAATATCGTCTATGTCGTCTATGTTGTCAATGTCGTCTATGTCGTCTATGTCGTCAAAGTCGTCAATGTCGTCTATGTCGTCAATGTCGTCAATGTCGTCAAAGTCGTCAATGTCGTCAATGTCGTCTATGTCGTCACTGTCGTCAATGTCGTCTATGCCGTCAATGTCGTCAAAGTCGTCCATGTCGTCAATGTCGTCAATGCTGTCGATGTTGTCAATGTCATACATGTTGTCTATGTCATCTACCTTGTCAATGTCGTCAAAGTCGTAAATATTGTCTATGTCGTCTATGTCGTCAATGTCGTCTATGTCGTCTATGTCGTCAATGTCGTTGATGTCGTCATTGTCGTCTATATCGTAAATGTCGTCAATGTCGTCAAAGTCGTCAAAGTCGTCAATATCGTCTATGTCGTCTATGTCGTCAATGTCGTCAATGTCGTCAAAGTCGTCTATGCTGTCAATATCGTCAATGTCGTCAATGTCGTCAAAGTCGTAAATATGGTCTACATCGTCTATGTCATCAATGTTGTCTGTGTCGTCAATGACGTCAATCTCGTCAAAGTCGTCAATATCGCCTATGTCGTCTATGTCGTCAATGTCGTCAATGTCGTCAATGTCATCAATATCGTCAATGTCGTCAATGTCGTCAAAGACGTCAATATCGTCTATGTCGTCAATGTAGTCTATGTCGTCTATGTCGTCAATATCGTCTATGTCGTCAATGTCATCAATGTCGTCAATGTCGTCAATGTCGTCTATGTCGTCAATGTCGTTAATGTCATCAATGTCGTCAATATCGTCTATGCCGTCTGTCATCAATGTCCTCTATGTCGTCAATGTCGTCAATATCGTCTATGTCGTCTATGTCGTCAATGTCGTCTATGTCGTCAATGTCGTTAATGTTGTCAATGTCGTCAATATCGTCTATGTCTTCTATGTCGTCAATGTCGTCAATGTTGTCAATGTCGTCAAAGTCGTAAATATCGTCTACATCGTCTATGTGATCAATGTCGTCAGTGTCGTCAATGTCGTCAATGTCGTCAATGTCGTCAAAGTCGTCAATATCAACTATGTCTTCTATGTCGACAATGTCGTCAATGTCGTCTATGTCGTCAAGGTCGTCAATGTCGTCTATGTCGTCAATATCGTAAATGTCGTCAATGTCGTCAATGTCGTCAATGTCGTCAATGACGTCTATGTCGTCAATGTCGTCAATGTCGTCAATGTCGTCAATGTCGTCAATGTCGTCAATGTCGTCAATGTCGTCAAAGTCGTCAAAGTCGTCAATATCGGTTATGTCGTCAATGTCGTCAATGTCGTCTATGTCGTCAATGTTGTCAAAGTCGTCTATATGGTCAATGTCGTCTATGTCGTCAATGTCGTAAATGTCGTCAAAGTAGTCTATGTCGTCAATGTCGGCAATGACGTCAATGTCGTCAATGTCTTCATTGCTGTCAATGTTGTCAATGTCATACATGTTGTCTATGTCATCTATGTCGTCAAAGTCGTCAAAGTCGTAAATATCGTCTATGTCGTCTATGTTGTCAATGTCGTCTATGTCGTCTATGTCGTCAAAGTCGTCAATGTCGTCTATGTCGTCAATGTCGTCAATGTCGTCAAAGTCGTCAATGTTGTCAATGTCATACATGTTGTCTATGTCATCTATGTCATCAATGTCGTCAATGACGTCAATGTCGTCAATGTCTTCATTGCTGTCAATGTTGTCAATGTCATACATGTTGTGTATGTCATCTATGTCGTCAAAGTCGTCAAAGTCGTAAATATCGTCTATGTCGTCAATGTCGTCAATGTCGGCTATGCCGTCAATGTCGTCAATGTCGTCTATGTCGTCAATGTCGTCAATGCTGTCGATGTTGTCAATGTCATACATGTTGTCTAAGTCATCTACCTTGTCAATGTCGTCAAAGTCGGAAATATTGTCTATGTCGTCTATGTCGTCAATGTCGTCTATGTCGTCTATGTCGTCAATGTCGTCATTGTCGTCTATATCGTAAATGTCGTCAATGTCGTCAAAGTCGTCAAAGTCGTCAATATCGTCTCTGTCGTCTATGTCGTCAATGTCATCAATATCGTCAAAGTCGTCTATGTCGTCAATATCGTCAATGTCGTCAATGTCGTCAAAGTCGTAAATATGGTATACATCGTCTATGTCATCAATGTTGGCTGTGTCGTCAATGTCATACATGTTGTCTATGTCATCTATGTCGTCAAAGTCGTCAAAGTCTTCAAAGTCGTAAATATCGTCTATGTCGTCTATGTCGTCAATGTCGTCTATGTCGTCAATGTCGTTAATGTTGTCAATGTCGTCAATATCGTCAATGTCGTCTATGTCGTCAATATCGTCAATGTCGTCAATGTCGTGAATGTCGTCAATGACGTCTATGTCGTCAATGTCGTCAATGTCGTCAAAGTCGTCAAAGTCGTCAATATCGGTTATGTCGTCAATGTCGTCTATGTCGTCAATGTTGTCAAAGTCGTCTATATGGTCAATGTCGTCTATGTCGTCAATGTCGTAAATGTCGTCAAAGTAGTCTATGTCGTCAATGTCGGCAATGACGTCAATGTCCTCAATGTCTTCATTGCTGTCAATGTTGTCAATGTCATACATGTTGTCTATGTCATCTATGTCGTCAATGTCGTCAAAGTCGTAAATATCGTCTATGTCGTCTATGTCGTCAATATCGTCTATGTCGTCTTTGTCGTCAATGTCGTCAATGTCGTCTATGTCGTCAATGTCGTCAATTTCGTCAAAGGCGTCAAAGTCGTCAATATCGTCTATGTCGTCTATGTAGTCAATGTCGTCAAAGACGTCTATGTCGTCTAGTTCGTCAATGTCGTCAATGGCGTCTTTGTCGTCAATATCGTCATTGTCGTCAAAGTCGTCAATATCGTTTATGCCGTCTATATCGTCAATGTAGTCAATGTCGTCTATGTCGTCAATGTCGTCAATGTCGTCAATGTCGTCAAAGTCGTCAATATGGTCTATGTTGTCCATGTCGTCAATGTCGTCAATGTCGTCAAAGTAGTCTATGTCGTCAATGTCGGCAATGACGTCAATGTCGTCAATGTCTTGATTGCAGTCAATGTTGTCAATGTCATACATGTTGTCTATGTCATCTATGTCGTCAAAGTCGTCAAAGTCGTCAAAGTCGTAAATATCGTCTATGTCGTCTATGTTGTCAATGTCGTCTATGTCGTCTATGTCGTCAAAGTCGTAAATGTCGTCAATGTCGTCAAAGTCGTCAAAGTCGTCAATATCGTCTATGTCGTCTATGTCGTCAATGTCGTCAATGTCGTCAAAGTCTTCTATGTCGTCAATATCGTCAATGTCGTCAATGTCGTCAACGTCGTAAATATGGTCTACATCGTCTATGTCATCAATGTTGTCTGTGTCGTCAATGTCGTCAATCTCATCAAAGTCGTCAATATCGCCTATGTCGTCTATGTCGTCAATGTCGTCAATGTCGTCAATGTCATCAATATCGTCAATGTCGTCAATGTCGTCAAAGTCGTCAATATCGTCTATGTCGTCAATGTAGTCTATGTCGTCTATGTCGTCTATGTCGTCAATATCGTCTATGTCGTCAATGTCATCAATGTCGTCAATGTCGTCAATGTCGTCTATGTCGTCAATGTCGTTAATGTCATCAATGTCGTCAATATCGTCTATGCCGTCTATGTCATCAATGTCCTCTATGTCGTCAATGTCGTCTATATCGTCTATGTCGTCTATGTCGTCAATGTCGTCTATGTCGTCAATGTCGTTAATGTTGTCAATGTCGTCAATATCGTCTATGTCTACTATGTCGTCAATGTCGTCAATGTTGTCAATGTCGTCAAAGTCGTAAATATCGTCTACATCGTCTATGTGATCAATGTCGTCAGTGTCGTCAATGTCGTCAATGTCGTCAATGTCGTCAAAGTCGTCAATATCAACTATGTCTTCTATGTCGACAATGTCGTCAATGTCGTCTATGTCGTCAAGGTCGTCAATGTCGTCTATGTCGTCAATATCGTAAATGTCGTCAATGTCGTCAATGTCGTCAATGTCGTCAATGACGTCTATGTCGTCAATGTCGTCAATGTCGTCAATGTCGTCAATTTCGTCAATGTCGTCAAAGTCGTCAAAGTCGTCAATATCGGTTATGTTGTCAATGTCGTCAATGCCGTCTATGTCGTCAATGTTGTCAAAGTCGTCTATATGGTCAATGTCGTCTATGTCGTCAATGTCGTAAATGTCGTCAAAGTAGTCTATGTCGTCAATGTCGGCAATGACGTCAATGTCGTCAATGTCTTCATTGCTGTCAATGTTGTCAATGTCATACATGTTGTCTATGTCATCTATGTCGTCAATGTCGTCAAAGTAGTAAATATCGTCTACGTCTTCTATGTCGTCAATGTCGTCTATGTCGTCTATGTCGTCAAAGTCGTCAATGTCGTCTATGTCGTCAATGTCGTCAATGTCGTCAAAGTCTTCAATATCGTCTATGTCGTCTATGTCGTCAATGTCGTCAATGTCGTCTATGTCGTCAATGTCGTCAATGTCGTCTATGCCGTCAATGTCGTCAATGTCGTCTATGTCGTCAATGTCGTCAATGCTGTCGATGTTGTCAATGTCATACATGTTGTCTATGTCATCTACCTTGTCAATGTCGTCAAAGTCGTAAATATTGTCTATGTCGTCTATGTCGTCAATGTCGTCTATGTCGTCTATGTCGTCAATGTCGTCAATGTCGTTCTTGTCGTCTATTTTGTCAATGTCGTCAATGTTGTCAAAGTCGTCAAAGTCGTCAATATCGTCTATGTCGTCTATGTCGTCAATGTCGGCAATGTCGTCGTTGTCGTCTATGTCGTCAATATCGTCAAAGTCGTCAATATCGTCTATGTCGTCTATGTCGTCAATGCCGTCAATGTCGTAAAAATCGTCTATGTCGTCAATTTCATCAATATCGAAATTTTCGTCAATGTCATCAATGTCGTCAATGTCGTCAATTTCGTCTATGTCGTCTATGTCGTCAATGTTGGCTAGGTTATCAATGTCGTCAAAGTCGTCAAAGTCGTCAAATCGTCTATGTCGTCTATGTCGTCAATGTCGTGAATGTCGTGAAAGTCGTCTATGTTTTCAATGACGTCAATGTCTTCAAAGCTGTCAATGTTGTCAATGTCATACATGTTGTCTATGTCATCTATGTCATCAATGTCGTCAATGACGTCAATGTCGTCAATGTCTTCATTGCTGTCAATGTTGTCAATGTCATACATGTTGTCTATGTCATCTATGTCGTCAAAGTCGTAAATATCGTCTATGTCGTCTATGTCGTCAATGTCGGCAATGTCGTCGATGTCGTCTATGTTGTCAATATAGTCAATGTCGTCAAAGTCGTCAATATCGTCTATGTCGTCTATTTTGTCAATGTCGTCAATGTTGTCAAAGTCGTCAAAGTCGTCAATATCGTCTATGTCGTCTATGTCGTCAATGTCGGCAATGTCGTCGATGTCGTCTATGTCGTCAATATCGTCAATGTCGTCAATGTCGTCAAAGTCGTAAATATGGTCTACATCGTCTATGTCATCAATGTCGTCCATGTCGTCAATGTTGTCCATCTCGTCAAAGTCGTCAATATCGTCTATGTCGTCTATGTCGTCAATGCCGTCAATGTCGTCAAGATCGTCTATGTCGTCAATTTCGTCAATATCGAAATTTTCGTCAATGTCATCAATGTCGTCAATGTCGTCAATTTCGTCTATGTCGTCTATGTCGTCAATGTTGGCTAGGTTATCAATGTCGTCAAAGTCGTCAAATCGTCTATGTCGTCTATGTCGTCAATGTCGTGAATGTCGTGAAAGTCGTCTATGTTTTCAATGACGTCAATGTCTTCAAACCTGTCAATGTTGTCAATGTCATACATGTTGTCTATGTCATCTATGTCATCAATGTCGTCCATGACGTCAATGTCGTCAATGTCTTCATTGCTGTCAATGTTGTCAATGTCATACATGTTGTCTATGTCATCTATGTCGTCAAAGTCGTCAAAGTCGTAAATATCGTCTATGTCGTCTATGTTGTCAATGTCGTCTATGTCGTCTATGTCGTCAAAGTCGTCAATGTCGTCTATGTCGTCAATGTCGTCAATGTCGTCAAAGTCGTCAATTTCGTCAATGTCGTCTATGTCGTCAATGTCGTCAATGTCGTCTATGCCGTCAATGTCGTCAATGTCGTCTATGTCGTCAATGTCGTTAATGCTGTCGATGTTGTCAATGTCATACATGTTGTCTATGTCATCAACCTTGTCAATGTCGTCAAAGTCGTAAATATTGTCTATGTCGTCTATGTCGTCAATGTCGTCTATGTCGTCTATGTCGTCAATGTTGTCAATGTCGTCATTGTCGTCTATATCGTAAATGTCGTCAATGTCGTCAAAGTCGTCAAAGTCGTCAATATCGTCTATGTCGTCTATGTCGTCAATGTCGTCAATGTCGTCAAAGTCGTCTATGTCGTCAATATCGTCAATGTCGTCAATGTCGTCAAAGTCGTAAATATGGTCTACATCGTCTATGTCATCAATGTTGTCTGTGTCGTCAATGTCGTCAATCTCGTCAAAGTCGTCAATATCGTCTATGTCGTCTATGTCGTCAATGTCGTCAATGTCGTCAATGTCATCAATATCGTCAATGTCGTCAATGTCGTCAAAGTCGTCAATATCGTCTATGTCGTCTATGTCGTCAATATCGTCTATGTCGTCAATGTCATCAATGTCGTCAATGTCGTCAATGTCGTCTATGTCGTCAATGTCGTTAATGTCATCAATGTCGTCAATATCGTCTATGCCGTCTATGTCATCAATGTCCTCTATGTCGTCAATGTCGTCAATATCGTCTATGTCGTCTATGTCGTCAATGTCGTCTATGTCGTCAATGTCGTTAATGTTGTCAATGTCGTCAATATCGTCAATGTCGTCTATGTCGTCAATATCGTCAATGTCGTCAATGTCGTGAATGTCGTCAATGACGTCTATGTCGTCAATGTTGTCAATGTCGTCAAAGTCGTCAAAGTCGTCAATATCGGTTATGTCGTCAATGTCGTCAATGTCGTCTATGTCGTCAATGTTGTCAAAGTC
Organism: Locusta migratoria; assembly: GCA_026315105.1. NCBI lineage: Eukaryota > Metazoa > Arthropoda > Insecta > Orthoptera > Acrididae > Locusta > Locusta migratoria. Next base: position 1,430,560 of record JAOYRU010000517.1, read on the forward strand.
GTCTATATGGTCAATGTCGTCTATGTCGTCAATGTCGTAAATGTCGTCAAATTAGTCTATGTCGTCTTTGTCGTCAATGTCGTCAATGTCGTCTATGTCGTCAATGTCGTCAAAGTCGTCAAAGGCGTCAAAGTCGTCAATATCGTCTATGTCGTCTATGTAGTCAATGTCGTCAAAGACGTCTATGACGTCTAGTTCGTCAATGTCGTCAATGGCGTCTTTGTCGTCAATATCGTCATTGTCGTCAAAGTCGTCAATATCGTTTAAGTCGTCTATATCGTCAATGTAGTCAATGTCGTCTATGTCGTCAATGTCGTCAATGTCGTCAATGTCGTCAAAGTCGTCAATATGGTCTATGTTGTCCATGTCGTCAATGTCGTCAATGTCGTCAAAGTAGTCTATGTCGTCAATGTCGGCAATGACGTCAATGTCGTCAATGTCTTCATTGCAGTCAATGTTGTCAATGTCATACATGTTGTCTATGTCATCTATGTCATCAAAGTCGTCAAAGTCGTCAAAGTCGTAAATATCGTCTATGTCGTCTATGTTGTCAATGTCGTCTATGTCGTCTATGTCGTCAAAGTCGTCAATGTCGTCTATGTCGTCAATGTCGTCAATGTCGTCAAAGTCGTCAATGTCGTCCATGTCGTCAATGTCGTCAATGCTGTCGATGTTGTCAATGTCATACATGTTGTCTATGTCATCTACCTTGTCAATGTCGTCAAAGTCGTAAATATTGTCTATGTCGTCTATGTCGTCAATGTCGTCTATGTCGTCTATGTCGTCAATGTCGTTGATGTCGTCATTGTCGTCTATATCGTAAATGTCGTCAATGTCGTCAAAGTCGTCAAAGTCGTCAATATCGTCTATGTCGTCTATGTCGTCAATGTCGTCAATGTCGTCAAAGTCGTCTATGCTGTCAATATCGTCAATGTCGTCAATGTCGTCAAAGTCGTAAATATGGTCTACATCGTCTATGTCATCAATGTTGTCTGTGTCGTCAATGACGTCAATCTCGTCAAAGTCGTCAATATCGCCTATGTCGTCTATGTCGTCAATGTCGTCAATGTCGTCAATGTCATCAATATCGTCAATGTCGTCAATGTCGTCAAAGTCGTCAATATCGTCTATGTCGTCAATGTAGTCTATGTCGTCTATGTCGTCAATATCGTCTATGTCGTCAATGTCATCAATGTCGTCAATGTCGTCAATGTCGTCTATGTCGTCAATGTCGTTAATGTCATCAATGTCGTCAATATCGTCTATGCCGTCTGTCATCAATGTCCTCTATGTCGTCAATGTCGTCAATATCGTCTATGTCGTCTATGTCGTCAATGTCGTCTATGTCGTCAATGTCGTTAATGTTGTCAATGTCGTCAATATCGTCTATGTCTTCTATGTCGTCAATGTCGTCAATGTTGTCAATGTCGTCAAAGTCGTAAATATCGTCTACATCGTCTATGTGATCAATGTCGTCAGTGTCGTCAATGTCGTCAATGTCGTCAATGTCGTCAAAGTCGTCAATATCAACTATGTCTTCTATGTCGACAATGTCGTCAATGTCGTCTATGTCGTCAAGGTCGTCAATGTCGTCTATGTCGTCAATATCGTAAATGTCGTCAATGTCGTCAATGTCGTCAATGTCGTCAATGACGTCTATGTCGTCAATGTCGTCAATGTCGTCAATGTCGTCAATGTCGTCAATGTCGTCAATGTCGTCAATGTCGTCAAAGTCGTCAAAGTCGTCAATATCGGTTATGTCGTCAATGTCGTCAATGTCGTCTATGTCGTCAATGTTGTCAAAGTCGTCTATATGGTCAATGTCGTCTATGTCGTCAATGTCGTAAATGTCGTCAAAGTAGTCTATGTCGTCAATGTCGGCAATGACGTCAATGTCGTCAATGTCTTCATTGCTGTCAATGTTGTCAATGTCATACATGTTGTCTATGTCATCTATGTCATCAATGTCGTCAATGACGTCAATGTCGTCAATGTCTTCATTGCTGTCAATGTTGTCAATGTCATACATGTTGTCTATGTCATCTATGTCGTCAAAGTCGTCAAAGTCGTAAATATCGTCTATGTCGTCTATGTTGTCAATGTCGTCTATGTCGTCTATGTCGTCAAAGTCGTCAATGTCGTCTATGTCGTCAATGTCGTCAATGTCGTCAAAGTCGTCAATGTTGTCAATGTCATACATGTTGTCTATGTCATCTATGTCATCAATGTCGTCAATGACGTCAATGTCGTCAATGTCTTCATTGCTGTCAATGTTGTCAATGTCATACATGTTGTGTATGTCATCTATGTCGTCAAAGTCGTCAAAGTCGTAAATATCGTCTATGTCGTCAATGTCGTCAATGTCGGCTATGCCGTCAATGTCGTCAATGTCGTCTATGTCGTCAATGTCGTCAATGCTGTCGATGTTGTCAATGTCATACATGTTGTCTAAGTCATCTACCTTGTCAATGTCGTCAAAGTCGGAAATATTGTCTATGTCGTCTATGTCGTCAATGTCGTCTATGTCGTCTATGTCGTCAATGTCGTCATTGTCGTCTATATCGTAAATGTCGTCAATGTCGTCAAAGTCGTCAAAGTCGTCAATATCGTCTATGTCGTCTATGTCGTCAATGTCATCAATATCGTCAAAGTCGTCTATGTCGTCAATATCGTCAATGTCGTCAATGTCGTCAAAGTCGTAAATATGGTATACATCGTCTATGTCATCAATGTTGTCTGTGTCGTCAATGTCATACATGTTGTCTATGTCATCTATGTCGTCAAAGTCGTCAAAGTCGTCAAAGTCGTAAATATCGTCTATGTCGTCTATGTTGTCAATGTCGTCTATGTCGTCTATGTCGTCAAAGTCGTCAATGTCGTCTATGACGTCAATGTCGTCAATGTCGTCAAAGTCGTCAATGTCGTCAATGTCGTCTATGTCGTCAATGTCGTCAATGTCGTCTATGCCGTCAATGTCGTCAATGTCGTCCATGTCGTCAATGTCGTCAATGCTGTAGATGTTGTCAATGTCATACATGTTGTCTATGTCATCTACCTTGTCAATGTCGTCAAAGTCGTAAATATTGTCTATGTCGTCTATGTCGTCAATGTCGTCTATGTCGTCTATGTCGTCAATGTCGTCAATGTCGTCATTGTCGTCTATATCGTAAATGTCGTCAATGTCGTCAAAGTCGTCAAAGTCGTCAATATCGTCTATGACGTCTATGTCGTCAATGTCGTCAATGTCGTCAAAGTCGTCTATGTCGTCAATATCGTCAATGTCGTCAATGTCGTCAAAGTCGTAAATATGGTCTACATCGTCTATGTCATCAATGTTGTCTGTGTCGTCAATGTCGTCAATCTCGTCAAAGTCGTCAATATCGCCTATGTCGTCTATGTCGTCAATGTCGTCAATGTCATCAATATCGTCAATGTCGTCAATGTCGTCAAAGTCGTCAATATCGTCTATGTCGTCAATGTAGTCTATGTCGTCTATGTCGTCTATGTCGTCAATATCGTCTATGTCGTCAATGTCATCAATGTCGTCAATGTCGTCAATGTCGTCTATGTCGTCAATGTCGTTAATGTCATCAATGTCGTCAATATCGTCTATGCCGTCTATGTCATCAATGTCCTCTATGTCGTCAATGTCGTCAATATCGTCTATGTCGTCTATGTCGTCAATGTCGTCTATGTCGTCAATGTCGTTAATGTTGTCAATGTCGTCAATATCGTCTATGTCTTCTATGTCGTCAATGTCGTCAATGTTGTCAATGTCGTCAAAGTCGTAAATATCGTCTACATCGTCTATGTGATCAATGTCGTCAGTGTCGTCAATGTCGTCAATGTCGTCAATGTCGTCAAAGTAGTCAATATCAACTATGTCTTCTATGTCGACAATGTCGTCAATGTCGTCTATGTCGTCAAGGTCGTCAATGTCGTCTATGTCGTCAATATCGTAAATGTCGTCAATGTCGTCAATGTCGTCAATGTCGTCAATGACGTCTATGTCGTCAATGTCGTCAATGTCGTCAATGTCGTCAATGTCGTCAATGTCGTCAAAGTCGTCAAAGTCGTCAATATCGGTTATGTCGTCAATGTCGTCAATGTCGTCTATGTCGTCAATGTTGTCAAAGTCGTCTATATGGTCAATGTCGTCTATGTCGTCAATGTCGTAAATGTCGTCAAAGTAGTCTATGTCGTCAATGTCGGCAATGACGTCAATGTCGTCAATGTCTTCATTGCTGTCAATGTTGTCAATGTCATACATGTTGTCTATGTCATCTATGTCATCAATGTCGTCAATGACGTCAATGTCGTCAATGTCTTCATTGCTGTCAATGTTGTCAATGTCATACATGTTGTCTATGTCATCTATGTCGTCAAAGTCGTCAAAGTCGTCAATATCGTCTATGACGTCTATGTCGTCAATGTCGTCAATGTCGTCAAAGTCGTCTATGTCGTCAATATCGTCAATGTCGACAATGTCGTCAAAGTCGTAAATATGGTCTACATCGTCTATGTCATCAATGTTGTCTGTGTCGTCAATGTCGTCAATCTCGTCAAAGTCGTCAATATCGCCTATGTCGTCTATGTCGTCAATGTCGTCAATGTCATCAATATCGTCAATGTCGTCAATGTCGTCAAAGTCGTCAATATCGTCTATGTCGTCAATGTAGTCTATGTCGTCTATGTCGTCTATGTCGTCAATATCGTCTATGTCGTCAATGTCATCAATGTCGTCAATGTCGTCAATGTCGTCTATGTCGTCAATGTCGTTAATGTCATCAATGTCGTCAATATCGTCTATGCCGTCTATGTCATCAATGTCCTCTATGTCGTCAATGTCGTCAATATCGTCTATGTCGTCTATGTCGTCAATGTCGTCTATGTCGTCAATGTCGTTAATGTTGTCAATGTCGTCAATATCGTCTATGTCTTCTATGTCGTCAATGTCGTCAATGTTGTCAATGTCGTCAAAGTCGTAAATATCGTCTACATCGTCTATGTGATCAATGTCGTCAGTGTCGTCAATGTCGTCAATGTCGTCAATGTCGTCAAAGTCGTCAATATCAACTATGTCTTCTATGTCGACAATGTCGTCAATGTCGTCTATGTCGTCAAGGTCGTCAATGTCGTCTATGTCGTCAATATCGTAAATGTCGTCAATGTCGTCAATGTCGTCAATGTCGTCAATGACGTCTATGTCGTCATTGTCGTCAATGTCGTCAATGTCGTCAATGTCGTCAATGTCGTCAAAGTCGTCAAAGTCGTCAATATCGGTTATGTCGTCAATGTCGTCAATGTCGTCTATGTCGTCAATGTTGTCAAAGTCGTCTATATGGTCAATGTCGTCTATGTCGTCAATGTCGTAAATGTCGTCAAAGTAGTCTATGTCGTCAATGTCGGCAATGACGTCAATGTCGTCAATGTCTTCATTGCTGTCAATGTTGTCAATGTCATACATGTTGTCTATGTCATCTATGTCATCAATGTCGTCAATGATGTCAATGTCGTCAATGTCTTCATTGCTGTCAATGTTGTCAATGTCATACATGTTGTCTATGTCATCTATGTCGTCAAAGTCGTCAAAGTCGTAAATATCGTCTATGTCTTCTATGTTGTCAATGTCGTCTATGTCGTCTATGTCGTCAAAGTCGTCAATGTCGTCTATGTCGTCAATGTCGTCCATGTCGTCAAAGTCGTCAATGTTGTCAATGTCATACATGTTGTCTATGTCATCTATGTCATCAATGTCGTCAATGACGTCAATGTCGTCAATGTCTTCATTGGTGTCAATGTTGTCAATGTCATACATGTTGTCTATGTCATCTATGTCGTCAAAGTCGTCAAAGTCGTAAATATCGTCTATGTCGTCAATGTCGTCAATGTCGGCTATGCCGTCAATGTCGTCAATGTCGTCTATGTCGTCATTGTCGTCAATGCTGTCGATGTTGTCAATGTCATACATGTTGTCTATGTCATCTACCTTGTCAATGTCGTCAAAGTCGTAAATATTGTCTATGTCGTCTATGTCGTCAATGTCGTCTATGTCGTCTATGTCGTCATTGTCGTCAATGTCGTCATTGTCCTCTATATCGTAAATGTCGTCAATGTCGTCAAAGTCGTCAAAGTCGTCAATATCGTCAAAGTCGTCTATGTCGTCAATATCGTCAATGTCATCAATGTCGTCAAAGTCGTAAATATGGTCTACATCGTCTATGTCATCAATGTTGTCTGTGTCGTCAATGTCGTCAATCTCGTCAAAGTCGTCTATATCGTCTATGTCGTCTATGTCGTCAATGTCGTCAATGTCGTCAATGTCGTCTATGTCGTCAATGTCGTCAATGTCGTCTATGCTGTCAATGTCGTCAATGTCGTCTATGTCGTCAATGTCGTCAATGCTGTCGATGTTGTCAATGTCATACATGTTGTCTATGTCATCTACCTTGTGAATATCGTCAAAGTCGTAAATATCGTCTATGTCGTCTATGTCGTCAATGTCGTCTATGTCGTCTATGGCGTCAATGTCGTCAATGTCGTCATTGTCGTCTATATCGTAAATATCATCTATGTCGTCAATGTCGTCAATATCGTCAAAGTCGTCTATGTCGTCAATATCGTCAATGTCGTCAATGTCGTCAAAGTCGTAAATATGGTCTACATCGTCTATGTCATCAATGTTGTCTGTGTCGTCAATGTCGTCAATCTCGTCAAAGTCATCAATATCGTCTATGTCGTCTATGTCGTCAATGTCGTCAATGTCGTCAATGTCATCAATATCGTCAATGTCGTCAATGTCGTCAAAGTCGTCAATGTCGTCTATGTCGTCAATGTCGTCTATGTCGTCTATGTCGTATATGTCGTCAATATCGTCTATGTCGTCAATGTCATCAATGTCGTCAATGTCGTCAATGTCGTCTATGTCGTCAATGTCGTTAATGTCATCAATGTTGTCAATACCGTCTAAGCCGTCTATGTCATCAATGTCCTCTATGTCGTCAATGTCGTTAATATCGTCTATGTCGTCTATGTCGTCAATGTCGTCTATGTCGTCAATATCGTCAATGTCGTCAATGTCGTGAATGTCGTCAATGACGTCTATGTCGTCAATGTCGTCAATGTCGTCAATGTCGACAAAGTCGTCAAAGTCGTCAATATCGGTTATGTCGTCAATGTCGTCAATGTCGTCTATGTCGTCAATGTTGTCAAAGTCGTCTATATGGTCAATGTCGTCTATGTCGTCAATGTCGTAAATGTCGTCAAAGTAGTCTATGTCGTCAATGTCGGCAATGACGTCAATGTCCTCAATGTCTTCATTGCTGTCAATGTTGTCAATGTCATACATGTTGTCTATGTCATCTATGTCGTCAATGTCGTCAAAGTCGTAAAATATCGTCTATGTCGTCTATGTCGTCAATGTCGTCTATGTCGTCTATGTCGTCAAGGTCGTCAATGTCGTCTATGTCGTCAATGTCGTCAATGTTATCAAAGTCGTCAATATCGTCTATGTCGTGTAAGTCGTCAATGTCGTCAATGTCGTCTATGTCGTCAATGTCGTCAATGTCGTCTATGCTGTCAAAGTCGTCAATGTCGTCTATGTCGTCAATGTCGTCAATGCTGTCGATGTTGTCAATGACATACATGTTGTCTATGTCATCTACCTTGTGAATATCGTCAAAGTCGTAAATATCGTCTATGTCGTCTATGTCGTCAATGTCGTCTATGTCGTCTATGGCGTCAATGTCGTCAATGTCGTCATTGTCGTCTATATCGTCAATGTCGTCAATGTCGTCAAAGTCGTCAAAGTCGTCAATATCGTCTATGTCGTCTATGTCGTCAATGTCGTCAATGTCGTCAAAGTCGTCTATGTCGTCAATATCGTCAATGTCGTCAATGTCGTCAAAGTCGTAAATATGGTCTACATCGTCTATGTCATCAATGTCGTCTATGTCGTCAATGTCGTTAATATCGTAAATTACGTCAATATCGTCTATATCGTCTATGTCGTCAATGTTGTCTATGTCGTCAATGTCGTCAATGTCGTCTATGTCTTCAATATCGTCAATGTCGTCAAATTCGTCAATATCGTCTATGTCGCCTATGTCGTCATTGTCGTCTATATCGCCAATGTCGTCAATGTCGTCAATGACGTCAATGTCGTCAATGTCGTCAAAGTCGTAAATATCGTCTATGTCGTCTTTGTCGTCAATGTCGTCAATGTCGTCTATGTCGCAATGTCGTCAATGTCGTCAAAGGCGTCAAAGTCGTCAATATCGTCTATGTAGTCAATGTCGTCAAAGACGTCTATGTCGTCTAGTTCGTCAATGTCGTCAATGGCGTCTTTGTCGTCAATATCGTCATTGTCGTCACAGTCGTCAATATCGTTTATATCGTCTATATCGTCAATGTAGTCAATGTCGTCTATGTCGTCAATGTCGTCAAAGTCGTCAATGTCGTCAAAGTCGTCAATATGGTCTATGTTATCCATGTCGGCAATGTCGTCGATGTCGTCAAAGTAGTCTATGTCGTAAATGTCGGCAATGACGTCAATGTCGTCAATGTCTTCATTGCTGTCAATGTTGTCAATGTCATACATGTTGTCTATGTCATCTATGTCGTCAAAGTCGTCAAAGTCGTCAAAGTCGTCAATGTCGTCTATGTCGTCAATGTCGTCAATGTCGTCTATGTCGTCAATGGCGTCAATGTCGTCTATGTCGTCAATGTCGTCAATGCTGTCGATGTTGTCAATGTCATACATGTTGTCTATGTCATCTACCTTGTCAATGTCGTCAAAGTCGTAAATATTGTCTATGTCGTCTATGTCGTCAATGTCGTCTATGTCGTCTATGTCGTCTATGTCGTCTATGTTGTCAATGTCTTCTATGTCGTCTATGTCGTCAAAGTCGTCAATGTCGTCTATGTCGTCAATGTCGTCAATGTCGCCAAAGTCGTCAATGTCGTCAATGTCGTCTATGTCTTCAATGTCGTCAATGTCGTCTATGTCGTCAATGTCGTCAATGTCGTCTATGTCGTCAATGTCGTCAATGCTGTCGATGTTGTCAATGTCATACATGTTGTCTATGTCATCTACCTTGTCAATGTCGTCAAAGTCGTAAATATTGTCTATGTCGTCTATGTCGTCAATGTCGTCTATGTCGTCTATGCCGTCAATGTCGTCAATGTCGTCATTGTCGTCTATATCGTAAATGTCGTCAATGTCGTCAAAGTCGTCAAAGTCGTCAATATCGTCTATGTCGTCTATGTCGTCAATGTCGTCAATGTCGTCAATGTCGTCAAAGTCGTCTATGTCGTCAATATCGTCAATGTCGTCAATGTCATCAAAGTCGTAAATATGGTCTACATCGTCTATGTCATCAATGTTGTCTGTGTCGTCAATGTCGTCAATCTCGTCAAAGTCGTCAATATCGCCTATGTCGTCTATGTCGTCAATGTCGTCAATGTCGTCAATGTCATCAATATCGTCAATGTCGTCAATGTCGTCTATGTCGTCAATATCGTCAATGTCGTCTATGTCGTCAATGTCGTTAATGTCATCAATGTCGTCAATATCGTCTATGCCGTCTATGTCATCAATGTCCTCTATGTCGTCAATGTCGTCAATATCGTCTATGTCGTCTGTGTCGTCAATGTCGTCTATGTCGTCAATGTCGTTAATGTTGTCAATGTCGTCAATATCGTCTATGTCGTCTATGTCGTCAATGTCGTCAATGTTGTCAATGTCGTCAAAGTCGTAAATATCGTCTACATCGTCTATGTGATCAATGTCGTCAGTGTCGTCAATGTCGTCAATGTCGTCAATGTCGTCAAAGTCGTCAATATCAACTATGTCTTCTATGTCGACAATGTCGTCAATGTCGTCTATGTCGTCAAGGTCGTCAATGTCATCTATGTTGTCAATATCATAAATGTCGTCAATGTCGTCAATGTCGTCAAATTCGTCAATGACGTCTATGTCGTCAATGTCGTCAATGTCGACAATGTCGTCAATGCCGTCAATGTCGTCAATGTCGTCAAAGTCGTCAAAGTCGTCAATATCGGTTATGTCGTCAATGTCGTCAATGTCGTCTATGTCGTCAATGTTGTCAAAGTCGTCTATATGGTCAATGTCGTCTATGTCGTCAATGTCGTAAATGTCGTCAAAGTAGTCTATGTCGTCAATGTCGGCAATGACGTCAATGTCGTCAATGTCTTCATTGCTGTCAATGTTGTCAATGTCATACATGTTGTCTATGTCATCTATGTCGTCAATGTCGTCAAAGTAGTAAATATCGTCTACGTCTTCTATGTCGTCAATGTCGTCTATGTCGTCTATGTCGTCAAAGTCGTCAATGTCGTCTATGTCGTCAATGACGTCAATGTCGTCAAAGTCGTCAATATCGTCTATGTCGTCTATGTCGTCAATGTCGTCAATGTCGTCTATGTCGTCAATGTCGTCAATGTCGTCTATGCCGTCAATGTCGTCAATGTCGTCTATGTCGTCAATGTCGTCAATGCTGTCGATGTTGTCAATGTCATACATGTTGTCTATGTCATCTACCTTGTCACTGTCGTCAAAGTCGTAAATATTGTCTATGTCATCTATGTCGTCAATGTCGTCTATGTCGTCTATGTCGTCAATGTCGTCAATGTCGTACTTGTCGTCTATTTTGTCAATGTCGTCAATGTTGTCAAAGTCGTCAATATCGTCTATGTCGTCTATGTCGTCAATGTCGGCAATGTCGTCGATGTCGTCTATGTCGTCAATATCGTCAATGTCGTCAATGTCGTCAAAGTCGTAAATATGGTCTACATCGTCTATGTCATCAATGTCGTCTGTTTCGTCAATGTCGTCAATCTCGTCAAAGTCGTCAATATCGTCTATGTCGTCTATGTCGTCAATGCCGTCAATGTCGTCAAAATCGTCTATGTCGTCAATTTCGTCAATATCGAAATTTTCGTCAATGTCATCAATGTCGTCAATGTCGTCAATTTCGTCTATGTCGTCTATGTCGTCAATGTTGGCTAGGTTATCAATGTCGTCAAAGTCGTCAAATCGTCTATGTCGTCTATGTCGTCAAAGTCGTGAATGTCGTCTATGTCGTCAATGTCGTCAATGTCGTCAAAGTCGTCAATGTTGTCAATGTCATACATGTTGTCTATGTCATCTATGTCATCAATGTCGTCAATGACGTCAATGTCGTCAATGTCTTCATTGCTGTCAATGTTGTCAATGTCATACATGTTGTCTATGTCATCTATGTCGTCAAAGTCGTCAAAGTCGTAAATATCGTCTACGTCGTCAATGTCGTCAATGTCGGCTATGCCGTCAATGTCGTCAATGTCGTCTATGTCGTCAAAGTCGTCAATGCTGTCGATGTTGTCAATGTCATACATGTTGTCTATGTCATCTACCTTGTCAATGTCGTCAAAGTCGTAAATATTGTCTATGTCGTCTATGTCGTCAATGTCGTCTATGTCGTCTATGTCGTCAATGTCGTCAATGTCGTCATTGTCGTCTATATCGTAAATGTCGTCAATGTCGTCAAAGTCGTCAAAGTCGTCAATATCGTCTATGTCGTCAATGTCGTCTATGTCGTCTATGTCGTCTATGTCGTCAATTTCGTCTATGTCGTCAATGTCGTCAATGTCGTCAAAGTCGTCTATGTCGTCAATATCGTCAATGTCGTCAATGTCGTCAAAGTCGTAAATATGGTCTACATCGTCTATGTCATCAATGTTGTCTGTGTCGTCAATGTCGTCAATCTCGTCAAAGTCGTCAATATCGTCAATGTCGTCTATGTCGTCAATGTCGTCAATGTCGTCAATGTCATCAATATCGTCAATGTCGACAATGTCGTCAAAGTCGTCAATATCGTCTATGTCGTCAATGTCGTCTATGTCGTCTATGTCGTCTATGTCGTCTATGTCGTCAATATCGTCTATGTCGTCAATGTCATCAATGTCGTCAATGTCGTCTATGTCGTCAATGTCGTTAATGTCATCAATGTCGTCAATATCGTCTATGCCGTCTATGTCATCAATTTCCTCTATGTCGTCAATGTCGTCAATATCGTCTATGTCGTCTATGTCGTCAATGTCGTCTATGTCGTCAATGTCGTTAATGTTGTCAATGTCGTCAATATCGTCAATGTCGTCTATGTCGTCAATATCGTCAATGTCGTCAATGTCGTGAATGTCGTCAATGACGTCTATGTCGTCAATGTCGTCAATGTCGTCAAAGTCGTCAAAGTCGTCAATATCGGTTATGTCGTCAATGTCGTCTATGTCGTCAATGTTGTCAAAGTCGTCTACATGGTCAATGTCGTCTATGTCGTCAATGTCGTAAATGTCGTCAAAGTAGTCTATGTCGTCAATGTCGGCAATGACGTCAATGTCCTCAATGTCTTCATTGCTGTCAATGTTGTCAATGTCATACATGTTGTCTATGTCATCTATGTCGTCAATGTCGTCAAAGTCGTAAATATCGTCTATGTCGTCTATGTCGTCAATATCGTCTATGTCGTCTTTGTCGTCAATGTCGTCAATGTCGACTATGTCGTCAATGTCGTCAATTTCGTCAAAGGCGTCAAAGTCGTCAATATCGTCTATGTCGTCTATGTAGTCAATGTCGTCAAAGACGTCTATGTCGTCTAGTTCGTCAATGTCGTCAATGGCGTCTTTGTCGTCAATATCGTCATTGTCGACAAAGTCGTCAATATCGTTTATGTCGTCTATATCGTCAATGTAGTCAATGTCGTCTATGTCGTCAATGTCGTCAATGTCGTCAATGTCGTCAAAGTCGTCAATATGGTCTATGTTGTCCATGTCGTCAATGTCGTCAATGTCGTCAAAGTAGTCTATGTCGTCAATGTCGGCAATGACGTCAATGTCGTCAATGTCTTGATTGCAGTCAATGTTGTCAATGTCATACATGTTGTCTATGTCATCTATGTCGTCAAAGTCGTCAAAGTCGTCAAAGTCGTAAATATCGTCTATGTCGTCTATGTTGTCAATGTCGTCTATGTCGTCTATGTCGTCAAAGTCGTAAATGTCGTCAATGTCGTCAAAGTCGTCAAAGTCGTCAATATCGTCTATGTCGTCTATGTCGTCAATGTCGTCAATGTCGTCAAAGTCGTCTATGTCGTCAATATCGTCAATGTCGTCAATGTCGTCAACGTCGTAAATATGGTCTACATCGTCTATGTCATCAATGTTGTCTGTGTCGTCAATGTCGTCAATCTCGTCAAAGTCGTCAATATCGCCTATGTCGTCTATGTCGTCAATGTCGTCAATGTCGTCAATGTCATCAATATCGTCAATGTCGTCAATGTCGTCAAAGTCGTCAATATCGTCTATGTCGTCAATGTAGTCTATGTCGTCTATGTCGTCTGTCGTCAATATCGTCTATGTCGTCAATGTCATCAATGTCGTCAATGTCGTCAATGTCGTCTATGTCGTCAATGTCGTTAATGTCATCAATGTCGTCAATATCGTCTATGCCGTCTATGTCATCAATGTCCTCTATGTCGTCAATGTCGTCAATATCGTCTATGTCGTCTATGTCGTCAATGTCGTCTATGTCGTCAATGTCGTTAATGTTGTCAATGTCGTCAATATCGTCTATGTCTTCTATGTCGTCAATGTCGTCAATGTTGTCAATGTTGTCAAAGTCGTAAATATCGTCTACATCGTCTATGTGATCAATGTCGTCAGTGTCGTCAATGTCGTCAATGGCGTCAATGTCGTCAAAGTCGTCAATATCAACTATGTCTTCTATGTCGACAATGTCGTCAATGTCGTCTATGTCGTCAAGTTCGTCAATGTCGTCTATGTCGTCAATATCGTAAATGTCGTCAATGTCGTCAATGTCGTCAATGTCGTCAATGACGTCTATGTCGTCAATGTCGTCAATGTCGTCAATGTCGTCAATTTCGTCAATGTCGTCAAAGTCGTCAAAGTCGTCAATATCGGTTATGTTGTCAATGTCGTCAATGCCGTCTATGTCGTCAATGTTGTCAAAGTCGTCTATATGGTCAATGTCGTCTATGTCGTCAATGTCGTAAATGTCGTCAAAGTAGTCTATGTCGTCAATGTCGGCAATGACGTCAATGTCGTCAATGTCTTCATTGCTGTCAATGTTGTCAATGTCATACATGTTGTCTATGTCATCTATGTCGTCAAAGTCGTAAATATCGTCTATGTCGTCTATGTCGTCAATGTCGGCAATGTCGTCGATGTCGTCTATGTCGTCAATATAGTCAATGTCGTCAAAGTCGTCAATATCGTCTATGTCGTCTATTTTGTCAATGTCGTCAATGTTGTCAAAGTCGTCAAAGTCGTCAATATCGTCTATGTCGTCTATGTCGTCAATGTCGGCAATGTCGTCGATGTCGTCTATGTCGTCAATATCGTCAATGTCGTCAATGTCGTCAAAGTCGTAAATATGGTCTACATCGTCTATGTCATCAATGTCGTCTGTGTCGTCTATGTCGTCAATCTCGTCAAAGTCGTCAATATCGTCTATGTCGTCTATGTCGTCAATGCCGTCAATGTCGTCAAAATCGTCTATGTCGTCAATTTCGTCAATATCGAAATTTTCGTCAATGTCATCAATGTCGTCAATGTCGTCAATTTCGTCTATGTCGTCTATGTCGTCAATGTTGGCTAGGTTATCAATGTCGTCAAAGTCGTCAAATCGTCTATGTCGTCTATGTCGTCAATGTCGTGAATGTCGTGAAAGTCGTCTATGTTTTCAATGACGTCAATGTCTTCAAAGCTGTCAATGTTGTCAATGTCATACATGTTGTCTATGTCATCTATGTCATCAATGTCGTCCATGACGTCAATGTCGTCAATGTCTTCATTGCTGTCAATGTTGTCAATGTCATACATGTTGTCTATGTCATCTATGTCGTCAAAGTCGTCAAAGTCGTAAATATCGTCTATGTCGTCTATGTTGTCAATGTCGTCTATGTCGTCTATGTCGTCAAAGTCGTCAATGTCGTCTATGTCGTCAATGTCGTCAATGTCGTCTATGCCGTCAATGTCGTCAATGTCGTCTATGTCGTCAATGTCGTTAATGCTGTCGATGTTGTCAATGTCATACATGTTGTCTATGTCATCTACCTTGTCAATGTCGTCAAAGTCGTAAATATTGTCTATGTCGTCTATGTCGTCAATGTCGTCTATGTCGTCTATGTCGTCAATGTTGTCAATGTCGTCATTGTCGTCTATATCGTAAATGTCGTCAATGTCGTCAAAGTCGTCAAAGTCGTCAATATCGTCTATGTCGTCTATGTCGTCAATGTCGTCAATGTCGTCAAAGTCGTCTATGTCGTCAATATCGTCAATGTCGTCAATGTCGTCAAAGTCGTAAATATGGTCTACATCGTCTATGTCATCAATGTTGTCTGTGTCGTCAATGTCGTCAATCTCGTCAAAGTCGTCAATATCGTCTATGTCGTCTATGTCGTCAATGTCGTCAATGTCGTCAATGTCATCAATATCGTCAATGTCGTCAATGTCGTCAAAGTCGTCAATATCGTCTATGTCGTCAATGTAGTCTATGTCGTCTATGTCGTCAATATCGTCTATGTCGTCAATGTCATCAATGTCGTCAATGTCGTCAATGTCGTCTATGTCGTCAATGTCGTTAATGTCATCAATGTCGTCATATCGTCTATGCCGTCTATGTCATCAATGTCCTCTATGTCGTCAATGTCGTCAATATCGTCTATGTCGTCTATGTCGTCAATGTTGTCTATGTCGTCAATGTCGTTAATGTTGTCAATGTCGTCAATATCGTCTATGTCTTCTATGTCGTCAATGTCGTCAATGTTGTCAATGTCGTCAAAGTCGTAAATATCATCTACATCGTCTATGTGATCAATGTCGTCAGTGTCGTCAATGTCGTCAATGTCGTCAATGTCGTCAAAGTCGTCAATATCAACTATGTCTTCTATGTCGACAATGTCGTCAATGTCGTCTATGTCGTCAAGGTCGTCAATGTCGTCTATGTCGTCAATATCGTAAATGTCGTCAATGTCGTCAATGTCGTCAATGTCGTCAATGACGTCTATGTCGTCAATGTCGTCAATGTCGTCAATGTCGTCAATGTCGTCAATGTCGACAATGTCGTCAAAGTCGTCAAAGTCGTCAATATCGGTTATGTCGTCAATGTCGTCAATGTCGTCTATGTCGTCAATGTTGTCAAAGTCGTCTATATGGTCAATGTCGTCTATGTCGTCAATGTCGTAAATGTCGTCAAAGTAGTCTATGTCGTCAATGTCGGCAATGACGTCAATGTCGTCAATGTCTTCATTGCTGTCAATGTTGTCAATGTCATACATGTTGTCTATGTCATCTATGTCATCAATGTCGTCAATGACGTCAATGTCGTCAATGTCTTCATTGCTGTCAATGTTGTCAATGTCATACATGTTGTCTATGTCATCTATGTCGTCAAAGTTGTCAAAGTCGTAAATATCGTCTATGTCGTCTATGTTGTCAATGTCGTCTATGTCGTCTATGTCGTCAAAGTCGTCAATGTCTATGTCGTCAATGTCGTCAATGTCGTCAAAGTCGTCAATGTTGTCAATGTCATACATGTTGTCTATGTCATCTATGTCATCAATGTCGTCAATGACGTCAATGTAGTCAATGTCTTCATTGCTGTCAATGTTGTCAATGTCATACATGTTGTGTATGTCATCTATGTCGTCAAAGTCGTCAAAGTCGTAAATATCGTCTATGTCGTCAATGTCGTCAATGTCGGCAATGCCGTCAATGTCGTCAATGTCGTCTATGTCGTCAATGTCGTCAATGCTGTCGATGTTGTCAATGTCATACATGTTGTCTAAGTCATCTACCTTGTCAATGTCGTCAAAGTCGGAAATATTGTCTATGTCGTCTATGTCGTCAATGTCGTCTATGTCGTCTATGTCGTCAATGTCGTCATTGTCGTCTATATCGTAAATGTCGTCAATGTCTTCAAAGTCGTCAAAGTCGTCAATATCGTCTATGTCGTCTATGTCGTCAATGTCATCAATATCGTCAAAGTCGTCTATGTCGTCAATATCGTCAATGTCGTCAATGTCGTCAAAGTCGTAAATATGGTATACATCGTCTATGTCATCAATGTTGTCTGTGTCGTCAATGTCATACATGTTGTCTATGTCATCTATGTCGTCAAAGTCGTCAAAGTCGTCAAAGTCGTAAATATCGTCTATGTCGTCTATGTTGTCTATGTCGTCTATGTCGTCTATGTCGTCAAAGTCGTCAATGTCGGCAATGACGTCAATGTCGTCAATGTCTTCATAGCTGTCAATGTTGTCAATGTCATACATGTTGTCTATGTCATCTATGTCGTCAATGTCGTCAAAGTCGTAAATATCGTCTATGTCGTCTATGTCGTCAATATCGTCTATGTCGTCTTTGTCGTCAATGTCGTCAATGTCGTCTATGTCGCAATGTCGTCAATGTCGTCAAAGGCGTCAAAGTCGTCAATATCGTCTATGTCGTCTATGTAGTCAATGTCGTCAAATACGTCTATGACGTCTAGTTCGTCAATGTCGTCAATGGCGTCTTTGTCGTCAATATCGTCATTGTCGACAAAGTCGTCAATATCGTTTATTTCGTCTATATCGTCAATGTAGTCAATGTCGTCTATGTCGTCAATGTCGTCAATGTCGTCAATGTCGTCAAAGTCGTCAATATGGTCTATGTTGTCCATGTCGTCAATGTCGTCAATGTCGTCAAAGTAGTCTATGTCGTCAATGTGGGCAATGACGTCAATGTCGTCAATGTCTTCATTGCAGTCAATGTTGTCAATGTCATACATGTTGTCTATGTCATCTATGTCATCAAAGTCGTCAAAGTCGTCAAAGTCGTAAATATCGTCTATGTCGTCTATGTTGTCAATGTCGTCTATGTCGTCTATGTCGTCAAAGTCGTCAATGTCGTCTATGTCGTCAATGTCGTCAATGTCGTCAAAGTCGTCAATGTCGTCAATGTCGTCTATGTCGTCACTGTCGTCAATGTCGTCTATGCCGTCAATGTCGTCAAAGTCGTCCATGTCGTCAATGTCGTCAATGCTGTCGATGTTGTCAATGTCATACATGTTGTCTATGTCATCTACCTTGTCAATGTCGTCAAAGTCGTAAATATTGTCTATGTCGTCTATGTCGTCAATGTCGTCTATGTCGTCTATGTCGTCAATGTCGTCGATGTCGTCATTGTCGTCTATATCGTAAATGTCGTCAATGTCGTCAAAGTCGTCAAAGTCGTCAATATCGTCTATGTCGTCTATGTCGTCAATGTCGTCAATGTCGTCAAAGTCGTCTATGTCGTCAATATCGTCAATGTCGTCAATGTCGTCAAAGTCGTAAATATGGTCTACATCGTCTATGTCATCAATGTTGTCTGTGTCGTCAATGACGTCAATCTCGTCAAAGTCTTCAATATCGCCTATGTCGTCTATGTCGTCAATGTCGTCAATGTCGTCAATGTCATCAATATCGTCAATGTCGTCAATGTCGTCAAAGTCGTCAATATCGTCTATGTCGTCAATGTAGTCTATGTCGTCTATGTCGTCAATATCGTCTATGTCGTCAATGTCATCAATGTCGTCAATGTCGTCAATGTCGTCTATGTCGTCAATGTCGTTAATGTCATCAATGTCGTCAATATCGTTTATGCCGTCTATGTCATCAATGTCCTCTATGTCGTCAATGTCGTCAATATCGTCTATGTCGTCTATGTCGTCAATGTCGTCTATGTCGTCAATGTCGTTAATGTTGTCAATGTCGTCAATATCGTCTATGTCTTCTATGTCGTCATTGTCGTCAATGTTGTCAATGTCGTCAAAGTCGTAAATATCGTCTACATCGTCTATGTGATCATGTCGTCAGTGTCGTCAATGTCGTCAATGTCGTCAATGTCGTCAAAGTCGTCATTATCAACTATGTCTTCTATGTCGACAATGTCGTCAATGTCGTCTATGTCGTCAAGGTCGTCAATGTCGTCTATGTCGTCAATATCGTAAATGTCGTCAATGTCGTCAGTGTCGTCAATGTCGTCAATGACGTCTATGTCGTCAATGTCGTCAATGTCGTCAATGTCGTCAATGTCGTCAATGTCGTCAATGTCGTCAAAGTCGTCAAAGTCGTCAATATCGGTTATGTCGTCAATGTCGTCAATGTCGTCTATGTCGTCAATGTTGTCAAAGTCGTCTATATGGTCAATGTTGTCTATGTCGTCAATGTCGTAAATGTCGTCAAAGTAGTCTATGTCGTCAATGTCGGCAATGACGTCAATGTCGTCAATGTCTTCATTGCTGTCAATGTTGTCAATGTCATACATGTTGTCTATGTCATCTATGTCATCAATGTCGTCAATGACGTCAATGTCGTCAATGTCTTCATTGCTGTCAATGTTGTCAATGTCATACATGTTGTCTATGTCATCTATGTCGTCAAAGTCGTCAAAGTCGTAAATATCGTCTATGTCGTCTATGTTGTCAATGTCGTCTATGTCGTCTATGTCGTCAAAGTCGTCAATGTCGTCTATGTCGTCAATGTCGTCAATGTCGTCAAAGTCGTCAATGTTGTCAATGTCATACATGTTGTCTATGTCATCTATGTCATCAATGTCGTCAATGACGTCAATGTCGTCAATGTCGTCAATGCTGTCGATGTTGTCAATGTCATACATGTTGTCTAAGTCATCTACCTTGTCAATGTCGTCAAAGTCGGATATATTGTCTATGTCGTCTATGTCGTCAATGTCGTCTATGTCGTCTATGTCGTCAATGTCGTCATTGTCGTCTATATCGTAAATGTCGTCAATGTCGTCAAAGTCGTCAAAGTCGTCAATATCGTCTATGTCGTCTATGTCGTCTATGTCGTCTATGTCGTCAATGTCGTCGATGTCGTCATTGTCGTCTATATCGTAAATGTCGTCAATGTCGTCAAAGTCGTCAAAGTCGTCAATATCGTCTATGTCGTCTATGTCGTCAATGTCGTCAATGTCGTCAAAGTCGTCTATGTCGTCAATATCGTCAATGTCGTCAATGTCGTCAAAGTCGTAAATATGGTCTACATCATCTATGTCATCAATGTTGTCTGTGTCGTCAATGACGTCAATCTCGTCAAAGTCGTCAATATCGCCTATGTCGTCTATGTCGTCAATGTCGTCAATGTCGTCAATGTCATCAATATCGTCAATGTCGTCAATGTCGTCAAAGTCGTCAATATCGTCTATGTCGTCAATGTAGTCTATGTCGTCTATGTCGTCAATATCGTCTATGTCGTCAATGTCATCAATGTCGTCAATGTCGTCAATGTCGTCTATGTCGTCAATGTCGTTAATGTCATCAATGTCGTCAATATCGTTTATGCCGTCTATGTCATCAATGTCCTCTATGTCGTCAATGTCGTCAATATCGTCTATGTCGTCTATGTCGTCAATGTCGTCTATGTCGTCAATGTCGTTAATGTTGTCAATGTCGTCAATATCGTCTATGTCTTCTATGTCGTCATTGTCGTCAATGTTGTCAATGTCGTCAAAGTCGTAAATATCGTCTACATCGTCTATGTGATCATGTCGTCAGTGTCGTCAATGTCGTCAATGTCGTCAATGTCGTCAAAGTCGTCATTATCAACTATGTCTTCTATGTCGACAATGTCGTCAATGTCGTCTATGTCGTCAAGGTCGTCAATGTCGTCTATGTCGTCAATATCGTAAATGTCGTCAATGTCGTCAGTGTCGTCAATGTCGTCAATGACGTCTATGTCGTCAATGTCGTCAATGTCGTCAATGTCGTCAATGTCGTCAATGTCGTCAATGTCGTCAAAGTCGTCAAAGTCGTCAATATCGGTTATGTCGTAAATGTCGTCAATGTCGTCTATGTCGTCAATGTTGTCAAAGTCGTCTATATGGTCAATGTTGTCTATGTCGTCAATGTCGTAAATGTCGTCAAAGTAGTCTATGTCGTCAATGTCGGCAATGACGTCAATGTCGTCAATGTCTTCATTGCTGTCAATGTTGTCAATGTCATACATGTTGTCTATGTCATCTATGTCATCAATGTCGTCAATGACGTCAATGTCGTCAATGTCTTCATTGCTGTCAATGTTGTCAATGTCATACATGTTGTCTATGTCATCTATGTCGTCAAAGTCGTCAAAGTCGTAAATATCGTCTATGTCGTCTATGTTGTCAATGTCGTCTATGTCGTCTATGTCGTCAAAGTCGTCAATGTCGTCTATGTCGTCAATGTCGTCAATGTCGTCAAAGTCGTCAATGTTGTCAATGTCATACATGTTGTCTATGTCATCTATGTCATCAATGTCGTCAATGACGTCAATGTCGTCAATGTCGTCAATGCTGTCGATGTTGTCAATGTCATACATGTTGTCTAAGTCATCTACCTTGTCAATGTCGTCAAAGTCGGATATATTGTCTATGTCGTCTATGTCGTCAATGTCGTCTATGTCGTCTATGTCGTCAATGTCGTCATTGTCGTCTATATCGTAAATGTCGTCAATGTCGTCAAAGTCGTCAAAGTCGTCAATATCGTCTATGTCGTCTATGTCGTCAATGTCATCAATATCGTCAAAGTCGTCTATGTCGTCAATATCGTCAATGTCGTCAATGTCGTCAAAGTCGTAAATATGGTATACATCGTCTATGTCATCAATGTTGTCTGTGTCGTCAATGTCATACATGTTGTCTATGTCATCTATGTCGTCAAAGTCGTCAAAGTCGTCAAAGTCGTAAATATCGTCTATGTCGTCTATGTTGTCAATGTCGTCTATGTCGTCTATGTCGTCAAAGTCGTCAATGTCGTCTATGACGTCAATGTCGTCAATGTCGTCAAAGTCGTCAATGTCGTCAATGTCGTCTATGTCGTCAATGTCGTCAATGTCGTCTATGCCGTCAATGTCGTCAATGTCGTCCATGTCGTCAATGTCGTCAATGCTGTCGATGTTGTCAATGTCATACATGTTGTCTATGTCATCTACCTTGTCAATGTCGTCAAAGTCGTAAATATTGTCTATGTCGTCTATGTCGTCAATGTCGTCTATGTCGTCTATGTCGTCAATGTCGTCAATGTCGTCATTGTCGTCTATATCGTAAATGTCGTCAATGTCGTCAAAGTCGTCAAAGTCGTCAATATCGTCTATGACGTCTATGTCGTCAATGTCGTCAATGTCGTCAAAGTCGTCTATGTCGTCAATATCGTCAATGTCGTCAATGTCGTCAAAGTCGTAAATATGGTCTACATCGTCTATGTCATCAATGTTGTCTGTGTCGTCAATGTCGTCAATCTCGTCAAAGTCGTCAATATCGCCTATGTCGTCTATGTCGTCAATGTCGTCAATGTCATCAATATCGTCAATGTCGTCAATGTCGTCAAAGTCGTCAATATCGTCTATGTCGTCAATGTAGTCTATGTCGTCTATGTCGTCTATGTCGTCAATATCGTCTATGTCGTCAATGTCATCAATGTCGTCAATGTCGTCAATGTCGTCTATGTCGTCAATGTCGTTAATGTCATCAATGTCGTCAATATCGTCTATGCCGTCTATGTCATCAATGTCCTCTATGTCGTCAATGTCGTCAATATCGTCTATGTCGTCAATGTCGTCAATGTCGTCAAAGTCGTAAATATGGTATACATCGTCTATGTCATCAATGTTGTCTGTGTCGTCAATGTCATACATGTTGTCTATGTCATCTATGTCGTCAAAGTCGTCAAAGTCGTCAAAGTCGTAAATATCGTCTATGTCGTCTATGTTGTCAATGTCGTCTATGTCGTCTATGTCGTCAAAGTCGTCAATGTCGTCTATGACGTCAATGTCGTCAATGTCGTCAAAGTCGTCAATGTCGTCAATGTCGTCTATGTCGTCAATGTCGTCAATGTCGTCTATGCCGTCAATGTCGTCAATGTCGTCCATGTCGTCAATGTCGTCAATGCTGTCAATGTCGTCAATATCGTCTATGTCTTCAATGTCGTCAATGTCGTCAATGTTGTCAATGTCGTCAAAGTCGTAAATATCGTCTACATCGTCTATGTGATCAATGTCGTCAGTGTCGTCAATGTCGTCAATGTCGTCAATGTCGTCAAAGTCGTCAATATCAACTATGTCTTCTATGTCGACAATGTCGTCAATGTCGTCTATGTCGTCAAGGTCGTCAATGTCGTCTATGTCGTCAATATCGTAAATGTCGTCAATGTCGTCAATGTCGTCAATGTCGTCAATGACGTCTATGTCGTCAATGTCGTCAATGTCGTCAATGTCGTCAATGTCGTCAATGTCGTCAAAGTCGTCAAAGTCGTCAATATCGGTTATGTCATCAATGTCGTCAATGTCGTCTATGTCGTCAATGTTGTCAAAGTCGTCTATATGGTCAATGTCGTCTATGTCGTCAATGTCGTAAATGTCGTCAAAGTAGTCTATGTCGTCAATGTCGGCAATGACGTCAATGTCGTCAATGTCTTCATTGCTGTCAATGTTGTCAATGTCATACATGTTGTCTATGTCATCTATGTCATCAATGTCGTCAATGACGTCATTGTCGTCAATGTCTTCATTGCTGTCAATGTTGTCAATGTCATACATGTTGTCTATGTCATCTATGTCGTCAAAGTCGTCAAAGTCGTAAATATCGTCTATGTCGTCTATGTTGTCAATGTCGTCTATGTCGTCTATGTCGTCAAAGTCGTCAATGTCGTCTATGTCGTCAAAGTCGTCCATGTCGTCAAAGTCGTCAATGTTGTCAATGTCATACATGTTGTCTATGTCATCTATGTCATCAATGTCGTCAATGACGTCAATGTCGTCAATGTCTTCATTGGTGTCAATGTTGTCAATGTCATACATGTTGTCTATGTCATCTATGTCGTCAAAGTCGTCAAAGTCGTAAATATCGTCTATGTCGTCAATGTCGTCAATGTCGGCTATGCCGTCAATGTCGTCAATGTCGTCTATGTCGTCATTGTCGTCAATGCTGTCGATGTTGTCAATGTCATACATGTTGTCTATGTCATCTACCTTGTCAATGTCGTCAAAGTCGTAAATATTGTCTATGTCGTCTATGTCGTCAATGTCGTCTATGTCGTCTATGTCATCATTGTCGTCAATGTCGTCATTGTCCTCTATATCGTAATTTTGTCGTCAATGTCGTCAAAGTCGTCAAAGTCGTCAATATCGTCAAAGTCGTCTATGTCGTCAATATCGTCAATGTCGTCAATGTCGTCAAAGTCGTAAATATGGTCTACATCGTCTATGTCATCAATGTTGTCTGTGTCGTCAATGTCGTCAATCTCGTCAAAGTCGTCAATATCGTCTATGTCGTCTATGTCGTCAATGTCGTCAATGTCGTCAATGTCGTCTATGTCGTCAATGTCGTCAATGTCGTCTATGCTGTCAATGTCGTCAATGTCGTCTATGTCGTCAATGTCGTCAATGCTGTCGATGTTGTCAATGTCATACATGTTGTCTATGTCATCTACCTTGTGAATATCGTCAAAGTCGTAAATATCGTCTATGTCGTCTATGTCGTCAATGTCGTCTATGTCGTCTATGGCGTCAATGTCGTCAATGTCGTCATTGTCGTCTATATCGTAAATATCATCTATGTCGTCAATGTCGTCAATATCGTCAAAGTCGTCTATGTCGTCAATATCGTCAATGTCGTCAATGTCGTCAAAGTCGTAAATATGGTCTACATCGTCTATGTCATCAATGTTGTCTGTGTCGTCAATGTCGTCAATCTCGTCAAAGTCGTCAATATCGTCTATGTCGTCTATGTCGTCAATGTCGTCAATGTCGTCAATGTCATCAATATCGTCAATGTCGTCAATGTCGTCAAAGTCGTCAATGTCGTCTATGTCGTCAATGTCGTCTATGTCGTCTATGTCGTATATGTCGTCAATATCGTCTATGTCGTCAATGTCATCAATGTCGTCAATGTCGTCAATGTCGTCTATGTCGTCAATGTCGTTAATGTCATCAATGTCGTCAATACCGTCTAAGCCGTCTATGTCATCAATGTCCTCTATGTCGTCAATGTCGTCAATATCGTCTATGTCGTCTATGTCGTCAATGTCGTCTATGTCGTCAATGTCGTTAATGTTGTCAATGTCGTCAATATCGTCAATGTCGTCTATGTCGTCAATATCGTCAATGTCGTCAATGTCGTGAATGTCGTCAATGACGTCTATGTCGTCAATGTCGTCAATGTCGTCAATGTCGACAAAGTCGTCAAAGTCGTCAATATCGGTTATGTCGTCAATGTCGTCAATGTCGTCTATGTCGTCAATGTTGTCAAAGTCGTCTATATGGTCAATGTCGTCTATGTCGTCAATGTCGTAAATGTCGTCAAAGTAGTCTATGTCGTCAATGTCGGCAATGACGTCAATGTCGTCAATGTCTTCATTGCTGTCAATGTTGTCAATGTCATACATGTTGTCTATGTCATCTATGTCGTCAATGTCGTCAAAGTCGTAAAATATCGTCTATGTCGTCTATGTCGTCAATGTCGTCTATGTCGTCTATGTCGTCAAAGTCGTCTATGTCGTCAATGTCGTCAATGTCGTCAAAGTCGTCAATATCGTCTATGTCGTGTAAGTCGTCAATGTCGTCAATGTCGTCTATGTCGTCAATGTCGTCAATGTCGTCTATGCTGTCAAAGTCGTCAATGTCGTCTATGTCGTCAATGTCGTCAATGCTGTCGATGTTGTCAATGTCATACATGTTGTCTATGTCATCTACCTTGTGAATATCGTCAAAGTCGTAAATATCGTCTATGTCGTCTATGTCGTCAATGTCGTCTATGTCGTCTATGGCGTCAATGTCGTCAATGTCGTCATTGTCGTCTATATCGTCAATGACGTCAATGTCGTCAAAGTCGTCAAAGTCGTCAATATCGTCTATGTCGTCTATGTCGTCAATGTCGTCAATGTCGTCAAAGTCGTCTATGTCGTCAATATCGTCAATGTCGTCAATGTCGTCAAAGTCGTAAATATGGTCTACATCGTCTATGTCATCAATGTCGTCTATGTCGTCAATGCCGTTAATATCGTAAATTACGTCAATATCGTCTATATCGTCTATGTCGTCAATGTTGTCTATGTCGTCAATGTCGTCAATGTCGTCTATGTCTTCAATATCGTCAATGTCGTCAAATTCGTCAATATCGTCTATGTCGCCTATGTCGTCATTGTCGTCTATATCGCCAATGTCGTCAATGTCGTCAATGACGTCAATGTCGTCAATGTCGTCAAAGTCGTAAATATGGTCTATGTCGTCTATGTCGTCAATATCGTCTATGTCGTCTTTGTCGACAATGTCGTCAATGTCGTCTATGTCGTCAATGTCGTCAATGTCGTCAAAGGCGTCAAAGTCGTCAATATCGTCTATGTCGTCTATGTAGTCAATGTCGTCAAAGACGTCTATGTCGTCTAGTTCGTCAATGTCGTCAATGGCGTCTTTGTCGTCAATATCGTCATTGTCTTCAAAGTCGTCAATATCGTTTATGTCGTCTATATGGTCAATGTAGTCAATGTCGTCTATGTCGTCAATGTCGTCAATGTCGTCAATGTCGTCAAAGTCGTCAATATGGTCTATGTTGTCCATGTCGTCAATGTCGTCAATGTCGTCAAAGTAGTCTATGTCGTCAATGTCGGCAATGACGTCAATGTCGTCAATGTCTTCATTGCAGTCAATGTTGTCAATGTCATACATGTTGTCTATGTCATCTATGTCGTCAAAGTCGTCAAAGTCGTAAATATCGTCTATGTCGTCTATGTTGTCAATGTCGTCTATGTCGTCTATGTCGTCAAAGTCGTCAATGTCGTCTATGTCGTCAATGTCGTCAAAGTCGTCAATGTCGTCAATGTCGTCTATGTCGTCAATGTCGTCAATGTCGTCTATGCCGTCAATGTCGTCAATGTCGTCCATGTCGTCAATGTCGTCAATGCTGTCGATGTTGTCAATGTCATACATGTTGTCTATGTCATCTACCTTGTCAATGTCGTCAAAGTCGTAAATATTGTCTATGTCGACTATGTCGTCAATGTGGTCTATGTCGTCTATTTCGTCAATGTCGTCAATGTCGTCATTGTCGTCTATATCGTAAATGTCGTCAATGTCGTCAAAGTCGTCAAAGTCGTCAATATCGTAAATGTCGTCTATGTCGTCAATGTCGTCAATGTCGTCAAAGTCGTCTATGTCGTCAATATCGTCAATGTCGTCAATGTCGTCAAAGTCGTAAATATGGTCTACATCGTCTATGTCATCAATGTTGTCTGTGTCGTCAATGTCGTCAATCTCGTCAAAGTCGTCAATATCGCCTATGTCGTCTATGTCGTCAATGTCGTCAATGTCGTCAATGTCATCAATATTGTCAATGTCGTCAATGTCGTCAAAGTCGTCAATATCGTCTATGTCGTCAATGTAGTCTATGTCGTCTATGTCGTCAATATCGTCTATGTCGTCAATGTCATCAATGTCGTCAATGTCGTCAATGTCGTCTATGTCGTCAATGTCGTTAATGTCATCAATGTCGTCAATATCGTCTATGCCGTCTATGTCATCAATGTCCTCTATGTCGTCAATGTCGTCAATATCGTCTATGTCGTCTATGTCGTCAATGTCGTCTATGTCGTCAATGTCGTTAATGTTGTCAATGTCGTCAATATCGTCTATGTCTTCTATGTCGTCAATGTCGTCAATGTTGTCAATGTCGTCAAAGTCGTAAATATCGTCTACATCGTCTATGTGATCAATGTCGTCAGTGTCGTCAATGTCGTTAATGTCGTCAATGTCGTCAAAGGCGTCAATATCAACTATGTCTTCTATGTCGACAATGTCGTCAATGTCGTCTATGTCGTCAAGGTCGTCAATGTCGTCTATGTCGTCAATATCGTAAATGTCGTCAATGTCGTCAATGTCGTCAATGTCGTCAATGACGTCTATGTCGTCAATGTCGTCAATGTCGTCAATGTCGTCAATGTCGTCAATGTCGTCAATGTCGTCAATGTCGTCAAAGTCGTCAAAGTCGTCAATATCGGTTATGTCGTCAATGTCGTCAATGTCGTCTATGTCGTCAATGTTGTCAAAGTCGTCTATATGGTCAATGTCGTCTATGTCGTCAATGTCGTAAATGTCGTCAAAGTAGTCTATGTCGTCAATGTCGGCAATGACGTCAATGTCGTCAATGTCTTCATTGCTGTCAATGTTGTCAATGTCATACATGTTGTCTATGTCATCTATGTCATCAATGTCGTCAATGACGTCAACGTCGTCAATGTCTTCATTGCTGTCAATGTTGTCAATGTCATACATGTTGTCTATGTCATCTATGTCGTTAAAGTCGTCAAAGTCGTAAATATCGTCTATGTCGTCTATGTTGTCAATGTCGTCTATGTCGACTATGTCGTCAAAGTCGTCAATGTCGTCTATGTCGTCAATGTCGTCAATGTCGTCAAAGTCGTCAATGTTGTCAATGTCATACATGTTGTCTATGTCATCTATGTCATCAATGTCGTCAATGACGTCAATGTCGTCAATGTCTTCATTGCTGTCAATGTTGTCAATGTCATACATGTTGTCTATGTCATCTATGTCGTCAAAGTCGTCAAAGTCGTAAATATCGTCTATGTCGTCAATGTCGTCAATGTCGGCTATGCCGTCAATTTCGTCAATGTCGTCTATGTCGTCAATGTCGTCAATGCTGTCGATGTTGTCAATGTCATACATGTTGTCTATGTCATCTACCTTGTCAATGTCGTCAAAGTCGTAAATATTGTCTATGTCGTCTATGTCGTCAATGTCGTCTATGTCGTCTATGTCGTCAATGTCGTCAATGTCGTCATTGTCGTCTATATCGTAAATGTCGTCAATGTCGTCAAAGTCGTCAAAGTCGTCAATATCGTCTATGTCGTCTATGTCGTCAATGTCGTCAATATCGTCAAAGTCGTCTATGTCGTCAATATCGTCAATGTCGTCAATGTCGTCAAAGTCGTAAATATGGTCTACATCGTCGATGTCATCAATGTTGTCTGTGTCGTCAATGTCGTCAATCTCGTCAAAGTCGTCAATATCGTCTATGTCGTCTATGTCGTCAATATCGTCAATGTCGTCAATATCGTTTATGTCGTCAATGTCGTCAATGTCGTAAATATCGTCTATGTCGTCTAAGTCGTCAATGTCGTCTATGTCGTCTATGGCGTCAATCTCGTCAATGTCGTCATTGTCGTCTATATCGTCAATGTCGTCAATGTCGTCAAAGACGTCAAAGTCGTCAATATCTTCTATGTCGTCTATGTCGTCAATGTCGTCAATGTCGTCAAAGTCGTCTATGTCGTCAATATCGTCAATGTCGTCAATGTCGTCAAAGTCGTAAATATGGTCTACATCGTCTATGTCATCAATGTCGTCTATGTCGTCAATGTCGTTAATGTCGTAAATTACGTCAATATCGTCTATATCGTCTATGTCGTCAATGTTGTCTATGTCGTCAATGTCGTCAATGTCGTCTATGTCGTCAATATCGTCAATGTCGTCAAAATCGTCAATATCATCTATGTCGCCTATGTCGTCAATGTCGTCTATGTCGCCAATGTCGTCAATGTCGTCAATGTCGTCAATGTCGTCAATGTCGTCAAAGTCGTAAATATCGTCTATGTCGTCTATGTCGTCAATATCGTCTATGTCGTCTTTGTCGTCAATGTCGTCAATGTCGTCTATGTCGCAATGTCGTCAATGTCGTCAAAGGCGTCAAAGTCGTCAATATCGTCTATGTAGTCAATGTCGTCAAAGACGTCTATGTCGTCTAGTTCGTCAATGTCGTCAATGGCGTCTTTGTCGTCAATATCGTCATTGTCGTCACAGTCGTCAATATCGTTTATATCGTCTATATCGTCAATGTAGTCAATGTCGTCTATGTCGTCAATGTCGTCAATGTCGTCAATGTCGTCAAAGTCGTCAATATGGTCTATGTTATCCATGTCGTCAATGTCGTCGATGTCGTCAAAGTAGTCTATGTCGTCAATGTCGGCAATGACGTCAATGTCGTCAATGTCTTCATTGCTGTCAATGTTGTCAATGTCATACATGTTGTCTATGTCATCTATGTCGTCAAAGTCGTCAAAGTCGTCAAAGTCGTCAATGTCGTCTATGTCGTCAATGTCGTCAATGTCGTCTATGTCGTCAATGGCGTCAATGTCGTCTATGTCGTCAATGTCGTCAATGCTGTCGATGTTGTCAATGTCATACATGTTGTCTATGTCATCTACCTTGTCAATGTCGTCAAAGTCGTAAATATTGTCTATGTCGTCTATGTCGTCAATGTCGTCTATGTCGTCTATGTCGTCTATGTCGTCTATGTTGTCAATGTCTTCTATGTCGTCTATGTCGTCAAAGTCGTCAATGTCGTCTATGTCGTCAATGTCGTCAATGTCGCCAAAGTCGTCAATGTCGTCAATGTCGTCTATGTCTTCAATGTCGTCAATGTCGTCTATGTCGTCAATGTCGTCAATGTCGTCTATGTCGTCAATGTCGTCAATGCTGTCGATGTTGTCAATGTCATACATGTTGTCTATGTCATCTACCTTGTCAATGTCGTCAAAGTCGTAAATATTGTCTATGTCGTCTATGTCGTCAACGTCGTCTATGTCGTCTATGCCGTCAATGTCGTCAATGTCGTCATTGTCGTCTATATCGTAAATGTCGTCAATGTCGTCAAAGTCGTCAAAGTCGTCAATATCGTCTATGTCGTCTATGTCGTCAATGTCGTCAATGTCGTCAAAGTCGTCTATGTCGTCAATATCGTCAATGTCGTCAATGTCATCAAAGTCGTAAATATGGTCTACATCGTCTAAGTCATCAATGTTGTCTGTGTCGTCAATGTCGTCAATCTCGTCAAAGTCGTCAATATCGCCTATGTCGTCTATGGCGTCAATGTCGTCAATGTCGTCAATGTCATCAATATCGTCAATGTCGTCAATGTCGTCTATGTCGTCAATATCGTCAATGTCGTCTATGTCGTCAATGTCGTTAATGTCATCAATGTCGTCAATATCGTCTATGCCGTCTATGTCATCAATGTCCTCTATGTCGTCAATGTCGTCAATATCGTCTATGTCGTCTGTGTCGTCAATGTCGTCTATGTCGTCAATGTCGTTAATGTTGTCAATGTCGTCAATATCGTCTATGTCGTCTATGTCGTCAATGTCGTCAATGTTGTCAATGTCGTCAAAGTCGTAAATATCGTCTACATCGTCTATGTGATCAATGTCGTCAGTGTCGTCAATGTCGTCAATGTCGTCAATGTCGTCAAAGTCGTCAATATCAACTATGTCTTCTATATCGACAATGTCGTCAATGTCGTGTATGTCGTCAAGGTCGTCAATGTCGTCTATGTCGTCAATATCGTAAATGTCGTCAATGTCGTCAATGTCGTCAATGTCGTCAATGACGTCTATGTCGTCAATGTCGTCAATGTCGACAATGTCGTCAATGTCGTCAATGTCGTCAATGCCGTCAAAGTCGTCAAAGTCGTCAATATCGGTTATGTCGTCAATGTCGTCAATGTCGTCTATGTCGTCAATGTTGTCAAAGTCGTCTATATGGTCAATGTCGTCTATGTCGTCAATGTCGTAAATGTCGTCAAAGTAGTCTATGTCGTCAATGTCGGCAATGACGTCAATGTCGTCAATGTCTTCATTGCTGTCAATGTTGTCAATGTCATACATGTTGTCTATGTCGTCTATGTCGTCAATGTCGTCGAAGTAGTAAATATCGTCTACGTCTTCTATGTCGTCAATGTCGTCTATGTCGTCTATGTCGTCAAAGTCGTCAATGTCGTCTATGTCGTCAATGACGTCAATGTCGTCAAAGTCGTCAATATCGTCTATGTCGTCTATGTCGTCAATGTCGTCAATGTCGTCTATGTCGTCAATGTCGTCAATGTCGTCTATGCCGTCAATGTCGTCAATGTCGTCTATGTCGTCAATGTCGTCAATGCTGTCGATGTTGTCAATGTCATACATGTTGTCTATGTCATCTACCTTGTCAATGTCGTCAAAGTCGTAAATATTGTCTATGTCATCTATGTCGTCAATGTCGTCTATGTCGTCTATGTCGTCAATGTCGTCAATGTCGTACTTGTCGTCTATTTTGTCAATGTCGTCAATGTTGTCAAAGTCGTCAATATCGTCTATGTCGTCTATGTCGTCAATGTCGGCAATGTCGTCGATGTCGTCTATGTCGTCAATATCGTCAATGTCTTCAATGTCGTCAAAGTCGTAAATATGGTCTACATCGTCTATGTCATCAATGTCGTCTGTTTCGTCAATGTCGTCAATCTCGTCAAAGTCGTCAATATCGTCTATGTCGTCTATGTCGTCAATGCCGTCAATGTCGTCAAAATCGTCTATGTCGTCAATTTCGTCAATATCGAAATTTTCGTCAATGTCATCAATGTCGTCAATGTCGTCAATTTCGTCTATGTCGTCTATGTCGTCAATGTTGGCTAGGTTATCAATGTCGTCAAAGTCGTCAAATCGTCTATGTCGTCTATGTCGTCAAAGTCGTCAATGTCGTCTATGTCGTCAATGTCGTCAATGTCGTCAAAGTCGTCAATGTTGTCAATGTTATACATGTTGTCTATGTCATCTATGTCATCAATGTCGTCAATGACGTCAATGTCGTCAATGTCTTCATTGCTGTCAATGTTGTCAATGTCATACATGTTGTCTATGTCATCTATGTCGTCAAAGTCGTCAAAGTCGTAAATATCGTCTACGTCGTCAATGTCGTCAATGTCGGCTATGCCGTCAATGTCGTCAATGTCGTCTATGTCGTCAAAGTCGTCAATGCTGTCGATGTTGTCAATGTCATACATGTTGTCTATGTCATCTACCTTGTCAATGTCGTCAAAGTCGTAAATATTGTCTATGTCGTCTATGTCGTCAATGTCGTCTATGTCGTCTATGTCGTCAATGTCGTCAATGTCGTCATTGTCGTCTATATCGTAAATGTCGTCAATGTCGTCAAAGTCGTCAAAGTCGTCAATATCGTCTATGTCGTCAATGTCGTCTATGTCGTCTATGTCGTCTATGTCGTCTATGTCGTCAATATCGTCTATGTCGTCAATGTCGTCAATGTCGTCAAAGTCGTCTATGTCGTCAATATCGTCAATGTCGTCAATGTCGTCAAAGTCGTAAATATGGTCTACATCGTCTATGTCATCAATGTTGTCTGTGTCGTCAATGTCGTCAATCTCGTCAAAGTCGTCAATATCGTCTATGTCGTCTATGTCGTCAATGTCGTCAATGTCGTCAATGTCATCAATATCGTCAATGTCGACAATGTCGTCAAAGTCGTCAATATCGTCTATGTCGTCAATGTCGTCTATGTCGTCTATGTCGTCTATGTCGTCTATGTCGTCAATATCGTCTATGTCGTCAATGTCATCAATGTCGTTAATGTCGTCTATGTCGTCAATGTCGTTAATGTCATCAATGTCGTCAATATCGTCTATGCCGTCTATGTCATCAATGTCCTCTATGTCGTCAATGTCGTCAATATCGTCTATGTCGTCTAAGTCGTCAATGTCGTCTATGTCGTCAATGTCGTTAATGTTGTCAATGTCGTCAATATCGTCAATGTCGTCTATGTCGTCAATATCGTCAATGTCGTCAATGTCGTGAATGTCGTCAATGACGTCTATGTCGTCTATGTCGTCAATGTCGTCCAAGTCGTCAAAGTCGTCAATATCGGTTATGTCGTCAATGTCGTCTATGTCGTCAATGTTGTCAAAGTCGTCTATATGGTCAATGTCGTCTATGTCGTCAATGTCGTAAATGTCGTCAAAGTAGTCTATGTCGTCAATGTCGGCAATGACGTCAATGTCCTCAATGTCTTCATTGCTGTCAATGTTGTCAATGTCATACATGTTGTCTATGTCATCTATGTCGTCAATGTCGTCAAAGTCGTAAATATCGTCTATGTCGTCTATGTCGTCAATATCGTCTATGTCGTCTTTGTCGTCAATGTCGTCAATGTCGTCTATGTCGTCAATGTCGTCAATTTCGTCAAAGGCGTCAAAGTCGTCAATATCGTCTATGTCGTCTATGTAGTCAATGTCGTCAAAGACGTCTATGTCGTCTAGTTCGTCAATGTCGTCAATGGCGTCTTTGTCGTCAATATCGTCATTGTCGTCAAAGTCGTCAATATCGTTAATGTCGTCTATATCGTCAATGTAGTCAATGTCGTCTATGTCGTCAATGTCGTCAATGTCGTCAATGTCGTCAAAGTCGTCAATATGGTCTATGTTGTCCATGTCGTCAATGTCGTCAATGTCGTCAAAGTGGTCTATGTCGTCAATGTCGGCAATGACGTCAATGTCGTCAATGTCTTGATTGCAGTCAATGTTGTCAATGTCATTCATGTTGTCTATGTCATCTATGTTGTCAAAGTCGTCAAAGTCGTCAAAGTCGTAAATATCGTCTATGTCGTCTATGTTGTCAATGTCGTCTATGTCGTCTATGTCGTCAAAGTCGTAAATGTCGTCAATGTCGTCAAAGTCGTCAAAGTCGTCAATATCGTCTATGTCGTCTATGTCGTCAATGTCGTCAATGTCGTCAAAGTCGTCTATGTCGTCAATATCGTCAATGTCGTCAATGTCGTCAACGTCGTAAATATGGTCTACATCGTCTATGTCATCAATGTTGTCTGTGTCGTCAATGTCGTCAATCTCGTCAAAGTCGTCAATATCGCCTATGTCGTCTATGTCGTCAATGTCGTCAATGTCGTCAATGTCATCAATATCGTCAATGCCGTCAATGTCGTCAAAGTCGTCAATATCGTCTATGTCGTCAATGTAGTCTATGTCGTCTATGTCGTCTATGTCGTCAATATCGTCTATGTCGTCAATGTCATCAATGTCGTCAATGTCGTCAATGTCGTCTATGTCGTCAATGTCGTTAATGTCATCAATGTCGTCAATATCGTCTATGCTGTCTATGTCATCAATGTCCTCTATGTCGTCAATGTCGTCAATATCGTCTATGTCGTCTATGTCGTCAATGTCGTCTATGTCGTCAATGTCGTTAATGTTGTCAATGTCGTCAATATCGTCTATGTCTTCTATGTCGTCAATGTCGTCAATGTTGTCAATGTCGTCAAAGTCGTAAATATCGTCTACATCGTCTATGTGATCAATGTCGTCAGTGTCGTCAATGTCGTCAATGTCGTCAATGTCGTCAAAGTCGTCAATATCAACTATGTCTTCTATGTCGACAATGTCGTCAATGTCGTCTATGTCGTCAAGGTCGTCAATGTCGTCTATGTCGTCAATATCGTAAATGTCGTCAATGTCGTCAATGTCGTCAATGTCGTCAATGACGTCTATGTCGTCAATGTCGTCAATGTCGTCAATGTCGTCAATTTCGTCAATGTCGTCAAAGTCGTCAAAGTCGTCAATATCGGTTATGTTGTCAATGTCGTCAATGCCGTCTATGTCATCAATGTTGTCAAAGTCGTCTATATGGTCAATGTCGTCTATGTCGTCAATGTCGTAAATGTCGTCAAAGTAGTCTATGTCGTCAATGTCGGCAATGACGTCAATGTCGTCAATGTCTTCATTGCTGTCAATGTTGTCAATGTCATACATGTTGTCTATGTCATCTATGTCGTCAATGTCGTCAAAGTAGTAAATATCGTCTACGTCTTCTATGTCGTCAATGACGTCTATGTCGTCTATGTCGTCAAAGTCGTCAATGTCGTCTATGTCGTCAATGTCGTCAATGTCGTCAAAGTCGTCAATATCGTCTATGTCGTCTATGTCGTCAATGTCGTCAATGTCGTCTATGTCGTCAATGTCGTCAATGTCGTCTATGCCGTCAATGTCGTCAATGTCGTCTATGTCGTCAATGTCGTCAATGCTGTCGATGTTGTCAATGTCATACATGTTGTCTATGTCATCTACCTTGTCAATGTCGTCAAAGTCGTAAATATTGTCTATGTCGTCTATGTCGTCAATGTCGTCTATGTCGTCTATGTCGTCAATGTCGTCAATGTCGTTCTTGTCGTCTATTTTGTCAATGTCGTCAATGTTGTCAAAGTCGTCAAAGTCGTCAATATCGTCTATGTCGTCTATGTCGTCAATGTCGGCAATGTCGTCGTTGTCGTCTATGTCGTCAATATCGTCAAAGTCGTCAATATCGTCTATGTCGTCTATGTCGTCAATGCCGTCAATGTCGTAAAAATCGTCTATGTCGTCAATTTCATCAATATCGAAATTTTCGTCAATGTCATCAATGTCGTCAATGTCGTCAATTTCGTCTATGTCGTCTATGTCGTCAATGTTGGCTAGGTTATCAATGTCGTCAAAGTCGTCAAATCGTCTATGTCGTCTATGTCGTCAATGTCGTGAATGTCGTGAAAGTCGTCTATGTTTTCAATGACGTCAATGTCTTCAAAGCTGTCAATGTTGTCAATGTCATACATGTTGTCTATGTCATCTATGTCATCAATGTCGTCAATGACGTCAATGTCGTCAATGTCTTCATTGCTGTCAATGTTGTCAATGTCATACATGTTGTCTATGTCATCTATGTCGTCAAAGTCGTAAATATCGTCTATGTCGTCTATGTCGTCAATGTCGGCAATGTCGTCGATGTCGTCTATGTCGTCAATATAGTCAATGTCGTCAAAGTCGTCAATATCGTCTATGTCGTCTATTTTGTCAATGTCGTCAATGTTGTCAAAGTCGTCAAAGTCGTCAATATCGTCTATGTCGTCTATGTCGTCAATGTCGGCAATGTCGTCGATGTCGTCTATGTCGTCAATATCGTCAATGTCGTCAATGTCGTCAAAGTCGTAAATATGGTCTACATCGTCTATGTCATCAATGTCGTCTGTGTCGTCAATGTCGTCAATCTCGTCAAAGTCGTCAATATCGTCTATGTCGTCTATGTCGTCAATGCCGTCAATGTCGTCAAAATCGTCTATGTCGTCAATTTCGTCAATATCGAAATTTTCGTCAATGTCATCAATGTCGTCAATGTCGTCAATTTCGTCTATGTCGTCTATGTCGTCAATGTTGGCTAGGTTATCAATGTCGACAAAGTCGTCAAATCGTCTATGTCGTCTATGTCGTCAATGTCGTGAATGTCGTGAAAGTCGTCTATGTTTTCAATGACGTCAATGTCTTCAAAGCTGTCAATGTTGTCAATGTCATACATGTTGTCTATGTCATCTATGTCATCAATGTCGTCCATGACGTCAATGTCGTCAATGTCTTCATTGCTGTCAATGTTGTCAATGTCATACATGTTGTCTAAGTAATCTATGTCGTCAAAGTCGTCAAAGTCGTAAATATCGTCTATGTCGTCTATGTTGTCAATGTCGTCTATGTCGTCTATGTCGTCAAAGTCGTCAATGTCGTCTATGTCGTCAATGTCGTCAATGTCGTCAAAGTCGTCAATTTCGTCAATGTCGTCTATGTCGTCAATGTCGTCAATGTCGTCTATGCCGTCAATGTCGTCAATGTCGTCTATGTCGTCAATGTCGTTAATGCTGTCGATGTTGTCAATGTCATACATGTTGTCTATG
Organism: Locusta migratoria; assembly: GCA_026315105.1. Classification (NCBI taxonomy): domain Eukaryota; kingdom Metazoa; phylum Arthropoda; class Insecta; order Orthoptera; family Acrididae; genus Locusta; species Locusta migratoria. The sequence goes on from JAOYRU010000517.1 coordinate 1,468,191, forward strand.
TCATCTACCTTGTCAATGTCGTCAAAGTCGTAAATATTGTCTATGTCGTCTATGTCGTCAATGTCGTCTATGTCGTCTATGTCGTCAATGTTGTCAATGTCGTCATTGTCGTCTATATCGTAAATGTCGTCAATGTCGTCAAAGTCGTCAAAGTCGTCAATATCGTCTATGTCGTCTATGTCGTCAATGTCGTCAATGTCGTCAAAGTCGTCTATGTCGTCAATATCGTCAATGTCGTCAATGTCGTCAAAGTCGTAAATATGGTCTACATCGTCTATGTCATCAATGTTGTCTGTGTCGTCAATGTCGTCAATCTCGTCAAAGTCGTCAATATCGTCTATGTCGTCTATGTCGTCAATGTCGTCAATGTCGTCAATGTCATCAATATCGTCAATGTCGTCAATGTCGTGAAAGTCGTCAATATCGTCTATGTCGTCAATGTAGTCTATGTCGTCTATGTCGTCTATGTCGTCAATATCGTCTATGTCGTCAATGTCATCAATGTCGTCAATGTCGTCAATGTCGTCTATGTCGTCAATGTCGTTAATGTCATCAATGTCGTCAATATCGTCTATGCCGTCTATGTCATCAATGTCCTCTATGTCGTCAATGTCGTCAATATCGTCTATGTCGTCTATGTCGTCAATGTCGTCTATGTCGTCAATGTCGTTAATGTTGTCAATGTCGTCAATATCGTCTATGTCTTCTATGTCGTCAATGTCGTCAATGTTGTCAATGTCGTCAAAGTCGTAAATATCGTCTACATCGTCTATGTGATCAATGTCGTCAGTGTCGTCAATGTCGTCAATGTCGTCAATGTCGTCAAAGTCGTCAATATCAACTATGTCTTCTATGTCGACAATGTCGTCAATGTCGTCTATGTCGTCAAGGTCGTCAATGTCGTCTATGTCGTCAATATCGTAAATGTCGTCAATGTCGTCAATGTCGTCAATGACGTCTATGTCGTCAATGTCGTCAATGTCGTCAATGTCGTCAATGTCGTCAATGTCGTCAATGTCGTCAAAGTCGTCAAAGTCGTCAATATCGGTTATGTCGTCAATGTCGTCAATGTCGTCTATGTCGTCAATGTTGTCAAAGTCGTCTATATGGTCAATGTCGTCTATGTCGTCAATGTCGTAAATGTCGTCAAAGTAGTCTATGTCGTCAATGTCGGCAATGACGTCAATGTCGTCAATGTCTTCATTGCTGTCAATGTTGTCAATGTCATACATGTTGTCTATGTCATCTATGTCATCAATGTCGTCAATGACGTCAATGTCGTCAATGTCTTCATTGCTGACAATGTTGTCAATGTCATACATGTTGTCTATGTCATCTATGTCGTCAAAGTCGTCAAAGTCGTAAATATCGTCTATGTCGTCTATGTTGTCAATGTCGTCTATGTCGTCTATGTCGTCAAAGTCGTCAATGTCGTCTATGTCGTCAATGTCGTCAATGTCGTCAAAGTCGTCAATGTTGTCAATGTCATACATGTTGTCTATGTCATCTATGTCATCAATGTCGTCAATGACGTCAATGTCGTCAATGTCTTCATTGCTGTCAATGTTGTCAATGTCATACATGTTGTGTATGTCATCTATGTCGTCAAAGTCGTCAAAGTCGTAAATATCGTCTATGTCGTCAATGTCGTCAATGTCGGCTATGCCGTCAATGTCGTCAATGTCGTCAATGTCGTCTATGTCGTCAATGTCGTCAATGCTGTCGATGTTGTCAATGTCATACATGTTGTCTAAGTCATCTACCTTGTCAATGTCGTCAAAGTCGGAAATATTGTCTATGTCGTCTATGTCGTCAATGTCGTCTATGTCGTCTATGTCGTCAATGTCGTCATTGTCGTCTATATCGTAAATGTCGTCAATGTCGTCAAAGTCGTCAAAGTCGTCAATATCGTCTATGTCGTCTATGTCGTCAATGTCATCAATATCGTCAAAGTCGTCTATGTCGTCAATATCGTCAATGTCGTCAATGTCGTCAAAGTCGTAAATATGGTATACATCGTCTATGTCATCAATGTTGTCTGTGTCGTCAATGTCATACATGTTGTCTATGTCATCTATGTCGTCAAAGTCGTCAAAGTCGTCAAAGTCGTAAATATCGTCTATGTCGTCTATGTTGTCAATGTCGTCTATGTCGTCTATGTCGTCAAAGTCGTCAATGTCGGCAATGACGTCAATGTCGTCAATGTCTTCATTGCTGTCAATGTTGTCAATGTCATACATGTTGTCTATGTCATCTATGTCGTCAATGTCGTCAAAGTCGTAAATATCGTCTATGTCGTCTATGTCGTCAATATCGTCTATGTCGTCTTTGTCGTCAATGTCGTCAATGTCGTCTATGTCGTCAATGTCGTCAATGTCGTCAAAGGCGTCAAAGTCGTCAATATCGTCTATGTCGTCTATGTAGTCAATGTCGTCAAATACGTCTATGACGTCTAGTTCGTCAATGTCGTCAATGGCGTCTTTGTCGTCAATATCGTCATTGTCGTCAAAGTCGTCAATATCGTTTATGTCGTCTATATCGTCAATGTAGTCAATGTCGTCTATGTCGTCAATGTCGTCAATGTCGTCAATGTCGTCAAAGTCGTCAATATGGTCTATGTTGTCCATGTCGTCAATGTCGCCAATGTCGTCAAAGTAGTCTATGTCGTCAATGTCGGCAATGACGTCAATGTCGTCAATGTCTTCATTGCAGTCAATGTTGTCAATGTCATACATATTGTCTATGTCATCTATGTCATCAAAGTCGTCAAAGTCGTCAAAGTCGTAAATATCGTCTATGTCGTCTATGTTGTCAATGTCGTCTATGTCGTCTATGTCGTCAAAGTCGTCAATGTCGTCTATGTCGTCAATGTCGTCAATGTCGTCAAAGTCGTCAATGTCGTCAATGTCGTCTATGTCGTCACTGTCGTCAATGTCGTCTATGCCGTCAATGTCGTCAAAGTCGTCCATGTCGTCAATGTCGTCAATGCTGTCGATGTTGTCAATGTCATACATATTGTCTATGTCATCTACCTTGTCAATGTCGTCAAAGTCGTAAATATTGTCTATGTCGTCTATGTCGTCAATGTCGTCTATGTCGTCTATGTCGTCAATGTCGTCGATGTCGTCATTGTCGTCTATATCGTAAATGTCGTCAATGTCGTCAAAGTCGTCAAAGTCGTCAATATCGTCTATGTCGTCTATGTCGTCAATGTCGTCAATGTCGTCAAAGTCGTCTATGTCGTCAATATCGTCAATGTCGTCAATGTCGTCAAAGTCGTAAATATGGTCTACATCGTCTATGTCATCAATGTTGTCTGTGTCGTCAATGACGTCAATCTCGTCAAAGTCGTCAATATCGCCTATGTCGTCTATGTCGTCAATGTCGTCAATGTCGTCAATGTCATCAATATCGTCAATGTCGTCAATGTCGTCAAAGTCGTCAATATCGTCTATGTCGTCAATGTAGTCTATGTCGTCTATGTCGTCAATATCGTCTATGTCGTCAATGTCATCAATGTCGTCAATGTCGTCAATGTCGTCTATGTCGTCAATGTCGTTAATGTCATCAATGTCGTCAATATCGTTTATGCCGTCTATGTCATCAATGTCCTCTATGTCGTCAATGTCGTCAATATCGTCTATGTCGTCTATGTCGTCAATGTCGTCTATGTCGTCAATGTCGTTAATGTTGTCAATGTCGTCAATATCGTCTATGTCTTCTATGTCGTCAATGTCGTCAATGTTGTCAATGTCGTCAAAGTCGTAAATATCGTCTACATCGTCTATGTGATCAATGTCGTCAGTGTCGTCAATGTCGTCAATGTCGTCAAAGTCGTCAATATCAACTATGTCTTCTATGTCGACAATGTCGTCAATGTCGTCTATGTCGTCAAGGTCGTCAATGTCGTCTATGTCGTCAATATCGTAAATGTCGTCAATGTCGTCAATGTCGTCAATGTCGTCAATGACGTCTATGTCGTCAATGTCGTCAATGTCGTCAATGTCGTCAATGTCGTCAATGTCGTCAATGTCGTCAAAGTCGTCAAAGTCGTCAATATCGGTTATGTCGTCAATGTCGTCAATGTCGTCTATGTCGTCAATGTTGTCAAAGTCGTCTATATGGTCAATGTCGTCTATGTCGTCAATGTCGTAATTGTCGTCAAAGTAGTCTATGTCGTCAATGTCGGCAATGACGTCAATGTCGTCAATGTCTTCATTGCTGTCAATGTTGTCAATGTCATACATGTTGTCTATGTCATCTATGTCATCAATGTCGTCAATGACGTCAATGTCGTCAATGTCTTCATTGCTGTCAATGTTGTCAATGTCATACATGTTGTCTATGTCATCTATGTCGTCAAAGTCGTCAAAGTCGTAAATATCGTCTATGTCGTCTATGTTGTCAATGTCGTCTATGTCGTCTATGTCGTCAAAGTCGTCAATGTCGTCTATGTCGTCAATGTCGTCAATGTCGTCAAAGTCGTCAATGTTGTCAATGTCATACATATTGTCTATGTCATCTATGTCAACAATGTCGTCAATGACGTCAATGTCGTCAATGTCTTCATTGCTGTCAATGTTGTCAATGTCATACATGTGTATGTCATCTATGTCGTCAAAGTCGTCAAAGTCGTAAATATCGTCTATGTCGTCAATGTCGTCAATGTCGGCTATGCCGTCAATGTCGTCAATGTCGTCTATGTCGTCAATGTCGTCAATGCTGTCGATGTTGTCAATGTCATACATGTTGTCTAAGTCATCTACCTTGTCAATGTCGTCAAAGTCGGAAATATTGTCTATGTCGTCTATGTCGTCAATGTCGTCTATGTCGTCTATGTCGTCAATGTCGTCATTGTCGTCTATATCGTAAATGTCGTCAATGTCGTCAAAGTCGTCAAAGTCGTCAATATCGTCTATGTCGTCTATGTCGTCAATGTCATCAATATCGTCAAAGTCGTCTATGTCGTCAATATCGTCAATGTCGTCAATGTCGTCAAAGTCGTAAATATGGTATACATCGTCTATGTCATCAATGTTGTCTGTGTCGTCAATGTCATACATGTTGTCTATGTCATCTATGTCGTCAAAGTCGTCAAAGTCGTCAAAGTCGTAAATATCGTCTATGTCGTCTATGTTGTCAATGTCGTCTATGTCGTCTATGTCGTCAAAGTCGTCAATGTCGTCTATGACGTCAATGTCGTCAATGTCGTCAAAGTCGTCAATGTCGTCAATGTCGTCTATGTCGTCAATGTCGTCAATGTCGTCTATGCCGTCAATGTCGTCAATGTCGTCCATGTCGTCAATGTCGTCAATGCTGTCGATGTTGTCAATGTCATACATGTTGTCTATGTCATCTACCTTGTCAATGTCGTCAAAGTCGTAAATATTGTCTATGTCGTCTATGTCGTCAATGTCGTCTATGTCGTCTATGTCGTCAATGTCGTCAATGTCGTCATTGTCGTCTATATCGTAAATGTCGTCAATGTCGTCAAAGTCGTCAAAGTCGTCAATATCGTCTATGACGTCTATGTCGTCAATGTCGTCAATGTCGTCAAAGTCGTCTATGTCGTCAATATCGTCAATGTCGTCAATGTCGTCAAAGTCGTAAATATGGTCTACATCGTCTATGACATCAATGTTGTCTGTGTCGTCAATGTCGTCAATCTCGTCAAAGTCGTCAATATCGCCTATGTCGTCTATGTCGTCAATGTCGTCAATGTCATCAATATCGTCAATGTCGTCAATGTCGTCAAAGTCGTCAATATCGTCTATGTCGTCAATGTCGTCTATGTCGTCTATGTCGTCTATGTCGTCAATATCGTCTATGTCGTCAATGTCATCAATGTCGTCAATGTCGTCAATGTCGTCTATGTCGTCAATGTCGTTAATGTCATCAATGTCGTCAATATCGTCTATGCCGTCTATGTCATCAATGTCCTCTATGTCGTCAATGTCGTCAATATCGTCTATGTCGTCTATGTCGTCAATGTCGTCTATGTCGTCAATGTCGTTAATGTTGTCAATGTCGTCAATATCGTCTATGTCTTCTATGTCGTCAATGTCGTCAATGTTGTCAATGTCGTCAAAGTCGTAAATATCGTCTACATCGTCTATGTGATCAATGTCGTCAGTGTCGTCAATGTCGTCAATGTCGTCAGTGTCGTCAAGTCGTCAATATCAACTATGTCTTCTATGTCGACAATGTCGTCAATGTCGTCTATGTCGTCAAGGTCGTCAATGTCGTCTATGTCGTCAATATCGTAAATGTCGTCAATGTCGTCAATGTCGTCAATGTCGTCAATGACGTCTATGTCGTCAATGTCGTCAATGTCGTCAATGTCGTCAATGTCGTCAATGTCGTCAAAGTCGTCAAAGTCGTCAATATCGGTTATGTCGTCAATGTCGTCTATGTCGTCAATATTGTCAAAGTCGTCTATATGGTCAATGTCGTCTATGTCGTCAATGTCGTAAATGTCGTCAAAGTAGTCTATGTCGTCAATGTCGGCAATGACGTCAATGTCGTCAATGTCTTCATTGCTGTCAATGTTGTCAATGTCATACATGTTGTCTATGTCATCTATGTCATCAATGTCGTCAATGACGTCAATGTCGTCAATGTCTTCATTGCTGTCAATGTTGTCAATGTCATACATGTTGTCTATGTCATCTATGTCGTCAAAGTCGTCAAAGTCGTAAAAATCGTCTATGTCGTCTATGTTGTCAATGTCGTCTATGTCGTCTATGTCGTCAAAGTCGTCAATGTCGTCTATGTCGTCAATGTCGTCCATGTCGTCAAAGTCGTCAATGTTGTCAATGTCATACATGTTGTCTATGTCATCTATGTCATCAATGTCGTCTATGACGTCAATGTCGTCAATGTCTTCATTGGTGTCAATGTTGTCAATGTCATACATGTTGTCTATGTCATCTATGTCGTCAAAGTCGTCAAAGTCGTAAATATCGTCTATGTCGTCAATGTCGTCAATGTCGGCTATGCCGTCAATGTCGTCAATGTCGTCTATGTCGTCATTGTCGTCAATGCTGTCGATGTTGTCAATGTCATACATGTTGTCTATGTCATCTACCTTGTCAATGTCGTCAAAGTCGTAAATATTGTCTATGTCGTCTATGTCGTCAATGTCGTCTATGTCGTCTATGTCGTCATTGTCGTCAATGTCGTCATTGTCCTCTATATCGTAAATGTCGTCAATGTCGTCAAAGTCGTCAAAGTCGTCAATATCGTCAAAGTCGTCTATGTCGTCAATATCGTCAATGTCGTCAATGTCGTCAAAGTCGTAAATATGGTCTACATCGTCTATGTCATCAATGTTGTCTGTGTCGTCAATGTCGTCAATCTCGTCAAAGTCGTCAATATCGTCTATGTCGTCTATGTCGTCAATGTCGTCAATGTCGTCAATGTCGTCTATGTCGTCAATGTCGTCAATGTCGTCTATGCTGTCAATGTCGTCAATGTCGTCTATGTCGTCAATGTCGTCAATGCTGTCGATGTTGTCAATGTCATACATGTTGTCTATGTCATCTACCTTGTGAATATCGTCAAAGTCGTAAATATCGTCTATGTCGTCTATGTCGTCAATGTCGTCTATGTCGTCTATGGCGTCAATGTCGTCAATGTCGTCATTGTCGTCTATATCGTAAATATCATCTATGTCGTCAATGTCGTCAATATCGTCAAAGTCGTCTATGTCGTCAATATCGTCAATGTCGTCAATGTCGTCAAAGTCGTAAATATGGTCTACATCGTCTATGTCATCAATGTTGTCTGTGTCGTCAATGTCGTCAATCTCGTCAAAGTCGTCAATATCGTCTATGTCGTCTATGTCGTCAATGTCGTCAATGTCGTCAATGTCATCAATATCGTCAATGTCGTCAATGTCGTCAAAGTCGTCAATGTCGTCTATGTCGTCAATGTCGTCTATGTCGTCTATGTCGTATATGTCGTCAATATCGTCTATGTCGTCAATGTCATCAATGTCGTCAATGTCGTCAATGTCGTCTATGTCGTCAATGTCGTTAATGTCATCAATGTCGTCAATACCGTCTAAGCCGTCTATGTCATCAATGTCCTCTATGTCGTCAATGTCGTCAATATCGTCTATGTCGTCTATGTCGTCAATGTCGTCTATGTCGTCAATGTCGTTAATATTGTCAATGTCGTCAATATCGTCAATGTCGTCTATGTCGTCAATATCGTCAATGTCGTCAATGTCGTGAATGTCGTCAATGACGTCTATGTCGTCAATGTCGTCAATGTCGTCAATGTCGACAAAGTCGTCAAAGTCGTCAATATCGGTTATGTCGTCAATGTCGTCAATGTCGTCTATGTCGTCAATGTTGTCAAAGTCGTCTATATGGTCAATGTCGTCTATGTCGTCAATGTCGTAAATGTCGTCAAAGTAGTCTATGTCGTCAATGTCGGCAATGACGTCAATGTCCTCAATGTCTTCATTGCTGTCAATGTTGTCAATGTCATACATGTTGTCTATGTCATCTATGTCGTCAATGTCGTCAAAGTCGTAAAATATCGTCTATGTCGTCTATGTCGTCAATGTCGTCTATGTTGTCTATGTCGTCAAAGTCGTCAATGTCGTCTATGTCGTCAATGTCGTCAATGTCGTCAAAGTCGTCAATATCGTCTATGTCGTGTAAGTCGTCAATGTCGTCAATGTCGTCTATGTCGTCAATGTCGTCAATGTCGTCTATGCTGTCAAAGTCGTCAATGTCGTCTATGTCGTCAATGTCGTCAATGCTGTCGATGTTGTCAATGTCATACATGTTGTCTATGTCATCTACCTTGTGAATATCGTCAAAGTCGTAAATATCGTCTATGTCGTCTATGTCGTCAATGTCGTCTATGTCGTCTATGGCGTCAATGTCGTCAATGTCGTCATTGTCGTCTATATCGTCAATGTCGTCAATGTCGTCAAAGTCGTCAAAGTCGTCAATATCGTCTATGTCGTCTATGTCGTCAATGTCGTCAATGTCGTCAAAGTCGTCTATGTCGTCAATATCGTCAATGTCGTCAATGTCGTCAAAGTCGTAAATATGGTCTACATCGTCTATGTCATCAATGTCGTCTATGTCGTCAATGTCGTTAATATCGTAAATTACGTCAATATCGTCTATATCGTCTATGTCGTCAATGTTGTCTATGTCGTCAATGTCGTCAATGTCGTCTATGTCTTCAATATCGTCAATGTCGTCAAATTCGTCAATATCGTCTATGTCGCCTATGTCGTCATTGTCGTCTATATCGCCAATGTCGTCAATGTCGTCAATGACGTCAATGTCGTCAATGTCGTCAAAGTCGTAAATATCGTCTATGTCGTCTATGTCGTCAATATCGTCTATGTCGTCTTTGTCGACAATGTCGTCAATGTCGTCTATGTCGTCAATGTCGTCAATGTCGTCAAAGGCGTCAAAGTCGTCAATATCGTCTATGTCGTCTATGTAGTCAATGTCGTCAAAGACGTCTATGTCGTCTAGTTCGTCAATGTCGTCAATGGAGTCTTTGTCGTCAATATCGTCATTGTCTTCAAAGTCGTCAATATCGTTTATGTCGTCTATATCGTCAATGTAGTCAATGTCGTCTATGTCGTCAATGTCGTCAATGTCGTCAATGTCGTCAAAGTCGTCAATATGGTCTATGTTGTCCATGTCGTCAATGTCGTCAATGTCGTCAAAGTAGTCTATGTCGTCAATGTCGGCAATGACGTCAATGTCGTCAATGTCTTCATTGCAGTCAATGTTGTCAATGTCATACATGTTGTCTATGTCATCTATGTCGTCAAAGTCGTCAAAGTCGTAAATATCGTCTATGTCGTCTATGTTGTCAATGTCGTCTATGTCGTCTATGTCGTCAAAGTCGTCAATGTCGTCTATGTCGTCAATGTCGTCAAAGTCGTCAATGTCGTCAATGTCGTCTATGTCGTCAATGTCGTCAATGTCGTCTATGCCGTCAATGTCGTCAATGTCGTCCATGTCGTCAATGTCGTCAATGCTGTCGATGTTGTCAATGTCACACATGTTGTCTATGTCATCTACCTTGTCAATGTCGTCAAAGTCGTAAATATTGTCTATGTCGACTATGTCGTCAATGTCGTCTATGTCGTCTATTTCGTCAATGTCGTCAATGTCGTCATTGTCGTCTATATCGTAAATGTCGTCAATGTCGTCAAAGTCGTCAAAGTCGTCAATATCGTAAATGTCGTCTATGTCGTCAATGTCGTCAATGTCGTCAAAGTCGTCTATGTCGTCAATATCGTCAATGTCGTCAATGTCATCAAAGTCGTAAATATGGTCTACATCGTCTATGTCATCAATGTTGTCTGTGTCGTCAATGTCGTCAATCTCGTCAAAGTCGTCAATATCGCCTATGTCGTCTATGTCGACAATGTCGTCAATGTCGTCAATGTCATCAATATCGTCAATGTCGTCAATGTCGTCAAAGTCGTCAATATCGTCTATGTCGTCAATGTAGTCTATGTCGTCTATGTCGTCTATGTCGTCAATATCGTCTATGTCGTCAATGTCATCAATGTCGTCAATGTCGTCAATGTCGTCTATGTCGTCAATGTCGTTAATGTCATCAATGTCGTCAATGTCGTCTATGCCGTCTATGTCATCAATGTCCTCTATGTCGTCAATGTCGTCAATATCGTCTATGTCGTCTATGTCGTCAATGTCGTCTATGTCGTCAATGTCGTTAATGTTGTCAATGTCGTCAATATCGTCTATGTCTTCTATGTCGTCAATGTCGTCAATGTTGTCAATGTCGTCAAAGTCGTAAATATCGTCTACATCGTCTATGTGATCAATGTCGTCAGTGTCGTCAATGTCGTCAATGTCGTCAATGTCGTCAAAGTCGTCAATATCAACTATGTCTTCTATGTCGACAATGTCGTCAATGTCGTCTATGTCGTCAAGGTCGTCAATGTCGTCTATGTCGTCAATATCGTAAATGTCGTCAATGTCGTCAATGTCGTCAATGACGTCTATGTCGTCAATGTCGTCAATGTCGTCAATGTCGTCAATGTCGTCAATGTCGTCAAAGTCGTCAAAGTCGTCAATATCGGTTATGTCGTCAATGTCGTCAATGTCGTCTATGTCGTCAATGTTGTCAAAGTCGTCTATATGGTCAATGTCGTCTATGTCGTCAATGTCGTAAATGTCGTCAAAGTAGTCTATGTCGTCAATGTCGGCAATGACGTCAATGTCGTCAATGTCTTCATTGCTGTCAATGTTGTCAATGTCATACATGTTGTCTATGTCGTCTATGTCATCTATGTCATCAATGTCGTCAATGACGTCAATGTCGTCAATGTCTTCATTGCTGTCAATGTTGTCAATGTCATACATGTTGTGTATGTCATCTATGTCGTCAAAGTCGTCAAAGTCGTAAATATCGTCTATGTCGTCAATGTCGTCAATGTCGGCTATGCCGTCAATGTCGTCAATGTCGTCTATGTCGTCAATGTCGTCAATGCTGTCGATGTTGTCAATGTCATACATGTTGTCTATGTCATCTACCTTGTCAATGTCGTCAAAGTCGTAAATATTGTCTATGTCGACTATGTCGTCAATGTCGTCTATGTCGTCTATGTCGTCAATGTCGTCAATGTCGTCATTGTCGTCTATATCGTAAATGTCGTCAATGTCGTCAAAGTCGTCAAAGTCGTCAATATCGTCTATGTCGTCTATGTCGTCAATGTCGTCAATATCGTCAAAGTCGTCTATGTCGTCAATATCGTCAATGTCGTCAATGTCGTCAAAGTCGTAAATATGGTCTACATCGTCGATGTCATCAATGTTGTCTGTGTCGTCAATGTCGTCAATCTCGTCAAAGTCGTCAATATCGTCTATGTCGTCTATGTCGTCAATGTCGTCAATGTCGTCAATGTCATCAATATCGTCAATGTCGTCAATGTCGTCAAAGTCGTCAATGTCGTCTATGTCGTCAATGTCGTCTATGTCGTCTATGTCGTATATGTCGTCAATATCGTCTATGTCGTCAATGTCATCAATGTCGTCAATGTCGTCAATGTCGTCTATGTCGTCAATGTCGTTAATGTCATCAATGTCGTCAATATCGTCTATGCCGTCTATGTCATCAATGTCCTCTATGTCGTCAATGTCGTCAATATCGTCTATGTCGTCAATGTCGTCTATGTCGTCAATGTCGTTAATGTTGTCAATGTCGTCAATATCGTCAATGTCGTCTATGTCGTCAATATCGTCAATTTATTTATTTTATTTATTTATTTATTCTGTTCCATAGGACCCACTTCAGGAGTAAGACTCCATGGTCATGGAACAAGTCAATACATTAATTGTTACACAATAATGGTAATAGAAAAAGTGAAAAGAATCAATAAAGAAAAAATAAATTAGCTTAATTGTTTAACTTTTCTAGGAGTTCCTCGACAGAATAAAAGGAGTGAGCCACGAGGTAACTCTTCAATTTAGATTTGAAAGCATGTGGATTAGTGCTAAGATTCTTAAGTTCTTGTGGCAGCTTATTGAACATGGATGCCGCAGAATACTGCACCCCTTTCTGCACAAGTGTTAAGGTGGTGCGGTGCAAATGTAGATTAGACATCTGTCTAGTATTCACCGAGTGAAAGCTACTAACTCGTGGGAATAAGCTGATATTATTAACAACTAACGACATTAAAGAAAAAACGTATTGTGACGCCAGAGTCAAAATTCCCAGACTACTGAAAAGGGGTCGACATGACGTTCGCGAACTTACACCAGATATTGCTCGAACCGCCCGTTTTTGAGCCAGAAATATCCTTTTTGCATCAGGCGAGTTACCCCAAAAAACAATGCCGTACGTCATAAGTGAGTGAAAGTAAGCGAAATAGACTACTTTTCGTGTTGAAAAATCACTTATCTCAGATATTGTTCTAATGGTAAATATAGCAGAATTTAGTTTTGGAACAAGATCCTGAACATGGGCTTTCCATGACAGCTTACTGTCTATATGAACACCTAGAAATTTGAACTGTTCAGTCTCACTTATCACATGCCCTTTATGTGTAATCATAATGTCAGATTTCGTCAAATTATGTGTTAGAAACTGTAAGAACTGAGTTTTACTGTGATTTAACATCAACTTGTTTTCTATTAGCCATGAACTTATCTCTTGAACTGCATTATTTGATACTGTATCAATATTACGAGCAACATCCTTCACTACCAAGCTGGTATCATCAGCAAACAAAAATATTTTACAATCACCTGTTATACTCGAAGGCATATCATTTATATAAATAAGAAACAGCAATGGTCCCAAAACAGACCCCTGGGGCACCCCATACTTAATTGTGCCCCATTGGGATTGCACGTCATAGCCATTTTCTACATTGCGGAGAATTACCTTCTGTTGTCTATTATTAAAGTAAGAGGTGAACCAGTTGTGGGCTACTCCCCGTATTCCATAATGTTCCAACTTCTGCAACAATATTTTGTGATCAACACAATCAAACGCTTTTGTTAAATCAAAGAAGACGCCTAATGTCCGTAGCCTCTTATTTAACCCATCAAGTGCCTCACAGAGAAACGAAAATATAGCGTTTTCGGTCGTTAAACCACTTCTAAAACCAAACTGTACGTTTGACAGGAAATTATGTGAACTGAAATGATCAATTAATCTTGAATAAACAGCCTTTTCAATAACTTTGGAAAAAACCGATGGCATAGAAATAGGTCTATAGTTGTCTACATTATCCCTTTCACCTTTTTTATAAAGCGGTTTCACTACTGAGTACTTCAATCTGTTAGGAAACTGACCGTTCCGAAAGGAAAAATTACAAATATGGCTTAGTACTGGGCTAACATATGGAGAACAGTACTTTAGAATTCTGCTAGATACCCCATCATATCCACAAGAGTCCTTAGTCTTTAGTGATTTAATTATTGACTCAATCTCACCTATGGAAGTATCATGAAGGATCATTTCAGGCAACAGCCTCGGAAACGCATTTTCTAAAAACGTTATATGATTACCTGTAGAAACTAGAGTTTTGTTTAGTTCCTCTACTATATTCAGAAAGTGATTATTGAATATTGCACATATATCTAACTTGTCAGTAACAGAAACATTCCTACTACGCACTGACGTTATATCTTCTACCTGCTGCTCCTGACCAGACACTTCCTTCACGACTGACCAGATAGTTTTAATTTTATCCCGAGAGTTTGCTATTCTTTTTGCGTACCACATACTTTTTGCATTCTTAATGACATTTTTCAGAACCTTACAGTACTGTTTGTAATGAGCTACTGCATCTTCATTCTGACTGCTTCTAACATTTTGATACAACTCCCGCTTAGTTCTACATGATACTCTTATCCCCTTTGTCATCCACCCTGGCTGTCTGTTACTGAAAGTACCCTGTTTTGAGCGTTCTAGTGGAAAGCAACTTTCAATTAGCATAATAAATGTGTTCAGAAAAGCATTATATTTATCATCTGCATTATCAGCACTATAAACATCCTGCCATTCTTGTTCCTTAATTAGGCTTAAAAAGGTCTCAACTGCAACTGGATTAACTTTTCTGAGTAGTTGATATTTATGTTTAACATTTGTTTGAGAACAAATACTTTTTAGAATTAAAAGTTGGGCATCGTGGTCTGATAGGCCATTTACTATTCTGCTGACAGAGTGCCCCTCTAATAATGAAGAATGAACAAAAATATTGTCAATGGTAGAACTGCTATTTCCTTGCACTCTCGTTGGAAAAAATACTGTTTGCATCATGTTATAGGAATTAAATAGATCTAACAGCTGACGTTTCCTTGAGCTATCACCTACACAATTAATGTTGAAATCTCCACACACAATTAAATTTTTATACTTCCTATACAGTGAACCCAGAACCAATTCCAGCTTGGGCAGAAACATTTTAAAATCTGAGTCAGGGGATCTATAAATAACAACTATTACTAGTTTAGTTCCATTAACATTAACAATTCCTGCACAACATTCAAATATCTGTTCTGTGCAGTGTTTAGAAAAATCGATTGACTCCGATGAAAAATCGTTTTTTACATACATGGCCACTCCCCCACACTGCAAGGAACTCCTAGAGTAAAAGGCAGCTAACCTGTATCCTGGCAAAGGAAGTCTCTGAATTGTCACACCACTTAAAAAGTGCTCTGAAATACCAATAATGTCAGAATCAGTATCAATAAGCATTTCATTAACTTTATCTCTGATACCCTGTATATTTTGATGAAAAACAGTAATTCCCTTATTACTTATATTCTTAGACTTTGTCAAAGGTGGTTCATTTCTTAGAGGGACTTCCTTTAAGCAGGAATATCTATCAGCTGTCTTCAGTCTAAAAAAGGTGCAGCCCTAACACCAACTACTACAGGAATTTTTCCATGAGTGAAACCCCCACCCCCTACTACACTGTCACCTATGAGCTTTGCCAACCTCCCCTTCCCATACCTATTGAGGTGCAGACCGTGCCTAGTAAAATCCGACCTTTGGATAGTTTCAACTGGCACCACTGCAATGTGATCCATGCCCTCCGTCATCAGCGCCTTTTCAAGCCCCATGTTAAGACGGCTTACAGCCGTATTAAGACAAGGCCTATCATGACGCTGAAACAGCTGCACGAAATGCACATTCGTGCCACCAGTTTCATTTGCTATCCTTTCCAGATCACCACCTATATCATATTCCCCGTCCCTATCAAGACTGTTCCCGGCCCCACCCACTATAACTACCTGATCCTCTTGTGAAAAATTCCTACATAAGTCCCCTATGTTACAAGTGACCTGATCTAACCCTGCACTAGGCTTCACTATGCTGGTGACCTGGTACTCACTCCCAAGTACTTCCTGCAACTGTTGGCCAACACCTCTGCCATGAGAACTACCTAGCAGCAGAACCTTCTTCTTCCTAAGAGACCTCTCTACAGATTTCGGCTTACCAAAAGCTGAGGTCTGCTGCGTACTTCCTACACCTACAGCTACAGGAGGTTCATCTCCACTCAACTCTGACAGTTGGTCAAACCTGTTTGCAACTTGCAATGTAAAGCTATCTGAATACCTTCTCCTAGCTACCTTCTTGCCAACTGCCAGTTCCCATTCCCCAGCCCCCCTTCCCCTCCTCAACCTACCTAGTTCCTCTTCAGCGTTTTTCAACTGCACCTGAAGGGCGCAGATCAAACGCTCCTGCTCCTCTATCAACTTATTCCTGCTGCAAATCCTACAGTTCCAGGAGAGAACCTCACCACAATGCCCACTGTCTTCCCCACTGCACTCCCCACCATGAAAATACTTATTACAAATCCCACACTGCAGCCCACTACGCACGAACCTACGACAGAGCCCACACTTTTCACTCATGGTAAAATTTTACAATAATTTGTTAAGAAAAACTAGACGTCTACGTTATGAAGTTAAGTTTCTACAAAATAAGTAGGAAGTACCTCTTAACTACAGCAATCAACAAACCTCAGTCTCTACAAATCAAGTAACAACAACTAATAGTATCAGAAAAGAGCAAATAACACTACCACAGAAACTTTACACTGTTGCTTGTATAAACAAGTTCAAATTCAAGCGTTACTAATAAAACAACTAAACACAGTGAGAGTACAAGAGCTATCAAATACCGTAACTTAAAGTTTCCCAACCTTAACTACGTTAAAAACAGCAAGTCACCTGTTGAAAAGTACTAAAGTTAATAAACAACTAGCGCGATAACACCTCCTGAAATCTAAAACTTTAATAATTTAACTACAATACACAAACACTTATTAGAACTTAGCTTTCGGAGAATGTCAATGTCGTGAATGTCAATGTCGTGAATGTCGTCATGACGTCTATGTCGTCAATGTCGTCAATGTCATCAATGTCGACAAAGTCGTCAAAGTCGTCAATATCGGTTATGTCGTCAATGTCGTCAATGTCGTCTATGTCGTCAATGTTGTCAAAGTCGTCTATGTGGTCAATGTCGTCTATGTCGTCAATGTCGTAAATGTCGTCAAAGTAGTCTATGTCGTCAATGTCGGCAATGACGTCAATGTCCTCAATGTCTTCATTGCTGTCAATGTTGTCAATGTCATACATGTTGTCTATGTCATCTATGTCGTCAATGTCGTCAAAGTCGTAAATATCGTCTATGTCGTCTATGTCGCCAATGTCGTCTATGTCGTCTATGTCGTCAAAGTCGTCAATGTCGTCTATGTCGTCAATGTCGTCAATGTCGTCAAAGTCGTCAATATCGTCTATGTCGTCTAAGTCGTCAATGTCGTCAATGTCGTCAATGTCGTCTATGTCGTCAATGTCGTCAATGTCGTCTATGCTGTCAATGTCGTCAATGTCGTCTATGTCGTCAATGTCGTCAATGCTGTCGATGTTGTCAATGTCATACATGTTGTCTATGTCATCTACCTTGTGAATATCGTCAAAGTCGTAAATATCGTCTATGTCGTCTATGTCGTCAATGTCGTCTATCTCGTCTATGGCGTCAATGTCGTCAATGTCGTCATTGTCGTCTATATCGTCAATGTCGTCAATGTCGTCAAAGTCGTCAAAGTCGTCAATATCGTCTATGTCGTCTATGTCGTCAATGTCGTCAATGTCGTCAAAGTCGTCTATGTCGTCAATATCGTCAATGTCGTCAATGTCGTCAAAGTCGTAAATATGGTCTACATCGTCTATGTCATCAATGTCGTCTATGTCGTCAATGTCGTTAATATCGTAAATTACGTCAATATCGTCTATATCGTCTATGTCGTCAATGTTGTCTATGTCGTCAATGTCGTCAATGTCGTCTATGTCTTCAATATCGTCAATGTCGTCAAATTCGTCAATATCGTCTATGTCGCCTATGTCGTCAATGTCGTCTATATCGCCAATGTCGTCAATGTCGTCAATGTCGTCAATGTCGTCAATGTCGTCAATGTCGTCAAAGTCGTAAATATCGTCTATGTCGTCTATTTCGTCAATATCGTCTATGTCGTCTTTGTCGTCAATGTCGTCAATGTCGTCTATGTCGTCAATGTCGTCAATGTCGTCAAAGGCGTCAAAGTCGTCAATATCGTCTATGTCGTCTATGTAGTCAATGTCGTCAAAGACGTCTATGTCGTCTAGTTCGTCAATGTCGTCAATGGCGTCTTTGTCGTCAATATCGTCATTGTCGTCAAAGTCGTCAATATCGTTTATGTCGTCTATATCGTCAATGTAGTCAATGTTGTCTATGTCGTCAATGTCGTCAATGTCGTCAATGTCGTCAAAGTCGTCAATATGGTCTATGTTGTCCATGTCGTCAATGTCGTCAATGTCGTCAAAGTAGTCTATGTCGTCAATGTCGGCAATGACGTCAATGTCGTCAATGTCTTCATTGCTGTCAATGTTGTCAGTGTCATACATGTTGTCTATGTCATCTACCTTGTCAATGTCGTCAAAGTCGTAAATATTGTCTATGTCGTCTATGTCGTCAATGTCGTCTATGTCGTCTATGTCGTCAATGTCGTCAATGTCGTCATCGTCGTCTATATCGTAAATGTCGTCAATGTCGTCAAAGTCGTCAAAGTCGTCAATATCGTCTATGTCGTCTATGTCGTCAATGTCGTCAATGTCGTCAAAGTCGTCTATGTCGTCAATATCGTCAATGTCGTCAATGTCGTCAAAGTCGTAAATATGGTCTACATCGTCTATGTCATCAATGTTGTCTGTGTCGTCAATGTCGTCAATCTCGTCAAAGTCGTCAATATCGCCTAAGTCGTCTATGTCGACAATGTCGTCAATGTCGTCTATGTCGTCAAGGTCGTCAATGTCGTCTATGTCGTCAATATCGTAAATGTCGTCAATGTCGTCAATGTCGTCAATGTCGTCAATGACGTCTATGTCGTCAATGTCGTCAATGTCGTCAATGTCGTCAATGTCGTCAATGTCGTCAAAGTCGTCAAAGTCGTCAATATCGGTTATGTCGTCAATGTCGTCTATGTCGTCAATGTTGTCAAAGTCGTCTATATGGCCAATGTCGTCTATGTCGTCAATGTCGTAAATGTCGTCAAAGTAGTCTATGTCGTCAATGTCGGCAATGACGTCAATGTCGTCAATGTCTTCATTGCTGTCAATGTTGTCAATGTCATACATGTTGTCTATGTCATCTATGTCATCAATGTCGTCAATGACGGCAATGTCGTCAATGTCTTCATTGCTGTCAATGTTGTCAATGTCATACATGTTGTCTATGTCATCTATATCGTCAAAGTCGTCAAAGTCGTAAATATCGTCTATGTCGTCTATGTTGTCAATGTCGTCTATGTCGTCTATGTCGTCAAAGTCGTCAATGTCGTCTATGTCGTCAATGTCGTCAATGTCGTCAAAGTCGTCAATGTTGTCAATGTCATACATGTTGTCTATGTCATCTATGTCATCAATGTCGTCAATGACGTCAATGTCGTCAATGTCTTCATTGCTGTCAATGTTGTTAATGTCATACATGTTGTCTATGTCATCTATGTCGTCAAAGTCGTCAAAGTCGTAAATATCGCCTATGTCGTCAATGTCGTCAATGTCGGCTATGCCGTCAATGTCGTCAATGTCGTCTATGTCGTCAATGTCGTCAATGCTGTCGATGTTGTCAATGTCATACATGTTGTCTATGTCATCTACCTTGTCAATGTCGTCAAAGTCGTAAATATTGTCTATGTCGTCTATGTCGTCAATGTCGTCTATGTCGTCTATGTCGTCAATGTCGTCAATGTCGTCATGTCGTCCATATCGTAAATGTCGTCAATGTCGTCAAAGTCGTCAAAGTCGTCAATATCGTCTATGTCGTCTATGTCGTCAATGTCGTCAATATCGTCAAAGTCGTCTATGTCGTCAATATCGTCAATGTCGTCAATGTCGTCAAAGTCGTAAATATGGTCTACATCGTCTATGTCATCAATGTTGTCTGTATCGTCAATGTCGTCAATCTCGTCAAAGTCGTCAATATCGTCTATGTCGTCTATGTAGTCAATGTCGTCAATGTCGTCAATGTCATCAATATCGTCAATGTCGTCAATGTCGTCAAAGTCGTCAATGTCGTCTATGTCGTCAATGTCGTCTATGTCGTCTATGTCGTATGTGTCGTCAATATCGTCTATGTCATCAATGTCACCAATGTCTTCAATGTCGTCAATGTCGTCTATGTCGTCAATGTCGTTAATGTCATCAATGTCGTCAATATCGTCTATGCCGTCTATGTCATCAATGTCCTCTATGTCGTCAATGTCGTCAATATCGTCTATGTCGTCTATGTCGTCAATGTCGTCTATGTCGTCAATGTCGTTAATGTTGTCAATGTCGTCAATATCGTCAATGTCATCTATGTCGTCAATATCGTCAATGTCGTCAATGTCGTGAATGTCGTCAATGACGTCTATGTCGTCAATGTCGTCAATGTCGTCAATGTCGACAAAGTCGTCAAAGTCGTCAATATCGGTTATGTCGTCAATGTCGTCAATGTCGTCTATGTCGTCAATGTTGTCAAAGTCGTCTATATGGTCAATGTCGTCTATGTCGTCAATGTCGTAAATGTCGTCAAAGTAGTCTATGTCGTCAATGTCAGCAATGACATCAATGTCCTCAATGTCTTCATTGCTGTCAATGTTGTCAATGTCATACATGTTGTCTATGTCATCTATGTCGTCAATGTCGTCAAAGTCGTAAATATCGTCTATGTCGTCTATGTCGTCAATGTCGTCTATGTCGTCTATGTCGTCAAAGTCGTCAATGTCGTCTATGTCGTCAATGTCGTCAATGTCGTCAAAGTCGTCAATATCGTCTATGTCGTCTAAGTCGTCAATGTCGTCAATGTCGTCTATGTCGTCAATGTCGTCAATGTCGTCTATGCTGTCAATGTCGTCAATGTCGTCTATGTCGTAAATGTCGTCAATGCTGTCGATGTTGTCAATGTCATACATGTTGTCTATGTCATCTACCTTGTGAATATCGTCAAAGTCGTAAATATCGTCTATGTCGTCAATGTCGTCTATGTCGTCTATGGTGTCAATGTCGTCAATGTCGTCATTGTCGTCTATATCGTCAATGTCGTCAATGTCGTCAAAGTCGTCAAAGTCGTCAATATCGTCTATGTCGTCTATGTCGTCAATGTCGTCAATGTCGTCAAAGTCGTCTATGTCGTCAATATCGTCAATGTCGTCAATGTCGTCAAAGTCGTAAATATGGTCTACATCGTCTATGTCATCAATGTCGTCTATGTCGTCAATGTCGTTAATATCGTAAATTACGTCAATATCGTCTATATCGTCTATGTCGTCAATGTTGTCTATGTCGTCAATGTCGTCAATGTCGTCTATGTCTTCAATATCGTCAATGTCGTCAAATTCGTCAATATCGTCTATGTCGCCTATGTCGTCAATGTCGTCTATATCGCCAATGTCGTCAATGTCGTCAATGTCGTCAATGTCGTCAATGTCGTCAATGTCGTCAATGTCGTCAAAGTCGTAAATATTGTCTATGTCGTCTATGTCGTCAATATCGTCTATGTCGTCTTTGTCGTCAATGTCGTCAATGTCGTCTATGTCGTCAATGTCGTCAATGTCGTCAAAGGCGTCAAAGTCGTCAATATCGTCTATGTCGTCTATGTAGTCAATGTCGTCAAAGACGTCTATGTCGTCTAGTTCGTCAATGTCGTCAATGGCGTCTTTGTCGACAATATCGTCATTGTCGTCAAAGTCGTCAATATCGTTTATGTCGTCTATATCGTCAATGTAGTCAATGTCGTCTATGTCGTCAATGTCGTCAATGTCGACAAAGTTGTCAATATGGTCTATGTTGTCCATGTCGTCAATGTCGTCAATGTCGTCAAAGTAGTCCATGTCGTCAATGTCGGCAATGACGTCAATGTCGTCAATGTCTTCATTGCTGTCAATGTTGTCAATGTCATACATGTTGTCTATGTCATCTATGTCGTCAATGTCGTCAAAGAAGTAAATATCGTCTACGTCTTCTATCTCGTCAATGTCGTCTATGTCGTCTATGTCGTCAAAGTCGTCAATGTCGTCTATGTCGTCAATGTCGTCAATGTCGTCAAAGTCGTCAATATCGTCTATGTCGTCTATGTCGTCAATGTCGTCTATGTCGTCTATGTCGTCAATGTCGTCAATGTCTTCTATGTCGTCAATGTCGTCTATTTCGTCAATGTCTTCAATGTCGTCAATGTCTTCAATGCTGTCATTGTTGTCAATGTCATACATGTTTTCTATGTCATCTATGTCGTCAATGTCGTCAATATCGTCAATGTCCACAATGTCGTCAAAGTCGTCAACATCGTCTATGTCGTCAATGTCGTTCTATGTCGTCTATGTCGTCTATGTCGTCAATATCGTCAATGTCGTCAATGTCGTCTATGTCGTCAATGTCGTCAATGTCGTCAATATCGTCTATGTCGTCTATGTCGTCAATGTCGTCAATGTCGTCTATGTCGTCAATGTCGTCAATGTCGTCAATATCGTCAATGTCGGCAATGTCGTCTATGTCGTCAATGTCGTTAATGTTGTCAATGTTGTCAATATCGTCTATGTCGTCTATGTCGTCAATGTCGTCCCTGTCGTCAATGTCGTCAATGTCGTCAATGTCGTCTATGTCGTCAATGTCGTTAATGTCGTCAATGTCGTCAATATCGTCTAAGTCGTCTATGTCGTCAATGTCGTCTATGCCGTCAATGTCGTCAATGTCTTCAATGTTGTCAATATCGTCTCTGTCGTCTATGTCGTCAATGTCGTCAATGTCGTCAAAATAGTCTATGTCGTCAATGTCGTCAATGTCGTCAATGTCGTCTATGTCGTCAAGGTCGTCAATGTCGTCTATGACGTCTATGTCGTCAATGTCGTCAATGTCGTCAATGTCGTCAAAGTCGTAAATATCGTCAACATCTTCTATGTCATCAATGTCGTCAGTGTCGTCATTGTCGTCAATGTCGTCAATGTCGTCAAAGTCGTCAATATCGTCTATGTCGTCTATGTCGTCAATGTCGCCAATGTCGTCTATGTCGTCAAGGTCGTCAATGTCGTCTATATCGTCAATATCGTCAATGTCGTCAATGTCATCAATGTCGTCTATGACGTCAATGTCGTCAATGTTGTCAATGTTGTCAATGTCGTCAATGTGTCAAAGTCGTCAATATCGACTATGTCTTCTATGTCGTCATGGTCGTCAAAGTCGTCCATGTCGTAAATGTCGTCAATGACGTCAATGTCGTCAAAGTCGTCAATATCGTCTATGTCGTCTATGTCGTCAATGTCGTCTATGTCGTCTATGTCGTCTTTGTCGTCAATGTCGTCAATGTCGTCAATTTCGTCTATATCGTCTATGTCGTCTATGTCGTAATGTCATCAGGGTCGTAAATATCGTCTATGTCGTCTATGTCGTCAATGTCGTCAATGTCGTCAATGTCGTCTATGTCGCCAATTTCGTCTATGTCGTCAATGTCGTCAATGTCGTCAAAGACGTCAAAATCGCCTATGTCGTCTATGTCGTCAATGTTGTCTATGTCGTCTACTTCGCCGAATGTCGTCAATGTCGTCTATGTCTTCAATGTCGTCAGTGTCGTCAATGTCGTCAAGGTCGTCAAAATCGTCTATGTCGTCAATTTCGTCAATATCGAAATTTTCGTGAATGTCATCAATGTCGTCAATGTCGTCAATTTCGTCTATGTCGTCTATGTCGTCAATGTTGGCTAGGTTATCAATGTCGTTAAAGTCGTCAAATCGTCTATGTCGTCTATGTCGTCAATGTCGTGAATGTCGTGAAAGTCGTCTATGTTTTCAATGACGTCAATGTCTTCATTGCTGTCAATGTTGTCAATGTCATACATGTTGTCTATGTCATCTATATCGTCAAAGTCGTCTATGTCGTCAATGTCGTCAATATCGTCAATGTCGTCAAAGTCGTATATATGGTCTACATCTTATATGTCATCAATGTCGTCTGTGTCGTCAATCTCGTCTATGTCGCCTATGTCATCAAGGTCGTCAATGTCGTCTATGTCGTCAATATCGTCAATGTCGTCAATGTCGTCAATGTCTTCAAAGTCGTCAATATCGCCTATGTCGTCTATGTCGTCAATGTCGTCAATGTCGTCTATGCCGTAAATGTCGTCAATGTCGTCTATGTCGTCAATGTCGTCAATTCTGTCGATGTTATCAATGTCATACATGTTGTCTATGTCATCTACTTTGTCAATGTCGTCATAGTCGTAAATATCGTCTATGTCGTCTATGTCGTCAATGTCGTCTATGTCGTCTATGTCGTCAATGTCATCAATGTCGTCTATGTCGTCAATATCGTCAATGTCGTCAAAGTCGTCAATATCGTCTATGTCACCTATGTCGTCAATGTCGTCAATGTCGTCAATGTCGTCAATGTCGTCAATGTCATCTATGTTGTCAATGTCGTCAACGTCGTTAATGTCGTCAATGTCGTCAATATCGTCAATGTCGTCAATGTCGTCAATATCGTCAATTACGTCAATGTCGTCAATGTCTTCAATGCTTTCATTGTTGTCAATGTCATACATGTTGTCTATGTCATCTATGTCGTCAACGTCGTCAATATCGTCAATGTCGTCAATGTCGTCAAAGTCGTCTATGTCGTCAATGTCGTCTAAGTCGTCAATATCGTCTATGTCGTCAATGTCGGCTATGTCGTCTATGTCGTCAATATCGTCAATGTCGTCAATGTCGTCAACGTCGTCTATGTCGTCAATGTCGTCAATGTCGTCAATGTCGTCAATTTCGTCAATCTCGTCAAAGTCGCCAATATCATCTATGTCGTCTATGTCGTCAATGTCGTCAATGACGTCAATGTCGTCATGACGTCAATGTCGTCAATGTCTGCAATGCTGTCAATGTCATACATGTTGTCTATGTCATCTATGTCGTCAACGTCGTCAATGTCGTCTAAGTCGTCAATGTCGTTAATGTCGTCAATGTCGTCAATATCGTCTATGTCGTCAATGTCGTCAAAGTCGTCAAAGACGTCAATATCGTCTATGTCGTCTATGTCGTCCATGTTGTCAATGTCGTCAACTTCGCCTATGTCGTCAATATCGTCTATGTCTTCAATGTCGTCAGTGTCGTCAATGTCGTCAATGTCGTCAAAATCGTCTATGTCGTCAATTTCGTCAATATCGACATTTTCGTCAATGTCATCAATGTCGTCAATGTCGTCAATATCGTCTATGTCGTCTATGTCGTCAATGTCGTCAATGTCGTCAAAGTCGCCTATGTCGTCAATGTCGTCAATGACGTCAATGTCGTCAATGTCTTCAATGCTGTGAATGTTGTCAATGTCATACATGTTGTCAATGTCATCTATGTCATCAATGTCAAAGTCGTAGATATCGTCTATGTCGTTTATGTCGTCATTGTCGTCAATGTCGTCAATATCTTCTATGTCGTCTATGTCGTCAATGTCGTCAATTTCGTCAATGTCGTCAAAGGCGTCAATATCGCCTATGTCGTCTATGTAGTCAATGTCGTCAAAGTCGTCTATGTCGTCTAGTTCGTCAATGTCGTCAATGGCGTCTTTGTCGTCAATATCGTCAATGTCGTCAAAGCCGTCAATATCTGTTATGTCGTCTATGTCGTCAATATTGTCAATGTCGTCTGTCGTCAATGTCCTCAATGTCGTCTATGTCGTCAATGTCGTCAATGTCGTCAATGGCGTCTTTGTCGTCAATATCGTCAATGTCGTCAAAGTCGTCAATATCGGTTATGTCGTCTATGTCGTCAATGTCGTCAATGTCGTCAATTACGTCAATGTCCTCAATGTCTTCAATGCTGTCAATGTTGTCAATGTCATACATGTTGTCTATGTCATCTATGTCGTCAATGTCGTCAATATCGTCAATGTCCTCAATGTCCTCAAAGTCGTCAATATCTTCTATGCGGTCAATGTCGTCAATGTCGTCTATGTCGTCAATGTCGTCAATGTCGTCAATTTCGTCAATGTCGTCAAATTCGCCAATATCATCTATGTCGTCTATGTCGTCAATGTCGATAATGACGTCAATGTCGTCAATGACGTCAATGTCGTCAATGTCTTCAATGCTGTCAATGTTGTCAATGTCATACATGTTGTCTATGTCATCTATGTCGTCAACCTCGTCAATGTCGTCTATGTCGTCAATGTCGTCAATGTCGTCAATATCGTCTATGTCGTCTATGTACTCAATGTCGTCAAAATCGTCTATGTCGTCAATTTCGTCAATATCGACATTTTCGTCAATGTCATCAATGTCGTCAATTTCGTCTAAGTCGTCAATGTCGTTAATGTTGGCTAGGTTATCAATGTCGTCAAAGTCGTTAATATCGTCTATGTCGTCTATGTCGTCAATGTCGTCAAAGTCGTCTATGTCGTCAATGTCGTCAATGACGTCAATGTCGTCAATGTCTTCAATGCTGTAAATGTTGTCAATGTCATACATGTTGTCAGTGTCATCTATGTCATCAATGTCGTCAAAGTCGTAAATATCGTCTATGTCGTTTATGTCGTCAATGTCGTCAATGTCGTCATAGTCTTCAATATCTTCTATGTCGACAATGTCGTCAATTTCGTCAATGTCGTCAAAGGCGTCAATATCGTCTATGTCATCTATGTAGTCAATGTCGTCAAAGACGTCTATGTTGTCTAGTTCGTCAATATCGGTTATGTCGTCTATGTCGTCAATATCGTCAATGTCGTCAATATCGGCTATGTCGTCTATGTCGTCAATGTCGTCATTGTCGTCTATGTCGTCAACGTCGTCAATGTCGTCTATGTCGTCAATATCGTATATGTCGTCAATGTCGTCAATGTCGTCTATCACGTCAATGTCGTCAATGTTGTCAATGTTGTCAATGTCGTCAATGTTGTCAAAGTCGTCAATATCGACTATGTCTTCTATGTCGTCAGGGTCGTCAAAGACGTCTATGTCGTAAATGTCGTCAATGACGTAAATGTCATCAACGTCGTCAATATCGTCTATGTCGTCTATGTCGGCAATGTCGTCTACGTCATCAATGTCATCAATGTCGTCAATGTCGTCTATGTCGTCAATGTCGTCAATGTAGTCTATGTCGTCAATATCGTCAATGTCGTCAATGTCGTCAAAGTCGTCAATATCGTCTATGTCGTCTATGTCGTCAATGTCGTCTATGTCGTCAATGTCGTCTTTGTCGTCAATGTCGTCAATGTCGTCAATGTCATCAATATCGTCTATGTCGTCTATGTCGTCAATGTCATCAGAGTCGTAAATATCGTCGATGTCGTCTATGTCGTCAATGTTGTCAATGTCGTCAATGTCGTCTATGTCGCCAATGTCGTCTATGTCGTCAATGTCGTCAATGTCGTCAATGTCATCAAAGACGTCAATATCGTCTATGTCGTCTATGTCGTCAATGTTGTCTATGTCGTCTACATCGCCTATGTCGTCAATGTCGTCTATGTCTTAAATGTCGTAAGTGTCGTCAATGTCGTCAATGTCGTCAAAATCGTCTATGTCGTCAATTTCGTCAATATCGAATTTTACGTCAATGTCATCAATGTCGTCAATTTCGTCTATGTCGTCTATGTCGTCAATGTTGGCTAGGTTATCAATGTCGTCAAAGTCGTCAATATCGTCTAAGTCGTCTATGTCGTCAATGTCGTGAATGACGTCAAAGTCGTCTATGTCGTCAATGTCGTCAATGACGTCAATGTCTTCAATGCTGTCAATGTTGTCAATGTCATACATGTTATCTATGTCATCTATATCATCAATGTCGTCAAAGTCGTAAATATCGTCTATGTCGTTTATGTCGTCATTGTCGTCTATGTCGTCAATGTCGTCAATGTCATCCATGTCGTCAATGTCGTCAACGTCTTTAATGTCGTCAATGTCGTCAAAATCGTCAATGTCGTCTATGTCGTCAATGTCGTCAATGTCGTCAAAGTCGTCAATGTCGTCAATGTCATCAATTACGTCAATGTCGTCAATGTCTTCAATGCTGTCAATGTTGTCAATGTCATACATGTTGTCCATAACATCTATGTAGTCAATATCGTCAATGTCGTCAATGTCGTCAAGGTCGTCAATATCGTCTTTGTCGTCAAAGTCGTCTATGTCGTCTATGTCGTCAATATCGCCAATGTCGTCAATGTCGTCAACGTCGTCTATGTCGTCAATGTCGTCAATGTCGTCAATGTCGTCAATTTCGTCAATCTCGTCAAAGTCGCCAATATCATCTATGTCGTCTATGTCGTCAATGTCGTCAATGACGTCAATGTCGTCATGACATCAATGTCGTCAATGTCTACAATGCTGTCAATGTTGTCAATGTCATACATGTTGTCTATGTCATCTATGTCGTCTACGTCGTCAGTGTCGTTAATGTCGTCAATGTCGTTAAAATCGTCTATGTCGTCTATGTAGTCAATGTCGTCAATGACGTCTATGTCGTCTAGTTCGTCAATGTCGTCTATGTCGTCAATGTCGTCTATGTCGTCAATGTCGTCAATGTCGTCAAAGTAGTCAAAGACGTCAATATCGTCTATGTCGTCAATGTTGTCTATGTCGTCTACTTCGCCTATGTCGTCAATATCGTCTATGTCTTCAATGTCGTCAGTGTCGTCAATGTCGTCAATGTCGTCAAAATCGTCTATGTCGTCAATTTCGTCGATATCGACATTTCGTCAATGTCATCAATGTCGTCAATGTCGTCAATATCGTCTATGTCGTCTATGTCGTCAATGTCGTCAATGTCGTCAAAGTCGTCTATGTCGTCAATGTCGTCAATGACGTCAATGTCGTCAATGTCTTCAATGCTGTCAATGTTGTCAATGTCATACATGTTGTCAATGTCACCTATGTCATCAATGTCAAAGTCGTAAATAACGTCTATGTCGTCATTGTCATCAATGTCGTCAATATCTTCTATGTCGTCTACGTCGTCAATGTCGTCAACTTCGTCAATGTCGTCAAAGGCGTCAATATCGTCTATGTCGTCTATGTATTCAATGTCGTCAAAGACGTCTATGTCATGTACTTCGTCAATGTCGTCAATGGCGTCTTTGTCTTCAATATCGTCAATGTCGTCAAAGTCGTCAATATCGGTTATGTCGTCTATGTCGTCAACGTCGTCAATGTCGTCAATTACGTCAATGTCGTCAATGTCTTCAATGCTGTCAATGTTGTCAATGTCATACATGTTGTCTATGTCATCTATGTCGTCAATGTCGTCAATATCGTCAATGTCGTCAATGTCGTCAAAGTCGTCAAATCGTCTATGTCATCAATGTCGTCTATGTCGACTATGTCGTCTATGTAGTCAATATCGTAAATGTCGTCAATGCCGTCAATGTTGTCAATGTCGTCCATGTCGTCAATGTCGTCAATGTCGTCAATTTCGTCAATGTCGTCAAAGTCGCCAATATCATCTTTGTCGTCTATGTCGTCAATGACGTCAATGTCGTCAATGACGTCAATGTCGTCAATGTCTTCAATGCTGTCAATGTTGTCAATGTCATACATGTTGTCTATGTCATCTATGTCGTCAGCGTCGTCAACGTCGTCTTTGTCGTCAATGTCGTCAATGTCGACTATGTCGTCAATGTCGTCAATGACGTCAATGTCGTCAATGTCTTCAATGCTTTCAAAGTTGTCAATGTCATACATATTGTCTATGTCATCTATGTCGTCAATGTCGTCAATGTCGTCTATGTCGTCAATGTCGTCAATGTCGTCAAAGTCGTCAATATGGTCTATGTCGTCTATGTCGTCAATGTCGTAAATGTCGTCAAAGTACTCTATGTCGTCAATGTCGGTAATGACGTCAATGTCTTCAATGGCTTCAATGCTGTCAATGTTGTCAATGTCATACATGTTGTCTATGTCATCTATGTCGTCAATATCGTCAAGGTCGTCAATGTCGTCAAAGTCATCAATATCGTCTATGTCGTCCATGTCGTCTATGTCGTCTATGTCGTCAATATCATCAATGTCGTCAATGTCGTCCACGTCGTCTATGTCGTCAATGTCGTCAATGTCGGCAATGTCGTCAATTTCGTCAATCTCGTCAAAGTCACCAATATCATCTATGTCGTCTATGTCATCAATGACGTCAATGTCGTCATGACGTCATGTCGTCAATGTCTACAATGCTGTCAATGTTGTCAATGTCATACGTGTTGTCTATGTCATCTATGTCGTCAACGTCGTCAATGTCGTCTAAGTCGTCAATGTCGTTAATGTCGTCTATGTCGTCAAAATCGTCTATGTCGTCTATGTAGTCAACGTCGTCAATGACGTCTATGTCGTCTAGTTCGTCAATGTCGTCAATGTCGTCTATGTCGTCAATGTCGTCTATGTCGTCAATGTCGTCAATGTCGTCAAAGTCGTCAAAGACGTCAATATCGTCAATGTCGTCTATGTCGTCAATGTTTTCTATGTCGTCTACTTCGCCTATGTCGTCAATATCGTCTATGTCTTCAATGTCGTCAGTGTCGTCAATGTCGTCAATGTCGTCAAAATCGTCTATGTCGTCAATTTCGTCAATATCGACATTTTCGTCAATGTCGTCAAAGTCGTCAATGTCCTTAATATCGTCTATGTCGTCTATGTCGTCAATGTCGTCAATGTCGTCAAAGTCGTCTATGTCGTCAATGTCGTCAATGACGTCAATGTCGTCAATGTCTTCAATGCTGTCAATGTTGTCAATGTCATACATGTTGTCAATGTCATCCATGTCATCAATGTCAAAGTCGTAAATATCGTCTATGTCGTTTATGTCGTCATTGTCATCAATGTCGTCAATATCTTCTATGTCGTCAATGTCGTCAATTTCGTCACTGTCGTCAAAGGCGTCAATATCGTCAATGTCGTCAACGTCGTCAAAGTCGTCAATATCGTCTATGTCGTCAATGTCGTCTATATCTTCTATGTCGTCTATGTCGTCAATATCGTCAATTTCGTCAATG
The DNA here is from genome assembly GCA_026315105.1 of Locusta migratoria. Lineage (NCBI taxonomy): Eukaryota > Metazoa > Arthropoda > Insecta > Orthoptera > Acrididae > Locusta > Locusta migratoria. Next base: position 1,499,192 of record JAOYRU010000517.1, read on the forward strand.
CCATCAACGTCGTCAATGTCGTCTATGTCGTCAATGTTGTCAATATCGTCTATGTCGTCTATGTACTCAGTGTCGTCAAAGACGTCCATGTCGTCTAGTTCGTTAATGTCGTCAATGGCGCCTTTGTCGTCGATATCGTAAATGTCGTCAAAGTCGTAAATATCGTCTATGTCGTCTATCTCATAAATGTCGTCAATGTCGTCTATCCGTCTATGTCGTCTATGTCGTCAATGTCGTCTATGTCGTCAATGACGTCAATGTCGTCAAAGTCGTCAAAGACGTCAATATCGTCTATGTCGGCTATGTCGTCAGTGTTGTCTATGTCGTCTACTTCGCCTATGTCATCAATATCGTCTATGTCTTCAACGTCGTCAGTGTCGTCAATGTCGTCAATGTCGTCAAAATCGTCTATGTCGTCAATTTCATCAATATCGAAAATTTCGTCAATGTCATCAATGTCGTCAATGTCGTCAATTTCGTCTATGTCGTCAATGTCGTCAATGTTGGCTAGGTTATCAATGTCGTCAAAGTCGTCAATATCGTCTATGTCGTCTATGTCGTCAATGACGTCAATGTCGTCAAAGACGTCTATGTCGTGAATGTCGTCAATGACGTCAATGTCGTCAATGTCTTCAATGCTGTCAGTGTTGTCAATGTCATACATGTTGTCAATGTCATCTATGTCATCAATGTCATCAAAGTCGTAAATATCGTCTATGTCGTTTATGTTGTCAATGTCGTCAATGTCGTCATAGTCGTCAATATCTTCTATGTCGTCTATGTCGTCAATGTCGTCAATTTCGTCAATGTCGTCAAAGGCGTCAATATCGTCTATGTCGTCCATGTAGTCAATGTCGTCAAAGACGTCTATGTTGTCTAGTTCGTCAATGTCGTCAATGGCGTGTTTGTCGTAATATCGTCAATGTCGTCAAAGTCGTCAATATCGGTTATGTCGTCTATGTCGTCTATTTCGTCAATGTCGTCTATGTCGTCAATGTCGTAAATATCGTCTATGTCGTCTATGTCGTCAAAATCGTCTATGTCGTCAATTTCGTCAATATCGACTTCTTCGTCAATGTCATCAATGTCGCCAATTTCATCTATGTCGTCAATGTCGTCAATGTTGGCTAGGTTATCAATGTTGTCAAAGACGTCTATGTCGTCAATGTCGTCAATGACATCAATGTCGTCAATGTCTTCAATGCTGTCAATGTTGTCAATGTCATACATGTTGTCAATGTCATCTATGTCATCAATGTCGTCAAAGTCGTAAATATCGTCTATGTCGATTATGTCGTCAATGTCGTCAATGTCATCAATGTCGTCATAGTCGTCAATATCTTCTATGTCGTCTATGTCGTCAATGTCGTCAATGTCGTCTATGTCGTCAAGGTCGTCAATGTCGTCTATGTCGTCAATATCGTCAATGTCGTCAATGTCGTCAATGTCGTCTATGACGTCAATGTCGTCAATGTTGTCAATGTCGTCAATGTTGTCGAAGTCTTCAATATCGACTATGTCTTCTATGTCGTCAGGGTCGTCAAAGTCGTCTATGTCGTAAATGTCGTCAATGACGTAAATGTCGTCAACGTCGTCAATATCGTCTATGTCGTCTATGTCGGCAATGTCGTCTACGTCATCAATGTCGTCAATGTTGTCAATGTCGTCTATGTCGTCAATATCGTCAATGTAGTCTATGTCGTCAATATCGTCAATGTCGTTAATGTCGTCAAAGTCGTCAATATCGACTATGTCGGCTATGTCGTCAATTTCGGCTATGTCGTCAATGTCGTCTTTGTCGTCAATGTCGTCAATGTCGTTAATGTCGTCAATATCGTCTATGTCGTCTATGTCGTCAATGTCATCAGAGTCGTAAATATCGTCTATGTCGTCTATGTCGTCAATGTCGTCAAAGTCGTTAATGTCGTCAATGTCGTCTATGTCACCAATGTCGTCTATGTCGTCAATGTCGTCAATGTCGTCAAAGACGTCAGTATCGTCTATGTCGTCTATGTCGTCAATGTTGTCTATGTCGTCTACTTCGCCTATGTCGTCAATGTCGTCTATGTCTTCAATGTCGTCAGTGTCGTCAATGTCGTCAATGTCGTCAAAATCGTCTATGTCGTCAATTTCATCAATATCGAAATTTTCGTCATTGTCATCAATGTCGTCAATGTCGTCAATTTCGTCTATGTCGTCAATGTTGGCTAGGTTAACAATGTCGTCAAAGTCGTCAATATCGTCTAAGTCGTCTATGTCGTCAGTGTCGTGAATGTCGTCAAAGTCGTCTATGTCGTCAATGTCGTCAATGACGTCAATTTTTTCAATGCTGTCAATGTTGTCAATGTCATACATGTTGTCTATGTCATCTATATCATCAATGTCGTCAAAGTCGTAAATATCGTCTATGTCGTTTATGTCGTCAATGTCGTCTATGTCGTCAATGTCGTCAATAACGTCAATGTCGTCAATGTCTTCAATGCTTTCAAAGTTGTCAATGTCATACATGTTGTCTATGTCATCTATGTCGTCAATGTCGTCAATTTCGTCTATGTCGTTAATGTCATCAATGTCGTCAAAGTCGTCAATATGGTCTATGTCGTCTATGTCGTCAATGTCGTATATGACGTCAAAGTAGTCTATGTCGTCAATGTCGGCAATGACGTCAATGTCGTCAATGTCTTCAATGCTGTCAATGTTGTTAATGTCATACATGTTGTCTATGTCTTCTATGTCGTCAAAGTCGTCTAAGTCGTCAATGTCGTCAATGTCGTCAATGTCGTCAATGTCGTCAATGTCGTCAATGTCGTCAATGTCGTCAAAGTCGTAATATCGTCTACATCATCTATGTCATCAATGTCGTCTGTGTCGTCAATGTCGTCAATGTCGCCTATGTCGTCAAGGTCGTCAATGTCGTCTATGTCGTCAATATCGTCAATGTCGTCAATGTCGTCAATGTCTTCAAATTCGTCAATATCGTCTATGTCGTCTATGTCGTCAATGTCGTCAATGTCGTCAATGTCGTCAAAGTCGTAAATATCGTCTACATCTTCTATGTCAACAATGTCGTCTGTGTCGTCAATGTCGTCAATGTCGTCTATGCCGTCAATGTCGTCAATGTCGTCAAAGTCGTAATATCGTCTATGTCGCCTATGTCGTCAATGTAGTCAACGTCGTCAATGTCGTCTATGTCGTCTATGTCGTCAATGTCATCAATGTCGTCTATGTCGACAATCTCGTTAATGTCGTCAATGTCGTCAATATCGTCTATGTCGTCTATGTCGTCAATGTCGTCTATGTCGTCAATGTCGTCAATGTCGTCTATGGCGTCAATATCGTCAATGTCGTCAAAGTCGTCAATATCGTCTATGTCGCCTATGTCGTCAATGTCGTCAACGTCGTCAATGTCGTCTATGTCGTCAATGTCGTCAATGTCATCTATGTCGTCAATGTCGTCAACGTCGTTAATGTCGTCAATGTCGTCAATATCGTCATTATCGTCTATGTCGTCAATGTCGTCAATGTCGTCAAAGTCGTCAATGTCGTCAATGTCGTCAATTACTTCAATGTCGTCAATGTCTTCAATGCTGTCAATGTTGTCAATGTCATACATGTTGTCTATGTCATCTATGTCGTCAATATCGTCAATGTCGTCAATGTCGTCAAAGTCGTCAATATCGTCTATTTCGTCAATGTCGTCTATGTCGTCTATGTCGTCAATATCGTCAATGTCGTCAACGTCGTCTATGTCGTCAATGTCGTCAATGTCGTCAATTTCGTCAATGTCGTCAAAGTCGCCAATATCATCTATTTCGTCTATGTCGTCAATGTCGTCAATGACGTCAATGTCGTCAATGCCGTCAATGTCACCAATGTCTACAATGCTATCAATGTTGTCAATGTCATACATGTTGTCTATGTCATCTATGTCGTCAACGTCGTCAATGTCGTCTAAGTCGTCAATGTCGTTAATGTCGTAAATGTAGTCAATATCATCTATGTCGTCTATGTAGTCAATGTCGTCAAAGACGTCTATGTCGTCTAGTTCGTCATTGTCGTCAATGTCGTCTATGTCGTCAATGTGGTCTGTATCAACAATGTCGTCAATCTCGTCAAAGTCGTCAAAGACGTCAATATCGTCTATGTCGTCTATGTCGTCAATGTTGTCTATGTCGTCTACTTCGCCTATGTCGTCAATATCATCTATGTCTTCATTGTCGTCAGTGTCGTCAATGTCGTCAATGTCGTCAAAATCGTCTATATCGTCAATTTCGTCAATATCTACATTTTCGTCAATGTCTCAATGTCGTCAATGTCGTCAATATCGTCTATGTCGCCTATGTCGTCAATGTCGTCAATGTCGTCAAAGTCGTCTATGTCGTCAATGTCGTCAATGTCGTCTATGTCGTTTATGTCGTCAATATCGTCAATGTCGTCAACGTCGTCAATATCTTCTATGTCGTCTATGTCGTCAATGTCGTCAATTTCGTCAATGTCGTCAAAGGCGTCAATATCGTCTATGTCGTCAATGTCGTCTTTGTCGTCAATATCGTCAATGTCGTCAATGTCGTCAACGTCGTCTATGTCGTCAATGTCGTCAATGTCGTCAAAATCGTCTATGTCGCCAATTTCGTCAATATCGACATTTTCGTCAATGTCATCAATGACGTCAATGTCGTCAATATCGTCTATGTCGTCTATGTCGTCAATGTCGTCAAAGTCGTCTATGCCGTCAATGTCGTCAATGACGTCAATGTCGTCAATGTCCTCAATGCTGTCAATGTTGTCAATGTCATCTATGTCATCAATGTCAAAGTCGTAAATATCGTCTATGACTTTTATGTCGCCATTGTTGTCAATGTCGTCAATACCTTCTATGTCGTCCATGTCGTCAATGTCGTCAATTTCGTCAATGTCATCAAAGGCGTCAATATCGTCTATGTCGTCTATGTAGTCAATGTCGTCAAAGACGTCTATGTCGTCTAGTTCGTCAATGTCGTCAATGGCGTCTTTGTCGTCAATGTCGTCAAAGTCGTCAATATCGGTTATGTCGTCTATGTCGTCAATATTGTCAATGTCGTCTATGTCGTCAATATCGTCAATGTCGTCTATGTCGTCAATGACGTCAATGTCGTCAATGGCGTCTTTGTCGTCAATATCGTCAATGTCGTCAAAGTCGTCAATATCGGTTATGTCGTCAATGTCGTCAATGTCGTCTATGTCGTCAATGTTGTCAAAGTCGTCTATATGGTCAATGTCGTCTATGTCGTCAATGTCGTAAATGTCGTCAAAGTAGTCTATGTCGTCAATGTCGGCAATGACGTAAATGTCCTCAATGTCTTCATTGCTGTCAATGTTGTCAATGTCATACATGTTGTCTATGTCATCTATGTCGTCAATGTCGTCAAAGTCGTAAAATATCGTCTATGTCGTCTATGTCGTCAATGTCGTCTATGTCGTCTATGTCGTCAAAGTCGTCAATGTCGTCTATGTCGTCAATGTCGTCAATGTCGTCAAAGTCGTCAATATCATCTATGTCGTGTAAGTCGTCAATGTCGTCGATGTCGTCAATGTCGTCAATGTCGTCTATGCTGTCAAAGTCGTCAATGTCGTCTATGTCGTCAATGTCGTCAATGCTGTCGATGTTGTCAATGTCATACATGTTGTCTATGTCATCTACCTTGTGAATATCGTCAAAGTCGTAAATATCGTCTATGTCGTCTATGTCGTCAATGTCGTCTATGTCGTCTATGGCGTCAATGTCGTCAATGTCGTCATTGTCGTCTATATCGTCAATGTCGTCAATGTCGTCAAAGTCGTCAAAGTCGTCAATATCGTCTATGTCGTCTATGTCGTCAATGTCGTCAATGTCGTCAAGGTCGTCTATGTCGTCAATATCGTCAATGTCGTCAATGTCGTCAAAGTCGTAAATATGGTCTACATCGTCTATGTCAACAATGTCGTCTATGTCGTCAATGTCGTTAATATCGTAAATTACGTCAATATCGTCTATATCGTCTATGTCGTCAATGTTGTCTATGTCGTCAATGTCGTCAATGTCGTCTATGTCTTCAATATCGTCAATGTCGTCAATTTCGTCAATATCGTCTATGTCGCCTATGTCGTCATTGTCGTCTATATCGCCAATGTCGTCAATGTCGTCAATGACGTCAATGTCGTCAATGTCGTCAAAGTCGTAAATATCGTCTATGTCGTCTATGTCGTCAATATCGTCTATGTCGTCTTTGTCGACAATGTCGTCAATGTCGTCTATGTCGTCAATGTCGTCAATGTCGTCATAGGCGTCAAAGTCGTCAATATCGTCTATGTCGTCTATGTAGTCAATGTCGTCAAAGACGTCTATGTCGTCTAGTTCGTCAATGTCGTCAATGGCGTCTTTGTCGTCAATATCGTCATTGTCTTCAAAGTCGTCAATATCGTTTATGTCGTCTATATCGTCAATGTAGTCAATGTCGTCTATGTCGTCAATGTCGTCAATGTCGTCAATGTCGTCAAAGTCGTCAATATGGTCTATGTTGTCCATGTCGTCAATGTCGTCAATGTCGTCAAAGTAGTCTATGTCGTCAATGTCGGCAATGACGTCAATGTCGTCAATGTCTTCATTGCAGTCAATGTTGTCAATGTCATACATGTTGTCTATGTCATCTATGTCGTCAAAGTCGTCAAAGTCGTAAATATCGTCTATGTCGTCTATGTTGTCAATGTCGTCTATTTCGTCTATGTCGTCAAAGTCGTCAATGTCGTCTATGTCGTCAATGTCGTCTAAGTCGTCAATGTCGTCAATGTCGTCTATGTCGTCAATGTCGTCAATGTCGTCTAAGCCGTCAATGTCGTCAATGTCGTCCATGTCGTCAATGTCGTCAATGCTGTCGATGTTGTCAATGTCATACATGTTGTCTATGTCATCTACCTTGTCAATGTCGTCAAAGTCGTAAATATTGTCTATGTCGTCAATGTCGTCTATGTCGTCAATGTCGTCAATGTCGTTCTTGTCGTCTATTTTGTCAATGTCGTCAATGTTGTCAAAGTCGTCAAAGTCGTCAATATCGTCAATGTCGTCTATGTCGTCAATGTCGTCAATGTCGTCTAAGCCGTCAATGTCGTCAATGTCGTCCATGTCGTCAATGTCGTCATTGCAGTCAATGTTGTCAATGTCATACATGTTGTCTATGTCATCTATGTCGTCAAAGTCGTCAAAGTCATAATATCGTCTATGTCGTCTATGTTGTCAATGTCGTCTATGTCGTCTATTTCGTCAATGTCGTCAATGTCGTCATTGTCGTCTATATCGTAAATGTCGTCAATGTCGTCAAAGTCGTCAAAGTCGTCAATATCGTAAATGTCGTCTATGTCGTCAATGTCGTCAATGTCGTCAAAGTCGTCTATGTCGTCAATATCGTCAATGTCGTCAATGTCGTCAAAGTCGTAAATATGGTCTACATCGTCTATGTCATCAATGTTGTCTGTGTCGTCAATGTCGTCAATCTCGTCAAAGTCGTCAATATCGCCTATGTCGTCTATGTCGTCAATGTCGTCAATGTCGTCAATGTCATCAATATCGTCAATGTCGTCAATGTCGTCAAAGTCGTCAATATCGTCTATGTCGTCAATGTAGTCTATGTCGTCTATGTCGTCTATGTCGTCAATATCGTCTATGTCGTCAATGTCATCAATGTCGTCAATGTCGTCAATGTCGTCTATGTCGTCAATGTCGTTAATGTCATCAATGTCGTCAATATCGTCTATGCCGTCTATGTCATCAATGTCCTCTATGTCGTCAATGTCGTCAATATCGTCTATGTCGTCTATGTCGTCAATGTCGTCTATGTCGTCAATGTTGTTAATGTTGTCAATGTCGTCAATATCGTCTATGTCTTCTATGTCGTCAATGTCGTCAATGTTGTCAATGTCGTCAAAGTCGTAAATATCGTCTACATCGTCTATGTGATCAATGTCGTCAGTGTCGTCAATGTCGTCAATGTCGTCAATGTCGTCAAAGTCGTCAATATCAACTATGTCTTCTATGTCGACAATGTCGTCAATGTCGTCTATGTCGTCAAGGTCGTCAATGTCGTCTATGTCGTCAATATCGTAAATGTCGTCAATGTCGTCAATGTCGTCAATGTCGTCAATGATGTCTATGTCGTCAATGTCGTCAATGTCGTCAATGTCGTCAATGTCGTCAATGTCGTCAAAGTCGTCAAAGTCGTCAATATCGGTTATGTCGTCAATGTCGTCAATGTCGTCTATGTCGTCAATGTTGTCAAAGTCGTCTATATGGTCAATGTCGTCTATGTCGTCAATGTCGTAAATGTCGTCAAAGTAGTCTATGTCGTCAATGTCGGCAATGACGTCAATGTCGTCAATGTCTTCATTGCTGTCAATGTTGTCAATGTCATACATGTTGTCTATGTCGTCTATGTCATCTATGTCATCAATGTCGTCAATGACGTCAATGTCGTCAATGTCTTCATTGCTGTCAATGTTGTCAATGTCATACATGTTGTCTATGTCATCTATGTCGTCAAAGTCGTCAAAGTCGTAAATATCGTCTATGTCGTCAATGTCGTCAATGTCGGCTATGCCGTCAATGTCGTCAATGTCGTCTATGTCGTCAATGTCGTCAATGCTGTCGATGTTGTCAATGTCATACATGTTGTCTATGTCATCTACCTTGTCAATGTCGTCAAAGTCGTAAATATTGTCTATGTCGACTATGTCGTCAATGTCGTCAATGTCGTCTATGTCGTCAATGTCGTCAATGTCGTCATTGTCGTCTATATCGTAAATGTTGTCAATGTCGTCAAAGTCGTCAAAGTCGTCAATATCGTCTATGTCGTCTATGTCGTCAATGTCGTCAATATCGTCAAAGTCGTCTATGTCGTCAATATCGTCAATGTCGTCAATGTCGTCAAAGTCGTAAATATGGTCTACATCGTCGATGTCATCAATGTTGTCTGTGTCGTCAATGTCGTCAATCTCGTCAAAGTCGTCAATATCGTCTATGTCGTCTATGTCGTCAATGTCGTCAATGTCGTCAATGTCATCAATATCGTCAATGTCGTCAATGTCGTCAAAGTCGTCAATGTCGTCTATGTCGTCAATGTCGTCTATGTCGTCTATGTCGTATATGTCGTCAATATCGTCTATGTCGTCAATGTCATCAATGTCGTCAATGTCGTCAATGTCGTCTATGTCGTCAATGTCGTTAATGTCATCAATGTCGTCAATATCGTCTATGCCGTCTATGTCATCAATGTCCTCTATGTCGTCAATGTCGTCAATATCGTCTATGTCGTCTATGTCGTCAATGTCGTCTATGTCGTCAATGTCGTTAATGTTGTCAATGTCGTCAATATCGTCAATGTCGTCTATGTCGTCAATATCGTCAATTTATTTATTTTATTTATTTATTTATTCTGTTCCATAGGACCCACTTCAGGAGTAAGACTCCATGGTCATGGAACAAGTCAATACATTAATTGTTACACAATAATGGTAATAGAAAAAGTGAAAAGAATCAATAAAGAAAAAATAAATTAGCTTAATTGTTTAACTTTTCTAGGAGTTCCTCGACAGAATAAAAGGAGTGAGCCACGAGGTAACTCTTCAATTTAGATTTGAAAGCATGTGGATTAGTGCTAAGATTCTTAAGTTCTTGTGGCAGCTTATTGAACATGGATGCCGCAGAATACTGCACCCCTTTCTGCACAAGTGTTAAGGTGGTGCGGTGCAAATGTAGATTAGACATCTGTCTAGTATTCACCGAGTGAAAGCTACTAACTCTTGGGAATAAGCTGATATTATTAACAACAAACGACATTAAAGAAAAAACGTATTGTGACGCCAGAGTCAAAATTCCCAGACTACTGAAAAGGGGTCGACATGACGTTCGCGAACTTACACCAGATATTGCTCGAACCGCCCGTTTTTGAGCCAGAAATATCCTTTTTGCATCAGGCGAGTTACCCCAAAAAACAATGCCGTACGTCATAAGTGAGTGAAAGTAAGCGAAATAGACTACTTTTCGTGTTGAAAAATCACTTATCTCAGATATTGTTCTAATGGTAAATATAGCAGAATTTAGTTTTGGAACAAGATCCTGAACATGGGCTTTCCATGACAGCTTACTGTCTATATGAACACCTAGAAATTTGAACTGTTCAGTCTCACTTATCACATGCCCTTTATGTGTAATCATAATGTCAGATTTCGTCAAATTATGTGTTAGAAACTGTAAGAACTGAGTTTTACTGTGATTTAACATCAACTTGTTTTCTATTAGCCATGAACTTATCTCTTGAACTGCATTATTTGATACTGTGTCAATATTACGAGCAACATCCTTCACTACCAAGCTGGTATCATCAGCAAACAAAAATATTTTACAATCACCTGTTATACTCGAAGGCATATCATTTATATAAATAAGAAACAGCAATGGTCCCAAAACAGACCCCTGGGGCACCCCATACTTAATTGTGCCCCATTGGGATTGCACGTCATAGCCATTTTCTACATTGCGGAGAATTACCTTCTGTTGTCTATTATTAAAGTAAGAGGTGAACCAGTTGTGGGCTACTCCCCGTATTCCATAATGTTCCAACTTCTGCAACAATATTTTGTGATCAACACAATCAAACGCTTTTGTTAAATCAAAGAAGACGCCTAATGTCCGTAGCCTCTTATTTAACCCATCAAGTGCCTCACAGAGAAACGAAAATATAGCGTTTTCGGTCGTTAAACCACTTCTAAAACCAAACTGTACGTTTGACAGGAAATTATGTGAACTGAAATGATGAATTAATCTTGAATAAACAGCCTTTTCAATAACTTTGGAAAAAACCGATGGCATAGAAATAGGTCTATAGTTGTCTACATTATCCCTTTCACCTTTTTTATAAAGCGGTTTCACTACTGAGTACTTCAATCTGTTAGGAAACTGACCGTTCCGAAAGGAAAAATTACAAATATGGCTTAGTACTGGGCTAACATATGGAGAACAGTACTTTAGAATTCTGCTAGATACCCCATCATATCCACAAGAGTCCTTAGTCTTTAGTGATTTAATTATTGACTCAATCTCACCTATGGAAGTATCATGAAGGATCATTTCAGGCAACAGCCTCGGAAACGCATTTTCTAAAAACGTTATATGATTACCTGTAGAAACTAGAGTTTTGTTTAGTTCCTCTACTATATTCAGAAAGTGATTATTGAATATTGCACATATATCTAACTTGTCAGTAACAGAAACATTCCTACTACGCACTGACGTTATATCTTCTACCTGCTGCTCCTGACCAGACACTTCCTTCACGACTGACCAGATAGTTTTAATTTTATCCCGAGAGTTTGCTATTCTTTTTGCGTACCACATACTTTTTGCATTCTTAATGACATTTTTCAGAACCTTACAGTACTGTTTGTAATGAGCTACTGCATCTTCATTCTGACTGCTTCTAACATTTTGATACAACTCCCGCTTAGTTCTACATGATACTCTTATCCCCTTTGTCATCCACCCTGGCTGTCTGTTACTGAAAGTACCCTGTTTTGAGCGTTCTAGTGGAAAGCAACTTTCAAATAACATAATAAATGTGTTCAGAAAAGCATTATATTTATCATCTGCATTATCAGCACTATAAACATCCTGCCATTCTTGTTCCTTAATTAGGCTTAAAAAGGTCTCAACTGCAACTGGATTAACTTTTCTGAGTAGTTGATATTTATGTTTAACATTTGTTTGAGAACAAATACTTTTTAGAATTAAAAGTTGGGCATCGTGGTCTGATAGGCCATTTACTATTCTGCTGACAGAGTGCCCCTCTAATAATGAAGAATGAACAAAAATATTGTCAATGGTAGAACTGCTATTTCCTTGCACTCTCGTTGGAAAAAATACTGTTTGCATCATGTTATAGGAATTAAATAGATCTAACAGCTGACGTTTCCTTGAGCTATCACCTACACAATTAATGTTGAAATCTCCACACACAATTAAATTTTTATACTTCCTATACAGTGAACCCAGAACCAATTCCAGCTTGGGCAGAAACATTTTAAAATCTGAGTCAGGGGATCTATAAATAACAACTATTACTAGTTTAGTTCCATTAACATTAACAATTCCTGCACAACATTCAAATATCTGTTCTGTGCAGTGTTTAGAAAAATCGATTGACTCCGATGAAAAATCGTTTTTTACATACATGGCCACTCCCCCACACTGCAAGGAACTCCTAGAGTAAAAGGCAGCTAACCTGTATCCTGGCAAAGGAAGTCTCTGAATTGTCACACCACTTAAAAAGTGCTCTGAAATACCAATAATGTCAGAATCAGTATCAATAAGCATTTCATTAACTTTATCTCTGATACCCTGTATATTTTGATGAAAAACAGTAATTCCCTTATTACTTATATTCTTAGACTTTGTCAAAGGTGGTTCATTTCTTAGAGGGACTTCCTTTAAGCAGGAATATCTATCAGCTGTCTTCAGTCTAAAAAAGGTGCAGCCCTAACACCAACTACTACAGGAATTTTTCCATGAGTGAAACCCCCACCCCCTACTACACTGTCACCTATGAGCTTTGCCAACCTCCCCTTCCCATACCTATTGAGGTGCAGACCGTGCCTAGTAAAATCCGACCTTTGGATAGTTTCAACTGGCACCACTGCAATGTGATCCATGCCCTCCGTCATCAGCGCCTTTTCAAGCCCCATGTTAAGACGGCTTACAGCCGTATTAAGACAAGGCCTATCATGACGCTGAAACAGCTGCACGAAATGCACATTCGTGCCACCAGTTTCATTTGCTATCCTTTCCAGATCACCACCTATATCATATTCCCCGTCCCTATCAAGACTGTTCCCGGCCCCACCCACTATAACTACCTGATCCTCTTTTGAAAAATTCCTACATAAGTCCCCTATGTTACAAGTGACCTGATCTAACCCTGCACTAGGCTTCACTATGCTGGTGACCTGGTACTCACTCCCAAGTACTTCCTGCAACTGTTGGCCAACACCTCTGCCATGAGAACTACCTAGCAGCAGAACCTTCTTCTTCCTAAGAGACCTCTCTACAGATTTCGGCTTACCAAAAGCTGAGGTCTGCTGCGTACTTCCTACACCTACAGCTACAGGAGGTTCATCTCCACTCAACTCTGACAGTTGGTCAAACCTGTTTGCAACTTGCAATGTAAAGCTATCTGAATACCTTCTCCTAGCTACCTTCTTGCCAACTGCCAGTTCCCATTCCCCAGCCCCCCTTCCCCTCCTCAACCTACCTAGTTCCTCTTCAGCGTTTTTCAACTGCACCTGAAGGGCGCAGATCAAACGCTCCTGCTCCTCTATCAACTTATTCCTGCTGCAAATCCTACAGTTCCAGGAGAGAACCTCACCACAATGCCCACTGTCTTCCCCACTGCACTCCCCACCATGAAAATACTTATTACAAATCCCACACTGCAGCCCACTACGCACGAACCTACGACAGAGCCCACACTTTTCACTCATGGTAAAATTTTACAATAATTTGTTAAGAAAAACTAGACGTCTACGTTATGAAGTTAAGTTTCTACAAAATAAGTAGGAAGTACCTCTTAACTACAGCAATCAACAAACCTCAGTCTCTACAAATCAAGTAACAACAACTAATAGTATCAGAAAAGAGCAAATAACACTACCACAGAAACTTTACACTGTTGCTTGTATAAACAAGTTCAAATTCAAGCGTTACTAATAAAACAACTAAACACAGTGAGAGTACAAGAGCTATCAAATACCGTAACTTAAAGTTTCCCAACCTTAACTACGTTAAAAACAGCAAGTCACCTGTTGAAAAGTACTAAAGTTAATAAACAACTAGCGCGATAACACCTCCTGAAATCTAAAACTTTAATAATTTAACTACAATACACAAACACTTATTAGAACTTAGCTTTCGGAGAATGTCAATGTCGTGAATGTCAATGTCGTGAATGTCGTCATGACGTCTATGTCGTCAATGTCGTCAATGTCATCAATGTCGACAAAGTCGTCAAAGTCGTCAATATCGGTTATGTCGTCAATGTCGTCAATGTCGTCTATGTCGTCAATGTTGTCAAAGTCGTCTATATGGTCAATGTCGTCTATGTCGTCAATGTCGTAAATGTCGTCAAAGTAGTCTATGTCGTCAATGTCGGCAATGACGTCAATGTCCTCAATGTCTTCATTGCTGTCAATGTTGTCAATGTCATACATGTTGTCTATGTCATCTATGTCGTCAATGTCGTCAAAGTCGTAAATATCGTCTATGTCGTCTATGTCGCCAATGTCGTCTATGTCGTCTATGTCGTCAAAGTCGTCAATGTCGTCTATGTCGTCAATGTCGTCAATGTCGTCAAAGTCGTCAATATCGTCTATGTCGTCTAAGTCGTCAATGTCGTCAATGTCGTCAATGTCGTCTATGTCGTCAATGTCGTCAATGTCGTCTATGCTGTCAATGTCGTCAATGTCGTCTATGTCGTCAATGTCGTCAATGCTGTCGATGTTGTCAATGTCATACATGTTGTCTATGTCATCTACCTTGTGAATATCGTCAAAGTCGTAAATATCGTCTATGTCGTCTATGTCGTCAATGTCGTCTATCTCGTCTATGGCGTCAATGTCGTCAATGTCGTCATTGTCGTCTATATCGTCAATGTCGTCAATGTCGTCAAAGTCGTCAAAGTCGTCAATATCGTCTATGTCGTCTATGTCGTCAATGTCGTCAATGTCGTCAAAGTCGTCTATGTCGTCAATATCGTCAATGTCGTCAATGTCGTCAAAGTCGTAAATATGGTCTACATCGTCTATGTCATCAATGTCGTCTATGTCGTCAATGTCGTTAATATCGTAAATTACGTCAATATCGTCTATATCGTCTATGTCGTCAATGTTGTCTATGTCGTCAATGTCGTCAATGTCGTCTATGTCTTCAATATCGTCAATGTCGTCAAATTCGTCAATATCGTCTATGTCGCCTATGTCGTCAATGTCGTCTATATCGCCAATGTCGTCAATGTCGTCAATGTCGTCAATGTCGTCAATGTCGTCAAAGTCGTAGATATCGTCTATGTCGTCTATTTCGTCAATATCGTCTATGTCGTCTTTGTCGTCAATGTCGTCAATGTCGTCTATGTCGTCAATGTCGTCAATGTCGTCAAAGGCGTCAAAGTCGTCAATATCGTCTATGTCGTCTATGTAGTCAATGTCGTCAAAGACGTCTATGTCGTCTAGTTCGTCAATGTCGTCAATGGCGTCTTTGTCGTCAATATCGTCATTGTCGTCAAAGTCGTCAATATCGTTTATGTCGTCTATATCGTCAATGTAGTCAATGTTGTCTATGTCGTCAATGTCGTCAATGTCGTCAATGTCGTCAAAGTCGTCAATAAGGTCTATGTTGTCCATGTCGTCAATGTCGTCAATGTCGTCAAAGTAGTCTATGTCGTCAATGTCGGCAATGACGTCAATGTCGTCAATGTCTTCATTGCTGTCAATGTTGTCAGTGTCATACATGTTGTCTATGTCATCTATGTCGTCAAAGTCGTCAAAGTCGTCAAACTCGTAAATATCGTCTATGTCGTCTATGTTGTCAATGTCGTCAATGTCGTCTATGTCGTCAAAGTCGTCAATGTCGTCTATGTCGTCAATGTCGTCAATGTCGTCAAAGTTGTCAATGTCGTCAATGTCGTCTATGTCGTCAATGTCGTCAATGTCGTCTATGCCGTCAATGTCGTCAATGTCGTCTATGTCGTCAATGTCGTCAATGCTGTCGATGTTGTCAATGTCATACATGTTGTCTATGTCATCTACCTTGTCAATGTCGTCAAAGTCGTAAATATTGTCTATGTCGTCTATGTCGTCAATGTCGTCTATGTCGTCTATGTCGTCAATGTCGTCAATGTCGTCATCGTCGTCTATATCGTAAATGTCGTCAATGTCGTCAAAGTCGTCAAAGTCGTCAATATCGTCTATGTCGTCTATGTCGTCAATGTCGTCAATGTCGTCAAAGTCGTCTATGTCGTCAATATCGTCAATGTCGTCAATGTCGTCAAAGTCGTAAATATGGTCTACATCGTCTATGTCATCAATGTTGTCTGTGTCGTCAATGTCGTCAATCTCGTCAAAGTCGTCAATATCGCCTAAGTCGTCTATGTCGACAATGTCGTCAATGTCGTCTATGTCGTCAAGGTCGTCAATGTCGTCTATGTCGTCAATATCGTAAATGTCGTCAATGTCGTCAATGTCGTCAATGTCGTCAATGACGTCTATGTCGTCAATGTCGTCAATGTCGTCAATGTCGTCAATGTCGTCAATGTCGTCAAAGTCATCAAAGTCGTCAATATCGGTTATGTCGTCAATGTCGTCAATGTCGTCTATGTCGTCAATGTTGTCAAAGTCGTCTATATGGCCAATGTCGTCTATGTCGTCAATGTCGTAAATGTCGTCAAAGTAGTCTATGTCGTCAATGTCGGCAATGACGTCAATGTCGTCAATGTCTTCATTGCTGTCAATGTTGTCAATGTCATACATGTTGTCTATGTCATCTATGTCATCAATGTCGTCAATGACGTCAATGTCGTCAATGTCTTCATTGCTGTCAATGTTGTCAATGTCATACATGTTGTCTATGTCATCTATGTCGTCAAAGTCGTCA
Organism: Locusta migratoria; assembly: GCA_026315105.1. Classification (NCBI taxonomy): domain Eukaryota; kingdom Metazoa; phylum Arthropoda; class Insecta; order Orthoptera; family Acrididae; genus Locusta; species Locusta migratoria. The sequence continues at coordinate 1,515,894 of JAOYRU010000517.1, forward strand.
AAGTCGTAAATATCGTCTATGTCGTCTATGTTGTCAATGTCGTCTATGTCGTCTATGTCGTCAAAGTCGTCAATGTCGTCTATGTCGTCAATGTCGTCAATGTCGTCAAAGTCGTCAATGTTGTCAATGTCATACATGTTGTCTATGTCATCTATGTCATCAATGTCGTCAATGACGTCAATGTCGTCAATGTCTTCATTGCTGTCAATGTTGTCAATGTCATACATGTTGTCTATGTCATCTATGTCGTCAAAGTCGTCAAAGTCGTAAATATCGCCTATGTCGTCAATGTCGTCAATGTCGGCTATGCCGTCAATGTCGTCAATGTCGTCTATGTCGTCAATGTCGTCAATGCTGTCGATGTTGTCAATGTCATACATGTTGTCTATGTCATCTACCTTGTCAATGTCGTCAAAGTCGTAAATATTGTCTATGTCGTCTATGTCGTCAATGTCGTCTATGTCGTCTATGTCGTCATTGTCGTCAATGTCGTCATGTCGTCCATATCGTAAATGTCGTCAATGTCGTCAAAGTCGTCAAAGTCGTCAATATCGTCTATGTCGTCTATGTCGTCAATGTCGTCAATATCGTCAAAGTCGTCTATGTCGTCAATATCGTCAATGTCGTCAATGTCGTCAAAGTCGTAAATATGGTCTACATCGTCTATGTCATCAATGTTGTCTGTATCGTCAATGTCGTCAATCTCGTCAAAGTCGTCAATATCGTCTATGGCGTCTATGTAGTCAATGTCGTCAATGTCGTCAATGTCATCAATATCGTCAATGTCGTCAATGTCGTCAAAGTCGTCAATGTCGTCTATGTCGTCAATGTCGTCTATGTCGTCTATGTCGTATGTGTCGTCAATATCGTCTATGTCGTCAATGTCACCAATGTCTTCAATGTCGTCAATGTCGTCTATGTCGTCAATGTCGTTAATGTCATCAATGTCGTCAATATCGTTTATGCCGTCTATGTCATCAATGTCCTCTATGTCGTCAATGTCGTCAATATCGTCTATGTCGTCTATGTCGTCAATGTCGTCTATGTCGTCAATGTCGTTAATGTTGTCAATGTCGTCAATATCGTCAATGTCATCTATGTCGTCAATATCGTCAATGTCGTCAATGTCGTGAATGTCGTCAATGACGTCTATGTCGTCAATGTCGTCAATGTCGTCAATGTCGACAAAGTCGTCAAAGTCGTCAATATCGGTTATGTCGTCAATGTCGTCAATGTCGTCTATGTCGTCAATGTTGTCAAAGTCGTCTATATGGTCAATGTCGTCTATGTCGTCAATGTCGTAAATGTCGTCAAAGTAGTCTATGTCGTCAATGTCAGCAATGACGTCAATGTCCTCAATGTCTTCATTGCTGTCAATGTTGTCAATGTCATACATGTTGTCTATGTCATCTATGTCGTCAATGTCGTCAAAGTCGTAAATATCGTCTATGTCGTCTATGTCGTCAATGTCGTCTATGTCGTCTATGTCGTCAAAGTCGTCAATGTCGTCTATGTCGTCAATGTCGTCAAAGTCGTCAATATTGTCTATGTCGTCTAAGTCGTCAATGTCGTCAATGTCGTCTATGTCGTCAATGTCGTCAATGTCGTCTATGCTGTCAATGTCGTCAATGTCGTCTATGTCGTCAATGTCGTCAATGCTGTCGATGTTGTCAATGTCATACATGTTGTCTATGTCATCTACCTTGTGAATATCGTCAAAGTCGTAAATATCGTCTATGTCGTCTATGTCGTCAATGTCGTCTATGTCGTCTATGGTGTCAATGTCGTCAATGTCGTCATTGTCGTCTATATCGTCAATGTCGTCAATGTCGTCAAAGTCGTCAAAGTCGTCAATATCGTCTATGTCGTCTATGTCGTCAATGTCGTCAATGTCGTCAAAGTCGTCTATGTCGTCAATATCGTCAATGTCGTCAATGTCGTCAAAGTCGTAAATATGGTCTACATCGTCTATGTCATCAATGTCATCTATGTCGTCAATGTCGTTAATATCGTAAATTACGTCAATATCGTCTATATCGTCTATGTCGTCAATGTTGTCTATGTCGTCAATGTCGTCAATGTCGTCTATGTCTTCAATATCGTCAATGTCGTCAAATTCGTCAATATCGTCTATGTCGCCTATGTCGTCAATGTCGTCTATATCGCCAATGTCGTCAATGTCGTCAATGTCGTCAATGTCGTCAATGTCGTCAATGTCGTCAAAGTCGTAAATATTGTCTATGTCGTCTATGTCGTCAATATCGTCTATGTCGTCTTTGTCGTCAATGTCATCAATGTCGTCTATGTCGTCAATGTCGTCAATGTCGTCAAAGGCGTCAAAGTCGTCAATATCGTCTATGTCGTCTATGTAGTCAATGTCGTCAAAGACGTCTATGTCGTCTAGTTCGTCAATGTCGTCAATGGCGTCTTTGTCGTCAATATCGTCATTGTCGTCAAAGTCGTCAATATCGTTTATGTCGTCTATATCGTCAATGTAGTCAATGTCGTCTATGTCGTCAATGTCGTCAATGTCGACAAAGTTGTCAATATGGTCTATGTTGTCCATGTCGTCAATGTCGTCAATGTCGTCAAAGTAGTCCATGTCGTCAATGTCGGCAATGACGTCAATGTCGTCAATGTCTTCATTGCTGTCAATGTTGTCAGTGTCATACATGTTGTCTATGTCATCTATGTCGTCAAAGTCGTCAAAGTCGTCAAAGTCGTAAATATCGTCTATGTCGTCTATGTTGTCAATGTCGTCAATGTCGTCTATGTCGTCAAAGTCGTCAATGTCGTCTATGTCGTCAATGTCGTCAATGTCGTCAAAGTCGTCAATGTCGTCAATGTCGTCTATGTCGTCAATGTCGTCAATGTCGTCTATGCCGTCAATGTCGTCAATGTCGTCTATGTCGTCAATATCGTCAATGCTGTCGATGTTGTCAATGTCATACATGTTGTCTATGTCATCTACCTTGCCAATGTCGTCAAAGTCGTAAATATTGTCTATGTCGTCTATGTCGTCAATGTCGTCTATGTCGTCTATGCCGTCAATGTCGTCAATGTCGTCATCGTCGTCTATATCGTAAATGTCGTCAATGTCGTCAAAGTCGTCAAAGTCGTCAATATCGTCTAAGTCGTCTATGTCGTCAATGTCGTCAATGTCGTCAAAGTCGTCTAAGTCGTCAATATCGTCAATGTCGTCAATGTCGTCAAAGTCGTAAATATGGTCTACATCGTCTATGTCATCAATGTTGTCTGTGTCGTCAATGTCGTCAATCTCGTCAAAGTCGTCAATATCGCCTAAGTCGTCTATGTCGTCAATGTCGTCAATGTCGTCAATGTCATCAATATCGTCAATGTCGTCAATGTCGTCAAATTCGTCAATATCGTCTATGTCGTCAATGTAGTCTATGTCGTCTATGTCGTCTATGTCGTCAATATCGTCTATGTCGTCAATGTCATCAATGTCGTCAATGTCGTCAATGTCGTCTATGTCGTCAATGTCGTTAATGTCATCAATGTCGTCAATATCGTCTATGCCGTCTATGTCATCAATGTCCTCTATGTCGTCAATGTAGTCAATATCGTCTATGTCGTCTATGTCGTCAATGTCGTCAATGTCGTCAATGTCGTTAATGTTGTCAATGTCGTCAATATCGTCTATGTCGTCTATGTCGTCAATGTCGTCAATGTCGTCAATGTTGTCAATGTCGTCAAAGTCGTAAATATCGTCTACATCGTCTATGTGATAAATGTCGTCAGTGTCGTCAATGTCGTCAATGTCGTCAAAGTCGTCAATATCAACTATGTCTTCTATGTCGACAATGTCGTCAATGTCGTCTATGTCGTCAAGGTCGTCAATGTCGTCTATGTCGTCAATATCGTAAATGTCGTCAATGTCGTCAATGTCGTCAATGTCGTCAATGACGTCTATGTCGTCAATGTCGTCAATGTCGTCAATGTCGTCAATGTCGTCAAAGTCGTCAAAGTCGTCAATATCGGTTATGTCGTCAATGTCGTCAATGTCGTCTATGTCGTCAATGTTGTCAAAGTCTTCTATATGGTCAATGTCGTCTATGTCGTCAATGTCGTAAATGTCGTCAAAGTAGTCTATGTCGTCAATGTCGGCAATGACGTCAATGTCGTCAATGTCTTCATTGCTGTCAATGTTGTCAATGTCATACATGTTGTCTATGTCATCTATGTCGTCAATGTCGTCAAAGTAGTAAATATCGTCTATGTCTTCTATGTCGCCAATGTCGTCTATGTCGTCTATGTCGTCAAAGTCGTCAATGTCGTCTATGTCGTCAATGTCGTCAAAGTCGTCAAAGTCGTCAATATCGTCAATGTCGTCTATGTCGTCAATGTCGTCAATGTCGTCTATGTCGTCAATGTCGTCTATGTCGTCTATGCCGTCAATGTCGTCAATGTCGTCTATGTCGTCAATGTCGTCAATGCTGTCGATGTTGTCAATGTCATACATGTTGTCTATGTCATCTACATTGTCAATGTCGTCAAAGTCGTAAATATTGTCTAAGTCGTCTATGTCGTCAATGTCGTCTATGTCGTCTATGTCGTCAATGTCGTCAATGTCGTTCTTGTCGTCTATTTTGTCAATGTCGTCAATGTTGTCAAAGTCGTCAAATTCGTCAATATCGTCTATGTCGTCTATGTCGTCAATGACGGCAATGTCGTCGATGTCGTCTATGTCGTCAATATCATTACTGTCGTCAATGTCGTCAAAGTCGTAAATATGGTCTACATCGTCTATGTCATCAATGTCGTCTGTGTCGTCAATGTCGTCAATCTCGTCAAAGTCGTCAATATCGTCTATGTCGTCTATGTCGTCAATGCCGTCAATGTCGTCAATGTCATCAATATCGTCAATGTCGTCAATGTCGTCAAAGTCGTCAATATCGTCTATGTCGTCAATGTCGTCTATGTCGTCTATGTCGTCTATGTCGTCAATATCGTCTATGTCGTCAATGTCATCAATGTCGTCAATGTCGTCAATGTCGTCAATGTCGTCTATGTCGTCAATGTCGTTAATGTCATCAATGTCGTCAATATCGTCTATGCCGTCTATCTCATCAATGTCCTCTATGTCGTCAATGTCGTCAATGTCGTCAATACCGTCTATGTCGTCTATGTCGTCAATGTCGTCTATGTCGTCAACGTCGTCTATGTCGTCAATGTCGTTAATGTCGTGAATGTCATCAAAATCGTCTATGTCGTCTATGTCGTCAATGTCGTCTATGTCGTCAATGTCGTCAATGTCGTCTATGTTGTCAATATCGTCAATGTCGTCAAAGTCGACAATATCGTCTATGTCGTCTATGTCGTCAATGTCGTCAATGTCTTCTATGTCGTCAATGTCGTCTATTTCGTCAATGTCGTCAATGTCGTCAATGTCTTCAATGCTGTCATTGTTGTCAATGTCATACATGTTGTCTGTCATCTATGTCGTCAATGTCGTCAATATCGTCAATGTCGTCAATGTCGTCAAAGTCGTCAATATCGTCTATGTCGTCAATGTCGTCTATGTCGTCTATGTCGTCTATGTCGTCAATATCGTCAATGTCGTCAATGTCGTTTATGTCGTCAATGTCGTCAATGTCGTCAATATCGTCTATGTCGTCTATGTCGTCAATGTCGTCTATGTCGTCAATGTCGTCTATGTCGTGTATGTCGTGTATGTCGTCTATGTCGTCAATGTCGTATATGTTGTCAATGTCGTTAATGTCGTCAATATCGTCAATGTCGGCAATGTCGTCTATGTCGTCAATGTCGTTAATGTTGTCAATGTTGTCAATATCGTCTATGTCGTCTATGTCGTCTATGTCGTCAAGGTCGTCAATGTCGTCTATGTCGTCAATATCGTAAATGTCGTAAATGTCGTCAATGTCGTCAATGTCGTCATAGTCGTCAAAGTCGTCAATATCGGTTATGTCGTCAATGTCGTCAATGTCGTCAATGTTGTCAAAGTCGTCTATATGGTCAATGTCGTCTATGTCGTCAATGTCGTAAATGTCGTCAAAGTAGTCTATGTCGTCAATGTCGGCAATGACGTCAATGTCGTCAATGTCTTCATTGCTGTCAATGTTGTCAATGTCATACATGTTGTCTATGTCATCTATGTCGTCAATGTCGTCAAAGAAGTAAATATCGTCTACGTCTTCTATCTCGTCAATGTCGTCTATGTCGTCTATGTCGTCAAAGTCGTCAATGTCGTCTATGTCGTCAATGTCGTCAATGTCGTCAAAGTCGTCAATATCGTCTATGTCGTCTATGTCGTCAATGTCGTCTATGTCGTCTATGTCGTCAATGTCGTCAATGTCTTCTATGTCGTCAATGTCGTCTATTTCGTCAATGTCTTCAATGTCGTCAATGTCTTCAATGCTGTCATTGTTGTCAATGTCATACATGTTTTCTATGTCATCTATGTCGTCAATGTCGTCAATATCGTCAATGTCCACAATGTCGTCAAAGTCGTCAACATCGTCTATGTCGTCAATGTCGTTCTATGTCGTCTATGTCGTCTATGTCGTCAATATCGTCAATGTCGTCAATGTCGTCTATGTCGTCAATGTCGTCAATGTCGTCAATATCGTCTATGTCGTCTATGTCGTCAATGTCGTCAATGTCGTCTATGTCGTCAATGTCGTCAATGTCGTCAATATCGTCAATGTCGGCAATGTCGTCTATGTCGTCAATGTCGTTAATGTTGTCAATGTTGTCAATATCGTCTATGTCGTCTATGTCGTCAATGTCGTCCCTGTCGTCAATGTCGTCAATGTCGTCAATGTCGTCTATGTCGTCAATGTCGTTAATGTCGTCAATGTCGTCAATATCGTCTATGTCGTCTATGTCGTCAATGTCGTCTATGCCGTCAATGTCGTCAATGTCTTCAATGTTGTCAATATCGTCTCTGTCGTCTATGTCGTCAATGTCGTCAATGTCGTCAAAATAGTCTATGTCGTCAATGTCGTCAATGTCGTCTATGTCGTCAAGGTCGTCAATGTCGTCTATGACGTCTATGTCGTCAATGTCGTCAATGTCGTCAATGTCGTCAAAGTCGTAAATATCGTCAACATCTTCTATGTCATCAATGTCGTCAGTGTCGTCATTGTCGTCAATGTCGTCAATGTCGTCAAAGTCGTCAATATCGTCTATGTCGTCTATGTCGTCAATGTCGCCAATGTCGTCTATGTCGTCAAGGTCGTCAATGTCGTCTATATCGTCAATATCGTCAATGTCGTCAATGTCATCAATGTCGTCTATGACGTCAATGTCGTCAATGTTGTCAATGTTGTCAATGTCGTCAATGTGTCAAAGTCGTCAATATCGACTATGTCTTCTATGTCGTCATGGTCGTCAAAGTCGTCTATGTCGTAAATGTCGTCAATGACGTCAATGTCGTCAAAGTCGTCAATATCGTCTATGTCGTCTATGTCGTCAATGTCGTCTATGTCGTCTATGTCGTCTTTGTCGTCAATGTCGTCAATGTCGTCAATTTCGTCTATATCGTCTATGTCGTCTATGTCGTAATGTCATCAGGGTCGTAAATATCGTCTATGTCGTCTATGTCGTCAATGTCGTCAATGTCGTCAATGTCGTCTATGTCGCCAATTTCGTCTATGTCGTCAATGTCGTCAATGTCGTCAAAGACGTCAAAATCGCCTATGTCGTCTATGTCGTCAATGTTGTCTATGTCGTCTACTTCGCCGAATGTCGTCAATGTCGTCTATGTCTTCAATGTCGTCAGTGTCGTCAATGTCGTCAAGGTCGTCAAAATCGTCTATGTCGTCAATTTCGTCAATATCGAAATTTTCGTGAATGTCATCAATGTCGTCAATGTCGTCAATTTCGTCTATGTCGTCTATGTCGTCAATGTCGTGAATGTCGTGAAAGTCGTCTATGTTTTCAATGACGTCAATGTTTGTGTATTGTAGTTAAATTATTAAAGTTTTAGATTTCAGGAGGTGTTATCGCGCTAGTTGTTTATTAACTTTAGTACTTTTCAACAGGTGACTTGCTGTTTTTAACGTAGTTGAGGTTGGGAAACTTTAAGTTACGGTATTTGATAACTCTTGTACTCTCACAGTGTTTAGTTGTTTTATTAGTGACGCTTGAATTTGAACTTGTTTATACAATCAACAGTGTAAAGTTTCTGTGGTAGTGTTATTTGCTCTTTTCTGATACTATTAGTTGTTGTTACTTGATTTGTAGAGACTGAGGTTTGTTGATTGCTGTAGTTAAGAGGTACTTCCTACTTATTTTGTAGAAACTTAACTTCATAACGTAGACGTCTAGTTTTTCTTAACAAATTATTGTAAAATTTTACCATGAGTGAAAAGTGTGGGCTCTGTCGTAGGGTCGTGCGTAGTGGGCTGCAGTGTGGGATTTGTAGTAAGTATTTTCATGGGGGGGAGTGCAGTGGGGAAGACAGTGGGCATTGTGGTGAGGTTCTCTCCTGGAACTGTAGGATTTGCAGCAGGAATAAGTTGATAGAGGAGCAGGAGCGTTTGATCTGCGCCCTTCAGGTGCAGTTGAAAAACGCTGAAGAGGAACTAGGTAGGTTGAGGAGGGGAAGGGGGGCTGGGGAATGGGAACTGGCAGTTGGCAAGAAGGCAGCTAGGAGAAGGTATTCAGATAGCTTTACATTGCAAGTTGCAAATAGGTTTGACCAACTGTCAGAGTTGAGTGGAGATGAACCTCCTGTAGCTGTAGGTGTAGGAAGTACGCAGCAGACCTCAGCTTTTGGTAAGCCGAAATCTGTAGAGAGGTCTCTTAGGAAGAAGAAGGTTCTGCTGCTAGGTAGTTCTCATGGCAGAGGTGTTGGCCAACAGTTGCAGGAAGTACTTGGGAGTGAGTACCAGGTCACCAGCATAGTGAAGCCTAGTGCAGGGTTAGATCAGGTCACTTGTAACATAGGGGACTTATGTAGGAATTTTTCAAAAGAGGATCAGGTAGTTATAGTGGGTGGGGCCGGGAACAGTCTTGATAGGGACGGGGAATATGATATAGGTGGTGATCTGGAAAGGATAGCAACTGAAACTGGTGGCACGAATGTGCATTTCGTGCAGCTGTTTCAGCGTCATGATAGGCCTTGTCTTAATACGGCTGTCAGCCGTCTTAACATGGGGCTTGAGAAGGCGCTGATGACGGAGGGCATGGATCACATTGCAGTGGTGCCAGTTGAAACTATCCAAAGGTCGGATTTTACTAGGCACGGTCTGCACCTCAATAGGTATGGGAAGGGGAGGTTGGCAAAGCTCATAGGTGACAGTGTAGTAGGGGGTGGGGGTTTCACTCATGGAAAAATTCCTGTAGTAGTTGGTGTTAGGGCTGCACCTTTTTTAGACTGAAGACAGCTGATAGATATTCCTGCTTAAAGGAAGTCCCTCTAAGAAATGATGAACCACCTTTGACAAAGTCTAAGAATATAAGTAATAAGGGAATTACTGTTTTTCATCAAAATATACAGGGTATCAGAGATAAAGTTAATGAAATGCTTATTGATACTGATTCTGACATTATTGGAATTTCAGAGCACTTTTTAAGTGGTGTGACAATTAAGAGACTTCCTTTGCCAGGATACAGGTTAGCTGCCTTCTACTCTAGGAGTTCTTTGCAGTGTGGGGGAGTGGCCATGTATGTAAAAAACGATTTTTCATCGGAGTCAATCGATTTTTCTAAACACTGCACAGAACAGATATTTGAATGTTGTGCAGGAGTTGTTAATGTTAATGGAACTAAACTAGTAATAGTTGTTATTTATAGATCCCCTGACTCAGATTTTAAAATGTTTCTGCCCAAGCTGGAATTGGTTCTGGGTTCACTGTATAGGAAGTATAAAAATTTAATTGTGTGTGGAGATTTCAACATTAATTGTGTAGGTGATAGCTCAAGGAAAAGTCAGCTGTTAGATCTATTTAATTCCTATAACATGATGCAAACAGTATTTTTTCCAACGAGAGTGCAGGGAAATAGCAGTTCTACCATTGACAATATTTTTGTTCATTCTTCATTATTAGAGGGGCACTCTGTCAGCAGAATAGTAAATGGCCTATCAGACCACGATGCCCAACTTTTAATTCTAAAAAGTATTTGTTCTCAAACAAATGTTAAACATAAATATCAACTACTCAGAAAAGTTAATCCAGTTGCAATTGAGACCTTTTTAAGCCTAATTAAGGAACAAGAATGGCAGGATGTTTATAGTGCTGATAATGCAGATGATAAATATAATGCTTTTCTGAACACATTTATTATGCTGTTTGAAAGTTGCTTTCCGCTAGAACGCTCAAAACAGGGTACTTTCAGTAACAGACAGCCAGGGTGGATGACAAAGGGGATAAGAGTATCATGTAGAACTAAGCGGGAGTTGTATCAAAATGTTAGAAGCAGTCAGAATGAAGATGCAGTAGCTCATTACAAACAGTACTGTAAGGTTCTGAAAAATGTCATTAAGAATGCAAAAAGTATGTGGTACGCAAAAAGAATAGCAAACTCTCGGGATAAAATTAAAACTATCTGGTCAGTCGTGAAGGAAGTGTCTGGTCAGGAGCAGCAGGTAGAAGATATAACGTCAGTGCGTAGTAGGAATGTTTCTGTTACTGACAAGTTAGATATATGTGCAATATTCAATAATCACTTTCTGAATATAGTAGAGGAACTAAACAAAACTCTAGTTTCTACAGGTAATCATATAACGTTTTTAGAAAATGCGTTTCCGAGGCTGTTGCCTGAAATGATCCTTCATGATACTTCCATAGGTGAGATTGAGTCAATAATTAAATCACTAAAGACTAAGGACTCTTGTGGATATGATGGGGTATCTAGCAGAATTCTAAAGTACTGTTCTCCATATGTTAGCCCAGTACTAAGCCATATTTGTAATTTTTCCTTTCAGAATGGTCAGTTTCCTAACAGATTAAAGTACTCAGTAGTGAAACCGCTTTATAAAAAAGGAGAAAGGGATAATGTAGACAACTATAGACCTATTTCTATGCCATCGGTTTTTTCCAAAGTTATTGAAAAGGCTGTATATTCAAGATTAATTGATCATTTCAGTTCACATAATTTCCTGTCAAACGTACAGTTTGGTTTTAGAAGTGGTTTAACGACCGAAAACGCTATATTTTCGTTTCTCTGTGAGGCACTTGATGGGTTAAATAAGAGGCTACGGACATTAGGCGTCTTCTTTGATTTAACAAAAGCGTTTGATTGTGTTGATCACAAAATATTGTTGCAGAAGTTGGAACATTATGGAATACGGGGAGTAGCCCACAACTGGTTCACCTCTTACTTTAATAATAGACAACAGAAGGTAATTCTCCGCAGTGTAGAAAATGGCTATGACGTGCAATCCCAATGGGGCACAATTAAGTATGGGGTGCCCCAGGGGTCTGTTTTGGGACCATTGCTGTTTCTTATTTATATAAATGATATGCCTTCGAGTATAACAGGTGATTGTAAAATATTTTTGTTTGCTGATGATACCAGCTTGGTAGTGAAGGATGTTGCTCGTAATATTGACACAGTATCAAATAATGCAGTTCAGGAGATAAGTTCATGGCTAATAGAAAACAAGTTGATGTTAAATCACAGTAAAACTCAGTTTTTACAATTTCTAACACATAATTTGACGAAATCTGACATTATGATTACACATAATGGGCATGTGATAAGTGAGACTGAACAGTTCAAATTTCTAGGTGTTCATATAGACAGTAAGCTGTCATGGAAAGCCCATGTTCAGGATCTTGTTCCAAAACTAAATTCTGCTATATTTACCATTAGAACAATATCTGAGATAAGTGATTTTTCAACACGAAAAGTAGTCTACTTCGCTTACTTTCACTCACTTATGACGTACGGCATTGTTTTTTGGGGTAGCTCGCCTGATGCAAAAAGGATATTTCTGGCTCAAAAACGGGCGGTTCGAGCAATATCTGGTGTAAGTTCGCGAACGTCATGTCGACCCCTTTTCAGTAGTCTGGGAATTTTGACTCTGGCGTCACAATACGTTTTTTCTTTAATGTCGTTTGTTGTTAATAATATCAGCTTATTCCCACGAGTTAGTAGCTTTCACTCGGTGAATACTAGACAGACGTCTAATCTACATTTGCACCACACCACCTTAACACTTGTGCAGAAAGGGGTGCAGTATTCTGCGGCATCCATTTTCAATAAGCTGCCACAAGAACTTAAGAATCTTAGCACTAATCCACATGCTTTCAAATCTGAATTGAAGAGTTACCTCGTGGCTCACTCCTTTTATTCTGTCGAGGAACTCCTAGAAAAGTTAAAGAATTAAGCTAATTTATTTTTTCTTTATTGATTCTTTTCACTTTGTCTTAAGATTGTCGTGTGCAAAGGACTACTTAAAATTTTTCTATTACCATTATTGTGTAACAATTAATGTATTGACTTGTTCCATGACCATGGAGTCTTACTCCTGAAGTGGGTCCTATGGAACAGAAAAAACAAATAAATAAATAAATAAATCAATGCTGTCAATGTTGTCAATGTCATACATGTTGTCTATGTCATCTATATCGTCAAAGTCGTCTATGTCGTCAATGTCGTCAATATCGTCAATGTCGTCAAAGTCGTATATATGGTCTACATCTTATATGTCATCAATGTCGTCTGTGTCGTCAATCTCGTCTATGTCGCCTATGTCATCAAGGTCGTCAATGTCGTCTATGTCGTCAATATCGTCAATTTCGTCAATGTCGTCAATGTCTTCAAAGTCGTCAATATCGCCTATGTCGTCTATGTCGTCAATGTCGTCAATGTCGTCTATGCCGTAAATGTCGTCAATGTCGTCTATGTCGTCAATGTCGTCAATTCTGTCGATGTTATCAATGTCATACATGTTGTCTATGTCATCTACTTTGTCAATGTCGTCATAGTCGTAAATATCGTCTATGTCGTCTATGTCGTCAATGTCGTCTATGTCGTCTATGTCGTCAATGTCATCAATGTCGTCTATGTCGTCAATATCGTCAATGTCGTCAAAGTCGTCAATATCGTCTATGTCGCCTATGTCGTCAATGTCGTCAATGTCGTCAATGTCGTCAATGTCGTCAATGTCATCTATGTTGTCAATGTCGTCAACGTCGTTAATGTCGTCAATGTCGTCAATATCGTCAATGTCGTCAATGTCGTCAATGTCGTCAATATCGTCAATTACGTCAATGTCGTCAATGTCTTCAATGCTGTCATTGTTGTCAATGTCATACATGTTGTCTATGTCATCTATGTCGTCAACGTCGTCAATATCGTCAATGTCGTCAATGTCGTCAAAGTCGTCTATGTCGTCAATGTCGTCTAAGTCGTCAATATCGTCTATGTCGTCAATGTCGGCTATGTCGTCTATGTCGTCAATATCGTCAATGTCGTCAATGTCGTCAACGTCGTCTATGTCGTCAATGTCGTCAATGTCGTCAATGTCGTCAATTTCGTCAATCTCGTCAAAGTCGCCAATATCATCTATGTCGTCTATGTCGTCAATGTCGTCAATGACGTCAATGTCGTCATGACGTCAATGTCGTCAATATCTGCAATGCTGTCAATGTCATACATGTTGTCTATGTCATCTATGTCGTCAACGTCGTCAATGTCGTCTAAGTCGTCAATGTCGTTAATGTCGTCAATGTCGTCAATATCGTCTATGTCGTCAATGTCGTCAAAGTCGTCAAAGACGTCAATATCGTCTATGTCGTCTATGTCGTCCATGTTGTCAATGCCGTCAACTTCGCCTATGTCGTCAATATCGTCTATGTCTTCAATGTCGTCAGTGTCGTCAATGTCGTCAATGTCGTCAAAATCGTCTATGTCGTCAATTTCGTCAATATCGACATTTTCGTCAATGTCATCAATGTCGTCAATGTCGACAATATCGTCTATGTCGTCTATGTCGTCAATGTCGTCAATGTCGTCAAAGTCGCCTATGTCGTCGATGTCGTCAATGACGTCAATGTCGTCAATGTCTTCAATGCTGTGAATGTTGTCAATGTCATACATGTTGTCAATGTCATCTATGTCATCAATGTCAAAGTCGTAGATATCGTCTATGTCGATTATGTCGTCATTGTCGTCAATGTCGTCAATATCTTCTATGTCGTCTATGTCGTCAATGTCGTCAATTTCGTCAATGTCGTCAAAGGCGTCAATATCGTCTATGTCGTCTATGTAGTCAATGTCGTCAAAGTCGTCTATGTCGTCTAGTTCGTCAATGTCGTCAATGGCGTCTTTGTCGTCAATATCGTCAATGTCGTCAAAGCCGTCAATATCTGTTATGTCGTCTATGTCGTCAATATTGTCAATGTCGTCTGTCGTCAATGTCCTCAATGTCGTCTATGTCGTCAATGTCGTCAATGTCGTCAATGGCGTCTTTGTCGTCAATATCGTCAATGTCGTCAAAGTCGTCAATATCGGTTATGTCGTCTATGTCGTCAATGTCGTCAATGTCGTCAATTACGTCAATGTCGTCAATGTCTTCAATGCTGTCAATGTTGTCAATGTCATACATGTTGTCTATGTCATCTATGTCGTCAATGTCGTCAATATCGTCAATGTCCTCAATGTCCTCAAAGTCGTCAATATCTTCTATGCGGTCAATGTCGTCAATGTCGTCTATGTCGTCAATGTCGTCAATGTCGTCAATTTCGTCAATGTCGTCAAAGTCGCCAATATCATCTATGTCGTCTATGTCGTCAATGTCGATAATGACGTCAATGTCGTCAATGACGTCAATGTCGTCAATGTCTTCAATGCTGTCAATGTTGTCAATGTCATACATGTTGTCTATGTCATCTATGTCGTCAACCTCGTCAATGTCGTCTATGTCGTCAATGTCGTCAATGTCGTCAATATCGTCTATGTCGTCTATGTACTCAATGTCGTCAAAATCGTCTATGTCGTCAATTTCGTCAATATCGACATTTTCGTCAATGTCATCAATGTCGTCAATGTCGTCAATTTCGTCTAAGTCGTCAATGTCGTTAATGTTGGCTAGGTTATCAATGTCGTCAAAGTCGTTAATATCGTCTATGTCGTCTATGTCGTCAATGTCGTCAAAGTCGTCTATGTCGTCAATGTCGTCAATGACGTCAATGTCGTCAATGTCTTCAATGCTGTAAATGTTGTCAATGTCATACATGTTGTCAGTGTCATCTATGTCATCAATGTCGTCAAAGTCGTAAATATCGTCTATGTCGTTTATGTCGTCAATGTCGTCAATGTCGTCATAGTCTTCAATATCTTCTATGTCGACAATGTCGTCAATTTCGTCAATGTCGTCAAAGGCGTCAATATCGTCTATGTCATCTATGTAGTCAATGTCGTCAAAGACGTCTATGTTGTCTAGTTCGTCAATATCGGTTATGTCGTCTATGTCGTCAATATCGTCAATGTCGTCAATATCGGCTATGTCGTCTATGTCGTCAATGTCGTCATTGTCGTCTATGTCGTCAAGGTCGTCAATGTCGTCTATGTCGTCAATATCGTATATGTCGTCAATGTCGTCAATGTCGTCTATCACGTCAATGTCGTCAATGTTGTCAATGTTGTCAATGTCGTCAATGTTGTCAAAGTCGTCAATATCGACTATGTCTTCTATGTCGTCAGGGTCGTCAAAGACGTCTATGTCGTAAATGTCGTCAATGACGTAAATGTCATCAACGTCGTCAATATCGTCTATGTCGTCTATGTCGGCAATGTCGTCTACGTCATCAATGTCATCAATGTCGTCAATGTCGTCTATGTCGTCAATGTCGTCAATGTAGTCTATGTCGTCAATATCGTTAATGTCGTCAATGTCGTCAAAGTCGTCAATATCGTCTATGTCGTCTATGTCGTCAATGTCGTCTATGTCGTCAATGTCGTCTTTGTCGTCAATGTCGTCAATGTCGTCAATGTCATCAATATCGTCTATGTCGTCTATGTCGTCAATGTCATCAGAGTCGTAAATATCGTCGATGTCGTCTATGTCGTCAATGTTGTCAATGTCGTCAATGTCGTCTATGTCGCCAATGTCGTCTATGTCGTCAATGTCGTCAATGTCGTCAATGTCGTCAAAGACGTCAATATCGTCTATGTCGTCTATGTCGTCAATGTTGTCTATGTCGTCTACATCGCCTATGTCGTCAATGTCGTCTATGTCTTAAATGTCGTAAGTGTCGTCAATGTCGTCAATGTCGTCAAAATCGTCTATGTCGTCAATTTCGTCAATATCGAATTTTACGTCAATGTCATCAATGTCGTCAATTTCGTCTATGTCGTCTATGTCGTCAATGTTGGCTAGGTTATCAATGTCGTCAAAGTCGTCAATATCGTCTAAGTCGTCTATGTCGTCAATGTCGTGAATGTCGTCAAAGTCGTCTATGTCGTCAATGTCGTCAATGACGTCAATGTCTTCAATGCTGTCAATGTTGTCAATGTCATACATGTTATCTATGTCATCTATATCATCAATGTCGTCAAAGTCGTAAATATCGTCTATGTCGTTTATGTCGTCATTGTCGTCTATGTCGTCAATGTCGTCAATGTCATCTATGTCGTCAATGTCGTCAACGTCTTTAATGTCGTCAATGTCGTCAAAATCGTCAATGTCGTCTATGTCGTCAATGTCGTCAATGTCGTCAAAGTCGTCAATGTCGTCAATGTCATCAATTACGTCAATGTCGTCAATGTCTTCAATGCTGTCAATGTTGTCAATGTCATACATGTTGTCTATAACATCTATGTAGTCAATATCGTCAATGTCGTCAATGTCGTCAAGGTCGTCAATATCGTCTTTGTCGTCAAAGTCGTCTATGTCGTCTATGTCGTCAATATCGCCAATGTCGTCAATGTCGTCAACGTCGTCTATGTCGTCAATGTCGTCAATGTCGTCAATGTCGTCAATTTCGTCAATCTCGTCAAAGTCGCCAATATCATCTATGTCGTCTATGTCGTCAATGTCGTCAATGACGTCAATGTCGTCATGACATCAATGTCGTCAATGTCTACAATGCTGTCAATGTTGTCAATGTCATACATGTTGTCTATGTCATCTATGTCGTCTACGTCGTCAGTGTCGTTAATGTCGTCAATGTCGTTAAAATCGTCTATGTCGTCTATGTAGTCAATGTCGTCAATGACGTCTATGTCGTCTAGTTCGTCAATGTCGTCTATGTCGTCAATGTCGTCTATGTCGTCAATGTCGTCAATGTCGTCAAAGTAGTCAAAGACGTCAATATCGTCTATGTCGTCAATGTTGTCTATGTCGTCTACTTCGCCTATGTCGTCAATATCGTCTATGTCTTCAATGTCGTCAGTGTCGTCAATGTCGTCAATGTCGTCAAAATCGTCTATGTCGTCAATTTCATCGATATCGACATTTCGTCAATGTCATCAATGTCGTCAATGTCGTCAATATCGTCTATGTCGTCTATGTCGTCAATGTCGTCAATGTCGTCAAAGTCGTCTATGTCGTCAATGTCGTCAATGACGTCAATGTCGTCAATGACTTCAATGCTGACAATGTTGTCAATGTCATACATGTTGTCAATGTCACCTATGTCATCAATGTCAAAGTCGTAAATAACGTCTATGTCGTCATTGTCATCAATGTCGTCAATATCTTCTATGTCGTCTACGTCGTCAATGTCGTCAACTTCGTCAATGTCGTCAAAGGCGTCAATATCGTCTATGTCGTCTATGTATTCAATGTCGTCAAAGACGTCTATGTCATGTACTTCGTCAATGTCGTCAATGGCGTCTTTGTCGTCAATATCGTCAATGTCGTCAAAGTCGTCAATATCGGTTATGTCGTCTATGTCGTCAACGTCGTCAATGTCGTCAATTACGTCAATGTCATCAATGTCTTCAATGCTGTCAATGTTGTCAATGTCATACATGTTGTCTATGTCATCTATGTCGTCAATGTCGTCAATATCGTCAATGTCGTCAATGTCGTCAAAGTCGTCAAATCGTCTACGTCATCAATGTCGTCTATGTCGTCTATGT
Source organism: Locusta migratoria (assembly GCA_026315105.1). Lineage (NCBI taxonomy): Eukaryota > Metazoa > Arthropoda > Insecta > Orthoptera > Acrididae > Locusta > Locusta migratoria. Next base: position 1,533,918 of record JAOYRU010000517.1, read on the forward strand.
CGTCTATGTAGTCAATATCGTAAATGTCGTCAATGCCGTCAATGTTGTCAATGTCGTCCATGTCGTCAATGTCGTCAATGTCGTCAATTTCGTCAATGTCGTCAAAGTCGCCAATATCATCTTTGTCGTCTATGTCGTCAATGACGTCAATGTCGTCAATGACGTCAATGTCGTCAATGTCTTCAATGCTGTCAATGTTGTCAATGTCATACATGTTGTCTATGTCATCTATGTCGTCAGCGTCGTCAACGTCGTCTTTGTCGTCAATGTCGTCAATGTCGACTATGTCGTCAATGTCGTCAATGACGTCAATGTCGTCAATGTCTTCAATGCTTTCAAAGTTGTCAATGTCATACATATTGTCTATGTCATCTATGTCGTCAATGTCGTCAATGTCGTCTATGTCGTCAATGTCGTCAATGTCGTCAAAGTCGTCAATATGGTCTATGTCGTCTATGTCGTCAATGTCGTAAATGTCGTCAAAGTACTCTATGTCGTCAATGTCGGTAATGACGTCAATGTCTTCAATGGCTTCAATGCTGTCAATGTTGTCAATGTCATACATGTTGTCTATGTCATCTATGTCGTCAATATCGTCAAGGTCGTCAATGTCGTCAAAGTCATCAATATCGTCTATGTCGTCAATGTCGTCTATGTCGTCTATGTCGTCAATATCATCAATGTCGTCAATGTCGTCCACGTCGTCTATGTCGTCAATGTCGTCAATGTCGGCAATGTCGTCAATTTCGTCAATCTCGTCAAAGTCACCAATATCATCTATGTCGTCTATGTCATCAATGACGTCAATGTCGTCATGACGTCATGTCGTCAATGTCTACAATGCTGTCAATGTTGTCAATGTCATACGTGTTGTCTATGTCATCTATGTCGTCAACGTCGTCAATGTCGTCTAAGTCGTCAATGTCGTTAATGTCGTCTATGTCGTCAAAATCGTCTATGTCGTCTATGTAGTCAACGTCGTCAATGACGTCTATGTCGTCTAGTTCGTCAATGTCGTCAATGTCGTCTATGTCGTCAATGTCGTCTATGGCGTCAATGTCGTCAATGTCGTCAAAGTCGTCAAAGACGTCAATATCGTCAATGTCGTCTATGTCGTCAATGTTTTCTATGTCGTCTACTTCGCCTATGTCGTCAATATCGTCTATGTCTTCAATGTCGTCAGTGTCGTCAATGTCGTCAATGTCGTCAAAATCGTCTATGTCGTCAATTTCGTCAATATCGACATTTTCGTCAATGTCGTCAATGTCGTCAATGTCCTCAATATCGTCTATGTCGTCTATGTCGTCAATGTCGTCAATGTCGTCAAAGTCGTCTATGTCGTCAATGTCGTCAATGACGTCAATGTCGTCAATGTCTTCAATGCTGTCAATGTTGTCAATGTCATACATGTTGTCAATGTCATCCATGTCATCAATGTCAAAGTCGTAAATATCGTCTATGTCGTTTATGTCGTCATTGTCATCAATGTCGTCAATATCTTCTATGTCGTCAATGTCGTCAATTTCGTCACTGTCGTCAAAGGCGTCAATATCGTCAATGTCGTCAACGTCGTCAAAGTCGTCAATATCGTCTATGTCGTCAATGTCATCTATATCTTCTATGTCGTCTATGTCGTCAATATCGTCAATTTCGTCAATGCCATCAACGTCGTCAATGTCGTCTATGTCGTCAATGTTGTCAATATCGTCTATGTCGTCTATGTACTCAGTGTCGTCAAAGACGTCCATGTCGTCTAGTTCGTTAATGTCGTCAATGGCGCCTTTGTCGTCGATATCGTAAATGTCGTCAAAGTCGTAAATATCGTCTATGTCGTCTATCTCATCAATGTCGTCAATGTCGTCTATCCGTCTATGTCGTCTATGTCGTCAATGACGTCAATGTCGTCAAAGTCGTCAAAGACGTCAATATCGTCTATGTCGGCTATGTCGTCAGTGTTGTCTATGTCGTCTACTTCGCCTATGTCATCAATATCGTCTATGTCTTCAACGTCGTCAGTGTCGTCAATGTCATCAATGTCGTCAAAATCGTCTATGTCGTCAATTTCATCAATATCGAAATTTTCGTCAATGTCATCAATGTCGTCAATGTCGTCAATTTCGTCTATGTCGTCAATGTCGTCAATGTTGGCTAGGTTATCAATGTCGTCAAAGTCGTCAATATCGTCTATGTCGTCTATGTCGTCAATGTCGTCAATGTCGTCAAAGACGTCTATGTCGTGAATGTCGTCAATGACGTCAATGTCGTCAATGTCTTCAATGCTGTCAGTGTTGTCAATGTCATACATGTTGTCAATGTCATCTATGTCATCAATGTCATCAAAGTCGTAAATATCGTCTATGTCGTTTATGTTGTCAATGTCGTCAATGTCGTCAATGTCGTCATAGTCGTCAATATCTTCTATGTCGTCTATGTCGTCAATGTCGTCAATGTCGTCTATGTCGTCAAAATCGTCTATGTCGTCAATTTCGTCAATATCGACTTCTTCGTCAATGTCATCAATGTCGCCAATTTCATCTATGTCGTCAATGTCGTCAATGTTGGCTAGGTTATCAATGTTGTCAAAGACGTCTATGTCGTCAATGTCGTCAATGACATCAATGTCGTCAATGTCTTCAATGCTGTCAATGTTGTCAATGTCATACATGTTGTCAATGTCATCTATGTCATCAATGTCGTCAAAGTCGTAAATATCGTCTATGTCGTTTATGTCGTCAATGTCGTCAATGTCATCAATGTCGTCATAGTCGTCAATATCTTCTATGTCGTCTATGTCGTCAATGTCGTCAATGTCGTCTATGTCGTCAAGGTCGTCAATGTCGTCTATGTCGTCAATATCGTCAATGTCGTCAATGTCGTCAATGTCGTCTATGACGTCAATGTCGTCAATGTTGTCAATGTCGTCAATGTTGTCAAAGTCGTCAATATCGACTATGTCTTCTATGTCGTCAGGGTCGTCAAAGTCGTCTATGTCGTAAATGTCGTCAATGACGTAAATGTCGTCAACGTCGTCAATATCGTCTATGTCGTCTATGTCGGCAATGTCGTCTACGTCATCAATGTCGTCAATGTTGTCAATGTCGTCTATGTCGTCAATATCGTCAATGTAGTCTATGTCGTCAATATCGTCAATGTCGTTAATGACGTCAAAGTCGTCAATATCGACTATGTCGGCTATGTCGTCAATATCGGCTATGTCGTCAATGTCGTCTTTGTCGTCAATGTCGTCAATGTCGTTAATGTCGTCAATATCGTCTATGTCGTCTATGTTGTCAATGTCATCAGAGTCGTAAATATCGTCTATGTCGTCTATGTCGTCAATGTCGTCAATGTCGTTAATGTCGTCAATGTCGTCTATGTCACCAATGTCGTCTATGTCGTCAATGTCGTCAATGTCGTCAAAGACGTCAGTATCGTCTATGTCGTCTATGTCGTCAATGTTGTCTATGTCGTCTACTTCGCCTATGTCGTCAATGTCGTCTATGTCTTCAATGTCGTCAGTGTCGTCAATGTCGTCAATGTCGTCAAAATCGTCTATGTCGTCAATTTCATCAATATCGAAATTTTCGTCATTGTCATCAATGTCGTCAATGTCGTCAATTTCGTCTATGTCGTCAATGTTGGCTAGGTTAACAATGTCGTCAAAGTCGTCAATATCGTCTAAGTCGTCTATGTCGTCAGTGTCGTGAATGTCGTCAAAGTCGTCTATGTCGTCAATGTCGTCAATGACGTCAATTTTTTCAATGCTGTCAATGTTGTCAATGTCATACATGTTGTCTATGTCATCTATATCATCAATGTCGTCAAAGTCGTAAATATCGTCTATGTCGTTTATGTCGTCAATGTCGTCTATGTCGTCAATGTCGTCAATAACGTCAATGTCGTCAATGTCTTCAATGCTTTCAAAGTTGTCAATGTCATACATGTTGTCTATGTCATCTATGTCGTCAATGTCGTCAATTTCGTCTATGTCGTTAATGTCATCAATGTCGTCAAAGTCGTCAATATGGTCTATGTCGTCTATGTCGTCAATGTCGTAAATGACGTCAAAGTAGTCTATGTCGTCAATGTCGGCAATGACGTCAATGTCGTCAATGTCTTCAATGCTGTCAATGTTGTTAATGTCATACATGTTGTCTATGTCTTCTATGTCGTCAAAGTCGTCTAAGTCGTCAATGTCGTCAATGTCGTCAATGTCGTCAATGTCGTCAATGTCGTCAAAGTCGTAAATATCGTCTACATCTTCTATGTCATCAATGTCGTCTGTGTCGTCAATGTCGTCAATGTCGCCTATGTCGTCAAGGTCGTCAATGTCGTCTATGTCGTCAATATCGTCAATGTCGTCAATGTCGTCAATGTCTTCAAATTCGTCAATATCGTCTATGTCGTCTATGTCGTCAATGTCGTCAATGTCGTCAATGTCGTCAAAGTCGTAAATATCGTCTACATCTTCTATGTCAACAATGTCGTCCATGTCGTCAATGTCGTCAATGTCGTCTATGCCGTCAATGTCGTCAATGTCGTCAAAGTCGTCAATATCGTCTATGTCGCCTATGTCGTCAATGTCGTCAACGTCGTCAATGTCGTCTATGTCGTCTATGTCGTCAATGTCATCAATGTCGTCTATGTCGACAATCTCGTTAATGTCGTCAAAGTCGTCAATATCGTCTATGTCGTCTATGTCGTCAATGTCGTCTATGTCGTCAATGTCGTCAATGTCGTCTATGGCGTCAATATCGTCAATGTCGTCAAAGTCGTCAATATCGTCTATGTCGCCTATGTCGTCAATGTCGTCAACGTCGTCAATGTCGTCTATGTCGTCAATGTCGTCAATGTCATCTATGTCGTCAATGTCGTCAACGGCGTTAATGTCGTCAATGTCGTCAATATCGTCATTATCGTCTATGTCGTCAATGTCGTCAATGTCGTCAAAGTCGTCAATGTCGTCAATGTCGTCAATTACTTCAATGTCGTCAATGTCTTCAATGCTGTCAATGTTGTCAATGTCATACATGTTGTCTATGTCATCTATGTCGTCAATATCGTCAATGTCGTCAATGTCGTCAAAGTCGTCAATATCGTCTATTTCGTCAATGTCGTCTATGTCGTCTATGTCGTCAATATCGTCAATGTCGTCAACGTCGTCTATGTCGTCAATGTCGTCAATGTCGTCAATTTCGTCAATGTCGTCAAAGTCGCCAATATCATCTATTTCGTCTATGTCGTCAATGTCGTCAATGACGTCAATGTCGTCAATGCCGTCAATGTCACCAATGTCTACAATGCTATCAATGTTGTCAATGTCATACATGTTGTCTATGTCATCTATGTCGTCAACGTCGTCAATGTCGTCTAAGTCGTCAATGTCGTTAATGTCGTCAATGTAGTCAATATCATCTATGTCGTCTATGTAGTCAATGTCGTCAAAGACGTCTATGTCGTCTAGTTCGTCATTGTCGTCAATGTCGTCTATGTCGTCAATGTGGTCTGTATCAACAATGTCGTCAATCTCGTCAAAGTCGTCAAAGACGTCAATATCGTCTAAGTCGTCTATGTCGTCAATGTTGTCTATGTCGTCTACTTCGCCTATGTCGTCAATATCATCTATGTCTTAATTGTCGTCAGTGTCGTCAATGTCGTCAATGTCGTCAAAATCGTCTATATCGTCAATTTCGTCAATATCTACATTTTCATCAATGTCTCAATGTCGTCAATGTCGTCAATATCGTCTATGTCGCCTATGTCGTCAATGTCGTCAATGTCGTCAAAGTCGTCTATGTCGTCAATGTCGTCAATGTCGTCTATGTCGTTTATGTCGTCAATATCGTCAATGTCATCAACGTCGTCAATATCTTCTATGTCGTCTATGTCGTCAATGTCGTCAATTTCGTCAATGTCGTCAAAGGCGTCAATATCGTCTATGTCGTCAATGTCGTCTATGTCGTCAATATCGTCAATGTCGTCAATGTCGTCAACGTCGTCTATGTCGTCAATGTCGTCAATGTCGTCAAAATCGTCTATGTCGCCAATTTCGTCAATATCGACATTTTCGTCAATGTCATCAATGACGTCAATGTCGTCAATATCGTCTATGTCGTCTATGTCGTCAATGTCGTCAAAGTCGTCTATGCCGTCAATGTCGTCAATGACGTCAATGTCGTCAATGTCCTCAATGCTGTCAATGTTGTCAATGTCATCTATGTCATCAATGTCAAAGTCGTAAATATCGTCTATGACTTTTATGTCGCCATTGTTGTCAATGTCGTCAATATCTTCTATGTCGTCCATGTCGTCAATGTCGTCAATTTCGTCAATGTCATCAAAGGCGTCAATATCGTCTATGTCGTCTATGTAGTCAATGTCGTCAAAGACGTCTATGTCGTCTAGTTCGTCAATGTCGTCAATGGCGTCTTTGTCGTCAATGTCGTCAAAGTCGTCAATATCGGTTATGTCGTCTATGTCGTCAATATTGTCAATGTCGTCTATGTCGTCAATATCGTCAATGTCCTCTATGTCGTCAATGACGTCAATGTCGTCAATGGCGTCTTTGTCGTCAATATCGTCAATGTCGTCAAAGTCGTCAATATCGGTTATGTCGTCTATGTCGTCAATGTCGTCAATGTCGTCAATTACGTCAATGTCGTCAATGTCTTCAATGCTGTCAATGTTGTCAATGTCATACATGTTGTCTATGTCAACTATGTCGTCAATGTCGTCAATATCGTCAATGTCGTCAATGTCGTCAAAGTCGTCAATATCGTCTATGTCGTCAATGTTGTCTATGTCGTCTATGTCGTCTATGTCGTCTATGTCGTCTATGTCGCCAATATCGTCAATGTCGTCAATGCCGTCAATGTTGTCAATGTCGTCAAAGTCGTCAATATCGGTTATGTCGTCTATGTCGTCAATGTCGTCAATGTCGTCAATTACGTCAATGTCGTCAATGTCTTCAATGCTGTCAATGTTGTCAATGTCATAGATGTTGTCTATGTCATCTATGTCGTCAGCGTCCTCAATGTCGCCTATTTCGTCAATGTCGTCAATGTCGTCAATGTCGTCAATGTCGTCAATATCGTCTATGTCGTCTATGTACTCAATGTCGTCAAAGAGGTCTATGTCGTATAGTTCGTTAATATCGTCAATGGCGTCTTTGTCGTCGATATCGTAAATGTCGTCAAAGTCGTAAATATCGTCTATGTCGTCTGACTCATCAATGTCGTCAATGTCGTCTATGTCGTCAATGTCGTCTATGTCGTCAATGTCGTCTATGTCGTCAATGTCGTCAATATCTAAAAAGTCGTCAAAGACGTCAATATCGTCTATGTCGTCTTTGTCGTCAGTGTTGTCTATGTCGTCTACTTCGCCTATGTCGTCAATATCGTCTATGTCTTCAATGTCGTCAGTGTCGTCAATGTCGTCAATGTCGTCAAAATCGTCTATGTCGTCAATTTCGTCAATATCGACATTTTCGTCAATGTCACCAATGTCGTCAATGTCGTCAATTTCGTCTAAGTCGTCAATGTCGTCAATGTTGGCTAGGTTATCAATGTCGTCAAAGTCGTCAATATCGTCTATGTCGTCTATGTCGTCAATGTCGTCAATGTCGTCAAAGTCGTCAATGTCGTCAATGACATCAATGTCGTCAATGTCTTCAATGCTGTCAATGTTGTAATTGTCATACAAGTTGTCAATGTCATCTATGGCATCAATGTCGTCAAAGTCGTAAATATCGTCTATGTCGTTTATGTCGTCAATGTCGTCAATGTCGTCGTAGTCGTCAATATCTTCTGTGTCGTCTATGTCGACAATGTCGTCAATTTCGTCAATGTCGTCAAAGGCGTCAATATCGTCAATGTCGTCTATCTAGTCAATGTCGTCAAAGACGTCTATGTTGTCTAGTTCGTCAATGTCGTCAATGGCGTCTTTGTCGTCAATATCGTCAATGTCGTCAAAGTCGTCAATATCGGTTATGTCGTCTATGTCGTCAATATCGTCAATGTCGTCTATGTCGTCAAGGTCGTCAATGTCGTCTATGTTGTCAATATTGTCAATGTCGTCAATGTTGTCTATGACGTCAATGTCGTCAATGTTTTCAATGTTGTCAATGTCGTTAATGTTGTCAAAGTCGTCAATATCGACTATGTCTTCTGTGCCGTCAGGGTCGTGAAAGTCGTCTATGTCGTAAATGTCGTCAATGACGTAAATGTCGTCAATGTCATCAATATCGTCTATGTCGTCTATGTCGGCAATGTCGTCTATGTCATCAATGTCGTCAATGTCGTCAATGTCGTCTATGTCGTCAATTTCGTCAATGTAGTCTATGTTGTCAATATCGTCAATGTCGTCAAATTCGTCAATATCGTCTATGTAGTCTATATCGTCAATGTCGTCTATGTCGTCAATGTCGTCTTTGTCGTCAATGTCGTCAATGTCGTCAATGTCATCAATATCGTCTATGTCGTCTATGTCGTCAATGTCATCAGAGTCGTAAATATCGTCTATGTCGTCAATGTCGTCAATGTCGTCAATGTCGTCAATGTCGTCTATGTCGCCAATGTCGTCAATGTCGTCAATGTCGTCATTGTCGTCAAAGACGTCAATGTTTTCAATGCTGTCAATGTTGTCAATGGCATACATGTTGTCTATGTCATCTATATCCAAAATGTCATCAAAGTCGTAAATATCGTCTATGTCGTTTATGTCGTCAATGTCGTCAATGTCGTCTATGTCGTCAATGTCGTCAATGACGTCAATGTCTTCAATGCTTTCAAAGTTGTCAATGTCATACATGTTGTCTATGTCATCTATGTCGTCAATGTCGTCAATGTCGTCAATGTCGTCAAAGTCGTCAATGTCGTCAAAGTCGTCAATATGGTCTATGTCGTCTATGTCGACAATGTCGTCAATGTCGTCAAAGTAGTCTATGTCGTAATTGTCGGCAATGACGTTAATGTCGTCAATGTCTTCAATGCTGTCAATGTTGTTAACGTCATACATGTTGTCTATGTCATCTATGTCGTCAAAGTCGTCTATGTCGTCAATGTCGTCAATGTCGAAAAAGTCGTAAATATCGTCTACAACTTCTATGTCATCAATGTCGTCTGTGTCGTCAATGTCGTCAATGTCGTCTATGTCGTCAATGTCGTCAATGTCATCAATGTCGTCAGTGTCGTCAATGACGTCAATGTCGTCAATTATGTCAATGTCGTCAATGTCTTCAATGCTGTCAATGTTGTCAATGTCATACATGTTGTCTATGTCATCTATGTCGTCAATATCGTCTATGTCGTCAATGTCGTCAAAGTCGTCAATATCGTCTATGTCGTCAATGTCGTCTATGTCGTCTATGACGTCAATATCGTCAATGTCGTCAATGTCGTCAACGTCGACTATGTCGTCAATGTCGTCAATGTCGGCAATGTCGTCAATTTCGTCAATCTCGTCAAAGTCGCCAATATCATCTATGTCGTCTATGTCGTCAATGTCGTCAATGACGTCAATGTCGTCATGACGTTTATGTCGTCAATGTCTACAATGCTGTCAATGTTGTCAATGTCATACATGTTGTCTATGTCATCGATGTCGTCAACGTCGTCAATGTCGTCTAAGTCGTCAATGTCGTTAATGTCGTCAATGTCGTCAAAATCGTCTATGTCGTCTAAGTAGTCAATGTCGTCAATGACTTCTATGTCGTCTAGTTCGTCAATGTCGTCAATGTCGTCTATGTCGTCAATGTCGTCTATGTCGTCAATGTCGTCAATGTCGTCAAAGTCGTCAAAGACGTCAATATCGTCTATGTCGGCTATGTCGTCAGTGTTGTCTATGTCGTCTACTTCGCCTATGTCATCAATATCGTCTATATCTTCAATGTCGTCAGTGTCGTCAATGTCGTCAAAATTGTCTATGTCGTCAATTTCGTCAATATTGACATTTTCGTCAATGTCATCAATGTCGTCAATGTCGTCAATTTCGTCTATGTCGTCAATGTCGTCAATGTTGGCTACGTTATCAATGTCGTCAAAGTCGTTAATATCGCCTATCTCGTCTATGTCGTCAATGTCGTCAGAGACGTCTATGTCGTCAATGTCGTCAATGACGTCAATATCGTCAATGTCTTCAATGCTGTCAGTGTTGTAAATGTGATACATGTTGTCAATGTCATCTATGTCATCAATGTCGTCAAAGTCGTAAATATCGTCTATGCCGTTTATGTCGTCAATGTCGTCAATGTCGTCATAGTCGTCAAAATCTTCTATGTCGTCTATGTCGTCAATGTCGTCAAAGTCGTCTATGCCGTCAATGTCGTCAATGACGTCAATGTCGTCAATGTCCTCAATGCTGTCAATGTTGTCAATGTCATCTATGTCATCAATGTCAAAGTCGTAAATATCGTCTATGACTTTTATGTCGCCATTGTTGTCAATGTCGTCAATATCTTCTATGTCGTCCATGTCGTCAATGTCGTCAATTTCGTCAATGTCATCAAAGGCGTCAATATCGTCTATGTCGTCTATGTAGTCAATGTCGTCAAAGACGTCTATGTCGTCTAGTTCGTCAATGTCGTCAATGGCGTCTTTGTCGTCAATGTCGTCAAAGTCGTCAATATCGGTTATGTCGTCTATGTCGTCAATATCGTCAATGTCGTCTATGTCGTCAATGTCGTCAATATCGTCTATGTCGTCTATGTCGTCAAAATCGTCTATGTCGTCAATTTCGTCAATATCGACATTTTCGTCAATGTCATCAATGTCGTCAATTTCGTCTTTGTCGTCAATGTCGTCAATGTTGGCTAGGTTTTCAATGTCGTCAAAGTCGTCAATATCGTCTATGTCGTCTATGTCGTCAATGTCCTCAATGTTGTCAAAGACGTCTATGTCGTCAATGTCGTCAATGACGTCAATGTCGTCAATGTCTTCAATGCTGTCAATGTTGTCAATGTCATACATGTTGTCAATGTCATACATGTTGTCAATGTCATCTATGTCATCAATGTCGTCAAAGTCGTAAATATCGTCTATGTCGTTTATGTCGTCAATGTCGTCAATGTCGTCATAGTCGTCAATATCTTCTATGTCGTCTATGTCGTCAATGTCGTCAATTTCGTCAATGTCGTCAAAGGCGTCAATATCGTCTATGTCGTCTATGTAGTCAATGTCGTCAAAGACGTCTATGTTGTCTAGTTCGTCAATGTCGTCAATGGCGTCTTTGTCGTAATATCGTCAATGTCGTCAAAGTCGTCAATACTGGTTATGTCGTCTAAGTCGTCAATATCGCCAATGTCGTCTATGTCGTCAATGTCGTCAATAACGTCTATGTCGTCTATGTCGTCAATGTCGTCAATGTCGTCTATGTCGTCAAGGTCGTCAATGTCGTCTATGTCGTCAATATCGTCAATGTCGTCAATGTCGTCAATGTCGTCTATGACGTCAATGTCGTCAATGTTGTCAATGTTGTCAATGTCGTCAATGTTGTCAAAGTCGTCAATATCGACTATGTCTTCTATGTCGTCAGGGTCATCAAATTCGTCTATGTCGTAAATGTCGTCAATGACGTAAATGTCGTCAATGTCGTCAATATCGTCTATGTCGTCTATGTCGGCAATGTCGTCTATGTCATCAATGTCGTCAATGTCGTCAATGTCGTCTATGTCGTCAATATCGTCAATGTAGTCTATGTTGTCAATGTCGTCAATGTCGTCAATGTCGTCAAAGTCGTCAATATCGTCTATGTAGTCTATGTCGTCAATGTCATCTATGTCGTCAATGTCGTCTTTGTCGTCAATGTCGTCAATGTCGTCAATGTCATCAATATCGTCTATGTCGTCTATGTCGTCAATGTCATCAGAGTCGTAAATATCGTCTATGTCGTCTATGTCGTCAATGTCGTCAATGTCGTCAATGTCGTCTATGTCGCCAATGTCGTCAATATCGTCAATGTCGTCAAAGACGTCAATGTCTTCAATGCTGTCAATGTCATCAATGTCGTCAGAGTCGTCTATGTCATCTATGTCGTCAATGTCGTCAATGTCGTCTATGTCGTCAATGTCGTCAATGTCGTCAAAGTCGTCAATATGGTCTATGTCTTCTATGTCGTCAATGTCGTCAATGTCGTCAAAGTAGTCTATGTTGTCAATGTCGTCTATGTCGTCAATGTCGTCAATGAAGTCAATGTCGTCAAAGTCGTAAATATCGTCTACATCTTCTATGTCATCAATGTCGTCTGTGTCGTCAATGTTGTCAATGTCGTCTATGTCGTCAATGAAGTCAATGTCATCAATTACGTCAAAGTCGTCAATGTCGTCAATGTCGTCAATTACGTTAATGTCTTCAATGCTGTCAATGTTGTCAATGCATACATGTTGTCTATGTCATCTATGTCGTCAATATCGTCAATGTCGTCAATGTCTTCAAAGTCGTCAATATCGTCTATGTCGTCAATGTCGTCTATGTCGTCTATGTCGTCAATGTCGTCAAAGACGTCAATGTCGTCATGACGTCAATGTCTTCAATGTCTACAATGCTGTCAATGTTGTCAATGTCATACATGATGTCTATGTCATCTATGTCGTCAACGTCGTGAAAGTCGTCTAATTCGTCAATGTCGTTAATGTCGTCAATGTCGTCAAAATCGTCTATGTCGTCTATGTAGTCAATGTCATCAATGACGTCTATGTCGTCTAGTTCGTCAATGTCGTCAATGTCGTCTATGTCGTCAATGTCGTCTATGTCGTCAATGACGTCAATGTCGTCAAAGTCGTCAAAGACGTCAATCGTCTATGTCGTCTATGTCGTCAATGTCGTCTATGTCGTCTACTTCGCCTATGTCGTCAATATCGTCTATGTCTTCAATGTCGTCAGTGTCGTCAATGTCGTCAATGTCGTCAAAATCGTCTATGTCGTCAATTTCGTCAATATCGACATTTTCGTCAATGTCATCAATGTCGTCAATGTCCTCAATATCGTCTATGTCGTCTATGTCGTGAATGTCGTCAATGTCGTCAAAGTCGTCTATGTCGTCAATGTCGTCAATGACGTCAATGTCGTCAATGTCCTCAATGCTGTCAATGTTTTCAATGTCATACATGTTGTAAATGTCAACTATGTCATCAATGTCAAAGTCGTAAATATCGTCTATGTCGTTTATGTCGTCATTGTCATTAATGTCGTCAACATCTTCTATGTCGTCTATGTCGTCAATGTCGTCAATTTCGTCAATGTCGTCAAAGGCGTCAATATCGTCAATGTCGTCAATGTCGTCAAAGTCGTCAATATCGTCTATGTCGTCAATGTCGTCTATGTCGTCTATGTCGTCTATGTCGTCAATATCGTCAATTTCGTCAATGCCATCAATGTCGCCAATATCATCTATGTCGTCTATGTCATCAATGTCGTCAATGATGTCAATGTCGTCAATGACGTCAATGTCGTCAATGTCTTCAATGCTGTAAATGTTGTCAATGACATACATGTTGTCTATGTCATCTATGTCGTCAACGTCGTCAATGTCGTCTATGTCGTCAATGTCGTCAATGTTGTCAATATTGTCTATGTCGTCTATGTACTCAGTGTCGTCAAAGACGTCTATGTCGTCTAGTTCGTTAATGTCGTCAATGGCGTCTTTGTCGTCGATATCCAAAATGTCGTCAAAGTCGTAAATATCGTCTATGTCGTTTATGTCGTCAATGTCGTCAATGTCGTCTATGTCGTCAATGTCGTCAATGACGTCAATGTCTTAATGCTTTCAAAGTTGTCAATGTCATACATGTTGTCTATGTCATCTATGTCGTCAATGTCGTCAATGTCGTCAAAGTCGTCAATGTCGTCAAAGTCGTCAATATGGTCTATGTCGTCTATGTCGTCAATGTCGTCAAATTCGTCAAAGTAGTCTATGTCGTAAATGTCGGCAATGACGTTAATGTCGTCAATGTCTTCAATGCTGTCAATGTTGTTAATGTCATACATGTTGTCTATGTCATCTATGTCGTCAAAGTCGTCTATGTCGTCAATGTCGTCAATGTCGTCAATGTCGTCAAAGTCGTAAATATCGTCTACAACTTCTATGTCATCAATGTCGTCTGTGTCGTCAATGTCGTCAATGTCGTCTATGTCGTCAATGTCGTCAATGTCATCAATGTCGTCAGTGTCGTCAATGACGTCAATGTCGTCAATTATGTCAATGTCGTCAATGTCTTCAATGCTGTCAATGTTGTCAATGTCATACATATTGTCTGTCATCTATGTCGTCAATATCGTCTATGTCGTCAATGTCGTCAAATTCGTCAATATCGTCTATGTCGTCAATGTCGTCTATGTCGTCTATGTCGTCAATATCGTCAATGTCGTCAATGTCGTCAACGTCGACTATGTCGTCAATGTCGTCAATGTCGGCAATGTCGTCAATTTCGTCAATCTCGTCAAAGTCGCCAATATCATCTATGTCGTCTATGTCGTCAATGTCGTCAATGACGGCAATGTCGTCATGACGTCAATGTCGTCAATGTCTACAATGCTGTCAATGTTGTCAATGTCATACATGTTGTCTATGTCATCGATGTCGTCAAAAACGTCAATGTCGTCTAAGTCGTCAATGTCGTTAATGTCGTCAATGTCGTCAAAATCGTCTATGTCGTCTATGTAGTCAATGTCGTCAATAACTTCTATGTCGTCTAGTTCGTCAATGTCGACAATGTCGTCTATGTCGTCAATGTCGTCTATGTCGTCAATGTCGTCAAAGTCGTCAAAGACGTCAATATGGTCTATGTCGGCTATGTCGTCAGTGTTGTCTATGTCGTCTACTTCGCCTATGTCATCAATATCGTCTATATCTTCAATGTCGTCAGTGTCGTCAATGTCGTCAAAATCGTCTATGTCGTCAATTTCGTCAATATTGACATTTTCGTCAATGTCATCAATGTCGTCAATGTCGTCAATTTCGTCTATGTCGTCAATGTCGTCAATGTTGGCTAGGTTATCAATGTCGTCAAAGTCGTTAATATCGCCTATGTCGTCTATGTCGTCAATGTCGTCAAAGACGTCTATGTCGTCAATGTCGTCAATGACGTCAATGTCGTCAATGTCTTCAATGCTGTCAGTGTTGTCAATGTCATACATGTTGTCAATGTCATCTATGTCATCAATGTCGTCAAAGTCGTAAATATCGTCTGTCGTTTATGTCGTCAATGTCGTCAATGTCGTCATAGTCGTCAAAATCTTCTATGTCGTCTATGTCGTCAATGTCGTCAATTTCGTCAATGTCGTCAAAGGCGTCAATATCGTCTATGTCGTCTATGTAATCAATGTCGTCAAAGACATCTATGTTGTCTAGTTCGTCAATGTCGTCAATGGCGTCTTTGTCGTAATATCGTCAATGTCGTCAAAGTCGTCAATTACGGTTATGTCGTCTATGTCGTCAATATCGTCAATGTCGTCTATGTCGTCAATGTCGTCAATATCGTCTATGTCGTCTATGTCGTCAAAATCGTCAATGTCGTCAATTTCGTCAATATCGACGTTTTCGTCAATGTCATCAATGTCGTCAATTTCGTCTTTGTCGTCAATGTCGTCAATGTTGGCTAGGTTTTCAATGTCGTCAATGTCGTCAATATCGTCTATGTCGTCTATGTCGGCAATGTCGCCAATGTCGTCAAAGACGTCTATGTCGTCAATGTCGTCAATGACGTCAATGTCGTCAATGTCTTCAATGCTGTCAATGTTGTCAATGTCATACATGTTGTCAATGTCATACATGTTGTCAATGTCATCTATGTCATCAATGTCGTCAAAGTCGTAAATATCGTCTATGTCGTTTATGTCGTCAATGTCGTCAATGTCGACATAGTCGTCAATATCTTCTATGTCGTCTATGTCGACAATGTCGTCAATTTCGTCAATGTCGTCAAAGTCGTCAATATCGCCAATGTCGTCTATGTCGTCAATGTCGTCAATAACGTCTATGTCGTCTATGTCGTCAATGTCGTCAATGTCGTCTATGTCGTCAAGGTCGTCAATGTCGTCTATGTCGTCAATATCGTCAATGTCGTCAATGTCGTCAATGTCGTCTATGACGTCAATGTCGTCAATGTTGTCAATGTTGTCAATGTCGTCAATGTTGTCAAAGTCGTCAATATCGACTATGTCTTCTATGTCGTCAGGGTCGTCAAATTCGTCTATGTCGTAAATGTCGTCAATGACGTAAATGTCGTCAATGTCGTCAATATCGTCTATGTCGTCTATGTCGGCAATGTCGTCTATGTCATCAATGTCGTCAATGACGTCAATGTCGTCTATGTCGTCAATATCGTCAATGTAGTCTATGTTGTCAATATCGTCAATGTCGTCAATGTCGTCAAAGTCGTCAATATCGTCTATGTAGTCAATGTCGTCAATGTCATCTATGTCGTCAATGTCGTCTTTGTCGTCAATGTCGTCAATGTCGTCAATGTCAGCAATATCGTCTATGTCGTCTATGTCGTCAATGTCATCAGAGTCGTTAATATCGTCTATGTCGTCTATGTCGTCAATGTCGTCAATGTCGTCAATGTCGTCTATGTCGCCAATGTCGTCAATATCGTCAATGTCGTCAAAGACGTCAATGTCTTCAATGCTGTCAATGTCATCAATGTCGTCAGAGTCGTCTATGTCATTTATGTCGTCAATGTCGTCAATGTCGTCTATGTCGTCAATGTCGTCAATGTCGTCAAAGTCGTTAATATGGTCTATGTCTTTTATGTCGTCAATGTCGTCAATGTCGTCAAAGTAGTCTATGTTGTCAATGTCGTCTATGTCGTCAATGTCGTCAATGTCGTCAATGTCGTCAAAGTCGTAAATATCGTCTACATCTTCTATGTCATCAATGTCGTCTGTGTCGTCAATGTTGTCAATGTCGTCTATGTCGTCAATGAAGTCAATGTCATCAATTACGTCAAAGTCGTCAATGTCGTCAATATCGTCAATTACGTTAATGTCTTCAATGCTGTCAATGTTGTCAATGCATACATGTTGTCTATGTCATCTATGTCGTCAATATCGTCAATGTCGTCAATGTCTTCAAAGTCGTCAATATCGTCTATGTCGTCAATGTCGTCTATGTCGTCTATGTCGTCAATGTCGTCAAAGACGTCAATGTCGTCATGACGTCAATGTCGTCAATGTCTACAATGCTGTCAATGTTGTCAATGTCATACATGATGTCTATGTCATCTATGTCGTCAACGTCGTGAATGTCGTCTAAGTCGTCAATGTCGTTAATGTCGTCAATGTCGTCAAAATCGTCTATGTCGTCTATGTAGTCAATGTCATCAATGACGTCTATGTCGTCTAGTTCGTCAATGTCGTCAATGTCGTCTATGTCGTCAATGTCGTCTATGTCGTCAATGACGTCAATGTCGTCAAAGTCGTCAAAGACGTCAATCGTCTATGTCGTCTATGTCGTCAATGTCGTCTATGTCGTCTACTTCGCCTATGTCGTCAATATCGTCTATGTCTTCAATGTCGTCAGTGTCAATGTCGTCAATGTCGTCAAAATCGTCTATGTCGTCAATTTCGTCTATATCGACATTTTCGTCAATGTCATCAATGTCGTCAATGTCCTCAATATCGTCTATGTCGTCTATGTCGTGAATGTCGTCAATGTCGTCAAAGTCGTCTATGTCGTTAATGTCGTCAATGACGTCAATGTCGTCAATGTCCTCAATGCTGTCAATGTTTTCAATGTCATACATGTTGTCAATGTCAACTATGTCATCAAAGTCAAAGTCGTAAATATCGTCTATGTCGTTTATGTCGTCATTGTCATTAATGTCGTCAACATCTTCTATGTCGTCTATGTCGTCAATGTCGTCAATTTCGTCAATGTCGTCAAAGGCGTCAATATCGTCAATGTCGTCAATGTCGTCAAAGTCGTCAATATCGTCTATGTCGTCAATGTCGTCTATGTCGTCTATGTCGTCTATGTCGTCAATATCGTCAATTTCGTCAATGCCTTCAATGTCGCCAATATCATCTATGTCGTCTATGTCATCAATGTCGTCAATGATGTCAATGTCGTCAATGACGTCAATGTCGTCAATGTCTTCAATGCTGTAAATGTTGTCAATGACATACATGTTGTCTATGTCATCTATGTCGTCAACGTCGTCAATGTCGTCTATGTCGTCAATGTCGTCAATGTTGTCAATATTGTCTATGTCGTCTATGTACTCAGTGTCGTCAAAGACGTCTATGTCGTCTAGTTCGTTAATGTCGTCAATGGCGTCTTTGTCGTCGATATCCAATATGTCGTCAAAGTCGTAAATATCGTCTATGTCGTCTATCTCATCAATGTCGTCAATGTCGTCTATCCGTCAATGTCGTCTATTTCGTAAATATCGTCTATGTCGTCAATGACGTCAATGTCATCAAAGTCGTCAAAGACGTCAATATCGTCTATGTCGGCTATGTCGTCAGTGTTGTCTATGTCGTCTACTTCGCCTATGTCATCAATATCGTCTATGTCTTCAATGTCGTCAGTGTCGTCAATGTCGTCAAAATCGTCTATGTCGTCAATTTCGTCAATTCGACATTTTCGTCAATGTCATCAATGTCGTCAATGTCGTCAATTTCGTATATGTCGTCAATGTCGTCAATGTTGGCTAGGTTATCAATGGCGTCAAAGTCGTCAATATCGTCTATGTCGTCTATGTCGTCAATGTCGTCAATGTTGGCCAGGTTATCAATGTCGTCAAAGTCGTCAATATCGTCTATGTCGTCTATGTCGTCAATGTCGTCAATGTCGTCAAAGACGTCTATGTCGTCAATGTCGTCAATGACGTCAATGTCGTCAATGTCTTCAATGCTGTCAATGTTGTCAATGTCATACATGTGTTCAATGTCATCTATGTCATCAATGTCGTCAAAGTCGTAAATATCGTCTATGTCGTTTATGTCGTCAATGTCGTCAATGTCATCATAGTCGTCAATATCTTCTATGTCGTCTATGTCGTCAATGTCGTCAATTTCGTCAATGTCGTCAAAGGCGTCAATATCGTCTATGTCGTCTTTGTAGTCAATGTCGTCAAAGACGTCTATGTTGTCTAGTTCGTCAATGTCGTCAATGGCATCTTGGTCGTAATATCGTCAATGTCGTCAAAGTCGTCAATATGGGTTATGTCGTCTATGTCGTCAATATCGTCAATGTCGTCTATGTCGTCAATGTCGTCAATATCGTCTATGTCGTCTATGTCGTCATAATCGTCTATGTCGTCAATTTCGTCAATATCGACATTTTCGTCAACGTCATCAATGTCGTCAATTTCGTCTATGTCGTCAATGTCGTCAATGTTGGCTAGGTTATCAATGTCGTCAAAGTCGTAAATATCGTCTATGTCGTTTATGTCGTCAATGTCGTCAATGTCGTCATAGTCGTCAATATCTTCTATGTCGTCTATGTCGTCAATGTCGTCAATTTCGTCAATGTCGTCAAAGGCGTCAATAACGTCTATGTCGTCTAAGTAGTCAATGTTGTCAAAGACGTCTATGTTGTCTAGTTCGTCAATGTCGTCAATGGCGTCTTTGTCGTAATATCATCAATGTCGTCAAAGTCGTCAATATCGGTTATGTCGTCTATGTCGTCAATATCGTCAATGTCGTCTATGTCGTCAATGTCGTCAATATCGTCTATGT
Organism: Locusta migratoria; assembly: GCA_026315105.1. NCBI lineage: Eukaryota > Metazoa > Arthropoda > Insecta > Orthoptera > Acrididae > Locusta > Locusta migratoria. The sequence continues at coordinate 1,553,594 of JAOYRU010000517.1, forward strand.
CGTCTATGTCGGCAATGTCGTCTACGTCATCAATGTCGTCAATGTCGTCAATGTCGTCTATGTCGTCAATGTCGTCAATGTAGTCTATGTCGTCAATATCGTCAATGTCGTCAATGTCGTCAAAGTCGTCAATATCGTCTATGTCATCAATGTCGTCAATGTCGTCAATGTCGTCAAAGACGTCATTATCGTCTATGTCATCTATGTTGTCAATGTTGTCTATGTCGTCTACTTCGCCTGTGCGTCAATGTCGTCTATGTCTTCAATGTCGTCAGTGTCGTCAATGTCGTCAATGTCGTCAAAATCGTCTATGTCGTCAATTTCGTCAATATCGAAATTTTCGTCAATGTCATCAAAGTCGTCAATGTCGTCAATTTCGTCTATGTCGTCTATGTCGTCAATGTTGGCTAGGTTATCAATGCCGTCAAAGTCGTCAATATCGTCTAAGTCGTCTATGTCGTGAATGTCGTCAAAGTCGTCTATGTCGTCAATGTCGTCAATGAAGTCAATGTTTTCAATGCTGTCAATGTTGTCAATGTCATAAATGTTGTCTATGTCATCTATGTCGTCAATGTCGTCAATGTCGTCTATGTCGTCAATGTCGTCAATGTCGTCAAAGTTGTCAATATGGTCTATGTCGTCTATGTCGTCAATGTCGTAAATGTCGTCAAAGTAGTCTATGTCGTCAATGTCGGCAATGACGTCAATGTCGGCAATGTCTACAATGCTGTCGATGTTGTTAATGTCCTACATGTTGTCTATGTCATCCATGTCGTCAAAGTCGTCTATGTCGTCAATGTCGTCAATGTCGTCAATGTCGTCAAAGTCGTAAATATCGTCTACAGCTTCTATGTCATCAATGTCGTCTGTGTCGTCAATGTTGTCAATGTCGTCTATGTCGTCAATCAAGTCAATGTCATCAATTACGTCAAAGTCGTCAATGTCGTCAATTACGTCAATGTCGTCAATGTCTTCAATGCTGTCAATGTTGTCAGTGCATACATGTTGTCTATGTCATCTATGTCGTCAATATCGTCAATGTCGTCAATGTCGTCAAAGTCGTCAATATCGTCTATGTCGTCAATGTCGACTATGTCGTCTATGTCGTCAATGTCGTCAAAGACGTCAATGTCGTCATGACGTCAATGTCGTCAATGTCTACAATGCTGTCAATGTTGTCAATGTCATACATGTTGTCTATGTCATCTATGTCGTCAATGTCGTCAATGTCATCTAAGTCGTCAATGTCGTTAATGTCGTCAATGTCGTCAAAATCGTCTATTTCTTCTATGTAGTCAATGTCGTCAATGACGTCTATGTCGTCTAGTTCGTCAATGTCGTCAATGTCGTCTATGTCGTCAATGTCGTCTATGTCGTCAATGTCGTCAATGTCGTCAAAGTCGTCAAAGACGTCAATCGTCTAAGTCGTCTATGTCGTCAATGTTTATGTCTTCTACTTCCCCTATGTCGTCAATATCGTCTATGTCTTCAATGTCGTCTGTGTCGTCAATGTCGTCAATGTCGTCAAAATCGTCTATGTCGTCAATTTCGTCAATATCGACATTTTCGTCAATGTCATCAATGTCGTCAATGTCCTCAATATCGTCTATGTCGTCTATGTCGTCAATGTCGTCAATGTCGTCAAAGTCGTCTATGTCGTCAATGTCGTCAATGACGTCAATGTCGTCAATGTCTTCAATGCTGTCAATGTTGTCAATGTCATACATGTTGTTAATGTCAAGTATGTCATCAATGTCAAAGTCGTAAATATCGTCTCTGTCGTTTATGTCGTCATTGTCATTAATGTCGTCAATATCTTCTATGTCGTCTATGTCGTCAATGTCGTCAATTTCGTCAATGTCGTCAAAGGCGTCAATATCGTCAATGTCGTCAATGTCGTCAAAGTCGTCAATGTCGTCTATGTCGTCAATGTCGTCTATGTCGTCTATGTCGTCTATGTCGTCAATATCGTCAATTTCGTCAATGCCATCAATGTCGTCAATGTCGTCAATGTCGTCAATTTCGTCAATGTCCTCAAAGTCGCCAATATCATCTATGTCGTCTATGTCATCAATGTCGTCAATGATGTCAATGTCGTCAAAGTCGTCAATATCGTCTATGTCGTCAATGTCGTCTATGTCGTCTATGTCATCTATGTCGTCTATGTCGTCTATGTCGCCAATATCGTCAATGTCGTCAATGCCGTCAATGTTGTCAATGTCGTCAAAGTCGTCAATATCGGTTATGTCGTCTATGTCGTCAATGTCGTCAATGTCGTCAATGTCGTCAATTACGTCAATGTCGTCAATGTCTTCAATGCTGTCAATGTTGTCAATGTCATACATGTTGTCTATGTCATCTATGTCGTCAGCGTCCTCAATGTCGCCTATTTCGTCAATGTCGTCAGTGTCGTCAATGTCGTCAATGTCGTCAATATCGTCTATGTCGTCTATGTACTCAATGTCGTCAAAGAGGTCTATGTCGTCTAGTTCGTTAATATCGTCAATGGCGTCTTTGTCGTCGATATCGTAAATGTCGTCAAAGTCGTAAATATCGTCTATGTCGTCTGACTCATCAATGTCGTCAATGTCGTCTATGTCGTCAATGTCGTCTATGTCGTCAATGTCGTCTATGTCGTCAATGTCGCCAATATCTTAAAAGTCGTCAAAGACGTCAATATCGTCTATGTCGTCTATGTCGTCAGTGTTGTCTATGTCGTCTACTTCGCCTATGTCGTCAATATCGTCTATGTCTTCAATGTCGTCAGTGTCGTCAATGTCGTCAATGTCGTCAAAATCGTCTATGTCGTCAATTTCGTCAATATCGACATTTTCGTCAATGTCATCAATGTCGTCAATGTCGTCAATTTCGTCTAAGTCGTCAATGTCGTCAGTGTTGGCTAGGTTATCAATGTCGTCAAAGTCGTCAATATCGTCTATGTCGTCTATGTCGTCAATGTCGTCAATGTCGTCAAAGTCGTCAATGTCGTCAATGACATCAATGTCGTCAATGTCTTCAATGCTGTCAATGTTGTAATTGTCATACATGTTGTCAATGACATCTATGGCATCAATGTCGTCAAAGTCGTAAATATCGTCTATGTCGTTTATGTCGTCAATGTCGTCAATGTCGTCGTAGTCGTCAATATCTTCTGTGTCGTCTATGTCGACAATGTCGTCAATTTCGTCAATGTCGTCAAAGGCGTCAATATCGTCAATGTCGTCTATCTAGTCAATGTCGTCAAAGACGTCTATGTTGTCTAGTTCGTCAATGTCGTCAATGGCGTCTTTGTCGTAAATATCGTCAATGTCGTCAAAGTCGTCAATATCGGTTATGTCGTCTATGTCGTCAATATCGTCAATGTCGTCTATGTCGTCAATGTCGTCAATATCGTCTATGTCGTCTATGTCGACAATGTCGTCAATGTCGTCTATGTCGTCAAGGTCGTCAATGTCGTCTATGTTGTCAATATTGTCAATGTCGTCAATGTTGTGTATGACGTCAATGTCGTCAATGTTTTCAATGTTGTCAATGTCGTCAATGTTGTCAAAGTCGTCAATATCGACTATGTCTTCTGTGCCGTCAGGTTCGTTAAAGTCGTCTATGTCGTAAATGTCGTCAATGACGTAAATGTCGTTAATGTCTTCAATATCGTCTATGTCGTCTATGTCGGCAATGTCGTCTATGTCATCAATGTCGTCAATGTCGTCAATGTCGTCTATGTCGTCAATTTAGTCAATGTAGTCTATGTTGTCAATATCGTCAATGTCGTCAAAGTCGTCAATATCGTCTATGTAGTCTATGTCGTCAATGTCGTCTATGTCGTCAATGTCGTCTTTGTCGTCAATGTCGTCAATGTCGTCAATGTCATCAATATCGTCTATGTCGTCTATGTCGTCAATGTCATCAGAGTCGTAAATATCGTCTATGTCGTCAATGTCGTCAATGTCGTCAATGTCGTCTATGTCGCCAATGTCGTCAATGTCGTCAATGTCGTCATTGTCGTCAAAGACGTCAATGTTTTCAATGCTGTCAATGTTGTCAATGGCATACATGTTGTCTATGTCATCTATATCATCAATGTCGTCAAAGTCGTAAATATCGTCTATGTCGTTTATGTCGTCAATGTCGTCAATGTCGTCTATGTCGTCAATGTCGTCAATGACGTCAATGTCTTCAATGCTTTCAAAATTGTCAATGTCATACATGTTGTCTATGTCATCTATGTCGTCAATGTCGTCAATGTCGTCAATGTCGTCAAAGTCGTCAATGTCGTCAAAGTCGTCAATATGGTCTATGTCGTCTATGTCGTCAATGTCGTCAATGTCGTCAAAGTAGTCTTTTGTGTCCCAACTTCGTCGCCGCTTTGTGTCCCAGCCTCGTCGTAGGTGTCGGTGGCCGAGTGGAATGAGACCGACACGCTGGTGCAGGTACGGAGGGGAGCAGCCAGAAACTATAAACACTCGAGTAAATTAGAAAGATATATATGTTGCACAGAATGTAACAATACTTAACTTTTACATAGTACTGCAGAATGTTGATACATAGTTGTTAGAGGCCTGCCTAGTGCCTGTACAATAGCAAAGTCTTCACTGGTGCCTATCTGAGTACGAAGGTCCTAACTCGTTGCTATCTCCGTCCGAAGTGCGAAGTGGCCGATGTCCTTCAGTGGTGGCCACGAGCGGCGTTGTACCAGAGGGCGCTCGTGGCTGTCGTCGGAAGAACGCCGCGCCGTGCATGCATGGCGGCGCGCGGCGAAAGTAGGTGGCGCGCACTTTGTACTTGTGCGACACCACACCCCTCCCCCCCAAACCGCCGCGCCGTCGTGGCGTAGGGCTGAGGGCCACGGCGACGGCACTGGGAGGAGGGCCTGGGCGGGGGCGTTACTGGTGGGACGGGCGTCGTAGCTGAGGCCGGGATCGAGACGCCGTCCGCGCCCCGGCATCCGCCTTGCGATCCTCCAGGGAACCCGCCGAAACCTGGGGAAGGGCGCCCGCCCCCGCCCAGAGGGAGCAGGTCATCTTCTTCTGAGGTGCGTGGCCCACGCTGGGGGGGCCCGCACGGTCCCGGAGTCCCTCTCGGTGACGCTGTCGTCTGCGGCGGCGACAGCGGCGGCGACGACTGCGTCGGATGTACGTCGACGTCCATACGGATCTCGTAGTCCGGGGACGAACGATGTGGCTGTGCTCCCTGGCGGTGAACTGGGTCTGGAATCAAGAAACCGGAGACAGGATCGCGCGGCCTGTGCAGGCGCAATTGGTTTGCGTGGCGCCGCAGCTCCGACCCTGTGGAAGAACGTACAATAAACATATTGCGACCAAGCACGCGCTGAATGGTGCCCGGCAACCATGTCTTCTTGTTTCCAGCAAACACCCTGTACAGCACCGGCGTAGAAACCTGAAAACGCGTAGCGCCATACGAACCGACTCGGTGCGTGGAAGGCTGCAGCAGGTGAAGGAGAGTGCGGTGACGGCGGCCGTGTAGCAGCTCGGCAGGAGACGGGCCGTCACGTGGAATGCACCGATACGTAGACAGGAAAATTTGAAGAGCTTGCTGCCGGGAGTGCTGACCTTTCATCTTCTCCATGTGAGACTTGAATGTTCGAACGAAACGTTCTGCTTCACCATTGGACTGAGGGTGAAAAGGTGCGGTGGTGATATGCTGAATGCCATTCACACGACAAAACTGTTGAAATTCCGCACTAACAAACTGAGGTCCATTGTCACTGACGATAATTTCAGGCAAGCCTTCGATGCAAAACACTGATGTTAAGGCACTGATTGTACTAGACGCCGTCGTTGAGTTCATGGCAATCACAAAAGGAAACTTGCTGAAAGCGTCTACAACGATTAACCAGCGCGTATTCCAGAATGGTCCGGCAAAGTCAATGTGTAAACGTTGCCATGGTCCCTTGGGGCGTGGCCAGTCTGAGAAACGTTGCGGTGGAGCCGCCTGATGCTCCGCACAAACAGTACACTGTGACGTCATGTCCTCTATCTGAGCGTCCATACCAACCCAGGTACAATGACGTCTGGCCAATTGCTTTGTCCTAACAATACCCCAATGTCCTTGATGCAGGAGGCGTAACACTTCTCGTTGCAGGGAACGAGGAACAATCACTCTTGCTTGGTCGTTGTCGGTATGCAACAACAGTACACCCTGACTTAAAGATAATGCATGACGTTGTGCAAAATAACGTCGAACCAGAGGCCGATCAATGTCTTTGGCTCTGGCAGGCCACCCTGAGCGAACAAAACGTGCTACCACACTTAGGTCTGCATCCGCAGCCGTTTCCTGTGCAACCCGACGAGAGTTCAAAGGGAAATCTGCGACAGCGGAAGCATCTCTGGAGTCTATCTGACAACATGCCATTTCTGAAGAATCAAACGACACATCCTGGCCAACCGGAAGTCGGGAAAGTGTGTCCGCGTTAGCATGTTTAGTGGTAGGTCGGTACAAAATCTCATACTGATAATTAGACAATATCAAGGACCATCTCTGAAGCTTTTGTGCCGTACGTGGCGGAATCGGCTTTGTGGGTGAGAACAACGACGTGAGAGGCTTGTGGTCTGTCAACAAATAGAATTTTCTGCCATACAGATAATGATGAAACTTTGTGACGCCGTAAATGATTGATAAGGCCTCCTTTTCTATCTGACTGTAATTCTGTTGCGTCGGCGTCAGTAGCTTGGATGCAAAGGCAATAGGACGATCATGACATCCAATACGATGTGACAGAACTGCGCCGACACCGTACGATGAGGCGTCAACTGCTAACACTACAGGCTTCTGTGGGTCAAAGGGAATCAAACATGCATCACTGAGTAGTGCAGACTTTAATTTGTCAAAGGCAACCTGACAATCTTTGGACCATACAAAAGGAACATTCTTCCTACGTAAGTGATGCAGTGGAGCTGCAATCTGAGAGGCATTGGGAATAAATCTGAAATAATAGTTAAGCTTTCCCATTACTGCTTGCAATTCATGCACATTCTTAGGAGGAGGCAAGTCTTTGATTGCTCGAAGATGTGACTGTAAGGGATGAATTCCTTGGGCATTAATCACATGGCCCAGGTACTCTATTTCAGTTTGAAAAAACGAACACTTTGCTTTATTACAACGTAGACCTGCTGCAGTCAAAACTTTGAAAAGGCACTCCAGGTTTGCTAAATGTTCTTCAACTGTACGTCCGGATACCACAATATCATCTAAATAGTTCGAACAACACGGTACAGAAACTGTCAGCTGTTCCAAAAAACGCTGAAAAATAGCGGGAGCGGAAGAACTGCCAAAGGGTAGGCGTTGAAATTGAAAAAGGCCCATGTGAGTATTAATGACGAAAAATTTTTTTGACTCGTCATCAAGTGGAATCTGTAAGTATGCCTCTGCTAAATCAATCTTGGAAAAGAAGCGAGACTGTCCTAATTTGTCCATCAGTTCCTCAGGTCTGGGCAGGGGATAAGTGTCGACAATTGTTTGACTGTTCACTGTTGATTTGAAGTCCGCACAGAGACGAAGTTTTCCTGACGGCTTGGGTATAAGTACTATAGGCGAGGCCCACTGACTCGCAGAAACAGGAGAAATCACCCCACTATCTTGCCAACGTTTAAGTTCTTCGGCAACTATATCACGCAAGGCAATAGGCACTGGTCTAGCTTTACGAAATTTTGGAACTGCAGATTCTTTTAAAGTTACATGTGCCACGAAGTCTTTTGCACAACCTATTTCCGGCGAAAACAAGTCACTATATTTGTCACACAATGCATTGATTTTATCCTGAGGCACTATTGACGAAATTTGAAGCACATCTCTTTGAATTGATAAACCAAACAAGTCAAAAGCATCTAGTCCAAAAATGTTCTGTGTAGATCTGGCCTGAAGAACAACAAAAGCAACTGTTTTCGTAACACCCTGAAAAGAGGCAGGCATGCTACACGTTCCTAGTACGGGAATATTTTCACCTGTATAAGCTGTTAACACTTGCTGTGACGGCGACAATTTTGGCGAACCCAGAAGTTCATAAGTATCTTTATTAATTAATGTAACAGCGGAACCAGTATCAAGCTGAAATTGCACAGTCTTATTGTCAATGGAAAGATTCACAAAAAGTTTTTGCTTGCGGCGCTCGACAGGTGCGCGAATGTGGGCAACGTCTGCTACGGTTTGTTTGCTGCGTCTGCGCGGGCCGCGTAGTGAAGTAAGCGGCGCAGACTCGGCACGCAGCGGATTAACCACACTGTCACTAGATGACACTACCGCCGGATCGGCGTCCGCGCATTGCGAGGCTACTGCACTAAAATTACTTTGAGTAGATACACCAATTCTACTGTCACTAGCTACACAGTACTGGGCACTATTACAGTTAGTAGTTGCAGAAGGCACTATTTTCACTACAGGAATGCACTGTTCATAGTCATTTTGCTTGTCCCGAACCCTTTTCCGTTGCACTGTTTTACGCGCTCGTCGGCGCTTGCTACGTGGTGCACTATATAGATTTGCCATAGGCGCAGAACTACTTTCTTGCAATTGAGAACCAACTAAAGCACTGTTCAATTCCACAGCCCGTATAACATTTACAGAATGAACTGTTCTCGCACTCTGCGAAGCACTGTTTCTAACGGTACCGTTCTTTGAGTTTTTAATTTGCATACACACCGACTGCACATGTCCCGATTTGCCACATTGATAACAGGTTGCGTTGCGACTAGGGCAATGAGCACGCTTGTGGCGAGACACACACTGGGGGCAAGATTTACGTACATTTTTCTGAAATGAGCGTTGGCGCCCGTTATTCAAATTACTGTGTCTAACACTACGGGGCGACCTTTGCGTCGCACTTTTACACTGGCTACTGTTCGCTGTCTGTTCAGCACGGCCGGTAGAAAAATAAGAAGCACTAGTGCTATACTGAGAACTACGGCTAGGAAAGCGTCCGTTGCGGCGCACTGAATTTACACTGTGGCTTTGCATTTCTACATCTGCTAAGTCAAAAGTATCATGCGCTTCTATTAGCTGCAGTACACTGTCTAATGAAGGGTCTGACTGTTTCAGAATTGCTGCCCTAATTCTGGGGTCCTGAATGTTCTGCGTAATCGCATCTCTTAACATAACGTCACTATACGAAAGTCCACAAGAGCCAGTAAATTTACAGTGGCGGGTTAAGCCCTTCAATTCCGTAATCCACTCTTGGTGTGACTGCTGCGGTAATTTTTTAAGTCTGAAAAATCGGTACCGTGCAGCGGCTACAAGAACTTTTCTCTCATAATGAGCATTCAGTGCATCTACAATTTGTTCAAAGTCTACATCACGAGGAGATGCTTGCGGGAACAGTTTCTGCAGTAACACAAAAGTTTTGGGGCCCACCACGGACAATAAAAGATGCTTAACAGTCTGACCTGTAATTTGATGAGCCGCGACGAGTTCTTGAAACTGCGCGAAATAGTCACTCCATTCTTCTTCACGTTCGTTGTACTGGCGGAACGTCGGAAGCGGTGCGGCGGCAGGTGTGGGCTGCTGATGCGACGGCTGTTGTTGAGTTGTCGTCAAGTGCGCCACCGCCTGGAGAAGTTGTGATATTTGCGCCGTCTGTAACTGAATAATTTCCATTAAGTTTGGGTTCGGGGTTGTGGCCATGCTGACCGATTAGGCGCCGCGTATACAAGTAAATTAGTACAAAACACAAATGCAAGATAAATGAGGACGCTCTGCAACAAAAAAGTCCACAAAACACGTAACAAAATATCTTCCCCCAAAATTCTTATAATAAGGGTGGGTGGGCGGGAGCAATTTTTGCGTGCTCCGACTGCTACTGTCTGGCTGCTACAAGCGGGCTGGTCCAAGGTTCGTCTATCACTCCTCGTCGCCACTTTTGTATCCCATCCTCGTCGCCACTTTTGTGTCCCAACTTCGTCGCCACTTTTGTGTCCCAACTTCGTCGCCGCTTTGTGTCCCAGCCTCGTCGTAGGTGTCGGTGGCCGAGTGGAATGAGACCGACACGCTGGTGCAGGTACGGAGGGGAGCAGCCAGAAACTATAAACACTCGAGTAAATTAGAAAGATATATATGTTGCACAGAATGTAACAATACTTAACTTTTACATAGTACTGCAGAATGTTGATACATAGTTGTTAGAGGCCTGCCTAGTGCCTGTACAATAGCAAAGTCTTCACTGGTGCCTATCTGAGTACGAAGGTCCTAACTCGTTGCTATCTCCGTCCGAAGTGCGAAGTGGCCGATGTCCTTCAGTGGTGGCCACGAGCGGCGTTGTACCAGAGGGCGCTCGTGGCTGTCGTCGGAAGAACGCCGCGCCGTGCATGCATGGCGGCGCGCGGCGAAAGTAGGTGGCGCGCACTTTGTACTTGTGCGACACCACATAGTCTATGTCGTAAATGTCGGCAATGACGTTAATGTCATCAATGTCTTCAATGCTGTCAATGTTGTTAATGTCATACATGTTGTCTATGCCATCTATGTCATCAATGTCGTCTGTGTCGTCAATGTCGTCAATGTCGTCTATGTCGTCAATGTCGTCAATGTCATCAATGTCGTCAGTGTCGTCAATGTCGTCAATGTCGTCAATTATGTCAATGTCGTCAATGTCTTCAATGCTGTCAATGTTGTCAATGTCATACAAGTTGTCTATGTCATCTATGTCGTCAATATCGTCTATGTCGTCAATGTCGTCAAAGTCGTCAATATCGTCTATGTCGTCAATGTCGTCTATGTCGTCTATGTCGTCAATATCGTCAATGTCGTCAATGTCGTCAACGTCGACTATGTCGTCAATGTCGTCAATGTCGGCAATGTCGTCAATTTCGTCAATCTCGTCAAAGTCGCCAATATCATCTATGTCGTCTATGTCGCCAATGTCGTCAATGACGTCAATGTCGTCATGACGTCAATGTCGTCAATGTCTACAATGCTGTCAATGTTGTCAATGTCATACATGTTGTCTATGTCATCGATGTCGTCAACGTCGTCAATGTCGTTAAAATCGTCAATGTCGTTAATGTCGTCAATGTCGTCAAAATCGTCTATGTCGTCTATGTAGTCAATGTCGTCAATGACTTCTATGTCGTCTAGTTCGTCAATGTCGTCAATGTCGTCTATGTCGTCAATGTCGTCTATGTCGTCAATGTCGTCAATGTCGTCAAAGTCGTCAAAGACGTCAATATCGTCTATGTCGGCTATGTCGTCAGTGTTGTCTATGTCGTCTACTTCGCCTATGTCATCAATATCGTCTATCTCTTCAATGTCGTCAGTGTCGTCAATGTCGTCAAAATCGTCTATGTCGTCAATTTCGTCAATATTGACATTTTCGTCAATGTCATCAATGTCGTCAATGTCGTCAATTTCGTCTATGTCGTCAATGTCGTCAATGTTGGCTAGGTTATCAATGTCGTCAAAGTCGTTAATATCGCCTATGTCGTCTATGTCGTCAATGTCGTCAAAGACGTCTATGTCGTCAATGTCGTCAATGACGTCAATGTCGTCAATGTCTTCAATGCTGTCAGTGTTGTCAATGTCATACATGTTGTCAATGTCATCTATGTCATCAATGTCGTCAAAGTCGTAAATATCGTCTATGTCGTTTATGTCGTCAATGTCGTCAATGTCGTCATAGTCGTCAAAATCTTCTATGTCGTCTATGTCGTCAATGTCGTCAATTTCGTCAATATCGTCAAAGTCGTCAATATCGTCTATGTCGTCTATGTCGTCAATGTCGTCAATGTCGTCAAAGACGTCTATGTCGTCAATGTCGTCAATGACGTCAATGTCGTCAATGTCTTCAATGCTGTCAATGTTGTCAATGTCATACATGTTGTCAATGTCATACATGTTGTCAATGTCATCTATGTCATCAATGTCGTCAAAGTCGTAAATATCGTCTATGTCGTTTATGTCGTCAATGTCGTCAATGTCGTCATAGTCGTCAATATCTTCTATGTCGTCTATGTCGTCAATGTCGTCAATTTCGTCAATGTCGTCAAAGGCGTCAATATCGTCTATGTCGTCTATGTAGTCAATGTCGTCAAACACGTCTATGTTGTCTAGTTCGTCAATGTCGTCAATGGCGTCTTTGTCGTAATATCGTCAATGTCGTCAAAGTCGTCAATATTGGTTATGTCGTCTAAGTCGTCAATATCGCCAATGTCGTCTATGTCGTCAATGTCGTCAATAACGTCTATGTCGTCTATGTCGTCAATGTCGTCAATGTCGTCTATGTCGTCAAGGTCGTCAATGTCGTCTATGTCGTCAATATCGTCAATGTCGTCAATGTCGTCAATGTCGTCTATGACGTCAATGTCGTCAATGTTGTCAATGTTGTCAATGTCGTCAACGTTGTCAAAGTCGTCAATATCGACTATGTCTTCTATGTCGTCAGGGTCGTCAAATTCGTCTATGTCGTAAATGTCGTCAATGACGTAAATGTCGTCAATGTCGTCAATATCGTCTATGTCGTCTATGTCGGTAATGTCGTCTATGTCATCAATGTCGTCAATGTCGTCAATGTCGTCTATGTCGTCAATGTCGTCAATGTAGTCTATGTTGTCAATATCGTCAATATCGTCAATGTCGTCAAAGTCGTCAATATCGTCTATGTAGTCTATGTCGTCAATGTCATCTATGTTGTCAATGTCGTCTTTGTCGTCAATGTCGTCAATGTCGTCAAAGTCATCAATATCGTCTATGTCGTCTATGTCGTCAATGTCATCAGAGTCGTAAATATCGTCTATGTCGTCTATGTCGTCAATGTCGTCAATGTCGTCAATGTCGTCTATGTCGCCAATGTCGTCAATATCGTCAATGTCGTCAAAGACGTCAATGTCTTAAATGCTGTCAATGTCATCAATGTCGTCAGAGTCGTCTATGTCATCTATGTCGTCAATGTCGTCAATGTCGTCTATGTCGTCAATGTCGTCAATGTCGTCAAAGTCGTCAATATGGTCTATGTCTTCTATGTCGTCAATGTCGTCAATGTCGTCAAAGTAGTCTATGTTGTCAATGTCGGCAATGACGGCAATGTCGTCAATGTCTTCAATGCTGTCAATGTTGTTAATGTCATACATGTTGTCTATGTCATCTATGTCGTCAAAGTCGTCTATGTCGTCAATGTCGTCTATGTCGTCAATGTCGTCAATGTCGTCAATGTCGTCAAAGTCGTAAATATCGTCTACATCTTCTATGTCATCAATGTCGTCTGTGTCGTCAATGTTGTCAATGTCATCAATTACGTCAAAGTCGTCAATGTCGTCAATGTCGTCAATTACGTTAATGTCTTCAATGCTGTCAATGTTGTCAATGCATACATGTTGTCAATGTCATCTATGTCGTCAATATCGTCAATGTCGTCAATGTCTTCAAAGTCGTCAATATCGTCTATGTCGTCAATGTCGTCTATGTCGTCTATGTCGTCAATGTCGTCAAAGACGTCAATGTCGTCATGACGTCAATGTCGTCAATGTCTACAATGCTGTCAATGTTGTCAATGTCATACATGATGTCTATGTCATCTATGTCGTCAACGTCGTGAATGTCGTCTAAGTCGTCAATGTCGTTAATGTCGTCAAAATCGTCTATGTCGTCTATGTAGTCAATGTCATCAATGACGTCTATGTCGTCTAGTTCGTCAATGTCGTCAATGTCGTCTATGTCGTCAATGTCGTCTATGTCGTCAATGACGTCAATGTCGTCAAAGTCGTCAAAGACGTCAATCGTCTATGTCGTCTATGTCGTCAACGTCGTCTATGTCGTCTACTTCGCCTATGTCGTCAATATCGTCTATGTCTTCAATGTCGTCAGTGTCGTCAATGTCGTCAATGTCAAAATCGTCTATGTCGTCTATTTCAATATCGACATTTTCGTCAATGTCATCAATGTCGTCAATGTCCTCAATATCGTCTATGTCGTCTATGTCGTGAATGTCGTCAAAGTCGTCTATGTCGTCAATGTCGTCAATGACGTCAATGTCGTCAATGTCGTCAATGACGTCAATGTCGTCAATGTCCTCAATGCTGTCAATGTTGTCAATGTCATACATGTTGTCAATGTCAACTATGTCATCAATGTCAAAGTCGTAAATATCGTCTATGTCGTTTATATCGTCATTGTCATTAATGTCGTCAATATCTTCTATGTCGTCTATGTCGTCAATGTCGTCAATTTCGTCAATGTCGTCAAAGGCGTCAATATCGACAATGTCGTCAATGTCGTCAAAGTCGTCAATATCGTCTATGTCGTCAATGTCGTCTATGTCGTCTATGTCGTCTATGTCGTCAATATCGTCAATTTCGTCAATGCCATCAATGTCGCCAATATCATCTATGTCGTCTATGTCATCAATGTCGTCAATGATGTCAATGTCGTCAATGACGTCAATGTCGTCAATGTCTTCAATGCTGTAAATGTTGTCAATGTCATACATGTTTTCTATGTCATCTATGTCGTCAACGTCGTCAATGTCGTCTATGTCGTCAATGTCGTCAATGTTGTCAATATTGTCTATGTCGTCTATGTACTCAGTGTCGTCAAAGACGTCTATGTCGTCTAGTTCGTTAATGTCGTCAATGGCGTCTTTGTCGTCGATATCCAAAATGTCGTCAAAGTCGTAAATATCGTCTATGTCGTCTATCTCATCATTGTCGTCAATGTCGTCTATCCGTCAATGTCGCCTATTTCGTCAATGTCGTCTATGTCGTCAATGACGTCAATGTCATCAAAGTCGTCAATGACGTCAATATCGTCTATGTCGGCTATGTCGTCAGTGTTGTCTATGTCGTCTATTTCGCCTATGTCATCAATATCGTCTATATCTTCAATGTCGTCAGTGTCGTCAATGTCGTCAATGTCGTCAAAATCGTCTATGTCGTCAATTTCGTCAATATCGACATTTTCGTCAATGTCATCAATGTCGTCAATGTCGTCAATTTCGTATATGTCGTCAATGTCGTCAATGTTGGCTAGGTTATCAATGGCGTCAAAGTCGTCAATATCGTCTATGTCGTCTATGTCGTCAATGTCGTCAATGTTGGCCAGGTTATCAATGTCGTCAAAGTCGTCAATATCGTCTATGTCGTCTATGTCGTCAATGTCGTCAATGTCGTCAAAGACGTCTATGTCGTCAATGTCGTCAATGACCTCAATGTCGTCAATGTCTTCAATGCTGTCAATGTTGTCAATATCATACATGTGTTCAATGTCATCTATGTCATCAATGTCGTCAAAGTCGTAAATATCGTCTATGTCGTTTATGTCGTCAATGTCGTCAATGTCATCATAGTCGTCAATATCTTCTATGTCGTCTATGTCGTCAATGTCGTCAATTTCGTCAATGTCGTCAAAGGCGTCAATATCGTCTATGTCGTCTATGTAGTCAATGTCGTCAAAGACGTCTATGTTGTCTAGTTCGTCAATGTCGTCAATGGCGTCTTTGTCGTAATATCGTCAATGTCGTCAAAGTCGTCAATATGGGTTATGTCGTCTATGTCGTCAATATCGTCAATGTCGTCTATGTCGTCAATGTCGTCAATATCGTCTATGTCGTCTATATCGTCATAATCGTCTATGTCGTCAATTTCGTCAATATCGACATTTTCGTCAACGTCATCAATGTCGTCAATTTCGTCTATGTCGTCAATGTCGTCAATGTTGGCTAGGTTATCAATGTCGTCAAAGTCGTCAATATCGTCTATGTCGTCTATGTCGTCAATGTCGTCAATGTCGTCAAAGACGTCTATGTCGTCAATGTCGTCAACGACGTCAATGTCGTCAATGTCTACAATGCTGTCAATGTTGTCAATGTCATACATGTTGTCAATGTCATCTATGTCATAAATGTCGTCAAAGTCGTAAATATCGTCTATGTCGTTTATGTCGTCAATGTCGTCAATGTCGTCATAGTCGTCAATATCTTCTATGTCGTCTATGTCGTCAATGTCGTCAATATCGTCAATGTCGTCAAAGGCGTCAATATCGTCTATGTCGTCTAAGTAGTCAATGTTGTCAAAGACGTCTATGTTGTCTAGTTCGTCAATGTCGTCAAAGGCGTCTTTGTCGTAATATCGTCAATGTCGTCAAAGTCGTCAACATCGGTTATGTCGTCTATGTCGTCAATATCGTCAATGTCGTCTATGTCGTCAATGTCGTCAGTATCGTCTATGTCGTCTATGTCGGCAATGTCGTCCACGTCGTCAATGTCGTCAATGTCGTCTATGTCGTCAATATCGTCAATGTCGTCAATGTCGTCAAAGTCATCAATATCGTCTATGTCATCTATGTCATCAATGTCGTCAATGTCGTCAATGTCGTCAAAGACGTCAATATCGTCTATGTCATCTATGTTGTCAATGTTGTCTATGTCGTCTACTTCGCCTGTGCGTCAATGTCGTCTATGTCTTCAATGTCGTCAGTGTCGTCAATGTCGTCAATGTCGTCAAAATCGTCTATGTCGTCAATTTCGTCAATATCGAAATTTTCGTCAATGTCATCAAAGTCGTCAATGACGTCAATTTCGTCTATGTCGTCTATGTCGTCAATGTCGTCAATGTCGTCAAAGTCGTAAATATCGGCTACAGCTTCTATGTCATCAATGTCGTCTGTGTCGTCAATGTTGTCAATGTCGTCTATGTCGTCAATGAAGTCAATGTCATCAATTACGTCAAAGTCGTCAATGTCGTCAATGTCGTCAATTACGTCAATGTCGTCAATGTCTTCAATGCTGTCAATGTTGTCTGTGCATACATGTTGTCTATGTCATCTATGTCGTCAATATCGTCATTGTCGTCAATGTCGTCAAAGTCGTCAATATCGTCTATGTCGTCAATGTCGTCTATGTCGTCTATGTCGTCAAAGACGTCAATGTCGTCATGACGTCAATGTCGTCAATGTCTACAATGCTGTCAATGTTGTCAATGTCATACATGTTGTCTATGTCATCTATGTCGTCAACGTCGTCAATGTCATCTAAGTCGCCAATGTCGTTAATGTCGTCAATGTCGTCAAAATCGTCTATTTCTTCTATGTAGTCAATGTTGTCAATGACGTCTATGTCGTCTAGTTCGTCAATGTCGTCAATGTCGTCTATGTCGTCAATGTCGTCTATGTCGTCAATGTCGTCAATGTCGTCAAAGTCGTCAAAGACGTCAATCGTCTATGTCGTCTATGTCGTCAATGTTGTCTATGTCTTCTACTTCCCCTATGTCGTCAATATCGTCTATGTCTTCAATGTCGTCAGTGTCGTCAATGTCGTCAATGTCGTCAAAATCGTCTATGTCGTCAATTTCGTCAATATCGACATTTTCGTCAATGTCATCAATGTCGTCAATGTCCTCAATATCGTCTATGTCGTCTATGTCGTCAATGTCGTCAATGTCGTCAAAGTCGTCTATGTCGTCAATGTCGTCAATGACGTCAATGTCGTCAATGTCTTCAATGCTGTCAATGTTGTCAATGTCATACATGTTGTCAATGTCAACTATGTCATCAATGTCAAAGTCGTAAATATCGTCTATGTCGTTTATGTCGTCATTGTCATTAATGTCGTCAATATCTTCTATGTCGTCTATGTCGTCAATGTCGTCAATTTCGTCAATGTCGTCAAAGGCGTCAATATCGTCAATGTCGTCAATGTCGTCAAAGTCGTCAATATCGTCTATGTCGTCAATGTCGTCTATGTCGTCTATGTCGTCTATGTCGTCAATATCGTCAATTTCGTCAATGCCATCAATGTCGTCAATGTCGTCAATGTCGTCAATGTCGTCAATTTCGTCAATGTCCTCAAAGTCGCCAATATCATCTATGTCGTCTATGTCATCAATGTCGTCAAAGATGTCAATGTCGTCAATGACGTCAATGTCGTCAATGTCTTCAATGCTGTCAATGTTGTCAATGTCATACATGTTGTCTATGTCATCTATGTCGTCAACGTAGTCAATGTCGTCTATGTCGTCAATGTCGTCAATGTTGTCAATATCGTCTATGTCGTCTATGTACTCAGTGTCGTCAAAGACGTCTATGTAGTCTAGTTCGTTAATGTCGTCAATGGCGACTTTGTCGTCGATATCGAAAATGTCGTCAAAGTCGTAAATATCGTCTATGTCGTCTATCTCATCAATGTCGTCAATGTCGTCTATCCGTCAATGTCGTCTATGTCGTCAATGTCGTCTATGTCGTCAATGACGTCAATGTCATCAAAGTCGTAAAAGACGTCAATATCGTCTATGTCGGCTATGTCGTCAGTGTTGTCTATGTCGTCTACTTCGCCTATGTCATCAATATCGTCTATGTCTTCAATGTCGTAAGTGCCGTCAATGTCGTCAATGTCGTCAAAATCGTCTATGTCGTCAATTTCGTCAATATCGACATTTTCGTCAATGTCATCAATGTCGTCAATTTCGTCAATTTCGTATATGTCGTCAATGTCGGCAATGTTGGCTAGGTTATCAATGTCGTCAAAGTCGTCAATATCGTCTATGTCGTCTATGTCGTCAATGTCGTCAATGCTGGCAAGGTTATCAATGTCGTCAAAGTCGTCAATATCGTCTATGTCGTCAATGTCGTCAATGTCGTCAATGTCGTCAATGTCTTCAATGCTGTCAATGTTGTCAATGTCATACATGTTGTCAATGTCATCTATGTCATCAATGTCGTCAAAGTCGTAAATATCGTCTATGTCGTTTATGTCGTCAGTGTTGTCTATGTCGTCTACTTCGCCTATGTCATCAATATCGTCTATGTCTTCAATGTCGTCAGTGTCGTCAATGTCGTCTATGTCGTCAAGGTCGTAAATGTCTTCAATGTCGTCAGTGTCGTCAATGTCGTCAATGTCGTCTATGTCGTCAATGTCGTCAATGTCATCTATGTCGTCAATGTCGTCAACGTCGTTAATGTCGTCAATGTCGTCAATATCGTCAATATCGTCTATGTCGTCAATGTCGTCAATGTCGGCAAAGTCGTCAATGTCGTCAATGTCGTCAATTACGTCAATGTCGTCAATGTCTTCAATGCTGTCAATGTTGTCAATGTCATACATGTTGTCTATGTCATCTATGTCGTCAATATCGTCAATGTCGTCAATATCGTCAAAGTCGTCAATATCGTCTATGTCGTCAATGTCGTCTATGTCGTCTATGTCGTCAATGTCGTAAATGTCGTCAAAGTAGTCTATGTCGTCAATGTCGGCAATGAAGTCAATGTCGTCAATGTCTTCAATGCTGTCAATGTTGTTAATGTCATACATGTTGTCTATGTCATCTATGTCATCAAAGTCGTCTATGTCGTCAATGTCGTCAATGCCGTCAATGTCGTCAAAGTCGTAAATATCGTCTACATCTTCGATGTCATCAATGTCGTCTGTGTCGTCAATGTCGTCAATGTCGTCAATGTCGTCAATATCGTCAATGTTGTCAATGTCGTCAATGTCTTCAAAGTCGTCAATATCGTCTATGTCGTCTAAGTCGTCAATGTCGTCAATGTCGTCTATGCCGTCAAAGTCGTCAATGTCGTCTATGTCGTCAATGTCGTCAATGCTGTCAATGTTATCAATGTCATACATGTTGTCTATGTCATCTACTTTGTCAATGTCGTCACAGTCGTAAATATCGTCTACGTCGTCAATGTCGTCTATGTCGTCTATGTCGTCAATGTCATCAATGTCATCTATGTCGTCAATCTCGTTAATGTCGTCAGTGTCGTCAATATCGTCTATGTCGTCTATTTCATCAATGTCGTCTATGCCTTCAATGTTGTCAATGTCGTCTATGATGTCAATATCGTCAATGTCGTCAAAGTCGTCAATATCGTCTATGTCGCCTATGTCGTCAATGTCGTCAACGTCGTCAATGTCGTCTATGTCGTCAATGTCATCTATGTCGTCAATGTCGTCAACGTCGTTAATGTCGTGAATGTCGTCAATATCGTCAATATCGCCTATGTCGTCAATGTCGTCAATGTCGTCAAAGTCGTCAATGTCGTCAATGTCGTCAATGTCGTCAATGTCTTCAATGCTGTCAATGTTGTCAATGTCATACATGTTGTCTATGTCATCTATGTCGTCAATATCGTCAATTTCGTCAATGTCGTCAAAGTCGTCAATATCGTCTATGTCGTCAATGTCGTCTATGTCGTCTATGTCGTCAATATCGTCAATCTCGTCAACGTCGTCTATGTCGTCAATGTCGTCAATATCGTCAATTTCGTCAATGTCGTCAAAGTCGCCAATATCATCTATTTCGTCTATGTCGTCAATGTCGTCAATGACGTCAATGTCGTCAATGACGCCAATGTCATCAATGTCTACAATGCTGTCAATGTTGTCAATGTCATACATATTGTCTATGTCATCTATGTCGTCAACGTCGTCAATGTCGTCAAAGTCGTCAAAGACGTCAATATCGTCTATGTCGTCTATGTCGTCAATGTTGTCTATGTCGTCTACTTAACCTATGTCGTCAATATCATCTATGTCTTCAATGTCGTCAGTGTCGTCAATGTCGTCAATGTCGTCAGTATCGTCTATGTCGTCAATTTCGTCAATATCGACATTTTCGTCAATGTCATCAATGTCGTCAATGTCGTCAATATCGTCTATGTCATCTATGTCGTCAATGTCTTCAATGTCGTCAATGTCGTCAATGACGTCAATGTCGTCAATGTCTTCAATGCTGTCAATGTTGTCAATGTCATACATGTTGTCAATGTCATCTATGTCATCAATGCCAAAGTCGTAAATATCGTCTATGTCGCTTATGTCGTCAATGTCGTCAATATCTTCCATGTCGTCTATGTCGACAATGTCGTCAATTTCGTCAATGTCGTCAAAGGCGTCAATATCGTCTATGTCGTCTATGTAGTCAATGTCGTCAAAGACGTCTATGTCGTCTAGTTCGTCAATGTCGTCAATGGCGTCTTTGTCGTCAATATCGTCAATGTCGTCATTGTCGTCAAAGTCGTCAATATCGGTTATGTCGTCTATGTCGTCAATATTGTCAATGTCGTCTATATCGTCAATGTCGTCAATGTCGTCTATGTCGTCAATGTCGTCAATGGCGTCTTTGTCGACAATATCATCAATGTCGTCAAAGTCGTCAATATCTGTTATGTCGTCTATGTCGTCAATGTCGTCAATGTCGTCAATTACGTCAATGTCGTCAATGTCTTCAATGCTGTCAATGTTGTCAATGTCATACATGTTGTCTATGTCATCTATGTCGTCAATGTCGTCAATATCGTCAATGTCGTCATTGTCGTCAAAATCGTCTATGTCGTCAATGTCGTCTATGTCGTCTATGTCGTCAATATCGTCAATGTCGTCAATGCCGTCAATGTCGTCAATGTCGTCTATGTCGTCTATGTCGTCAATTTCGTCAATGTCGTCAAAGTCGCCAATATCTATGTCGTCTATGTCGTCAATGTCGTCAATGTCGTCAATGTCGTCAATGTCGTCAAAGTCGTAAATATCGTCTATGTCGTCTATGTCGTCAATATCGTCTATGTCGTCTATGTCGTCAATGTCACCAATGTCATGTATGTCGTCAATGTCGTCAATGTCGTCAAAGTCGTCAAAGTCGTCAATATCGTCTATGTCGTCTATGTAGTCAATGTCGTCAAAGACGTCTATGTCGTCTAGTTCTTCAATGTCGTCAATGGTGTCTTTGTCGTCAATATCGTCAATGTCGTCAATGTCGTCAAAGTCGTCAATATCGTTTATGTCGTCTATATCGTCAATGTAGTCAATGTCGTCTATGTCGGCAATGTCGTCAATGTCGTCAAAGTCGTCAATATGGTCTATGTTGCCTATGTCGTCAATGTCGTCAAAATAGTCTTTGTCGTCAATGTCGGCAATGACGTCAATGTCGTAAATGTCTTCAATGCTGTCAATGGTGTTACTGTCATACATGTTTTCTATGTCATCTATGTCGTCAAAGTCGTCTATGTCGTCAATGTTGCCAATGTCGTCAATGTCGTCAATGTAGTCAAAGTCGTACATATCGTCTACATCTTCTATGTCATCAATGTCGTCTGTGTCGTCAATGTCGTCAATGTCACCTATGTCGTCATGGTCGTCAATGTCGCCTATGTCGTCAATATCGTCAATGTCGAAATGTCGTCAATGTCTTCAAAGTCGTCAATATCGTCTATGTCGTCTATGTCGTCTATGTCGTCAATGTCGTCAATGTTGTCTATGCCTTCAATGTCGTCAATGTCGTCTATGTCGTCAATGTCGTCAATGCTGTCGATGTTGTCAATGTCATACATGTTGTCTATGTCATCTACTTTGTCAATGTCGTCAAAGTCGTAAATATCGTCCATGTCGTCTATGTCGTCAATGTCGTCTATGTCGTGTATGTCGTCAATGTCGTCAATGTCGTCTATGTCGTCAATGCCGTTAATGTCGTCAATTACGTCAATATCGTCTATGTCGCCTATGTCGTCAATGTCGTCAATGTCGTCAATGTAGTCTATGTCGTCAATGTCGTCAATGTCATCAAAGTCGTCAAAGTCGTCAATATCGTCTATGTCGTCTATGTCATCTATTTCGTCAACGTCGTCAATGTCGTCTATTTCGTCAATGTCGTTGATGTCGTCAATGTCGTCAATATCGACTATGTCGTCTATGTAGTCAATGTCGTCAAAGACGTCTTTGTCGTCTAGTTCGCCAATGTCGTCAATGGCGTCTTTGTCGTCAATGTCGTCAATGTCGTTAATGTCGTCAAAGTCGTCAATGTCGTCAATTTCGTCAAAGTCGTCTATGTCGTCAATGTCGTCAATGTTGGCTAGGTTATCATTGTCGTCAAAGTCGTCAATATCGTCTATGTCGTCAATGTCGTCAATGTCGTCAAAGTCGTCTATGTCGTCAATGTCGTCAATGACGTCAATGTCGTCAATGTCTTCAATGCTGACAATGTTGTCAATATCATACATGTTGTCAATGTCATCTATGTCATCAGTGTCGTGAAAGTCGTAAATATCGTCTATCTCGTTTATTTCGTCAATGTAGTCAAAGTCGTCAATATCTTCTATGTCGTCTATGTCGTCAATTTCGTCAATGTCGTCAAAGGCGTCAATATCGTCTATTTCGTCTATGTAGTCAATGTCGTCAAAGACGTCTATGTCGTCTAGTTCGTCAATGTCATCAATGGCGTCTTTGTCGTCAATATCGTCAATGTCGTCAAAGTCGTCAATATCGGTTATGTCGTCTATGCCGTCAATATCGTCAATGTCGTCTATGTCGTCAATGTCGTCAATGTCGTCTATGTTGTCAATGTCATCAATGTCGTCAATGGCTTCATTTTCGTCAATATCGTCATTGTCGTCAAAGTCGTCAATATCGGTTACGCCGTATAAGTCGTCAATGTCGTAAATGTCGTCAATGTCGTCAATGTCTATGTCGTCAATGTCGTCAATGTCGTCTATGTCGTCAATGTCGTCAATGTCGTCAAAGTCGTCAATATCGTCTATGTCATCTAAGTCGTCAATGTTGTCAATGTCGTCAAAGTAGTCCATGTCGTCAATGTCGTCAATGACGTCAATGTCTTCAATGCTGTCAATGTTGTCAATGTCATACATGTTGTCTATGTCATCTATGTCGTCAATGTCGTCAAAGTCGTAAGTATCATCTATGTCGTCTATGTCGTCAATGTCGTCAATGTCGGCAATGTAGTCAAAGTCGTCAATATCGTCTATGTCGTCTATGTCGTCAATGTCGTCAAAGTCGTCTATGTCGTCAATGTTGTCAATGTAGTCAATGTCGTCAATGTCGTCAATGTCGTCAATGGTGTCAAAGTCGTAAATATCGTCTACATCTTCTATGTCATCAATGTCGTCTTTGTCGTCAATGTCGTCAATGTCGTCAAAGTCGTCAATATCATCAATGTCGTCTATGTCGTCAATGTCGTCTATTTCGTCAAGGTCGTCAATGTCGTCTATGTCGTCACTATCGTCAATGTCGTCAATGTCGTCAATGTCTTCAAAGTCGTCAATATCGTCTATGTCGTCAATGTCATTAATGTCGTCTATGCCGTCAATGTCGTCAATGTCGTCTATGTCGTCAATGTCTTCAATGCTGTCAATGTCATACATGTTGTCTACGTCATCTATGTTGTCAATGTCGTCAAAGTCGTAATTACCGTCTATGTCGTATATGTCGTCAATATCGTCAAAGTCCTCTATGTCGTCAAAGTTGTCAATGTCATCTATGTCGTCATTGTCGTCAATGTCGTCAAAGTCGTCAAAGTCGTCAATATCGTCTATGTCGTCTATGTCGTCAATGTCGTCAATGTCGTCAATGTAATCAATATCGTCTATGTCGTCTATGTCGTCAATGTCGTCAATTTCGTCAATGTCGTCAAAAGCGTCAATATCGTCTGTGTCGTCTATGTAGTCAATGTCGACAGAGACGTCTATATCGTCTAGTTCGTCAATGTCGTCAATGGCGTCTTTGTCATCAATATCGTCAATGTCGTCAAAGTCGACAATATCGTTTATGTCGTCTATGTCGTCAATGTCGTCAATGTCGTCCATGTCGTCTATGTCGTCAATGTCGTGTATGACGTGTATGTCGTCAATGTCGTCAATGTCGTCTATGTCGTCAATGCCGTTAATGTCGTCAATTACGTCAATATCGTCTATGTTGCCTATGTCGTCAATGTCGTCAATGTCGTCAATGTAGTCTATGTCGTCAATGTCGTCAATGTCGTCAAAGTCGTCAAAGTCGTCAATATCGTCTATGTCGTCTATGTCATCTATTTCGTCAACGTCGTGAATATCGTCTATTTCGTCAATGTCGTTGATGTCGTCAATGTCGTCAATATCGACTATGTCGTCTATGTAGTCAATGTCGTCAAAGACGTCTTTGTCGTCTAGTTCGCCAATGTCGTCAATGGCGTCTTTGTCGTCAATGTCGTCAATGTCGTTAATGTCGTCAAAGTCGTCAATGTCGTCAATTTCGTCAAAGTCGTCTATGTCGTCAATGTCGTCAATGTTGGCTAGGTTATCATTGTCGTCAAAGTCGTCAATATCGTCTATGTCGTCAATGTCGTCAATGTCGTCAAAGTCGTCTATGTCGTCAATGTCGTCAATGACGTCAATGTCGTCAATGTCTTCAATGCTGTCAATGTTGTCAATATCATACATGTTGTCAATGTCATCTATGTCATCAGTGTCGTGAAAGTCGTAAATATCGTCTATCTCGTTTATTTCGTCAATGTAGTCAAAGTCGTCAATATCTTCTATGTCGTCTATGTCGTCAATGTCGACAATTTCGTCAATGTCGTCAAAGGCGTCAATATCGTCTATGTCGTCTATGTAGTCAATGTCGTCAAAGACGTCTATGTCGTCTAGTTCGTCAATGTCGTCAATGGCGTCTTTGTCGTCAATATCGTCAATGTCGTCAAAGTCGGCAATATCGGTTATGTCGTCTATGCCGTCAATATCGTCAATGTCGTCTATGTCGTCAATGTCGTCAATGTCGTCTTTGTCGTCAATGTCATCAATGTCGTCAATGGCGTCATTTTCGTCAATATCGTCATTGTCGTCAAAGTCGTCAATATCGGTTACGTCGTCTAAGTCGTCAATGTCGTCAATGTCGTCAAAGTAGTCCATGTCGTCAATGTCGTCAATGACGTCAATGTCGTCAATGTCTTCAATGCTGTCTATTATGTCAATGTCATACATGTTGTCTATGTCATCTATGTCGTCAATGTCGTCAAAGTCGTAAGTATCATCTATGTCGTCTATGTCGTCAATGTCGTCAATGTCGGCAATGTAGTCAATGTCGTCAATATCGTCTATGTCGTCTATGTCGTCAGTGTCGTCAAAGTCGTCTATGTCGTCAATGTTGTCAATGTAGTCAATGTCGTCAATGTCGTCAATGTCGTCAATGGTGTCAAAGTCGTAAATATCGTCTACATCTTCTATGTCATCAATGTCGTCTTTGTCGTCAATGTCGTCAATGTCGTCAAAGTCGTCAATATCATCAATGTCGTCTATGTCGTCAATGTCGTCTATTTCGTCAAGGTCGTCAATGTCGTCTATGTCGTCACTATCGTCATTGTCAATGTCGTCAAAGTCGTCAAAGTCGTCAATATCGTCTATGTCGTCAATGTCGTCAATGTCGTCAATGTAATCAATATCGTCTATGTCGTCTATGTCGTCAATGTCGTCAATTTCGTCAATGACGTCAAAAGCGTCAATATCGTCTGTGTCGTCTATATAGTCAATGTCGACAGAGACGTCTATGTCGTCTAGTTCGTCAATGTCGTCAATGGCGTCTTTGTCATCAATATCGTCAATGTCGTCAAAGTTGACAATATCGTTTATGTCGTCTATGTCGTCAATGTCGTCAATGTCGTCTATGTCGTCAATGTCGTCAATGTCGTCTATGTCGTCAATGTCGTCAATGTCGTCAATGTCGTCAAAGGCGTCAATATGGACTATGTCGTCAATGTTGTCAATGTCGTCAAAGTAGTCTATGTCGTCAATGTCGGCGATGTAGTCAATGTCGTCAATGTCTTCAATGCTGTCAATGTTGTCAATGTCATCCATGTTGTCTATGTCATCTATGTCGTCAATGTCGTTAAAGTCGTAAATGTCGTCTATGTCGTCTGTCGTCAATGTCGTCTATGTCGTCAATGTCGTCAATGTCGTCAATGTCGTCTATGTCGTCAATGTCGTCAATGTCGTCAATGTCGTCTATGTCGTCAAAGTCGTCAATGTCGTCAATGTCGTCAAAGACGTCAATATGGTCAATGTCGTCTATGTCGTCAATGTCGTGAATGTCGTCAAAGCAGTCTATGTCGTCAATGTCGTCTATGTCGTCTATGTCGTCAAAGTCGTCTATGTCGTCTATGTCGTCAATGTCGTCTATGTAGTCTATGTCGTCAAAGTCGTCAATGTCGTCTATGTCGTCAATGTCGTCAATGTCGTCAATGTCGTCAAAGTCGTCAATATCGTCTATGTCGTCTATGTCGTCAATGTCGTCAAAGTCGTCTATGTCGTCAATGTTGTCAATGTCGTCAATGTCGTCAATGTCGTCAAAGTCGTAAATATCGTCTACATCTTCTATGTCATCAATGTCGTCTATGTCGTCAATGTCGTCAATGTCGTCTATGTCGTCAACGTCGTCAATGTCGTCTATGTCGTGAATGTCGTTAATGTCGTCAATGTCGTCAATATCGTCTATGTCGTCCATGTCGTCAATGTCGTCAAAGTCGTAAATATCGTCTATGTCGTCTATGTCGTCAATCTCGTCAATGTCATCTATGTCGTCAATGTCGCCTATGTCGTCAATTTCGTCAATGTCGTCAATGTCGACAAAGTCGTCAATATCGTCAGTGTCGTCCATGTCGTCAATGTTGTCTATGTCGTCTACTTTGCCTATGTCGTTAATGTTGTCTATGTCTTCAATTTCGTCAGTGTCGTTAATGTCGTCAATGTCGTCAATTTCGTCTATGTCGTCTATGTCGTCAATGTCGGCTAGGTTGTCAATGTCGTCAATGTCGTCAATGTCGTCAATATCGTCTATGTCGTCTATGTCGTCAAAGTCGTCAATGTCGTCAAAGTCGTCTATGTCCTCAATGCCGTCAATGACGTCAATGTTGTCAATGTCTTCAATTTCGTCAATGTCGTCAAAGGCGTCAATATCGTCTATTTCGTCTATGTAGTCAATGTCGTCAAAGACGTCTATGTCGTCTAGTTCGTCAATGTCGTCAATGGCGTCTTTGTCGTCAATATCGTCAATGTCGTCAAAGTCGACAATATCGGTTATGTCGTCTATGCCGTCAATATCGTCAATGTCGTCTATGTCGTCAATGTCGTCAATGTCGTCTATGTTGTCAATGTCATCAATGTCGTCAATGGCGTCATTTTCGTCAATATCGTCATTGTCGTCAAAGTCGTCAATATCGGTTACGCCGTATAAGTCGTCAATGTCGTAAATGTCGTCAATGTCGTCAATGTCTATGTCGTCAATGTCGTCAATGTCGTCTATATCGTCAATGTCGTCAATGTCGTCAAAGTCGTCAATATCGTCTATGTCATCTAAGTCGTCAATGTTGTCAATGTCGTCAAAGTAGTCCATGTCGTCAATGTCGTCAATGACGTCAATGTCGTCAATGTCTTCAATGCTGTCAATGTTGTCAATGTCATACATGTTGTCTATGTCATCTATGTCGTCAATGTCGTCAAAGTCGTAAGTATCATCTATGTCGTCTATGTCGTCAATGTCGTCAATGTCGGCAATGTAGTCAAAGTCGTCAATATCGTCTATGTCGTCTATGTCGTCAATGTCGTCAAAGTCGTCTATGTCGTCAATGTTGTCAATGTAGTCAATGTCGTCAATGTCGTCAATGTCGTCAATGGTGTCAAAGTCGTAAATATCGTCTACATCTTCTATGTCATCAATGTCGTCTTTGTCGTCAATGTCGTCAAAGTCGTCAAAGTCGTCAATATCATCAATGTCGTCTATGTCGTCAATGTCGTCTATTTCGTCAAGGTCGTCAATGTCGTCTATGTCGTCACTATCGTCAATGTCGTCAATGTCGTCAATGTCTTCAAAGTCGTCAATATCGTCTATGTCGTCAATGTCATTAATGTCGTCTATGCCGTCAATGTCGTCAATGTCGTCTATGTCGTCAAAGTCTTCAATGCTGTCAATGTCATACATGTTGTCTACGTCATCTATGTTGTCAATGTCGTCAAAGTCGTAATTACCGTCTATGTCGTATATGTCGTCAATATCGTCAAAGTCCTCTATGTCGTCAAAGTTGTCAATGTCATCTATGTCGTCATTGTCGTCAATGTCGTCAAAGTCGTCAAATTCGTCAATATCGTCTATGTCGTCTATGTCGTCAATGTCGTCAATGTCGTCAATGTAATCAATATCGTCTATGTCGTCTATGTCGTCAATGTCGTCAATTTCGTCAATGTCGTCAAAAGCGTCAATATCGTCTGTGTCGTCTATGTAGTCAATGTCGACAGAGACGTCTATATCGTCTAGTTCGTCAATGTCGTCAATGGCGTCTTTGTCATCAATATCGTCAATGTCGTCAAAGTCGACAATATCGTTTATGTCGTCTATGTCGTCAATGTCGTCAATGTCGTCCATGTCGTCTATGTCGTCAATGTCGTGTATGACGTGTATGTCGTCAATGTCGTCAATGTCGTCTATGTCGTCAATGCCGTTAATGTCGTCAATTACGTCAATATCGTCTATGTCGCCTATGTCGTCAATGTCGTCAATGTCGTCAATGTAGTCTATGTCGTCAATGTCGTCAATGTCG
The DNA here is from genome assembly GCA_026315105.1 of Locusta migratoria. NCBI lineage: Eukaryota > Metazoa > Arthropoda > Insecta > Orthoptera > Acrididae > Locusta > Locusta migratoria. Next base: position 1,582,870 of record JAOYRU010000517.1, read on the forward strand.
TCAAAGTCGTCAAAGTCGTCAATATCGTCTATGTCGTCTATGTCATCTATTTCGTCAACGTCGTGAATATCGTCTATTTCGTCAATGTCGTTGATGTCGTCAATGTCGTCAATATCGACTATGTCGTCTATGTAGTCAATGTCGTCAAAGACGTCTTTGTCGTCTATTTCGCCAATGTCGTCAATGGCGTCTTTGTCGTCAATGTCGTCAATGTCGTTAACGTCGTCAAAGTCGTCAATGTCGTCAATTTCGTCAAAGTCGTCTATGTCGTCAATGTCGTCAATGTTGGCTAGGTTATCATTGTCGTCAAAGTCGTTAATATCGTCTATGTCGTCAATGTCGTCAATGTCGTCAAAGTCGTCTATGTCGTCAATGTCGTCAATGACGTCAATGTCGTCAATGTCTTCAATGCTGTCAATGTTGTCAATATCATACATGTTGTCAATGTCATCTATGTCATCAGTGTCGTGAAAGTCGTAAATATCGTCTATCTCGTTTATTTCGTCAATGTAGTCAAAGTCGTCAATATCTTCTATGTCGTCTATGTCGTCAATGTCGACAATTTCGTCAATGTCGTCAAAGGCGTCAATATCGTCTATGTCGTCTATGTAGTCAATGTCGTCAAAGACGTCTATGTCGTCTAGTTCGTCAATGTTGTCAATGGCGTCTTTGTCGTCAATATCGTCAATGTCGTCAAAGTCGTCAATATCGGTTATGTCGTCTATGCCGTCAATATCGTCAATGTCGTCTATGTCGTCAATGTCGTCAATGTCGTCTTTGTCGTCAATGTCATCAATGTCGTCAATGGCGTCATTTTCGTCAATATCGTCATTGTCGTCAAAGTCGTCAATATCGGTTACGTCGTTTAAGTCGTCAATGTCGTAAATGTCGTCAATGTCGTCAATGTCTACGTCGTCAATGTCGTCAATGTCGTCTATGTCGTCAATGTCATCAATGTCGTCAAAGTCGTCAATATCGTCTATGTCGTCTAAGTCGTCAATGTCGTCAATGTCGTCAAAGTAGTCCATGTCGTCAATGTCGTCAATGACGTCAATGTCGTCAATGTCTTCAATGCTGTCTATGTTGTCAATGTCATACATGTTGTCTATGTCATCTATGTCGTCAATGTCGTCAAAGTCGTAAGTATCATCTATGTCGTCTATGTCGTCAATGTCGTCAATGTCGGCAATGTAGTCAATGTCGTCAATATCGTCTATGTCGTCTATGTCGTCAATGTCGTCAAAGTCGTCTATGTCGTCAATGTTGTCAATGTAGTCAATGTCGTCAATGTCGTCAATGTCGTCAATGGTGTCAAAGTCGTAAATATCGTCTGCATCTTCTATGTCATCAATGTCGTCTTTGTCGTCAATGTCGTCAATGTCGTCAAAGTCGTCAATATCATCAATGTCGTCTATGTCGTCAATGTCGTCTATTTCGTCAAGGTCGTCAATGTCGTCTATGTCGTCACTATCGTCATTGTCGTCAATGTCGTCAAAGTCGTCAAAGTCGTCAATATCGTCTATGTCGTCAATGTCGTCAATGTCGTCAATGTAATCAATATCGTCTATGTCGTCTATGTCGTCAATGTCGTCAATTTCGTCAATGACGTCAAAAGCGTCAATATCGTCTGTGTCGTCTATATAGTCAATGTCGACAGAGACGTCTATGTCGTCTAGTTCGTCAATGTCGTCAATGGCGTCTTTGTCATCAATATCGTCAATGTCGTCAAAGTCGACAATATCGTTTATGTCGTCTATGTCGTCAATGTCGTCAATGTCGTCTATGTCGTCAATGTCGTCAATGTCGTCAATGTCGTCTATGTCGTCAATGTCGTCAATGTCGTCAATGTCGTCAAAGGCGTCAATATGGACTATGTCGTCAATGTTGTCAATGTCGTCAAAGTAGTCTATGTCGTCAATGTCGGCGATGTCGTCAATGTCGTCAATGTCTTCAATGCTGTCAATGTTGTCAATGTCATCCATGTTGTCTATGTCGTCAATGTCGTCTAAGTCGTCAATGTCGTCAATGTCGTCAATGTCGTCTATGTCGTCAATGTCGTCAATGTCGTCAATGTCGTCTATGTCGTCAAAGTCGTCAATGTCGTCAAAGTCGTCAAAGACGTCAATATGGTCAATGTCGTCTATGTCGTCAATGTCGTGAATGTCGTCAAAGTAGTCTATGTCGTCAATGTCGTCTATGTCGTCTATGTCGTCAAAGTCGTCTATGTCGTCTATGTCGTCAATGTCGTCTATGTCGTCTATGTCGTCAAAGTCGTCAATGTCGTCTATGTCGTCAATGTCGTCAATGTCGTCAATGTCGTCAAAGTCGTCAATATCGTCTATGTCGTCTATGTCGTCAATGTCGTCAAAGTCGTCTATGTCGTCAATGTTGTCAATGTCGTCAATGTCGTCAATGTCGTCAAAGTCGTAAATATCGTCTACATCTTCTATGTCATCAATGTCGTCTATGTCGTCAATGTCGTCAATGTCGTCTATGTCGTCAACGTCGTCAATGTCGTCTATGTCGTGAATGTCGTTAATGTCGTCAATGTCGTCAATATCGTCTATGTCGTCCATGTCGTCAATGTCGTCAAAGTCGTAAATATCGTCTATGTCGTCTATGTCGTCAATCTCGTCAATGTCATCTATGTCGTCAATGTCGCCAATGTCGTCAATTTCGTCAATGTCGTCAATGTCGACAAAGTCGTCAATATCGTCAATGTCGTCCATGTCGTCAATGTTGTCTATGTCGTCTACTTTGCCTATGTCGTTAATGTTGTCTATGTCTTCAATGTCGTCAGTGTCGTTAATGTCGTCAATGTCGTCAATTTCGTCTATGTCGTCTATGTCGTCAATGTCGGCTAGGTTGTCAATGTCGTCAATGTCGTCAATGTCGTCAATATCGTCTATCTCGTCTATGTCGTCAAAGTCGTCAATGTCGTCAAAGTCGTCTATGTCCTCAATGCCGTCAATGACGTCAATGTTGTCAATGTCTTCAATGCTGTCATTGTTGTCAATGTCATACATGTTGTCTATGTCATCTATGTCGTCAATATCGTCAAAGTCGTAAATATCGTCTATGTCGTCTAAGTCGTCAATGTCGTCTGTGTCGTCAATATCGTCAATGTCGTCAATGTCGTCAATATCGTCAATGTGGTCAAAGTCGTCAATATCGTCAATATCGTCATTGTTGTCTATGTCGTGTATGTCGTCTATGTCGTCAATGTCGTCTATGTTGTCAATGTCGTTAATGTCGTCAATATCGTCAATGTCGTCAATGTCGTCTATGTCGTCAATGTCGTTAATGTTGTCAATGTCGTCAATATCGTCTATGTCGTCTATGTCGTCAATGTCGTCAATGTCGACTATGTCGTCAATGTCGTCAATGTCGTCAAAGTCGTAAATATGGTCTACATCGTCTATGTCATATATAGGTAGGTAGATTATTTATTTGTTCCGTAGATCTATATTGAGGGGTTCCTCGTGGATGTGGAACATGTCAAGAAACAAAATTTACAAGTTGAATAACAAATAATGCTAATAATATAAATACATACACTTATAATAGAAATACAGATACAAAATTTTTTAAGGGTTTTTTTGCTGATAATATAATAATACTAATATAGTATGAGTGCATGCATCATTTGGTACAATTTAGAAATTCACTAATGGAGTAGAAGGAGTTGGCCACTAGAAAGTCTTTTAGGTTCCTCTTAAACTGATGTTTATTTGTAGCTAAATTTTTTTATACTTGATGGTAAATTATTGAAAATGTGTGTTCGTGAGTAGTGGACCCCTTTTTGAACTAATGTAAGTGCTTTTAAATCCTTGTGTAGACCACTTTTATTTCTAGTATTGTATGTATGACTTGAGCTGTTTGTTGGGAAAAGGGATATATTATTTATGACTAATTTCATTAAGGAATAAATATACTGAGACGCAGTAGTTAATATACCCAATTCTTTGAAGAGGCTTCTACAAGACGTCCGTGAATTTACTCCACAAATAATACGTATTACACGTTTTTGGACTCTGATGACTTTTGACTAACTTGATGAGTTACCCCAAAATATTATACCATATGACATTTAGGAATGAAAGTAAGCAAAGTATGCAAGCTTTGTTATTTTTATGTCTCCTATGTCTGATAACACTCGTATTGAAAATACAGATTTGTTGAGTCGTTTCTGCAGTTCTGTGGTGTGCTCCTCCCAACTAAGTTTATTATCAAGCTGTAATCCCAGGAATTTAATTCTGTCAACCTCTTCTATCTGCTCTTCTTCATATTTAATGCATATGCTGTAGGAAATCTCTTACATGTTCTGAACTGCATGTAGTGCGTATTTTCAAAGTTTAATGACAATGAGTTGGCTTTAAACCATTTATTAATGTTCATGAAAATATCATTAGCAGACTTTTCTATCACTATAATTGATGTACTCTTTATTGCAATACATGTATCATCTGCAAACAAAACGAACTCTGCTTCAGGTAGTGTCAATCTCGTCAAAGTCGTCATTTTCGTCAATGTCGTCTACGTCGTCAATGTCGTCAATGTCATCAATATCGTCAATGTCGTCAAAGTTGTCAATATCGTCTGTCATCAATGTCGTCTATGTCGTCTATGTCGTCAATATCGTCTATGTCGTCAATGTCATCAATGTCGTCAATGTCGTCAATGTCGTCTATGTCGTCAATGTCGTTAATGTCATCAATGTCGTCAATTACCGTCTATGCCGACTATGTCGTCAATGTCGTCTATGTCGTCAATGTCGTCAACGTCGTCAATGTCGTCTATGTCGTCAATGTCGTTAATGTCGTCAATGTCGTCAATATCGTCTATGTCGTCCATGTCGTCAATGTCGTCAAAGTCGTAATTATCGTCCATGTCGTTTATGTCGTCAATGTTGTCAATGTCGTCTATGTCTTCAATGTCGCCATTTCGTCAATTTCGTCAATGTCGTCAAAGACGTCAATATCGTCTATGTCGTCTATGTCGTCAATGTCGTCAATGTCGTCAATGTCGTCAATGACGTCAATGTCGTCATTGTCTTCAATGCTGTAAATCTTGTCAATGTCATACATGTTGTCTATGTCATCTATGTCATCATTGTCGTCAATGTCGTCAAAGTCGTAAATATCGTCTATGTCGTCTATGTCGTCAATGTCGTCAAAGTCGTCTATGTTGTCAATGCCGTCAATTACGTCAATGTCGTCAAAGTCGTAAATGTCGTCTACATCTTCTATGTCATCAATGTAGTCTGTGTTGTCAATGTCTTCAATGTCATCAATGTCGTCAAAGTCGTCAATATCGTCTATGTCGTCAATGTCGTCAAGGTCGTCAATGTCGTCTATTTCGTCAATATCGTCAATGTCGTCAATGTCGTCAATGTCGTCTATGTCGTCAATGTCGTCAATGTCGTCTATGTCGTCATTATCGTCAATGTCGTCAATGTCTTCAAAGTCGTCAATATCGTCTCTGTCGTCAATGTCATCAATGTCGTCTATGCCGTCAATGTCGTCAATGTCGTCTATGTCGTCATTGTCTTCAATGCTGTCAATGTTGTCAATGTCATACTTGTTGTCTATGTCATCTATGTCGTCAATGTCGTCAAAGTCGTAAATATCGTCTATGTCGTCTAAGTCGTCAATGTCGTCTGTGTCGTCAATATCATCAATGTCGTCAATATCGTCAATATCGTCAATGTGGTCAAAGTCGTCAATATCGTCAATGTCGTCAATGTCGTCTATGTCGTGTATTTCGTCTATGTCGTCAATGTCGTCTATGTTGTCAATGTCGTTAATGTCGTCTATATCGTCAATGTCGTCAATGTCGTATATGTCGTCAATGTCGTTAATGTTGTCAATGTCGTCAATATCGTTTATGTCGTCTATGTCGTCAATGTCGACAATGTCGTCTATGTCGTCAATATCGTCAATGTCGTCAATGTCGTCAATGTCTTCAAAGTCGTCAATATCGTCTCTGTCGTCAATGTCATCAATGTCGTCTATGCCGTCAATGTCGTCAATGTCGTCTATGTCGTCATTGTCTTCAATGCTGTCAATGTTGTCAATGTCATACATGTTGTCTATGTCATCTATGTTGTCAATGTCGTCAAAGTCGTAAAAACCGTCTATGTCATATATGTCGTCAATATCGTCAAAGTCCTCTATGTCGGCAAAGTCGTCAATGTCATATATGTCGTCATTGTCGTCAATGTCGTCAAAGTCGTCAAAGTCGTCAATATCATCTATGTCGTCTATGTCGTCAATGTCGTCAATGTCGTCAATGTAATCAATATCGTCTATGTTGTCAATGTCGTCAATTTCGTCAATGTCGTCAAAGGCGTCAATATCGTCTGTGTCGTCTTTGTAGTCAATGTCGTCAGAGACGTCTATGTCGTCTAGTTCGTCAATGTCGTCAATGGCGTCTTTGTCGTCAATATCGTCAATGTCGTCAAAGTCGACAATATCGTTTATGTCGTCTATGTCGTCAATGTCGTCAATGTCGTCTATGTCGTCAATGTCGTCAATGTCGTCTATGTCGTCAATGTCGTCAATGTCGTCAAAGTCGTCAATATGGTCTATGTCGTCAATGTCGTCAAAGTAGTCTATGTCGTCAATGTCGGCGATGACGTCAATGTCGTCAATGTCTTCAATGCTGTCAATGTTGTCAATGTCATCCATGTTGTCTATGTCATCTATGTCGTCAATGTCGTTAAAGTCGTAAATATCGTCCATGTCGTCTATGTCATCCATGTTGTCTATGTCATCTATGTCGTCAATGTCGTCAAAGTCGTAAATATCGTCTATGTCGTCTATGTCGTCAATCTCGTCAATGTCATCTATGTCGTCAATGTCGTCTATGTCGTCAATTTCGTCAATGTCGTCAATGTCGACAAAGTTGTCAATCTCAACTATGTCGTCCATGTCGTCAATGTTGTCTATGTCGTCTACTTTGCCTATGTCGTCAATGTCGTCTATGTCTTCAATGTCGTCAGTGTCGTTAATGTCATCAATGTCGTCAATGTCGTCAATTTCGTCTATGTCATCTATGTCGTCAATGTCGGCTATGTTGTCAATGTCGTCAATGTCGTCAATATCATCTATGTCGTCTATGTCGTCAAAGTCCTCAATGTCGTCAAAGGCGTCTATGTCGTCAATGCCGTCATTGACGTCAATATCGTCAATGTCTTCAATGCTGTCATTGTCGTCAATGTCATACATGTTGTCTATGTCATCTATGTCGTCAATGTCGTCAAAGTCGTAAATATCGTCTATGTCGTCTAAGTCGTCAATGTCGTCTGTGTCGTCAATATCATCAATGTCGTCAATGTCGTCAATATCGTCAATGTGGTCAAAGTCGTCAATATCGTCAATGTCATCAATGTCGTCTATGTCGTGTATGTCGTCTATGTCGTCAATGTCGTCTATGTTGTCAATGTCGTTAATGTCGTCTATATCGGCAATGTCGTCAATGTCGTCTATGTCGTCAATGTCGTTAATGTTGTCAATGTCGTCAATGTCGGCTATGTCGTCTATGTCGTCAATGTCGTCAATGTCGTCTATGTCGTCAATGTGGTCAATATCGTCTATGTCGTCAATGTCGTTAATGTCGTCAATGTCGTCAAAGTCGTCAATATGGTCTATGTCGTCTATGTCGTCAATATCGTGTATGTCGTCTGTCTTCAATGTCGTCAATGTCGTCAATGTCGTCTATGTCGTCAATGTCGTTAATGTCATCAATGTCGTCAATATCGTCCATGCCGACTATGTCGTCAATGTCGTCTATGTCGTCAATGTCGTCAACGTCGTCAATGTCGTCTATGTCGTAAATGTCGTTAATGTCGTCAATGTCGTCAATATCGTCTATGTCGTCCATGTCGTCAATGTCGTCAAAGTCGTAATTATCGTCCATGTCGTCTATGTCATCAATGTCGTCAATGTCGTCTATGTCGTCAATGTCGCCATTTCGTCAATTTCGTCAATGTCGTCAAAGACGTCAATATCGTCTATGTCGTCTATGTCGTCAATGCCGTCAATGTCGTCAATGTCGACAATGACGTCAATGTCGTCAATGTCTTCAATGCTGTCAATCTTGTCAGTGTCATACATGTTGTCTATGTCATCTATGTCATCATTGTCGTCAATGTCATCAAAGTCGTAAATATCGTCTATGTCGTCCATGTCGTCAATGTCGTCAAAGTCGTAATTATCGTCCATGTCGTCAATGTCGTCAAAGTCGTCAATATAGGTTATGTCGTCAATGACGTCAATGTCGTCTATGTCGTCAATGTCGTCAATGTCGTCTATGACGTCAATGTCGTCAATGTCGTCAATGTCGTCAAAGTCGTCAATATCGCCTATGTCGTCTATGTCGTCACTGTCGTCAATGTCGTTAAAGGAGTCTATGTCGTCAATGTCGTCAATGTCGTCAATGTCGTCAATGTTGTCAATGTCGTCAATGACGTCAAAGTCGTCAATGTCGACTATGTCTTCTATGTCGTCAGTGTCGTCAAAGTTGTCTATGTCGTCAATATCGTCAATGACTGCAATTTTGTCAATGTCGTCAATATCTTCTATGTCGTCTATGTCGGCAATGTCGTCTATGTCGTAAATGTCGTCAATGTCGTCTATGCCGTCAATGTCGTCAAAGACGTCAATGTCGTCAATGTCATCAATGCTGTCAATGTTTTCAATGTCATACATGTTGTCTATGTCATCTATGTCGTCAACGTTGTCAATGTCTTCTATGTCGTCAATGTCGTTAATGTCGTCAATATCGTCAATATCGTCTATGTCGTCTATGTAGTCAATGTCGTCAAAGACGTCTATGTCGTCTAGTTCGTCAATGTCGTCAATGGCGTCTTTGTCGTCAATATCGTCAATGTCGTCAATGTCGTCTATGTCGTCAATGTCGTCAATGACGTCTATGTCGTCAATGTCGTCAATGACGTCAAAGTCGTTAAAGTCGTCAATATCGGTTATGTCGTCAATGTCGTCAATGTCGTCAATGTCGTCAAAGTCGTCAATATGGTCAATGTCGTCTATGTCGTCTATGTCGTGAATTTCGTCAAAGTAGTCTATGTCGTCAATGTCGGCAATGACGTCAATGTCGTCAATGTCTTCATTGCTGTCAATGTTGTCAATGTCATACATGTTGTCTATGTCATCTATGTCGTCAATGTCGTCAAAGTCGTAAATATCGTCTATGTCGTCAATGTCGTCTATGTCGTCTATGTCGTGAAAGTCGTCAATGTCGTCTATGTCGTCAAGGTCGTCAATGTCGTCTATGTCGTCAATATCTTCAATGTCGTCAATGTCGTCTGTGTCTTCAAAGTCGTCAATATCGTCTATGTCGTCAATGTCGTCAAAGTCGTCTATGCCGTCAATGTCGTCAATGTCGTCTATGTCGTCAATGTCATCAATGCTGTCGATGTTGTCAATGTCATACATGTTGTCTATGACATCTACTTTGTCAATGTCGTCAAAGTAGTAAATATCGTCTATGTCGTCTAAGTCTTCAATGTCGTCTGTGTCGTCAATATCGTCAATGTCGTCAATGTCGTCAATGTAGTCAATATCGTCAATGTGGTCAAAGTCGTCAATATCGTCTATGTCGTCAATGTCGTCTATGTCGTCTATGTCGTCAATGTGGTCTATGTTGTCAATGTCGTTAATTACGTCAATATCGTCAATTTCGTCAATGTCGTCTATGTCGCCAATGTTGTTAATGTTGTCAATGTCGTCAATATCGTCTATGTCGTCAATGTCGTCAATGTCGTACATGTCGACAATGTCGTCAATGTCGTCAATGTCGTCTACGTCGTCAATGTCGTTAATATCGTCAAGTCGTCAATATGGTCTATGTCGTCTATGTCGTCAATGTCGTCAATGTCGTCAATGTCGTCAATGTCGTCAATGTCGTCAAAGTCGTCAATATGGTCTATGTCGTCAATGTCGTCAATGTCGTCAAAGTAGTCTATGTCGTCAATGTCGGCGATGACGTCAATGTCGTCAACGTCTTCAATGCTGTCAATGTTGTCTATGTCATCTATGTCGTCAATGTCGTTAAAGTCGTAAATATCGTCTATGTCGTCTATGTCGTCAATATCGTCTATGTCGTCCATGTCGTCAATGTCGTCAAAGTCGTAATTATCGTCCATGTCGTCTATGTCATCAATGTCGTCAATGTCGTCTATGTCGTCAATGTCGCCATTTCGTCAATTTCGTCAATGTCGTCAAAGACGTCAATATCGTCTATGTCGTCTATGTCGTCAATGCCGTCAATGTCGTCAATGTCGACAATGACGTCAATGTCGTCAATGTCTTCAATGCTGTCAATCTTGTCAGTGTCATACATGTTGTCTATGTCATCTATGTCATCATTGTCGTCAATGTCATCAAAGTCGTAAATATCGTCTATGTCGTCCATGTCGTCAATGTCGTCAAAGTCGTAATTATCGTCCATGTCGTCAATGTCGTCAAAGTCGTCAATATAGGTTATGTCGTCAATGACGTCAATGTCGTCTATGTCGTCAATGTCGTCAATGTCGTCTATGACGTCAATGTCGTCAATGTCGTCAATGTCGTCAAAGTCGTCAATATCGCCTATGTCGTCTATGTCGTCACTGTCGTCAATGTCGTTAAAGGAGTCTATGTCGTCAATGTCGTCAATGTCGTCAATGTCGTCAATGTTGTCAATGTCGTCAATGACGTCAAAGTCGTCAATGTCGACTATGTCTTCTATGTCGTCAGTGTCGTCAAAGTTGTCTATGTCGTCAATATCGTCAATGACTGCAATTTTGTCAATGTCGTCAATATCTTCTATGTCGTCTATGTCGGCAATGTCGTCTATGTCGTAAATGTCGTCAATGTCGTCTATGCCGTCAATGTCGTCAAAGACGTCAATGTCGTCAATGTCATCAATGCTGTCAATGTTTTCAATGTCATACATGTTGTCTATGTCATCTATGTCGTCAACGTTGTCAATGTCTTCTATGTCGTCAATGTCGTTAATGTCGTCAATATCGTCAATATCGTCTATGTCGTCTATGTAGTCAATGTCGTCAAAGACGTCTATGTCGTCTAGTTCGTCAATGTCGTCAATGGCGTCTTTGTCGTCAATATCGTCAATGTCGTCAATGTCGTCTATGTCGTCAATGTCGTCAATGACGTCTATGTCGTCAATGTCGTCAATGACGTCAAAGTCGTTAAAGTCGTCAATATCGGTTATGTCGTCAATGTCGTCAATGTCGTCAATGTCGTCAAAGTCGTCAATATGGTCAATGTCGTCTATGTCGTCTATGTCGTGAATTTCGTCAAAGTAGTCTATGTCGTCAATGTCGGCAATGACGTCAATGTCGTCAATGTCTTCATTGCTGTCAATGTTGTCAATGTCATACATGTTGTCTATGTCATCTATGTCGTCAATGTCGTCAAAGTCGTAAATATCGTCTATGTCGTCAATGTCGTCTATGTCGTCTATGTCGTGAAAGTCGTCAATGTCGTCTATGTCGTCAAGGTCGTCAATGTCGTCTATGTCGTCAATATCTTCAATGTCGTCAATGTCGTCTGTGTCTTCAAAGTCGTCAATATCGTCTATGTCGTCAATGTCGTCAAAGTCGTCTATGCCGTCAATGTCGTCAATGTCGTCTATGTCGTCAATGTCATCAATGCTGTCGATGTTGTCAATGTCATACATGTTGTCTATGACATCTACTTTGTCAATGTCGTCAAAGTAGTAAATATCGTCTATGTCGTCTAAGTCTTCAATGTCGTCTGTGTCGTCAATATCGTCAATGTCGTCAATGTCGTCAATGTAGTCAATATCGTCAATGTGGTCAAAGTCGTCAATATCGTCTATGTCGTCAATGTCGTCTATGTCGTCTATGTCGTCAATTTGGTCTATGTTGTCAATGTCGTTAATTACGTCAATATCGTCAATTTCGTCAATGTCGTCTATGTCGCCAATGTTGTTAATGTTGTCAATGTCGTCAATATCGTCTATGTCGTCTATGTCGTCAATGTCGTACATGTCGACAATGTCGTCAATGTCGTCAATGTCGTCTACGTCGTCAATGTCGTTAATATCGTCAAGTCGTCAATATGGTCTATGTCGTCTATGTCGTCAATGTCGTCAATGTCGTCAATGTCGTCAATGTCGTCAATGTCGTCAAAGTCGTCAATATGGTCTAAGTCGTCAATGTCGTCAATGTCGTCAAAGTAGTCTATGTCGTCAATGTCGGCGATGACGTCAATGTCGTCAATGTCTTCAATGCTGTCAATGTTGTCTATGTCATCTATGTCGTCAATGTCGTTAAAGTCGTAAATATCGTCTATGTCGTCTATGTCGTCAATATCGTCTATGTCGTCCATGTCGTCAATGTCGTCAAAGTCGTAATTATCGTCCATGTCGTCTATGTCATCAATGTCGTCAATGTCGTCTATGTCGTCAATGTCGCCATTTCGTCAATTTCGTCAATGTCGTCAAAGACGTCAATATCGTCTATGTCGTCTATGTCGTCAATGCCGTCAATGTCGTCAATGTCGACAATGACGTCAATGTCGTCAATGTCTTCAATGCTGTCAATCTTGTCAGTGTCATACATGTTGTCTATGTCATCTATGTCATCATTTTCGTCAATGTCATCAAAGTCGTAAATATCGTCTATGTCGTCCATGTCGTCAATGTCGTCAAAGTCGTAATTAACGTCCATGTCGTCAATGTCGTCAAAGTCGTCAATATAGGTTATGTCGTCAATGACGTGAATGTCGTCTATGTCGTCAATGTCGTCAATGTCGTCTATGACGTCAATGTCGTCAATGTCGTCAATGTCGTCAATGTCGTCAAAGTCGTCAATATCGCCCATGTCGTCTATGTCGTCACTGTCGTCAATGTCGTTAAAGGAGTCTATGTCGTCAATGTCGTCAATGTCGTCAATGTCGTCAATGTTGTCAATGTCGTCAATGTCGTCAAAGTCGTCAATGTCGACTATGTCTTCTATGTCGTCAGTGTCGTCAAAGTTGTCTATGTCGTCAATATCGTCAATGACTGCAATTTTGTCAATGTCGTCAATATCTTCTATGTCGTCTATGTCGGCAATGTCGTCTATGTCGTCAATGTCGTCAATGTCGTCTATGCCGTCAATGTCGGCAATGACGTCAATGTCGTCAATGTCTTCAATGCTGTCAATGTTTTCAATGTCATACATGTTGTCTATGTCATCTATGTCGTCAACGTTGTCAATGTCTTCTATGTCGTCAATGTCGTTAATGTCGTCAATATCGTCAATATCGTCTATGTCGTCTATGTAGTCAATGTCGTCAAAGACGTCTATGTCGTCTAGTTCGTCAATGTCGTCAATGGCGTCTTTGTCGTCAATATCGTCAATGTCGTCAATGTCGTCTATGTCGTCAAAGTCGTCAATGACGTCTATGTCGTCATTGTCGTCAATGACGTCAAAGTCGTTAAAGTCGTCAATATCGGTTATGTCGTCAATGTCGTCAATGTCGTCAATGTCGTCTATGTCGTCAAGGTCGTCAATGTCGTCTATGTCGTCAATATCTTCAATGTCGTCAATGTCGTCTGTCTTCAAAGTCGTCAATATCGTCTATGTCGTCAATGTCGTCAAAGTCGTCTATGCCGTCAATGTCGTCAATGTCGTCTATGTCGTCAATGTCATCAATGCTGTCGATGTTGTCAATGTCATACATGTTGTCTATGACATCTACTTTGTCAATGTCGTCAAAGTAGTAAATATCGTCTATGTCGTCTAAGTCTTTAATGTCGTCTGTGTCGTCAATATCGTCAATGTCATCAATGTCGTCAATGTAGTCAATATCGTCAATGTGGTCAAAGTCGTCAATATCGTCTATGTCGTCAATGTCGTCTATGTCGTCTATGTCGTCAATGTCGTCTATGTTGTCAATGTCGTTAATTACGTCAATATCGTCAATTTCGTCAATGTCGTCTATGTCGCCAATGTTGTTAATGTTGTCAATGTAGTCAATATCATCTATGTCGTCTATGTCGTCAATGTCGTACATGTCGACAATGTCGTCAATGTCGTCAATGTCGTATACGTCGTCAATGTCGTTAATATCGTCAAGTCGTCAATATGGTCTATGTCGTCTATGTCGTCAATGTCGTCTATGTCGTCAATGTCGTCAATGTCGTCTATGTCGTCAATATCGTCAATGTCGTCAAAGTCGTCAATATCGACTTTGTCGTCTATGTCGTCAATGTCGTCAATGTCGTCTATGTCGTCATTGTCGTCAATGAATCCAAGTCGTCAATGTCGTCAATGTCGTCAATGTCTTCAATGCTGTCAATATTGTCAATGTCATACATGTTGTCTATGTCAACTATGTCGTCAATGTCGTCAATATCGTCAATGTCGTCAATGTCGTCAAAGTCGTCAATATCGTCTATGTCGTCAATGTCGTCTATGTCGTATACATCTTCTATGTCATCAGTGTCGTCTGTGTCGTCAATGTCTTCAATGTCGTCAATGTCGTCAAATTCGTCAATGTCGTCAATGTCGTCTATGTCATCAATGTCGTTAATGTCATCAATGTCGTCAATATCGTCTATGCCGACTATGTCGTCATTGTCGTCTATGTCGTCAATTTCGTCAACATCGTCAATGTCGTCTATGTCGTCAATGTTGTTAATGTCGTCAATATCGTCTATGTCGTCCATGTCGTCAAAGTCGTAATTATCGTCTATGAGTCAATTTCGTCAAAGTCGTCAATGTCGACTATGTCGTCAATGTCGTCAATGTCGTCAAAGTCGTAAATATGGTCTACATCGTCTATGTCATATATAGGTAGATAGATTATTTATTTGTTCCGTAGATCTATATTGAGGGGTTCCTCGTGGATGTGGAACATGTCAAGAAACAAAATTTACAAGTTGAATAACAAATAATGCTAATAATATAAATACATACACTTATAATAGAAATACAGATACAAAATTTTTTAAGGGTTTTTTTGCTGATAATATAATAATACTAATATAGTATGAGTGCATGCATCATTTGGTACAATTTAGAAATTCACTAATGGAGTAGAAGGAGTTGGCCACTAGAAAGTCTTTTAGGTTCCTCTTAAACTGATGTTTATTTGTAGCTAAATTTTTTTATACTTGATGGTAAATTATTGAAAATGTGTGTTCGTGAGTAGTGGACCCCTTTTTGAACTAATGTAAGTGCTTTTAAATCCTTGTGTAGACCACTTTTATTTCTAGTATTGTATGTATGACTTGAGCTGTTTGTTGGGAAAAGGGATATATTATTTATGACTAATTTCATTAAGGAATAAATATACTGAGAGGCAGTAGTTAATATACCCAATTCTTTGAAGAGGCTTCTACAAGACGTCCGTGAATTTACTCCACAAATAATACGTATTACACGTTTTTGGACTCTGATGACTTTTGACTAACTTGATGAGTTACCCCAAAATATTATACCATATGACATTTAGGAATGAAAGTAAGCAAAGTATGCAAGCTTTGTTATTTTTATGTCTCCTATGTCTGATAACACTCGTATTGAAAATACAGATTTGTTGAGTCGTTTCTGCAGTTCTGTGGTGTGCTCCTCCCAACTAAGTTTATTATCAAGCTGTAATCCCAGGAATTTAATTCTGTCAACCTCTTCTATCTGCTCTTCTTCATATTTAATGCATATGCTGTAGGAAATCTCTTACATGTTCTGAACTGCATGTAGTGCGTATTTTCAAAGTTTAATGACAATGAGTTGGCTTTAAACCATTTATTAATGTTCATGAAAATTTCATTAGCAGACTTTTCTATCACTATACTTGATGTACTCTTTATTGCAATACTTGTATCATCTGCAAACAAAACGAACTCTGCTTCAGGTAGTGTCAATCTCGTCAAAGTCGTCATTTTCGTCAATGTCGTCTACGTCGTCAATGTCGTCAATGTCATCAATATCGTCAATGTCGTCAAAGTTGTCAATATCGTCTGTCATCAATGTCGTCTATGTCGTCTATGTCGTCAATATCGTCTATGTCGTCAATGTCATCAATGTCGTCAATGTCGTCAATGTCGTCTATGTCGTCAATGTCGTTAATGTCATCAATGTCGTCAATTACCGTCTATGCCGACTATGTCGTCAATGTCGTCTATGTCGTCAATGTCGTCAACGTCGTCAATGTCGTCTATGTCGTCAATGTCGTTAATGTCGTCAATGTCGTCAATATCGTCTATGTCGTCCATGTCGTCAATGTCGTCAAAGTCGTAATTATCGTCCATGTCGTCTATGTCGTCAATGTTGTCAATGTCGTCTATGTCTTCAATGTCGCCATTTCGTCAATTTCGTCAATGTCGTCAAAGACGTCAATATCGTCTATGTCGTCTATGTCGTCAATGTCGTCAATGTCGTCAATGTCGTCAATGACGTCAATGTCGTCATTGTCTTCAATGCTGTAAATCTTGTCAATGTCATACATGTTGTCTATGTCATCTATGTCATCATTGTCGTCAATGTCGTCAAAGTCGTAAATATCGTCTATGTCGTCTATGTCGTCAATGTCGTCAAAGTCGTCTATGTTGTCAATGCCGTCAATTACGTCAATGTCGTCAAAGTCGTAAATGTCGTCTACATCTTCTATGTCATCAATGTAGTCTGTGTTGTCAATGTCTTCAATGTCATCAATGTCGTCAAAGTCGTCAATATCGTCTATGTCGTCAATGTCGTCAAGGTCGTCAATGTCGTCTATGTCGTCAATATCGTCAATGTCGTCAATGTCGTCATTGTCGTCTATGTCGTCAATGTCGTCAATGTCGTCTATGTCGTCAATATCGTCAATGTCGTCAATGTCTTCAAAGTCGTCAATATCGTCTCTGTCGTCAATGTCATCAATGTCGTCTATGCCGTCAATGTCGTCAATGTCGTCTATGTCGTCATTGTCTTCAATGCTGTCAATGTTGTCAATGTCATACTTGTTGTCTATGTCATCTATGTCGTCAATGACGTCAAAGTCGTAAATATCGTCTATGTCGTCTAAGTCGTCAATGTCGTCTGTGTCGTCAATATCATCAATGTCGTCAATATCGTCAATATCGTCAATGTGGTCAAAGTCGTCAATATCGTCAATGTCGTCAATGTCGTCTATGTCGTGTATTTCGTCTATGTCGTCAATGTCGTCTATGTTGTCAATGTCGTTAATGTCGTCTATATCGTCAATGTCGTCAATGTCGTCTATGTCGTCAATGTCGTTAATGTTGTCAATGTCGTCAATATCGTTTATGTCGTCTATGTCGTCAATGTCGACAATGTCGTCTATGTCGTCAATATCGTCAATGTCGTCAATGTCGTCAATGTCTTCAAAGTCGTCAATATCGTCTCTGTCGTCAATGTCATCAATGTCGTCTATGCCGTCAATGTCGTCAATGTCGTCTATGTCGTCATTGTCTTCAATGCTGTCAATGTTGTCAATGTCATACATGTTGTCTATGTCATCTATGTTGTCAATGTCGTCAAAGTCGTAAAAACCGTCTATGTCATATATGTCGTCAATATCGTCAAAGTCCTCTATGTCGGCAAAGTCGTCAATGTCATATATGTCGTCATTGTCGTCAATGTCGTCAAAGTCGTCAAAGTCGTCAATATCATCTATGTCGTCTATGTCGTCAATGTCGTCAATGTCGTCAATGTAATCAATATCGTCTATGTTGTCAATGTCGTCAATTTCGTCAATGTCGTCAAAGGCGTCAATATCGTCTGTGTCGTCTTTGTAGTCAATGTCGTCAGAGACGTCTATGTCGTCTAGTTCGTCAATGTCGTCAATGGCGTCTTTGTCGTCAATATCGTCAATGTCGTCAAAGTCGACAATATCGTTTATGTCGTCTATGTCGTCAATGTCGTCAATGTCGTCTATGTCGTCAATGTCGTCAATGTCGTCTATGTCGTCAATGTCGTCAATGTCGTCAAAGTCGTCAATATGGTCTATGTCGTCAATGTCGTCAAAGTAGTCTATGTCGTCAATGTCGGCGATGACGTCAATGTCGTCAATGTCTTCAATGCTGTCAATGTTGTCAATGTCATCCATGTTGTCTATGTCATCTATGTCGTCAATGTCGTTAAAGTCGTAAATATCGTCCATGTCGTCTATGTCATCCATGTTGTCTATGTCATCTATGTCGTCAATGTCGTCAAAGTCGTAAATATCGTCTATGTCGTCTATGTCGTCAATCTCGTCAATGTCATCTATGTCGTCAATGTCGTCTATGTCGTCAATTTCGTCAATGTCGTCAATGTCGACAAAGTCGTCAATCTCAACTATGTCGTCCATGTCGTCAATGTTGTCTATGTCGTCTACTTTGCCTATGTCGTCAATGTCGTCTATGTCTTCAATGTCGTCAGTGTCGTTAATGTCATCAATGTCGTCAATGTCGTCAATTTCGTCTATGTCATCTATGTCGTCAATGTCGACTATGTTGTCAATGTCGTCAATGTCGTCAATATCATCTATGTCGTCTATGTCGTCAAAGTCCTCAATGTCGTCAAAGGCGTCTATGTCGTCAATGCCGTCATTGACGTCAATATCGTCAATGTCTTCAATGCTGTCATTGTCGTCAATGTCATACATGTTGTCTATGTCATCTATGTCGTCAATGTCGTCAAAGTCGTAAATATCGTCTATGTCGTCTAAGTCGTCAATGTCGTCTGTGTCGTCAATATCATCAATGTCGTCAATGTCGTCAATATCGTCAATGTGGTCAAAGTCGTCAATATCGTCAATGTCATCAATGTCGTCTATGTCGTGTATGTCGTCTATGTCGTCAATGTCGTCTATGTTGTCAATGTCGTTAATGTCGTCTATATCGGCAATGTCGTCAATGTCGTCTATGTCGTCAATGTCGTTAATGTTGTCAATGTCGTCAATGTCGGCTATGTCGTCTATGTCGTCAATGTCGTCAATGTCGTCAATGTCGTCTATGTCGTCAATGTGGTCAATATCGTCTATGTCGTCAATGTCGTTAATGTCGTCAATGTCGTCAAAGTCGTCAATATGGTCTATGTCGTCTATGTCGTCAATATCGTGTATGTCGTCTGTCTTCAATGTCGTCAATGTCGTCAATGTCGTCTATGTCGTCAATGTCGTTAATGTCATCAATGTCGTCAATATCGTCCATGCCGACTATGTCGTCAATGTCGTCTATGTCGTCAATGTCGTCAACGTCGTCAATGTCGTCTATGTCGTAAATGTCGTTAATGTCGTCAATGTCGTCAATATCGTCTATGTCGTCCATGTCGTCAATGTCGTCAAAGTCGTAATTATCGTCCATGTCGTCTATGTCATCAATGTCGTCAATGTCGTCTATGTCGTCAATGTCGCCATTTCGTCAATTTCGTCAATGTCGTCAAAGACGTCAATATCGTCTATGTCGTCTATGTCGTCAATGCCGTCAATGTCGTCAATGTCGACAATGACGTCAATGTCGTCAATGTCTTCAATGCTGTCAATCTTGTCAGTGTCATACATGTTGTCTATGTCATCTATGTCATCATTGTCGTCAATGTCATCAAAGTCGTAAATATCGTCTATGTCGTCCATGTCGTCAATGTCGTCAAAGTCGTAATTATCGTCCATGTCGTCAATGTTGTCAAAGTCGTCAATGTAGGTTATGTCGTCAATGACGTCAATGTCGTCTATGTCGTCAATGTCGTCAATGTCGTCTATGACGTCCATGTCGTCAATGTCGTCAATGTCGTCAAAGTCGTCAATATCGCCTATGTCGTCTATGTCGTCACTGTCGTCAATGTCGTTAAAGGAGTCTATGTCGTCAATGTCGTCAATGTCGTCAATGTCGTCAATGTTGTCAATGTCGTCAATGACGTCAAAGTCGTCAATGTCGACTATGTCTTCTATGTCGTCAGTGTCGTCAAAGTTGTCTATGTCGTCAATATCGTCAATGACTGCAATTTTGTCAATGTCGTCAATATCTTCTATGTCGTCTATGTCGGCAATGTCGTCTATGTCGTAAATGTCGTCAATGTCGTCTATGCCGTCAATGTCGTCAAAGACGTCAATGTCGTCAATGTCATCAATGCTGTCAATGTTTTCAATGTCATACATGTTGTCTATGTCATCTATGTCGTCAACGTTGTCAATGTCTTCTATGTCGTCAATGTCGTTAATGTCGTCAATATCGTCAATATCGTCTATGTCGTCTATGTAGTCAATGTCGTCAAAGACGTCTATGTCGTCTAGTTCGTCAATGTCGTCAATGGCGTCTTTGTCGTCAATATCGTCAATGTCGTCAATGTCGTCTATGTCGTCAATGTCGTCAATGACGTCTATGTCGTCAATGTCGTCAATGACGTCAAAGTCGTTAAAGTCGTCAATATCGGTTATGTCGTCAATGTCGTCAATGTCGTCAATGTCGTCAAAGTCGTCAATATGGTCAATGTCGTCTATGTCGTCTATGTCGTGAATTTCGTCAAAGTAGTCTATGTCGTCAATGTCGGCAATGACGTCAATGTCGTCAATGTCTTCATTGCTGTCAATGTTGTCAATGTCATACATGTTGTCTATGTCATCTATGTCGTCAATGTCGTCAAAGTCGTAAATATCGTCTATGTCGTCAATGTCGTCTATGTCGTCTATGTCGTGAAAGTCGTCAATGTCGTCTATGTCGTCAAGGTCGTCAATGTCGTCTATGTCGTCAATATCTTCAATGTCGTCAATGTCGTCTGTGTCTTCAAAGTCGTCAATATCGTCTATGTCGTCAATGTCGTCAATGTCGTCTATGCCGTCAATGTCGTCAATGTCGTCTATGTCGTCAATGTCATCAATGCTGTCGATGTTGTCAATGTCATACATGTTGTCTATGACATCTACTTTGACAATGTCGTCAAAGTAGTAAATATCGTCTATGTCGTCTAAGTCTTCAATGTCGTCTGTGTCGTCAATATCGTCAATGTCGTCAATGTCGTCAATGTAGTCAATATCGTCAATGTGGTCAAAGTCGTCAATATCGTCTATGTCGTCAATGTCGTCTATGTCGTCTATGTCGTCAATGTCGTCTATGTTGTCAATGTCGTTAATTACGTCAATATCGTCAATTTCGTCAATGTCGTCTATGTCGCCAATGTTGTTAATGTTGTCAATGTCGTCAATATCGTCTATGTCGTCTATGTCGTCAATGTCGTACATGTCGACAATGTCGTCAATGTCGTCAATGTCGTCTACGTCGTCAATGTCGTTAATATCGTCAAGTCGTCAATATGGTCTATGTCGTCTATGTCGTCAATGTCGTCAATGTCGTCAATGTCGTCAAAGTCGTCAATATGGTCTATGTCGTCAATGTCGTCAATGTCGTCAAAGTAGTCTATGTCGTCAATGTCGGCGATGACGTCAATGTCGTCAATGTCTTCAATGCTGTCAATGTTGTCTATGTCATCTATGTCGTCAATGTCGTTAAAGTCGTAAATATCGTCTATGTCGTCTATGTCGTCAATATCGTCTATGTCGTCCATGTCGTCAATGTCGTCAAAGTCGTAATTATCGTCCATGTCGTCTATGTCATCAATGTCGTCAATGTCGTCTATGTCGTCAATGTCGCCATTTCGTCAATTTCGTCAATGTCGTCAAAGACGTCAATATCGTCTATGTCGTCTATGTCGTCAATGCCGTCAATGTCGTCAATGTCGACAATGACGTCAATGTCGTCAATGTCTTCAATGCTGTCAATCTTGTCAGTGTCATACATGTTGTCTATGTCATCTATGTCATCATTGTCGTCAATGTCATCAAAGTCGTAAATATCGTCTATGTCGTCCATGTCGTCAATGTCGTCAAAGTCGTAATTATCGTCCATGTCGTCAATGTCGTCAAAGTCGTCAATATAGGTTATGTCGTCAATGACGTGAATGTCGTCTATGTCGTCAATGTCGTCAATGTCGTCTATGACGTCAATGTCGTCAATGTCGGCAATGTCGTCAATGTCGTCAAAGTCGTCAATATCGCCTATGTCGTCTATGTCGTCACTGTCGTCAATGTCGTTAAAGGAGTCTATGTCGTCAATGTCGTCAATGTCGTCAATGTCGTCAATGTCGTCAATGTTGTCAATGTCGTCAATGTCGTCAAAGTCGTCAATGTCGACTATGTCTTCTATGTCGTCAGTGTCGTCAAAGTTGTCTATGTCGTCAATATCGGCAATGACTGCAATTTTGTCAATGTCGTCAATATCTTCTATGTCGTCTATGTCGGCAATGTCGTCTATGTCGTCAATGTCGTCAATGTCGTCTATGCCGTCAATGTCGTCAATGACGTCAATGTCGTCAATGTCTTCAATGCTGTCAATGTTTTCAATGTCATACATGTTGTCTATGTCATCTATGTCGTCAACGTTGTCAATGTCTTCTATGTCGTCAATGTCGTTAATGTCGTCAATATCGTCAATATCGTCTATGTCGTCTATGTAGTCAATGTCGTCAAAGACGTCTATGTCGTCTAGTTCGTCAATGTCGTCAATGGCGTCTTTGTCGTCAATATCGTCAATGTCGTCAATGTCGTCTATGTCGTCAATGTCGTCAATGACGTCTATGTCGTCAATGTCGTCAATGACGTCAAAGTCGTTAAAGTCGTCAATATCGGTTATGTCGTCAATGTCGTCAATGTCGTCAATGTCGTCTATGTCGTCAAGGTCGTCAATGTCGTCTATGTCGTCAATATCTTCAATGTCGTCAATGTCGTCTGTGTCTTCAAAGTCGTCAATATCGTCTATGTCGTCAATGTCGTCAAAGTCGTCTATGCCGTCAATGTCGTCAATGTCGTCTATGTCGTCAATGTCATCAATGCTGTCGATGTTGTCAATGTCATACATGTTGTCTATGACATCTACTTTGTCAATGTCATCAAAGTAGTAAATATCGTCTATGTCGTCTAAGTCTTTAATGTCGTCTGTGTCGTCAATATCGTCAATGTCGTCAATGTCGTCAATGTAGTCAATATCGTCAATGTGGTCAAAGTCGTCAATATCGTCTATGTCGTCAATGTCGTCTATGTCGTCTATGTCGTCAATGTCGTCTATGTTGTCAATGTCGTTAATTACGTCAATATCGTCAATTTCGTCAATGTCGTCTATGTCGCCAATGTTGTTAATGTTGTCAATGTAGTCAATATCGTCTATGTCGTCTATGTCGTCAATGTCGTACATGTCGACAATGTCGTCAATGTCGTCAATGTCGTCTACGTCGTCAATGTCGTTAATATCGTCAAGTCGTCAATATGGTCTATGTCGTCAATGTCGTCTATGTCGTCAATGTCGTCAATGTCGTCTATGTCGTCAATATCGTCAATGTCGTCAAAGTCGTCAATATCGACTATGTCGTCTATGTCGTCAATGTCGTCAATGTCGTCTATGTCGTCATTGTCGTCAATGAATCCAAGTCGTCAATGTCGTCAATGTCGTCAATGTCTTCAATGCTGTCAATATTGTCAATGTCATACATGTTGTCTATGTCAACTATGTCGTCAATGTCGTCAATATCGTCAATGTCGTCAATGTCGTCAAAGTCGTCAATATCGTCTATGTCGTCAATGTCGTCTATGTCGTATACATCTTCTATGTCATCAGTGTCGTCTGTGTCGTCAATGTCTTCAATGTCGTCAATGTCGTCAAATTCGTCAATGTCGTCAATGTCGTCTATGTCATCAATGTCGTTAATGTCATCAATGTCGTCAATATCGTCTATGCCGACTATGTCGTCATTGTCGTCTATGTCGTCAATTTCGTCAACATCGTCAATGTCGTCTATGTCGTCAATGTTGTTAATGTCGTCAATATCGTCTATGTCGTCCATGTCGTCAAAGTCGTAATTATCGTCTATGAGTCAATTTCGTCAAAGTCGTCAATGTCGTCTATGTCGTCAATGTCGCCATTTCGTCAATTTCGTCAACGTCGTCAAAGTCGTCAATATCGTCTATGTCGTCTATGTCGTCAATGTCGTCAATGTCGTCAATGACGTCAATGTCGTCAATGTCTTCAATGCTGTAAATGTTGTCAATGTCATACATGTTGTCTATGTCATCTATGTCATCTTTGTCGTCAATGTCGTCAAAGTCGTAAATATCTTCTATGTCGTCTATGTCGTCAATGTCGTCAATGTCGTCAATGTCGTCAATGTCGTCAATGTCGACAATGACGCCAATGTCGTCAATGTCGTCAATGTCGTCAAAGTCATCAATATCATCTATGTCGTCTATGTCGTCAATGTCGTCAAAGTCGTCTATGTCGTCAATGTCGTCAATTTCGTCATGTCGTCAAAGTCGTAAATATCGTCTACATCTTCTATGTCATCAATGTCGTCTGTGTCGTCAATGTCTTCAATGTCGTCAATGTCGTCAAAGTCGTTAATATCGTCTATGTCGTCTATGTCGTCAATGTCGTCAATGTCGTCTATGTCGTCAAGGTCGTCAATGTCGTCTATGTCGTCAATATCGTCAATGTCGTCAATGTCGTCAATGTCGTCTATGTGGTCAATGTCGTCAATGTCGTCAATGTTGTCAAAGTCGTCAATGTCGTCAAAGTTGTCAATGTCGACTATGTCTTCTATGTCATCAGTGTCGTCAAAGTCGTCTATGTCGTTAATGTCGTCAATGACGTCAATGTCGTCAATGTCGTCAATATCTTCTATGTCGAGTATGTCGGCAATGTAGTCTATGTCGTCAATGTCGTCAATGTCGTCAATGTCGTCAATGACGTCAATGTCGTCAATGTCGTCAATATCTTCTATGTCGTCAATGTCGTTAATGTCGTCAATATCGTCTATGTCGTCTATGTAGTCAATGTCGTCTATGTCGTCAATGTTGTCTATGTCGTCAATATCGTCAATGTCGTCAATATCGGTTATGTCATCTATGTTGTCAATGTCGTCTATGTCGTCAATGTCGTCAATGTCGCCTATGTCGTCAATGTCGTCAATATCGTCAATGTCGTCAAAGTCGTCAATATCGTCTATGTCGTCTATGTCGTCACTGTCGTCAATGTCGTAAAAATAGTCTATGTCGTCAATGTCGTCAATGACGTCAATGACGTCAATGTCTTCAATGCTGTTTATGTTGTCAATGTCATACATGTTGTCTATGTCATCTATGTCGTCAATGTCGTCGAAGTCGTAAATATCGTCTATATCGTCTATGTCGTCAATGTCGTCTATGTCGTCTATGTCGTCAATGTCGTCAATGTCGTCTATGACGTCAATGTCGTCAATGTTGGCAAAGTCGTCAATTTCGTCTATGCCGTCTATGTCGTCAATGTCGTATATGTCGTCTATGTCGTCAATGTCGTCAATGTCGTCAATGTCGTCAAAGTCGTTAATATCGTCTACATCGTCTATGTCATCAATGTCGTCAGTGTCGTCAATGTCGTCAACGTCGTCAATGTCGCCAAAGTCGTCAATATCGACAATGTCTTCTATGTCGACAATGTCGTCAATGTCGTCTATGTCTTCAAGGTCGTCAATGTCGTCTATGTCGTCAATATCGTCAATGTCGTCAATGTCGTCTTATGTCGTCAATGTCGTCAATGACGTCTATGTCGTCAATGTCGTCAATGTCGTCAATGTCGTCAATGTCGTCAAAGTCGTCAAAGTCGTCAATATCGGTTATGTCGTCAATGTCGTCAACGACGTCTATGTCGTCAATGTCGTCAATGTCGTCAATGTCGTCAAAGTCGTTAAAGTCGTCAATATCGGTTATATTGTCGATGTCGTCAATGTCGTCTATGTCGTCAATATCGTCAATGTCGTCAATATCGTCAATGTCGTCTATGTGGTCAATGTCGTCAATGTCGTCAATGTTGTCAAAGTCGTCAATGTCGAAAAAAGTTGTCAATGTCGACTATGTCTTCTATGTCGACAATGTCGTCAATGTCGTCAATGTCGTCAATGTCGTCAAAGTCGTCAAAGTCGTCAATA
Source organism: Locusta migratoria (assembly GCA_026315105.1). Lineage (NCBI taxonomy): Eukaryota > Metazoa > Arthropoda > Insecta > Orthoptera > Acrididae > Locusta > Locusta migratoria. The sequence goes on from JAOYRU010000517.1 coordinate 1,608,836, forward strand.
TCGGTTATGTCGTCAATGTCGTCAATGACGTCTATGTCGTCAATGTCGTCAATGTCGTCAATGTCGTCAAAGTCGTTAAAGTCGTCAATATCGGTTATATTGCCATTGTCGTCAATATCGTCAATGTCGTCAATGTCGTCAATGTCGTCTATGTCATCAGTGTCGTCAAAGTCGTCTATGTCGTTAATGTCGTCAATGACGTCAATGTCGTCAATGTCGTCAATATCTTCTATGTCGTCTATGTCGGCAATGTCGTCTATGTCGTCAATGTCGTCAATGTCGTCAATGTCGTCAATGACGTCAATGTCGTCAATGTCGTCAATATCTTCTATGTCGTCAATGTCGTTAATGTCGTCAAAATCGTCTATGTCGTCTATGTAGTCAATGTCGTCAATGTCGTCAATGTCGTCTATGTCGTCAATGTCGTCAATTTCGTCAATGTCGTCAAAGTCGTCAATATCGTCTATGTCGTCTATGTCGTCACTGTCGTCAATGTCGATAAAATAGTCTATGTCGTCAATGTCGTCAATGACGTCAATGTCGTCAATGTCTTCAATGCTGTCCATGTTGTCAATGTCATACATGTTGTCTATGTCATCTATGTCGTCAATGTCGTCGAAGTCGTAAATATCGTCTATATCGTCTATGTCGTCAATGTCGTCTATGTCGTCTATGTCGTCAATGTCGTCAATGTCGTCTATGACGTCAATGTCGTCAATGTTGGCAAAGTCGTCAATATCGTCTATGCCGTCTATGTCGTCAATGTCGTATATGTCGTCTATGTCGTCAATGTCGTCAATGTCGTCAAAGTCGTTAATATCGTCTACATCGTCTATGTCATCAATGTCGTCAGTGTCGTCAATGTTGTCAATGTCGTCAATGTCGCCAAAGTCGTCAATATCGACTATGTCTTCTATGTCGACAATGTCGTCAATGTCGTCTATGTCTTCAAGGTCGTCAATGTCGTCTATGTCGTCAATATCGTCAATGTCCTCAATGTCGTCTTATGTCGTCAATGTCGTCAATGACGTCTATGTCGTCAATTTCGTCAATGTCGTCAATGTCGTCAATGTCGTCAAAGTCGTCAAAGTCGTCAATATCGGTTATGTCGTCAATGTCGTCAATGACGTCTATGTCGTCAATGTCGTCAATGTCGTCAATGTCGTCAAAGTCGTTAAAGTCGTCAATATCGGTTATATTGTCATTGTCGTCAATGTCGTCTATGTCGTCAATGACGTCTATGTCGTCAATGTCGTCATAGTCGTCAATGTCGTCAAACTCGTCAAAGTCGTCAATATCGGTTATGTCGGCAATGACGTCAATGTCGTCAATGTATTCATTGCTGTCAATGTTGTCAATGTCATACATGTTGTCTATGTCATCTATGTCGTCAATGTCGTCAAAGTCGTAAATATCGTCTATGTCGTCTATGTTGTCAATGTCGTCAATGTCGTCTATGTCGTCTATGTCGTCAAAGTCGTCAATGTCGTCAATGTCGTCAATGTCGTCAAAGTCGTCAATATCGTCTATGACGTCTATGTTGTCAATGCCGTCAAAGTCGTTTATGTCGTCAATGTTGTCAATGTCGTCAATGTCGTCAAAATCGTAAACATCGTCTACATATCGTCTGTGTCGTCAATGTCGTAAATGTCGTCAATGTCGTCTATGTCGTCAAGATCGTCAATGTCGTTTATGTCGTCAATATCGTCAATGTCGTCAATGTCGTCAATGTCTTCAAAGTCGTCAATATCGTCTATGTCGTCTAAGTAGTCAATGTCAATGTAGTCTACGCCGTCAATGTCGTCAATGTCGTCTATGTCGTCAATGCCATCAATGCTGTCGATGTTGTCAATGTCATACATGTTGTCTATGTCATCTACTTTGTCAATGTCATCAAAGTCGTAAATATCGTCTATGTCGCCTATGTCGTCAATGTCGTCAATGTATTCATTGCTGTCAATGTTGTCAATGTCATACATGTTGTCTATGTCATCTATGTCGTCAATGTCGTCAAAGTCGAAAATATCGTCTATGTCGTCTATGTCGCCAATGTCGTCTTTGTCGTCTATGTCGTCAAAGTCGTCAATGTCGTCAATGTCGTTAATGTCGTCAATGTCGTCAAAGTCGTCAATATCGTCTATGACGTCTATGTCGTCAATGCCGTCATAGTCGTCAATGTCGTCTTATGTCGTCAATGTCGTCAATGACGTCTATGTCGTCAATGTCGTCAATGTCGTCAAACTCGTTAAAGTCGTCAATATCGGTTATATTGTCATTGTCGTCAATGTCGTCTATGTCGTCAATATCGTCAATGTCGTCAATATCGTCAATGTCGTCTATGTGGTCAATGTCGTCAATGTCGTCAATGTTGTCAAAGTCGTCAATGTCGAAAAAAGTTGTCAATGTCGACTATGTCTTCTATGTCGACAATGTTGTCAATGTCGTCAATGTCGTCAATGTCGTCAAAGTCGTCAAAGTCGTCAATATCGGTTATGTCGTCAATGTCGTCAATGACGTCTATGTCGCCAATGTCGTCAATGTCGTCAATGTCGTCAAAGTCGTTAAAGTCGTCAATATCGGTTATATTGTCATTGTCGTCAATATCGTCAATGTCGTCAATGTCGTCAATGTCGTCTATGTCATCAGTGTCGTCAAAGTCGTCTATGTCGTTAATGTCGTCAATGACGTCAATGTCGTCAATGTCGTCAATATCTTCTATGTCGTCTATGTCGGCAATGTCGTCTATGTCGTCAATGTCGTCAATGTCGACAATGACGTCAATGTCGTCAATGTCGTCAATATCTTCTATGTCGTCAATGTCGTTAATGTCGTCAATATCGTCTATGTCGTCTATGTAGTCAATGTCGTCTATGTCGTCAATGTCGTCTATGTCGTCAATGTCGTCAATGTCGTCAAAGTCGTCAATATCGTCTATGTCGTCTATGTCGTCACTGTCGTCAATGTCGATAAAATAGTCTATGTCGCCAAAGTCGTCAATGACGTCAATGACGTCAATGTCTTCAATGCTGTCCATGTTGTCAATGTCATACATGTTGTCTATGTCATCTATGTCGTCAATGTCGTCGAAGTCGTAAATATCGTCTATATCGTTTATGTCGTCAATGTCGTCTATGTCGTCTATGTCGTCAATGTCGTCAATGTCGTCTATGACGTCAATGTCGTCAATGTCGTCAATGTCGTCAATGTCGTCAGAGTCGTTAATATCGTCTACATCGTCTATGTCATCAATGTCGTCAGTGTCGTCAATGTCGTCAATGTCGTCAATGTCGCCAAAGTCGTCAATATCGACTATGTCTTCTATGTCGACAATGTCGTCAATGTCGTCTATGTCTTCAAGGTCGTCAATGTCGTCTATGTCGTCAATATCGTCAATGTCGTCAATGTCGTCTAATGTTGTCAATGTCGTCAATGACGTCTATGTCGTCAATTTCGTCAATGTCGTCAATGTCGTCAAAGTCGTCAAAGTCGTCAATATCGGTTATGTCGTCAATGTCGTCAATGACGTCTATGTCGTCAATGTCGTCAATGTCGTCAATGTCGTCAAAGTCGTTAAAGTCGTCAATATCGGTTATATTGTCATTGTCGTCAATGTCGTCTATGTCGTCAATGACGTCTATGTCGTCAATGTCGTCATAGTCGTCAATGTCGTCAAACTCGTCAAAGTCGTCAATATCGGTTATGTCGTCAATGTCGTCAATGACGTCTATGTCGCCAATGTCGTCAATGTCGTCAATGTCGTCAAAGTCGTTAAAGTCGTCAATATCGGTTATATTGTCATTGTCGTCAATATCGTCAATGTCGTCAATGTCGTCAATGTCGTCTATGTCATCAGTGTCGTCAAAGTCGTCTATGTCGTTAATGTCGTCAATGACGTCAATGTCGTCAATATCTTCTATGTCGTCTATGTCGGCAATGTCGTCTATGTCGTCAATGTCGTCAATGTCGTCAATGACGTCAATGTCGTCAATGTCGTCAATATCTTCTATGTCGTCAATGTCGTTAATGTCGTCAATATCGTCTATGTCGTCTATGTAGTCAATGTCGTCTATGTCGTCAATGTCGTCTATGTCGTCAATGTCGTCAATGTCGTCAAAGTCGTCAATATCGTCTATGTCGTCTATGTCGTCACTGTCGTCAATGTCGATAAAATAGTCTATGTCGTCAAAGTCGTCAATGACGTCAATGTCTTCAATGCTGTCCATGTTGTCAATGTCATACATGTTGTCTATGTCATCTATGTCGTCAATGTCGTCGAAGTCGTAAATATCGTCTATATCGTTTATGTCGTCAATGTCGTCTATGTCGTCTATGTCGTCAATGTCGTCAATGTCGTCTATGTCGGCAATGTCGTCTATGTCGTCAATGTCGTCAATGTCGTCAATGACGTCAATGTCGTCAATGTCGTCAATATCTTCTATGTCGTCAATGTCGTTAATGTCGTCAATATCGTCTATGTCGTCTATGTAGTCAATGTCGTCTATGTCGTCAATGTCGTCTATGTCGTCAATGTCGTCAATGTCGTCAAAGTCGTCAATATCGTCTATGTCGTCTATGTCGTCACTGTCGTCAATGTCGATAAAATAGTCTATGTCGTCAAAGTCGTCAATGACGTCAATGTCTTCAATGCTGTCCATGTTGTCAATGTCATACATGTTGTCTATGTCATCTATGTCGTCAATCTCGTCAAAGTCGTAAATATCGTATATGTCGTCTATGTCGTCAATGTCGTCAATGTCGTCTACGCTGTCAATGCCGTCAATGTCGTCTATGTCGTCAATGTCGTCAATGCTGTCGATGTTGTCAATGTCATACATGTTGTCTATGTCATCTACTTTGTCAATGTCGTCAAAGTCGTAAATATCGTCTATGTCGTCTATGTCGTCAATGTCGTCTATGTCGTCTATGTCGTCTATATCGTCTACGTCGTCTATGTCGTCAATGTCGTCAATGTCGTCAATGTCGTCTATGTCGTCAATATCGTCTATGTCGTCAATGTCGTCAAAGTCGTAAATATGGTCTACATCATCTATGTCATCAATGTCGTCTGTGTCGTCAATGTCGTCAATCTCGTCAAAGTCGTCAATATCGTCTATGTCGTCTATGTCGTCAATGTCGAAAATGTCGTCAATGTCATCAATATCGTCTATGTCGTCAATGTCATCAATGTCGTCAATGTCGTCGATGTCGTCTATGTCGCCAATGTCGTTAATGTCATCAATATCTTCAATATCGTTTATGCCGTCTATGTCGTCAATGTCGTCTATGTCGTCAATGTCGTCAACGTCGTCAATGTCGTCTATATCGTCAATGTCGTTAATGTCGTCCATGTCGTCTATATCGTCTACGTCGTCTATGTCGTCAATGTCGTCAATGTCGTCAAAGTCGTCTATGTCGTCAATATCGTCTATGTCGTCAATGTCGTCAATGTCGTCAATGTCTTCAATGCTGTCATTGTTGTCAATGTCATGCATGTTGTCTACATCATCTATGTCGTCAATGTCGTCAAAGTCGTAAATATCGTCTATGTCGTCAATGTCGTCAATGTCGTCTATGTCGTCAGTGTCGTCAATGTCTTCACTGTCGTCAAAGTCGTCAATATCGTCTATGTCGTCTGTGTCGTCAATGTCGACAAAGTCATCTATGTCATCAATGTCGTCAATGTCGTCAATGTCGTCAATGTCTTCAATACTGTCCTTGTTGTCAATGTCATACATGTTGTCTATGTCATCCATGTCGTCAATGTCGACAAAGTCGTCAATATCGTCTATGTCGTCTAAGTCGTCAATGTCGTCTGTGTCGTCAATATCGTCAATATCGTCAATGTCGTCAATATCGTCAATGTCGTCTATGTCGTCTATGTCGTCAATGTCGTCTATGTTGTCAATGTCGTTAATGTGGTCAATATCGTCAATGTCGTCAATGTCATCTATGTCGCCAATGTCGTTAATGTTGTCAATGTCGTCAATATCGTCTATGTCGTCTATGTCGTCAATGTCGTCCATGTTGTCTATGTCGTCATTGTTGTCAATGTCGTCTATGTCGTCAATGTCGTTAATGTCGTCAATGTCGTCAATATCGTCTATGTCGTCTATGTCGTCAATGTCGTCCATGTTGTCTATGTCGTCATTGTTGTCAATGTCGTCTATGTCGTCAATGTCGTTAATGTCGTCAATGTCGTCAATATCGTCTATGTCGTCTATGTCGTCAATGTCCTCAATGTCGTCAATATCGTCTATGTCGTCAAAGTCGTCTATGTCGTCAATGTTGTCAATGTCGTCTATGTCGTCAATGTCGTCAATGTCATCTATGTCGTCAATGTCGTCAATGTCTTCAATGCTGTCAATGTTGTCAATGTCATACATGTTGTCAATATCATCTATGTCGTCAACGTCGTCAATATCGTCAATGTCGTCAATGTCGTCAAAGTCGTCAATATCTTCTATGTCGTCAATGTCGTCTATGTCGTCTATGTCGTCAATGTCGTCTAATTCGTCAATGTCGTCTGTGTCGTCAATATCGTCAATGTTGTCAATGTCGTCAATATCGTCAATGTGGTCAAAGTCGTCAATATTGTCAATGTCGTCAATGTCGTCTATGTCGTGTATGTCGTCAATGTCGTCAATGTCGTCTATGTCGCCAATGTCGTCAATGTCGTCAAAGTCGTAAATATGGTCTACATCGTCTATGTCATAGATAGATAGATAGATTATTTATATGTTCCGCAGATCCATATTGAGGGGATCCTCGTGGATGTGGAACATGTCAAGAAACAAAATTTACAATTTGAATAACAAATAATACTAATAATATAAATACATACACTTATAATAGAAATACAGATACATAATTTTTTAAGGATTTTTTTGCCGATAATATAATAATGCTAATATAGTATGAGTGCATGCATCATTTGGTACAATTTAGAAATTCACTAATGGAGTAGAAGGAGTTGGCCACTAGAAGTGTTTTAGGTTTCTCTTAAACTGATCTTTATTAGTAGCTAAATTTTTTATACTTGATGGTAAATTATGGAAAATGTGTGTTCCTGAGTAGTGGACTCCTTTTTGAACTAAGGTAAGTGCTTTAAAATCCTTGTGTAGATCATTTTTATTTCTAGTATTGTATGTATGAACTGAGCTGTTTGTTGGGAAAAGGGATATATTATTTATGACAAATTTCATTAAGGAATAAATATACTGAGAGGCAGTAGTTAATATACCCAGTTCTTTGAAGAGGCTTCTACAAGACGTCCGTGAATTTACTCCACAAATAATACGTATTACACGTTTTTGGACTCTGAAGACTTTTGACTGACTTGAAGAGTTACCCCAAAATATTATACCATATGACATTAAGGAATGAAAGTAAGCAAAGTATGCAAGCTTTGTTATTTTTATGTCTCCTACGTCTGATAACACTCGTATTGAAAATACAGATTTGTTGAGTCGTTTCTGCAGTACTGTGGTGTGCTCCTCCCAACTAAGTTTATTATCAAGCTGTAATCCCAGGAATTTAATTCTGTCAACCTCTTATATCTGCTCTTCTTCATATTTAATGCATATGCTGTCAGGAAATCTCTTACATTTTCTGAACTGCATGTAGTGCGTCTTTTCAAAGTTTAATGACAATGAGTTGGCTTTAAACCATTTATTAATGTTCATGAAAATATCATTAGCAGACTTTTCTACCACTATACATGACGTACTCTTTATTGCAATACTTGTATCATCTGCAAACAAAACGAACTCTGCTTCTGGTAGTGTCAATTTCGTCAAAGTCGTCAATATCGTCTATGTCGTCTATGTCGTCAATGTCGTCAAAGGCGTCTATGTTGTCAATGTCGTCAATGTCGTCAATGTCGTCAATGTCGTCAAAGTCGTAAATATCGTCTACATCTTCTATGTCATCAATGTCGTCTGTGTCGTCAATGTCTTCAATGTCGTCAATGTCGTCAAAATCGTGAATATCGTCTATGTCGTCTATGTCGTCAATATTGTCAATGTCGTCTACGTCGTCAAGGTCGTCAATGTCGTCTATGTCGTCAATATCGTCAATGTCGTCAATGTCGTCAATGTCGTCTATGTCGTCTATGTCGTCAATGTCGTCAATGTCGTCAATGTTGTCAATGTCGTCAATGTCGTGAAAGTCGTCAATGTCGACTATGTCTTCTATGTCGTCAGTGTCGTCAAAGTCGTCTATGTCGTCAATGTCGTCAATGACGTCAATGTCGTCAATGTCGTCAATATCTTCTATGTCGTCAATGTCGTCAATGTCGTCTATGTCGTCAATGTCGTCAATGACGTCAATGTCGTCAATGTCTTCAATGCAGTCAATGTTTTCAATGTCATACATGTTGTCTATGTCATCTATGTCGTCAACGTCGTCAATGTCTTCTATGTCGTCAATGTCGTTAATGTCGTCAATATCGTCTATGTCGTCTATGTAGTCAATGTCGTCAAAGACGTCTAAGTCGTCTAGTTCGTCAATGTCGTCAATGGCGCCTTTGTCGTCAATATTGTCAATGTCGTCAATGTCGTCAAAGTCGTCAATATCGGTTATGTCATCTATGTCGTCAATGTCGTCAATGTCGTCTATGTCGTCAATGTCGTCAATGACGTCAATGTCGTCAATGCCTTCAATGCTGTCAATGTTGTCAATGTCATATATGTTGTCTATGTCATCTATGTCGTCAATGTCGTCGGAGTCGTAAATATCGTCTATGTCGTCTATGTCGTCAATGTCGTCTATGTCGTCTATGTCGTCAATGTCGTCAATGTCGTCTATGTCGTCAATGTCGTCAATGTCGTCAATGTCGCCAAAGTCGTCAATATCGTCTATGCCGTCTATTTCATCAATGTCGGCAGTGTCGTCAATGTCGTCAATGTCGTCAATATCGTCAAAGTCGTCTATATCGACTATGTCTTCTATGTCGACTATGTCGTCAATGTCGTCTATGTCGTCAAGGTCGTCAATGCCGTCAATGTCGTTAATATCGTCAATGTCGTCAATGTCGTCTATGTCGTCAATGTCGTCAATGACGTCTATGTCGTCAAAGTCGTCTATGTCGTCAATGTTGTCAATGTCGTCAATGTTGTCAAAGTCGTAAATGTCGTGTACATCTACTATGTAATCAATGTCGTGTGTCGTCAATGTCGTCAATGTCGTCTATGACGTCAAGGTCGTCAATGTCGTCTATGTCGTCAATATCGTCAATGTCGTCAATGTCTTCAAAGTCGTCAATATCGTCCATGTCGTCTATGTCGTCAATGTCGTCAATGTCGTCTATGTCGTCTATGTCGTCAAGGTCGTCATTGCCGTCAATGTCGTTAATATCGTCAATGTCGTCAATGTCGTCTATGTCGTCAATGTCGTCAATGACGTCTATATCGTCAATGACGTCAATGTCGTCAATGCCTTCAATGCTGTCAATGTTGTCAATGTCATATATGTTGTCTATGTCATCTATGTCGTGAATGTCGTCGAAGTCGTAAATATCGTCTATGTCGTCTATGCTGTCAATGTCGTCTATGTCGTCTATGTCGTCAATGTCGTCAATGTCGTCCATGTCGTCAATGTCGTCAATGTCGTCAATGTCGCCAAAGTCGTCAATATCGTCTATGCCGTCTATTTCATCAATGTCGGCAGTGTCGTCAATGTCGTCAATGTCGTCAATATCGTCAAAGTCGTCAATATCGACTATGTCTTCTATGTCGACAATGTCGTCAATGTCGTCTATGTCGTCAAGGTCGTCAATGCCGTCAATGTCGTTAATATCGTCAATGTCGTCAATGTCGTCTATGTCGTCAATGTCGTCAATGACGTCTATGTCGTCAAAGTCGTCAATATCATCAATGTCGTCAATGTCGTCTATGTCGTCAATGTCGTCATTGTCGTCTATGTCGTCAATGTCGTCAATGTCGTAAAAGTCGTCAAAGTCGTCTATATCGTCTATGTCGTCTACGTCGTCAATGTCGACAATGTCGTCAAAGTCGACTATGTCGTCAATATCGTCAATGTCGTCATGGTCGTCAAAGTCGTAAATAAGGTTTACATCTTCTATGTCATCAATGTCGTCTGTGTCGTCAATGTCGTCATTCTCGTCAAAGTCGTCAATGTCGTCAATGTCGTCTATGTCGTCAATGTCGTTAATGTCATCAATGTCGTCAATATCGTCAATGCCGTCTATGTCGTCAATGTCGTCTATGTCGTCAACATCGTCAATGTCGTCAATGTCGTCTATGTCGTCAGTGTCGTCAATGTCGTCACTGTCGTCAAAGTCGTCAATATCGTCTATGTCGTATGTGTCGTCAATGTCGAAAAAGTCATCTATGTCATCAATGTCGTCAATGACATCAATGTCGTCAATATCGTCTATGTCGTCTATGTCGTCAATGTCGTCCTTGTCGTCCATGTCGTCAATGTCGTCAATGTCGTAAAAGTCGTCAAAGTCGTCTATATCGTCTATGTCGTCTACGTCGTCAATGTCGACAATGTCGTCAAAGTCGACTATGTCGTCAATATCGTCAATGTCGTCAATGTCGTCAAAGTCGTAAATAAGGTCTACATCTTCTATGTCTTCAATGTCGTCTGTGTTGTCAATGTCGTCATTCTCGTCAAAGTCGTCAATATCGTGTATGTCGTCTATGTCGTCTATGTCGTCAATGTCGTCAATGTCGTCAATCTCATCAATATCGTCAATGTCGTCTATGTCGTCAAAGTCGTCAATATCGTCTATGTCGTCAATGTCGTCTATGTCGTCTATGTCGTCAATATCGTCTATGTCGTCAATGTCATCAATGTCGTCAATGTCGTCAATGTCGTCTATGTCGTCAATGTCGTTAATGTCATCAATGTCGTCAATATCATCTATGCCGTCTATGTCGTCAATGTCGTCTATGTCGTCAACATCGTCAAAGTCGTCAATGTCGTCTATGTCGTCAGTGTCGTCAATGTCGTCACTGTCGTCAAAGTCGTAAATATCGTCTATGTCGTATGTGTCGTCAATGTCGAAAAAGTCATCTATGTCATCAATGTCGTCAATGACATCAATGTCGTCTACGTCGTCAATGTCGTTAAAGTCGTCAATGTCGCCAATATCGTCTATGTCGACCATGACATCAATGTCGTAAAAGTCGTAATTATCGTCTATGTCGTCTATGTCGTCAATGTCGTCAATGTCGTCTATGTCGTCAATGTCGCCATTTCGTCAATTTCGTCAATGTCGTCAAAGTCGTCAATATCGTCTATGTCGTCTATGTCGTCAATGTCGTCAATGTCGGCAATGACGTCAATGTCGTCAATGTCGTCAATATCGTCTATGTCGACTATGTCGTCAATGTCCTCTATGTCGTCTATGTCGTCAATGTCGTCTATGTCGTCTATGACGTCAAGGTCGTCAATGTCGTCAATGTCGTCAATGTCGTCAAAGTCGTCAATATCGTCTATGTCGTCAATGTCGTCAAAGTCGTCTATGTTGTCAATGTCGTCAATGTCGTCAATGTCGTCAATGTCGTCTAAGTCGTAAATATCGTCTACAGCTTCTATGTCATCAATGTCGTCTGTGTCGTCAATGTCTTCAATGTCGTCAATGTCGTCAAAGTCGTCAATATCGTCTATGTCGTCTATGTCGTCAATGTCGTCTATGTCGTCAAGGTCGTCAATGTTGTCAATGTCGTCAATGTCGTCAATGTCGTCAAAGTCGTCAATGTCGACTATGTCTTCTATGTCGTCAGTGTCGTCAAAGTCGTCTATGTCGTCAATGTCGTCAATGCCGTCAATGTCGTCAATGTCGTCAATATCTTCTATGTCGTCTATGTCGGCAATGTCGTATATGTCGTCAATGTCGTCAATGTCGTCAATGTCGTCAATGTCGTCTATGTCGTCAATGTCGTCAATGACGTCAATGTCGTCAATGTCTTCAATGCTGTCAATGTTTTCATTGTCATACATGTTGTCTATGTCATCTATGTCGTCAACGTCGTAAATGTCTTCTATGTCGTCAATGTCGTTAATGTCGTCAATGTCGTCAATATCACTATGTCGTCAAAGTCGTCAATATGGTCAATTTCGTCTTATGTCGTCAATGTTGTGAATGTCGTCGAAGTAGTCTATGTCGTCATTGTCGGCAATGACGTCAATGTCGTCAATGTCTTCATTGCTGTCAATGTTGTCAATGTCATACATGTCGTCTATGTCATCTATGTTGTCAATATCGTCAAAGTCGTAAATATCGTCTATGTCGTCTATTCCGTCAATATCGTGTATGTCGTCAATGTCATCAATGTCGTCAATATCGTCTATGCCGTCTATGTCGTCAATGTCGTCTATGTCGTCAATGTCGTCAACGTCGTCATTGTCGTCTATGTCGTCAATGTCGTTAAGTCGTCAATGTCGTCAATATCGTCTATGTCGTCCATGTCGTCAATGTCGTCAAAGTCGTAATTATCGTCTATGTCGTCTATGTCGTCAATGTCGTCAATGTCATCTATGTCGTCAATGTCGTCTAAGTCATAATGTCGTCAATGTCGTCAATGTCGACAAAGTCGTCAATATAGTCTATGTCGTCCATGTCGTCAATGTTGTCTATGTCGTCTACTTTGCCTATGTCGTCAATGTCGTCTATGTCTTCAATGTCGTCAGTGTCGTTAATGTCATCAATGTCGTCAATGTCGTCAATTTCGTCTATGTCGTCTATGTCGTCAATGTCGTCAATGACGTCAATGTCGTCAATGTCTTCAATGCTGTCATTGTTGTCAATGTCAGACATGTTGTCTATGTTATCTATGTCGTCGATGTCGTCAAAGTCGTAAATATCGTCTATGTCCTCAATGTCGTCAATGTCGTCTATGTCGTCAGTGTCGTCAATGTCGTCACTGTCGTCAAAGTCGTCAATATCGTCTATGTCGTCTGTGTCGTCAATGTCGACAAAGTCATCTATGTCATCAATGTCGTCAATGACGTCAATGTCGTCAATGTCTTCAATACTGTCATTGTTGTCAATGTCATACATGTTGTCTATGTCATCCATGTCGTCAATGTCGACAAAGTCGTCAGTATCGTCTATGTTGTCTAAGTCGTCAATGTCGTCTGTGTCGTCAATATCGTCAATGTCGTCAATGTTGTCAATATCGTCAATGTCGTCTATGTCGTCTATGTCGTCAATGTCGTCTATGTTGTCAATGTCGTTAATGTGGACAATATCGTCAATCTCGTCAATGTCGTCTATGTCGCCAATGTCGTTAATGTTGTCAATGTCGTCAATATCGTCTATGTCGTCTATGTCGTCAAAGTCGTCCATGTTGTCAATATCGTCATTGTTGTCAATGTCGTCTATGTCGCCAATGTCGTTAATGTCGTCAATGTCGTCAATATCGTCTATGTCGTCTATGTCGTCAATGTCCTCAATGTCGTCAATATCGTCTATGTCGTCAATGTCGTCTATGTTGTCAATGTTGTCAATGTCGTCTATGTCGTCAATGTCGTCAATGTCATCTATGTCGTCAATGTCGTCAATGTCTTCAATGCTGTCAATGTTGTCAATGTCATACATGTTGTCTATGTCATCTATGTCGTCAACGTCGTCAATATCGTCAATGTCGTCAATGTCGTCAAAGTCGTCTATGTCGTCAATGTCGTCTAAGTCGTCAATGTCGTCTATGTCGTCAATGTCGTCTAAGTCGTCAATGTCGTCTGTGTCGTCAATATCGTCAATGTTGTCAATGTCGTCAATATCGTCAATGTGGTCAAAGTCGTCAATATCGTCAATGTCGTCAAAGTCGTCTATGTCGTGTATGTCGTCAATGTCGTCAATGTCGTCTATGTCGCCAATGTCGTCAATGTCGTCAAAGTCGTAAATATGGTCTACATCGTCTACGTCATAGATAGATAGATAGATTATTTATATGTTCCGCAGATCCATATTGAGGGGATCCTCGTGGATGTGGAACATGTCAAGAAACAAAATTTACAAGTTGAATAACAAATAATACTAATAATATAAATACATACACTTATAATAGAAATACAGATACATAATATTTTAAGGATTTTTTTGCTGATAATATAATAATGCTAATATAGTATGAGTGCATGCATCATTTGGTACAATTTAGAAATTCACTAATGGAGTAGAAGGAGTTGGCCACTAGAAGTGTTTAGGTTTCTCTTAAACTGATCTTTATTAGTAGCTAAATTTTTTATACTTGATGGTAAATTATGGAAAATGTGTGTTCCTGAGTAGTGGACTCCTTTTTGAACTAAGGTAAGTGCTTTAAAATCCTTGTGTAGATCATTTTTATTTCTAGTATTGTATGTATGAACTGAGCTGTTTGTTGGGAAAAGGGATATATTATTTATGACAAATTTCATTAAGGAATAAATATACTGAGAGGCAGTAGTTAATATACCCAGTTCTTTGAAGAGGCTTCTACAAGACGTCCGTGAATTTACTCCACAAATAATACGTATTACACGTTTTTGGACTCTGAAGACTTTTGACCCAAAATATTATACCATATGACATTAAGGAATGAAAGTAAGCAAAGTATGCAAGCTTTGTTATTTTTATGTCTCCTACGTCTGATAACACTCGTATTGAAAATACAGATTTGTTGAGTCGTTTCTGCAGTTCTGTGGTGTGCTCCTCCCAACTAAGTTTATTATCAAGCTGTAATCCGAGGAATTTAATTCTGTCAACCTCTTATATCTGCTCGTCTTCATATTTAATGCATATGCTGTCAGGAAATCTCTTACATTTTCTGAACTGCATGTAGTGCGTCTTTTCAAAGTTTAATGACAATGAGTTGGCTTTAAACCATTTATTAATGTTCATGAAAATATCATGTCATACATGTTGTCTATGTCATCTATGTCGTCAACTTCGTCAATGTCATCTATGTCGTCAATGTCGTTAATGTCGTCAATATCGTCTATGTCGTCTATGTAGTCAATGTCGTCAAAGACGTCTAAGTCGTCTAGTTCGTCAATGTCGTCAATGGCGCCTTTGTCATCAATATCGTCAATGTCGTCAATGTCGTCAAAGTCGTCAATATCGGTTATGTCGTCTATGTCGTCAATGTCGTCAATGTCGTCTATGTCGTCATTGTCGTCAATGTCGTCTATGTCGTCAATGTCGTCAATGTCGTCAAAGTCGTCAATATCGTCTATGTCGTCTATGTCGCCACTGTCGTCAATGTCGTTAAAGTAGTCTATGTCGTCAATGTCGTCAATGACGTCAATGTCGTCAATGCCTTCAATGCTGTCAATGTTGTCAATGTCATATATGTTGTCTATGTTATCTATGTCGTCAATGTCGTCGAAGTCGTAAATATCGTCTATGTCGTCTATGTCGTCAATGTCGTCTATGTCGTCTATGTCGTCAATGTCGTCAATGTCGTCTATGTCGTCAATGTCGTCAATGTCGTCAATGTCGCCAAAGTCGTCAATATCGTCTATGCCGTCTATGTCATCAATGTCGGCAGTGTCGTCAATGTCGTCAATGTCATCAAAGTCGTCAATATCGACTATGTCTTCTATGTCGACAATGTCGTCAATGTCGTCTATGTCGTCAAGGTCGTCAATGCCGTCAATGTCGTTAATATCGTCAATGTCGTCAATGTCGTCTATGTCGTCAATGTCGTCAGTGACGTCTATGTCGTCAATGTCGTCAATGTCGTCAATGTCGTCAAAGTCGTCGAAGTCGTCAATATCGGTTATGTCGTCAATGTCGTCAATGACGTCTATGTCGTCAATGTCGTCAAAGTCGTCAAAGTCGTCTATGTCGTCAATGTTGTCAATGTTGTCAATGTCGTGCAAAGTCGTAAATGTCGTGTACATGCTCCATGTAATCAATGTCGTCTGTGTCGTCAATGTCGTCTATGACGTCAAGGTCGTCAATGTCGTCTATGTCGTCAATATCGTCAATGTCGTCAATGTCGTCAATGTCTTCAAAGTCGTCAATATCGGCTGTCGTCTATGTCGTCAATGTCGTCAATGTCGTCTATGTCGTCTATGTCGTCAAGGTCGTCAATGCCGTCTATGTCGTTAATATCGTCAATGTCGTCAATGTCGTCTATGTCGTCAATGTCGTCAATGACGTCTATATCGTCAATGTCGTCAATGTCGTCAATGTCGTCTATGTCGTCAATGTCGTCAATGCTGTCGATCTTGTCAATTTCATACATGTTGTTTATGTAATCTACTTTGTCAATGTCGTCAAAGTCGTCAATATCGTCTATGTCGTCTATGTCGTCAATGTCGTCATTGTCGTCTATGTCGTCAATGTCGTCAATATCGTAAAAGTCGTCAAAGTCGTCTATATCGTCTATGTCGTCTACGTCGTCAATGTCGACAATGTCGTCAAAGTCGACTATGTCGTCAATATCGTCAATGGCGTCAATGTCGTCAAAGTCGAAAATAAGGTCTACATCTTCTTTGTCATCAATGTCGTCTGTGTCGCCAATGTCTTCTTTCTCGTCAAAGTCGTCAATATCGTCTATGACGTCTATGTCGTCAATGTCGTCAATGTCGTCAATCTCATCAATATCGTCGATGTCGTCAATGTCGTCAAAGTCGTCAATATCGTCTATGTCGTCAATGTCGTCTATGTCGTCTATGTCGTCAATATCGTCTATGTCGTCAATGTCATCAATGTCGTCAATGTCGTCAATGTCGTCTATGTCGTCAATGTCGTTAATGTCATGAATGTCGTCAATATCGTCTATGCCGTCTATGTCGTCAATGTCGTCTATGTCGTCAACATCGTCAATGTCGTCTATGTCGTCAATGTCGTTAATGTCGTCAATGTCGTCAATATCGTCTATGTCGTCCATGTCGTCAATGTCGTCAAAGTCGTAATTATCGTCTATGTCGTCTAAGTCGTCAATGTCGTTAATGTCATCAATGTCGTCAAGGTCGTCAATGTCGTCTATGTCGTCAATATCGTCAATGTCGTCAATGTCGTCTATGTCGTCAATGTCGTCAATGTCGTCAATGTTGTCAATGTCGTCAATGTCGTGAAAGTCGTCAATGTCGACTATGTCTTCTATGTCGTCAGTGTCGTCAAAGTCGTCTATGTCGTCAATGTCGTCAATGACGTCAATGTCGTCAATGTCGTCATTATTTTCTATGTCGTCTATGTCGGCAATGTCGGCTATGTCATCAATGTCGTCAATGTCGTCAATGTACTTTATGTCGTCAATGTCGTCAATGACGTCAATGTCGTCAATGTCTTCAATGCTGTCAATGTTTTCAATGTCATACATGTTGTCTATGTCATCTATGTCGTCAACGTCGTCAATGTCTTCTATGTCGTCAATGTCGTTAATGTCGTCAATATCGTCTATGTCGTCTATGTAGTCAATGTCGTCAAAGACGTCTAAGTCGTCTAGTTCGTCAATGTCGTCAATGGCGCCTTTGTCGTCAATATCGTCAATGTCGTCAATGTCGTCAAAGTCGTCAATATCGGTTATGTCGTCTATGTCGTCAATGTCGTAAATGTCCTCTATGTCGTCAATGTCGTCAATGTCGTCTATGTCGTCAATGTCGTCAATGTCGTCAATGTCGTCAAAGTCGTCAATATCGTCTATGTCGTCTATGTCGCCACTGTCGTCAATGTCGTTAAAGTAGTCTATGTCGTCAATGTCCTCAATTATGTCAATGTCGTCAATGCCTTCAATGCTGTCAATGTTGTCATTGTCATATATGTTGTCTATGTCATCTATGTCGTCAATGTCGTCGAAGTCGTAAATATCGTCTATGTCGTCTATGTCGTCAATGTCGTCTATGTCGTCTATGTCGTCAAAGTCGTCAATGTCGTCTATGTCGTCAATGTCGCCAAAGTCGTCAATATCGTCTATGCCGTCTATGTCATCAATGTCGGCAATGTCGTCAATGTCGTCAATGTCGTCAATGTCGTCAAAGTCGTCAATATCGACTATGTCTTCTATGTCGACAATGTCGTCAATGTCGTCTATGTCGTCAAGGTCGTCAATGCCGTCAATGTCGTTAATATCGTCAATGTCGTAAATGTCATTTACGTCGTCAATGTCGTCAATGACGTCTATGTCCTCAATGTCGTCAATGTCGTCAATGTCGTCAAAGTCGTCAAAGTCGTCAATATCGGTTATGTCGTCAATGTCGTCAATGACGTCCATGTCATCAATGTCGTCAAAGTCGTCAAAGTCGTCTATAACGTCAATGTTGTCAATGTCGTCAGTGTCGTCAAAGTCGTAAATGTCGTGTACATCTTCTATGTAATCAATGTCGTCTGTGTCGTCAATGTCGTCAATGTCGTCTATGACGTCAAGGTCGTCAATGTCGTCTATGTCGTCAATATCGTCAATGTCGTCAATGTCGTCAATGTCTTCAAAGTCGTCAATATCGTCTATGTCGTCTATGTCGTCAATGTCGTCAATGTCGTCTATGTCGTCTATGTCGTCTATGTCGTCAAGGTCGTCAATGCCGTCAATGTCGTTAATATCGTCAATGTCGTCAATGTCGTCTATGTCGTCAATGTCGTCAATGACGTCTATATCGTCAATGTCGTCAATGTCGTCAATGTCGTCTATGTCGTCAATGTCGTCAATGCTGTCGATGTTGTCAATTTCATACATGTTGTCTATGTAACCTACTTTGTCAATGTCGTCAATATCGTCAATGTCGTCAAAGTCGTAAATAAGGTCTACATCTTCTATGTCATCAATGTCGTCTGTGTCGTCAATGTCGTCATTCTCGTCAAAGTCGTCAATATCGTCTATGACGTCTATGTCGTCATTGTCGTCAATGTCGTCAATCTCATCAATATTGTCAATGTCGTCAATGTCGTCAAAGTCGTCAATATCGTCTATGTCGTCAATGTCGTCTATGTCGTCTATGTCGTCAATATCGTCTATGTCGTCAATGTCATCAATGTCGTCAATGTCATCAATGTCGTCTATGTTGTCAATGTCGTTAATGTCATAAATGTCGTCAATATCGTCTATGCCGTCTATGTCGTCAATGTCGTCTATGTCGTCAACATCGTCAATGTCATCTATGTCGTCAATGTCGTTAATGTCGTCAATGTCGTCAATATCGTCTATGTCGTCCATGTCGTCAATGTCGTCAAAGTCGTCATTATCGTCTATGTCGTCTATGTCGTCAATGTCGTCCATGTAGTCAATGTTGTCTATGTCTTCTACTTTGCCTATGTCGTCAATGTCGTCTATGTCTTCAATGTCGTCAGTGTCATTAATGTCATTAATGTCGTCAATGTCGTCAATTTCGTCTATGTCTTCTATGTCGTCAATGTCGGCTAGGTTGTCAATATCGTCAATGTCGTCAATATCGTCTATGTCGTCTATGTCGTCAAAGTCGTCAATGTCGTCTATGTCGTCAGTGTCGTCAATGTCGTCACTGTCGTCTAAGTCGTCAATATCGTCTATGTCGTATGTGTCGTCAATGTCGAAAAAGTCATCTATGTCATCAATGTCGTCAATGACATCAATGTCGTCTACGTCGTCAATGTCGTTAATGTCGCCAATGTCGCCAATATCGTCTATGTCGTCCATGTCATCAATGTCGTAAAAGTCGTAATTATCGTCTATGTCGTCTATGTCGTCAATTTTGTGTATGTCGTCAATGTCGCCATTTCGTCAATTTCGTCAATGTCGTCAAAGTCGTCAATATCGTCTATGTCGTCAATGTCGTCAATGTCGTCAATGTCGGCAATGACGTCAATGTCGTCAAAGTCGTCAATATCGTCTATTTCGACTATGTCGTCAATGTCCTCTATGTGGTATATGTCGTCAATGTCGTCAATGTCGTCTATGACGTCAAGGTCGTCAATGTCGTCAATGTCGTCAATGTCGTCAATATCTTCTATGTCGTCTATGTCGGCAAAGTCGTTTATGTCGTCAATGTCGTCAATGTCGTCTATGTCGTCAATGTCGTCAATGACGTCAATGTCGTCAATGCCTTCAATGCTGTCAATGTTTTCATTGTCATACATGTTGTCTATGTCATCTATGTCGTCAGTATCGTAAATGTCTTCTATGTCGTCAATGTCGTTAATGTCGTCAATGTCGTCAATATCACTATGTCGTCAAAGTCGTCAATATGGTCAATTTCGTCTTATGTCGTCAATGTAGTGAATGTCGTCGAAGTAGTATATGTCGTCAATGTCGGCAATGACGTCAATGTCGTCAATGTCTTCATTGCTGTCAATGTTGTCAATGTCATACATGTCGTCTATGTCATCTATGTTGTCAATGTCGTCAAAGTCGTAAATATCGTCTATGTCGTCTATTCCGTCAATATCGTGTATGTCGTCAATGTCATCAATGTCGTCAATATCGTCTATGCCGTCTATGTCGTCAATGTAGTCTATGTCGTCAATGTCGTCAACTTCGTCATTCTCGTCTATGTCGTCAATGTCGTTAATGTCGTCAATGTCGTCAATATCGTCTATGTCGTCCATGTCGTCAATGTCGTCAAAGTCGTAATTATCGTCTATGTCGTCTATGTCGTCTATGTCGTCAATGTCATCTATGTCGTCAATGTCGTCTAAGTCGTCAATGTCGTCAATGTCGTCAATGTCGACAAAGTCGTCAATATAGTCTATGTCGTCCAAGTCGTCAATGTTGTCTATGTCGTCTACTTTGCCTATGTCGTCAATGTCGTCTATGTCTTCAATGTCGTCAGTGTCGTTAATGTCATCAATGTCGTCAATGTCGTCAATTTCGTCTATGTCGTCTATGTCGTCAATGTCGGCTAGGTTGTCAATGTCGTAAATATCGTCTATGTCGTCCAAGTCGTCAAAGTCGTCAATGTCGTCAAAGTCGTCTATGTCGTCAATGTCGTCAATGACGTCAATGTCGTCAATGTCTTCAATGCTGTCATTATTGTCAATGTCAGACATGTTGTCTAAGTCATCTATGTCGTCGATGTCGTCAATGTCGTAAATATCGTCTATGTCGTCAAAGTCGTCTATGTCGTCAGTGTCGTCAATGTCGTCACTGTCGTCAAAGTCGTCAATATCGTCTATGTCGTATGTCTCGTCAATGTCGACAATGTCATCTATGTCATCAATGTCGTCAATGACGTCAATGTCGTCTACGTCGTCAATGTCGTTAATGTCTTCAATGTCGTCAATGTTGTCAATGTCGTCAATGTCGTCGAAGTTGTCAATGTCGACAATGTCTTCTATGTCGTCAGTGTCGTCAAATTCGTCTATGTCGTCAATGTCGTCAATGACGTCAATGTCGTCAATGTCGTCAATATCTTCTATGTCGTCTATGTCGGCAATGTCTTCTATGTCGTAAATGTCGTCAATGTCGTCTATGTCGTCAATGTCGTCAATGACGTCAATGTCGTCAATGTCTTCAATGCTGTCAATGTTTTCATTGTCATACATGTTGTCTATGTCATCTATGTCGTCAACGTCGTCATTGTCTTCTATGTCGTCAATGTCGTTAATGTCGTCAATGTCATCAATATCATCTATGTCTTCTATGTCGTCAGTGTCGTCAAAGTCGTCTATGTTGTCAATGTCGTCAATGTCGTCAATGTCGTCAAAGTAGTAAATATCGTCTACATCTTCTATGTCCTCAATGTCGTCTGTGTCGTCAATGTCTTCAATGTCGTCAATGTCGTCAAAGTCGTCAATATCGTCTATGTCGTCTATGTCGTCAATGTCGTCAATGTCGTCTATGTCGTCAAGGTCGTCAATGTCGTCTATGTCATCAAAATCGTCAATGTCGTCAATGTCGTCAATGTCGTATATGTCGTCTATGTCTTCAATGTCGTCAATGTCGTCAATGTCGTCAATGTTGTCAATGTCGTCAATGTCGTCAAAGTTGTCAATGTCGACTATGTCTTCTATGTCGTCAGTGTCGTCAAATTCGTCTATGTCGTCATTGTCGTCAATGACGTCAATGTCGTCGATATCTTCTATGTCGTCAATGTCCACTATGTCTTCTATGTCGTCAGTGTTGTCAAAGTCGTCTATGTCGTCAATGTCGTCAATGACGTCAATGTCGTCAATGTCGTCAGTATCTTCTATGTCGTCTATGTCGGCAATGTCGTCAATGTCGTCAATGTCGTCTATGTCGTCAATGTCGTCAATGACGTCAATGTCGTCAATGTCTTCAATGCTGTCAATGTTTTCAATGTCATACATGTTGTCTATGTCATCTATGTCATCAACGTCGTCAATGTCTTCTATGCCGTCAATGTCGTTATGTCGTCAATGTCGTCAATATCATCTATGTCGTCTATGTCGTCACTGTCGTCAATGTCGTTAAAGTAGTCTATGTCGTCAATGTCGTCAATTACATCAATGTCGTCAATGTCTTCAATGCTGTCAATGTTGTCAATGTCATACATGTTATCTATGTCATCAATGTCGTCAATGTCGTCGAAGTCGTAAATATCGTCTATGTCGTCTATGTCGTCAATGTCGTCTATGTCGTCAATGTCGTCAATGTCGTCAATGTCGTCTATATCGTCAATGTCGTCAATGTCGTCAATGTCGACAAAGTCGTCAATATCGTCTATGCCGTCTATTCCGTCAATGTCGTCAATGTCGTCAATGCCGTCTATGTCGTCAATGTCGTCAATGTCGTCAATGTCGTCAATGTCGTCAAAGTCAAAAATATCGTCTACTTCGTCTATGTCATCAATGTTGTCAGTGTCGTCAATGTCGTCAATGTCGTCAAGTCGTAGAAGTCGTCAATATCGACTATGTCTTCTATGTCGACAATGTCGTCAATGTCGTCTATGTCGTCAAGGTCGTCAATGTCGTCTATGTCGTCAATATCGTCAATGTCGTCAATGTCGTCTATGCCGTCTATGTCGTCAATGTCGTCTATGTCGTCTATGTCGTCAACGTTGTCATTGTCGTCTATGTCGTCAATGTCGTTAATGTCGTCAATGTCGTTAATATCGTCTATGTCGTCCTTGTCGTCAATGTCGTCAAAGTCGTAATTATCGTCTATGTCGTCCATGTCGTCAATGTCGTCAATGTCATCTATGTCGTCAATGTCGTCTATGTCGTCTATGTCGTCAATGTCGTCAATGTCGTCAATGTCGAAAAAGTCGTCAATATAGTCTATGTCGTCCATGTCGTCAATGTTGTCTATGTCGTCTACTTTGCCTATGTCGTCAATGTCGTCTATGTCTTCAAAGTAGTCAGTGTCGTTAATGTCATTAATGTCGTCAATGTCGTCAATTTCGTCTATGTCGTCTATGTCGTCAATGTCGTCAATGTCGGCAATGACGTCAATGTCGTCAAAGTCTTCAATATCGTCTATGTCGTCTATGTCGTCAATGTCGTCTATGTCGTCTATGTCGTCAATGTCGTCAATGTCGTCTATGACGTCAAGGTCGTCAATGTCGTCAATGTCGTCAAAGTCGTCAATATCGTCTATGTCATCTATGTCGTCAATGTCGTCAAAGTCGTCTATGTTGTCAATGTCGTCAATGTCGTCAAAGTCGTAAATATCGTCTACATCTTCTATGTCATCAATGTCGTCTGTGTCATCAATGTCTTCAATGTCGTCAATGTCGTCAAAGTCGTCAATATCGTCTATGTCGTCTATGTCGTCAATGTCGTCAATGTCGTCTATGTCGTCAAGGTCGACAATGTAGTCTATGTCGTCAATATCGTCAGTGTCGTCAAGGTCGTCTATGTCGTCAAGGTCGTCAATGACGTCAATGTCGTCAATGTCGTCAATATCTTCTATGTCGTCTATGTCAGCAATGTCGTATATGTCGTCAATGTCGACAATGTCGTCAATGTCGTCTATGTCGTCAATGTCGTCAATGATGTCAATGTCGTCAATGTCTTCAATGCTGTCATTGTTTTCATTGTCATACATGTTGTCTATGTCATCTATGTCGTCAGTGTCGTCGAAGTCGTAAATATCGTCTATGTCGTCTATGTCGTCAATGTCGTCTATGTCGTCTATGTCGTCAATGTCGTCAATGTCGTCAATGTCGTCTATATCGTCAATGTCGTCAATGTCGTCAATGTCGACAAAGTCGTCAATATCGTCTATGCCGTCTATTACGTCAATGTCGTCAATGTCGTCAATGCCGTCTATGTCGTCAATGTCGTCAATGTCGTCAATGTCGTCAATGTCGTCAAAGTCGTAAATATCGTCTACTTCGTCTATGTCATCAATGTTGTCAGTGTCGTCAATGTCGTCAATGTCGTCAAGTCGTCAAAGTCGTCAATATCGACTATGTCTTCTATGTCGACAATGTCGTCAATGTCATCTATGTCGTCAAGGTTGTCAATGTCGTCTATGTCGTCAATATCGTCAATGTCGTCAATGTCGTCTATGC
This sequence comes from Locusta migratoria, assembly GCA_026315105.1. Taxonomy (NCBI): domain Eukaryota; kingdom Metazoa; phylum Arthropoda; class Insecta; order Orthoptera; family Acrididae; genus Locusta; species Locusta migratoria. The sequence continues at coordinate 1,633,181 of JAOYRU010000517.1, forward strand.
CGTCTATGTCGTCAATGTCGTCTATGTCGTCAATGTCGTCAACGTCGTCATTGTCGTCTATGTCGTCAATGTCGTTAATGTCGTCAATGTCGTCAATATTGTCTATGTCGTCCATGTCGTCAATGTCGTCAATGTCGGCAATGACGTCAATGTCGTCAAAGTCGTCAATATCGTCTATGTCGTCTATGTCGTCAATGTCGTCTATGTCGTCTATGTCGTCAATATCGTCAATGTCGTCTATGACGTCAAGGTCGTCAATGTCGTCAATGTCGTCAAAGTCGTCAATATCGTCTATGTCATCTATGTCGTCAATGTCGTCAAAGTCGTCTATGTTGTCAATGTCGTCAATGTCGTCAATGTCGTCAATGTCGTCGAAGTCGTAAATATCGTCTACATCTTCTATGTCATCAATGTCGTCTGTGTCGTCAATGTCTTCAATGACGTCAATGTCGTCTAAGTCGTCAATATCGTCTATGTCGTCTATGTCGTCAATGTCGTCAATGTCGTCTATGTCGTCAAGGTCGTCAATGTAGTCTATGTCGTCAATATCGTCAATGTCGTCAATGTCGTCTATGTCGTCTATGTCGTCAATGTCGTCAATGTCATCAATGTTGTCAATGTCGTCAATGTCGTCAAAGTCGTCAATGTCGAGTATTTCTTCTATGTCGTCAGTGTCGTCAAAGTCGTCTATGTCGTCAATGTCGTCAATGACGTCAAAGTCAAAAATATCGTCTACTTCGTCTATGTCATCAATGTTGTCAGTGTCGTCAATGACGTCAATGTCGTCAAGTCGTAGAAGTCGTCAATATCGACTATGTCTTCTATGTCGACAATGTCGTCAATGTCGTCTATGTCGTCAAGGTCGTCAATGTCGTCTATGTCGTCAATATCGTCAATGTCGTCAATGTCGTCTATGCCGTCTATGTCGTCAATGTCGTCTATGTCGTCTATGTCGTCAACGTTGTCATTGTCGTCTATGTCGTCAATGTCGTTAATGTCGTCAATGTCGTCAATATCGTCTATGTCGTCCTTGTCGTCAATGTCGTCAAAGTCGTAATTATCGTCTATGTCGTCCATGTCGTCAATGTCGTCAATGTCATCTATGTCGTCAATGTCGTCTATGTCGTCTATGTCGTCAATGTCGTCAATGTCGTCAATGTCGAAAAAGTCGTCAATATAGTCTATGTCGTCCATGTCGTCAATGTTGTCTATGTCGTCTACTTTGCCTATGTCGTCAATGTCGTCTATGTCTTCAAAGTAGTCAGTGTCGTTAATGTCATTAATGTCGTCAATGTCGTCAATTTCGTCTATGTCGTCTATGTCGTCAATGTCGTCAATGTCGGCAATGACGTCAATGTCGTCAAAGTCTTCAATATCGTCTATGTCGTCTATGTCGTCAATGTCGTCTATGTCGTCTATGTCGTCAATGTCGTCAATGTCGTCTATGACGTCAAGGTCGTCAATGTCGTCAATGTCGTCAAAGTCGTCAATATGGTCTATGTCATCTATGTCGTCAATGTCGTCAAAGTCGTCTATGTTGTCAATGTCGTCAATGTCGTCAAAGTCGTAAATATCGTCTACATCTTCTACGTCATCAATGTCGTCTGTGTCATCAATGTCTTCAATGTCGTCAATGTCGTCAAAGTCGTCAATATCGTCTATGTCGTCTATGTCGTCAATGTCGTCAATGTCGTCTATGTCGTCAAGGTCGACAATATAGTCTATGTCGTCAATATCGTCAGTGTCGTCAAAGTCGTCTATGTCGTCAAGGTCGTCAATGACGTCAATGTCGTCAATGTCGTCAATATCTTCTATGTCGTCTATGTCAGCAATGTCGTATATGTCGTCAATGTCGACAATGTCGTCAATGTCGTCTATGTCGTCAATGTCGTCAATGATGTCAATGTCGTCAATGTCTTCAATGCTGTCAATGTTTTCATTGTCATACATGTTGTCTATGTCATCTATGTCGTCAGTGTCGTCGAAGTCGTAAATATCGTCTATGTCGTCTATGTCGTCAATGTCGTCTATGTCGTCTATGTCGTCAATGTCGTCAATGTCGTCAATGTCGTCTATATCGTCAATGTCGTCAATGTCGTCAATGTCGACAAAGTCGTCAATATCGTCTATGCCGTCTATTCCGTCAATGTCGTCAATGTCGTCAATGCCGTCTATGTCGTCAATGTCGTCAATGTCGTCAATGTCGTCAATGTCGTCAAAGTCGTAAATATCGTCTACTTCGTCTATGTCATCAATGTTGTCAGTGTCGTCAATGTCGTCAATGGCGTCAAGTCGTCAAAGTCGTCAATATCGACTATGTCTTCTATGTCGACAATGTCGTCAATGTCATCTATGTCGTCAAGGTTGTCAATGTCGTCTATGTCGTCAATATCGTCAATGTCGTCAATGTCGTCTATGCCGTCTATGTCGTCAATGTCGTCTATGTCGTCAATGTCGTCAACGTCGTCATTGTCGTCTATGTCGTCAATGTCGTTAATGTCGTCAATGTCGTCAATATTGTCTATGTCGTCCATGTCGTCAATGTCGTCAATGTCGGCAATGACGTCAATGTCGTCAAAGTCGTCAATATCGTCTATGTCGTCTATGTCGTCAATGTCGTCTATGTCGTCTATGTCGTCAATATCGTCAATGTCGTCTATGACGTCAAGGTCGTCAATGTCGTCAATGTCGTCAAAGTCGTCAATATCGTCTATGTCATCTATGTCGTCAATGTCGTCAAAGTCGTCTATGTTGTCAATGTCGTCAATGTCGTCAATGTCGTCAATGTCGTCAAAGTCGTAAATATCGTCTACATCTTCTATGTCATCAATGTCGTCTGTGTCGTCAATGTCTTCAATGTCGTCAATGTCGTCTAAGTCGTCAATATCGTCTATGTCGTCTATGTCGTCAATGTCGTCAATGTCGTCTATGTCGTCAAGGTCGTCAATGTAGTCTATGTCGTCAATATCGTCAATGTCGTCAATGTCGTCTATGTCGTCTATGTCGTCAATGTCGTCAATGTCATCAATGTTGTCAATGTCGTCAATGTCGTCAAAGTCGTCAATGTCGAGTATTTCTTCTATGTCGTCAGTGTCGTCAAAGTCGTCTATGTCGTCAATGTCGTCAATGACGTCAATGTCGTCAATGTCGTCAATATCTTCTATGTCTTCTATGTCGGCAATGTCGTATATGTCGTCAATGTCGACAATGTCGTCAATGTCGTCTATGTCGTCAATGTCGTCAATGATGTCAATGTCGTCAATGTCTTCAATGCTGTCAATGTTTTCATTGTCATACATGTTGTCTATGTCATCTATGTCGTCAACGTCATAAATGTCTTCTATGTCGTCAATGTCGTTAATGTCGTCAATGTCGTCAATATCACTATGTCGTCAAAGTCGTCAATATGGTCAATTTCGCTTATGTCTAATGTAGTGAATGTCATCGAAGTAGTCTATGTCGTCAATGTCGGCTATGACGTCAATGTCGTCAATGTCTTCATTGCTGTCAATGTTGTCAATGTCAAACATGTTGTTTATGTCATCTATGTTGTCAATGTCGTCAAAGTCGTAAATATCGTCTATGTTGTCTATGTCGTCAATATCGTGTATGTCGTCAATGTCATCAATGTCGTCAATATCGCCTATGCCGTCTATGTCGTCAATGACGTCTATGTCGTCAATGTCGTCAACGTCGTCATTGTCGTCTATGTCGTCAATGTCGTTAATGTCGTCAATGTCGTCAATATCGTCTATGTCGTCCATGTCGTCAATGTCGTCAAAGTCGTAATTATCGTCTATGTCGTCTATGTCGTCAATGTCGTCAATGTCATATATGTCGTCAATGTCGTCTAAGTCGTCAATGTCGTCAATGTCGACAAAGTCGTCAATATAGTCTATGTCGTCCATGTCGTCAATGTCGTCAATGACGTCAATGTCGTCAATGTCTTCAATGCTGTCATTGTTGTCAATGTCATACATGTTGTCTATGTCATCTATGTCGTCGATGTCGTCAAAGTCGTAAATATCGTCTATGTCGTCAATGTCGTCTATGTCGTCAGTGTCGTCAATGTCGTCACTGTCGTCAAAGTCGTCAATATCGTCTATGTCATATGTGTCATCAATGTCGACAATGTCATCTATGTCATCAATGTCGTCAATGACGTCAATGTCGTCTACGTCGTCAATGTCGTTAATGTCGTCAATGTCGTCAAAGTTGTAATTATCGTCTATGTCGTCTATGTCGTCAATGTCGTCAATGTCGTCTGTGGCGTCAATGTCGCCATTTCGTCAATTTCATCAATGTTGTCAAAGTCGTCAATATCGTCTATGTCGTCTATGTCGTCTATGTCGTCAATGTCGTCAATGTCGTCAATGACATCAATGTCGTCAAAGTCGTCAAAGTCGTCAATATCGTCTATGTCGTATATGTCGTCAATGTCGTCTATGTCGTCTATGACGTAAATGTCGTCAATGTCGTCTATGACGTCAATGTCGTCAATGTCGTCAATGTCGTCTATGTCGTCAAGGTCGTCAATGTCGTCTATGCCGTCAAAATCGTCAATGTCGTCAATGTCGTCAATGTCGTCTATGTCGTCAATGTCGTCAATGTCGTCAATGTCGTCAATGTTGTGATTGTCGTCAATGTCGTCAAAGTTGTCAATGTCTACTATGTCTTCTATGTCGTCAGAGTCGTCAAAGTCGTCTATGTCGTCAATGTCGTTAATGACGTCAATGTCGTCAATGTCGTCAATATCTTCTATGTCGTCTATGTCGGCAATGTCGACTATGTCGTCAATGTCGTCAATGACGTCTATGTCGTCAATGTCGTCAATGACGTCAATGTCGTCAATGTCTTCAATGCTGTCAATGTTTTCAATGTCATACATGTTGTCTATGAAATCTATGTCATCAACGTCGTCATTGTCTTCTATGTCGTCAATGTCGTTAATGTCGTTAATGTCGTCAATGTCATCAATATCATCTATGTCTTCTATGTCGTCAGTGTCGTCAAATTCGTCTATGTCGTCAATGTCGTCAATGTCGTGATTGTCGTCAAAGTCGTAAATATCATATACATCGTCTATGTCATCAATGTCGTCAGTGTCGTCAATGTCGTCAAAGTCGTCAAGTCGTCAAAGTCGTCAATATCGACTATGTCTTCTATGTCGACAATGTCGTCAATGTCGTCTATGTCGTCAAGGTCGTCAATGTCGTCTATGTCGTCAATATCGTCAATGTCGTCAATGTCTTCTATGTCGTCAATGTCCTCAATGACGTCTATGTCGTCAATGTCGTAAATGTCGTCAATGTCGTCGATGTCATCAAAGTCGTAAATATCGTCTATGTCGTCTATGTCGTCAATGTCGTCTATGTCTTCTATGTCATTAAAGTTGTCAATATCGTCTATGTCGTCAATGTTGTCAATGTCGTCAAAGTTGTAAATACCGTCTAAATCTTCTATGTCATCAATGTCGTCTGTGTCGTCAATGTCGTCAATGTTGTCTATGTCGTCAAGGTCGTCAATGTCGTCTATGTCGTCAATATCGTCAATGTCGTCGATGTCGTCAATGTCTTAAAAGTCGTCAATATCGTCTATGTCGTCAATGTCGTCAATGTCGTCTATGCCGTCAATGTCGTCAATGTCGTCTATGTCGTCAATGTCGTCAATGCTGTCGATGTTGTCAATGTCATACATGTTGTCTATGTAATCTACTTTGTCAATGTCGTCAAAGTCGTAAATATCGTCTGTGTTGTCTATGTCGTCAATGTCGTCTATGTCATCTATGTCGTCAATGTCGTCAAAGTCGTCTATGTTGTCAATGTTGTCAATGTCGTCAATGTCATCAAAGTCGTAAATATCGTCTACATCTTCTATGTTATCAATGTCGTCTGTGTCGTCAATGACGTCAATGTCGTCAAAGTCGTCAAAGTCGTCAATATCGTCTATGTCGTATATGTCGTCAATGTCGTCTATGTCGTCTATGACGTAAATGTCGTCAATGTCGTCTATGACGTCAATGTCGTCAATGTCGTCAATGTCGTCTATGTCGTCAAGGTCGTCAATGTCGTCTATGCCGTCAAAATCGTCAATGTCGTCAATGTCGTCAATGTCGTCTATGTCGTCAATGTCGTCAATGTCGTCAATGTCGTCAATGTTGTGATTGTCGTCAATGTCGTCAAAGTTGTCAATGTCTACTATGTCTTCTATGTCGTCAGAGTCGTCAAAGTCGTCTATGTCGTCAATGTCGTTAATGACGTCAATGTCGTCAATGTCGTCAATATCTTCTATGTCGTCTATGTCGGCAATGTCGACTATGTCGTCAATGTCGTCAATGACGTCTATGTCGTCAATGTCGTCAATGACGTCAATGTCGTCAATGTCTTCAATGCTGTCAATGTTTTCAATGTCATACATGTTGTCTATGTCATCTATGTCATCAACGTCGTCATTGTCTTCTATGTCGTCAATGTCGTTAATGTCGTTAATGTCGTCAATGTCATCAATATCATCTATGTCTTCTATGTCGTCAGTGTCGTCAAATTCGTCTATGTCGTCAATGTCGTCAATGTCGTGATTGTCGTCAAAGTCGTAAATATCATATACATCGTCTATGTCATCAATGTCGTCAGTGTCGTCAATGTCGTCAAAGTCGTCAAGTCGTCAAAGTCGTCAATATCGACTATGTCTTCTATGTCGACAATGTCGTCAATGTCGTCTATGTCGTCAAGGTCGTCAATATCGTCTATGTCGTCAATATCGTCAATGTCGTCAATGTCTTCTATGTCGTCAATGTCCTCAATGACGTCTATGTCGTCAATGTCGTAAATGTCGTCAATGTCGTCGATGTCATCAAAGTCGTAAATATCGTCTATGTCGTCTATGTCGTCAATGTCGTCTATGTCTTCTATGTCATTAAAGTTGTCAATATCGTCTATGTCGTCAATGTTGTCAATGTCGTCAAAGTTGTAAATACCGTCTAAATCTTCTATGTCATCAATGTCGTCTGTGTCGTCAATGTCGTCAATGTTGTCTATGTCGTCAAGGTCGTCAATGTCGTCTATGTCGTCAATATCGTCAATGTCGTCGATGTCGTCAATGTCTTAAAAGTCGTCAATATCGTCTATGTCGTCAATGTCGTCAATGTCGTCTATGCCGTCAATGTCGTCAATGTCGTCTATGTCGTCAATGTCGTCAATGCTGTCGATGTTGTCAATGTCATACATGTTGTCTATGTAATCTACTTTGTCAATGTCGTCAAAGTCGTAAATATCGTCTGTGTTGTCTATGTCGTCAATGTCGTCTATGTCATCTATGTCGTCAATGTCGTCAAAGTCGTCTATGTTGTCAATGTTGTCAATGTCGTCAATGTCATCAAAGTCGTAAATATCGTCTACATCTTCTATGTTATCAATGTCGTCTGTGTCGTCAATGTCTTCAATGTCGTCAATGTCGTCAAAGTCGTCAATATCGTCTATGTCGTCTATGTCGTCAATGTCCTCAAAGTCGTCAATATCGTCTATGTCGTCTATGTCGTCAATGTCGTCAAAGTCGTCTATGTTGTCAATGTCGTCAATGTCGTCAATGTCGTCAAAGTCGTAAATATCGTCTACATCTTCTATGTCATCAATGTCGTCTGTGTCGTCAATGTCTTCAATGTCGTCAATGTCGTCAAAGTCGTCAATATCGTCTATGTCGTCTATGTCGTCAATGTCGTCTATGTCGTCAAGGTCGTCAATGTAGTCTATGTCGTCAATATCGTCAATGTCGTCAATGTCTTCAATGCTGTCAATGTTGTCAATGTCATACATGTTGTCTATGTCATCTATGTCGTCAATGTCGTCGAAGTCGTAAATATCGTCTATGTCGTCTATGTCGTCAATGTCGTCTATGTCGTCTATGTCGTCAATGTCGTCAATGTCGTCAATGTCGTCTATATCGTCAATGTCGTCAATGTCGTCAATGTCGCCAAAGTCGTCAATATCGTCTATGCCGTCTATTCCGTCAATGTCGTCAATGTCGTCAATGCCGTCTATGTCGTCAATGTCGTCAATTTCGTCAATGTCGTCAATGTCGTCAATGTCGTCAAAGTCGTAAATATCGTCTACTTCGTCTATGTCATCAATGTTGTCAGTGTCGTCAATGTCGTCAATGTCGTCAAGTCGTCAAAGTCGTCAATATCGACTATGTCTTCTATGTCGACAATGTCGTCAATGTCGTCTAAGTCGTCAAGGTCGTCAATGTCGTCTATGTCGTCAATGTCGTCAATATCGTCAATGTCGTCAATGTCGTCTATGACGTCTATGTCGTCAATGTCGTCTATGTCGTCAATGTCGTCAACGTCGTCATTGTCGTCTATGTCGTCAATGTCGTTAATGTCGTCAATGTCGTCAATATCGTCTATGTCGTCCATGTCGTCAATGTCGTCAAAGTCGTAATTATCGTCTATGTCGTCTATGTCGTCAATGTCATCTATGACGTCAATGTCGTCTATGTCGGCTATGTCGTCAATCTCGTCAATGTCGACAAAGTCGTCAATATAGTCTATGTCGTCCATGTCGTCAATGTTGTCTATGTCGTCTACTTTGCCTATGTCGTCAATGTCGTCTATGTCTTCAATATCGTCAGTGTCGTTAATGTCATTAATGTCGTCAATGTCGTCAATTTCGTCTATGTCGTCTATGTCGTCAATGTCGTCAATGTCGGCAATGACGTCAATGTCGTCAAAGTCGTCAATATCGTCTATGTCGTCTATGTCGTCAATGTCGTCTATGTCGTCTATGTCGTCAATTTCGTCAATGTCGTCTATGACGCCAAGGTCGTCAATGTCGTCAATGAAGTCAAAGTCGTCAATATCGTCTATGTCATCTATGTCGTCAATGTCGTCAAAGTCGTAAATATCGTCTACATCTTCTATGTCATCAATGTCGTCTGTGTCGTCAATGTCTTCAATGTCGTAAATGTAGTCAAAGTCGTCAATATCGTCTATGTCGTCTATGTCGTCAATGTCGTCAATGTCGTCTATGTCGTCAAGGTCGTCAATGTAGTCTATGTCGTCAATACCGTCAATGTCGTCAATGTCGTCTATGTCGTCAATGTCGTCAATGTCGTCAATGTTGTCAATGTCGTCAATGTCGTCAAAGTCGTCAATGTCGACTATGTCTTCTATGTCGTCAGTGTCGTCAAAGTCGTCTATGTCGTCAATGTCGTCAATGACGTCAATGTCGTCAATGTCGTCAATATCTTCTATGTCGTCTATGTCGGCAATGTCGTATATGTCGTCAATGTCGACAATTGTCGTCAATGTCGTCTATGTCGTCAATGTCGTCAATGATGTCAATGTCGTCAATATCACTATGTCGTCAAAGTCGTCAATATGGTCAATTTCGTCTTATGTCGTCAATGTAGTGAAGGTCGTCGAAGTAGTCTATGTCGTCAATGTCGGCAATGACGTCAATGTCGTCAATGTCTTCATTGCTGTCAATGTTGTCAATGTCATACATGTTGTTTATGTCATCTATGTTGTCAATGTCGTCAAAGTCGTAAATATCGTCTATGTCGTCAATATCGTGTATGTCGTCAATGTCATCAATGTCGTCAATATCGTCTATGCCGTCTATGTCGTCAATGACGTCTATGTCGTCAATGTCGTCAACGTCGTCATTGTCGTCTATGTCGTCAATGTCGTTAATGTCGTCAATGTCGTCAATATCGTCTATGTCGTCCATGTCGTCAATGTCGTCAAAGTCGTAATTATCGTCTATGTCGTTTATGTCGTCAATGTCGTCAATGTCATATATGTCGTCAATGTCGTCTAAGTCGTCAATGTCGTCAATGTCGACAAAGTCGTCTATGTCGTCAATATCGTCAATGTCGTCAATGTCTTCTATGTCGTCAATGTCGTCAATGACGTCTATGTCGTCAATGTCGTAAATATCGTCAATGTCGTCGATGTCGTCAAAGTCGTAAATATCGTCTATGTCGTCTATGTCGTCAATGTCGTCTAAGTCGTCTATGTCGTTAAAGTTGTCAATATCGTCTATGTCGTCTATGTCGTCAATGTCGTCAAAGTCGTCTATGTCGTCAACGTCGTCAATGTCGTCAAAGTTGTAAATATCGTCTACATCTTCTATGTCATCAATGTCGTCTGTGTCGTCAATGTCGTCAATGTTGTCTATGTCGTCAAGGTCGTCAATGTCGTCTATGTCGTCAATATCGTCAATGTCGTCGATGTCGTCAATGTTTTAAAAATCGTCAATATCGTCTATGTCGTCAATGTCGTCAATGTCGTCTATGCCGTCAATGTCGTCAATGTCGTCTATGTCGTCAATGTCGTCAATGCTGTCGATGTTGTCAATGTCATACATGTTGTCTATGTAATCTACTTTGTCAATGTCGTCAAAGTCGTAAATATCGTCTGTGTTGTCTATGTCGTCAATGTCGTCTATGTCATCTATGTCGTCAATGTCGTCAAAGTCGTCTATGTTGTCAATGTTGTCAATGTCGTCAATGTCATCAAAGTCGTAAATATCGTCTACATCTTCCATGTTATCAATGTCGTCTGTGTCGTCAATGTCTTCAATGTCGTCAATGTCGTCAAAGTCGTCAATATCGTCTATGTCGTCTATGTCGTCAATGTCCTCAAAGTCGTCAATATCGTCTATGTCGTCTATGTCGTCAATGTCGTCAAAGTCGTCTATGTTGTCAATGTCGTCAATGTCGTCAATGTCGTCAAAGTCGTAAATATCGTCTACATCTTCTATGTCATCAATGTCGTCTGTGTCGTCAATGTCTTCAATGTCGTCAATGTCGTCAAAGTCGTCAATATCGTCTATGTCGTCTATGTCGTCAATGTCGTCTATGTCGTCTATGTCGTCAATGTCGTCAATGTCGTCAATGTCGTCAATATCGTCAATGTCGTCAATGTCTTCAATGCTGTCAATGTTGTCAATGTCATACATGTTGTCTATGTCATCTATGTCGTCAATGTCGTCGAAGTCGTAAATATCGTCTATGTCGTCTATGTCGTCAATGTCGTCTATGTCGTCTATGTCGTCAATGTCGTCAATGTCGTCAATGTCGTCTATATCGTCAATGTCGTCAATGTCGTCAATGTCGCCAAAGTCGTCAATATCGTCTATGCCGTCTATTCCGTCAATGTCGTCAATGTCGTCAATGCCGTCTATGTCGTCAATGTCGTCAATTTCGTCAATGTCGTCAATGTCGTCAATGTCGTCAAAGTCGTAAATATCGTCTACTTCGTCTATGTCATCAATGTTGTCAGTGTCGTCAACGTCGTCAATGTCGTCAAGTCGTCAAAGTCGTCAATATCGACTATGTCTTCTATGTCGACAATGTCGTCAATGTCGTCTAAGTCGTCAAGGTCGTCAATGTCGTCTATGTCGTCAATGTCGTCAATATCGTCAAAGTCGTCAATGTCGTCTATGACGTCTATGTCGTCAATGTCGTCTATGTCGTCAATGTCGTCAACGTCGTCATTGTCGTCTATGTCGTCAATGTCGTTAATGTCGTCAATGTCGTCAATATCGTCTATGTCGTCCATGTCGTCAATGTCGTCAAAGTCGTAATTATCGTCTATGTCGTCTATGTCGTCAATGTCATCTATGACGTCAATGTCGTCTATGTCGTCTATGTCGTCAATCTCGTCAATGTCGACAAAGTCGTCAATATAGTCTATGTCGTCCATGTCGTCAATGTTGTCTATGTCGTCTACTTTGCCTATGTCGTCAATGTCGTCTATGTCTTCAATATCGTCAGTGTCGTTAATGTCATTAATGTCGTCAATGTCGTCAATTTCGTCTATGTCGTCTATGTCGTCAATGTCGTCAATGTCGGCAATGACGTCAATGTCGTCAAAGTCGTCAATATCGTCTATGTCGTCTATGTCGTCAATGTCGTCTATGTCGTCTATGTCGTCAATTTCGTCAATGTCGTCTATGACGCCAAGGTCGTCAATGTCGTCAATGAAGTCAAAGTCGTCAATATCGTCTATGTCATCTATGTCGTCAATGTCGTCAAAGTCGTCTGTGTTGTCAATGTCGTCAATGTCGTCAATGTCGTCAAAGTCGTAAATATCGTCTACATCTTCTATGTCATCAATGTCGTCTGTGTCGTCAATGTCTTCAATGTCGTAAATGTAGTCATAGTCGTCAATATCGTCTATGTCGTCTATGTCGTCAATGTCGTCAATGTCGTCTATGTCGTCAAGGTCGTCAATGTAGTCTATGTCGTCAATATCGTCAATGTCGTCAATGTCGTCTATGTCGTCAATGTCGTCAATGTCGTCAATGTTGTCAATGTCGTCAATGTCGTCAAAGTCGTCAATGTCGACTATGTCTTCTATGTCGTCAGTGTCGTCAAAGTCGTCTATGTCGTCAATGTCGTCAATGACGTCAATGTCGTCAATGTCGTCAATATCTTCTATGTCGTCTATGTCGGCAATGTCGTATATGTCGTCAATGTCGACAATTGTCGTCAATGTCGTCTATGTCGTCAATGTCGTCAATGATGTCAATGTCGTCAATATCACTATGTCGTCAAAGTCGTCAATATGGTCAATTTCGTCTTATGTCGTCAATGTAGTGAAGGTCGTCGAAGTAGTCTATGTCGTCAATGTCGGCAATGACGTCAATGTCGTCAATGTCTTCATTGCTGTCAATGTTGTCAATGTCATACATGTTGTTTATGTCATCTATGTTGTCAATGTCGTCAAAGTCGTAAATATCGTCTATGTCGTCAATATCGTGTATGTCGTCAATGTCATCAATGTCGTCAATATCGTCTATGCCGTCTATGTCGTCAATGACGTCTATGTCGTCAATGTCGTCAACGTCGTCATTGTCGTCTATGTCGTCAATGTCGTTAATGTCGTCAATGTCGTCAATATCGTCTATGTCGTCCATGTCGTCAATGTCGTCAAAGTCGTAATTATCGTCTATGTCGTTTATGTCGTCAATGTCGTCAATGTCATATATGTCGTCAATGTCGTCTAAGTCGTCAATGTCGTCAATGTCGACAAAGTCGTCTATGTCGTCAATATCGTCAATGTCGTCAATGTCTTCTATGTCGTCAATGTCGTCAATGACGTCTATGTCGTCAATGTCGTAAATATCGTCAATGTCGTCGTTGTCGTCAAAGTCGTAAATATCGTCTATGTCGTCTATGTCGTCAATGTCGTCTAAGTCGTCTATGTCGTTAAAGTTGTCAATATCGTCTATGTCGTCTATGTCGTCAATGTCGTCAAAGTCGTCTATGTCGTCAACGTCGTCAATGTCGTCAAAGTTGTAAATATCGTCTACATCTTCTATGTCATCAATGTCGTCTGTGTCGTCAATGTCGTCAATGTTGTCTATGTCGTCAAGGTCGTCAATGTCGTCTATGTCGTCAATATCGTCAATGTCGTCGATGTCGTCAAAGTCTTAAAAGTCGTCAATATCGTCTATGTCGTCAAAGTCGTCAATGTCGTCTATGCCGTCAATGTCGTCAATGTCGTCTATGTCGTCAATGTCGTCAATGCTGTCGATGTTGTCCATGTCATAAATGTTGTCTATGTAATCTACTTTGTCAATGTCGTCAAAGTCGTAAATATCGTCTTTGTTGTCTATGTCGTCAATGTCGTCTATGTCATCTATGTCGTCAATGTCGTCAAAGTCGTCTATGTTGTCAATGTCGTCAATGTCGTCAATGTCATCAAAGTCGTAAATATCGTCTACATCTTTTAAGTTATCAATGTCGTCTGTGTCGTCAATGTCTTTAATGTCGTCAATGTCGTCAAAGTCGTCAATATCGTCTATGTCGTCTATGTCGTCAATGTCGTCAAAGTCGTCAATATCGTCTATGTCGTCTATGTCGTCAATGTCGTCAAAGTCGTCTATGTTGTCAATGTCGTCAATGTCGTCAATGTCGTCAAAGTCGTAAATATCGTCTACATCTTCTATATCATCAATGTCGTCTGTGTCGTCAATGTCTTCAATGTCGTCAATGTCATCAAAGTCGTCAATATCGTCTATGTCGTCTATGTCGTCAATGTCGTCAATGTCGTCTATGTCGTCAAGGTCGTCAATGTAGTCTATGTCGTCAATATCGTCAATGTCGTCAATGTCGTCTATGTCGTCCATGTCGTCTATGTCGTCTATGTCGTCAATGTCGTCAATGTCGTCAATGTCGTCTATATCGTCAATGTCGTCAAAGTCTTAAAAGTCGTCAATATCGTCTATGTCGTCAATGTCGTCAATGTCGTCTATGCCGTCAATGTCGTCTATGTCGTCAATGTCGTCAATGCTGTCGATGTTGTCAATGTCATAAATGTTGTCTATGTAATCTACTTTGTCAATGTCGTCAAAGTCGTAAATATCGTCTTTGTTGTCTATGTCGTCAATGTCGTCTATGTCATCTATGTCGTCAATGTCGACAAAGTCGTCTATGTTGTCAATGTCGTCAATGTCGTCAATGTCGTCAATGTCAGCAAAGTCGTAAATATCGTCTACATCTTCTATGTTATCAATGTCGTCTGTGTCGTCAATGTCTTCAATGTCGTCAATGTCGTCAAAGTCGTCAATATCGTCTATGTCGTCTATGTCGTCAATGTCGTCAAAGTCGTCAATATCGTCTATGTCGTCTATGTCGTCAATGTCGTCAAAGTCGTCTATGTTGTCAATGTCGTCAATGTCGTCAATGTCGTCAAAGTCGTAAATATCGTCTACATCTTCTATGTCATCAATGTCGTCTGTGTCGTCAATGTCTTCAATGTCGTCAATGTCATCAAAGTCGTCAATATCGTCTATGTCGTCTATGTCGTCAATGTCGTCAATGTCGTCTATGTCGTCAAGGTCGTCAATGTAGTCTATGTCGTCAATATCGTCAATGTCGTCAATGTCGTCTATGTCGTCAATGTCGTCAATGTCGTCAATGTTGTCAATGTCGTCAATGTCATCAAAGTCGTCAATGTCTACTATGTCTTCTATGTCGTCAGTGTCGTCAAAGTCGTCTATGTCGTCAATGTCGTCAATGACGTCAATGTCGTCAATGTCGTCAATATCTACTATGTCGTCTATGTTGGCAATGTCGTCAATGTCGTCTATGTCGTCAATGTCGTCAATGACGTCAATGTCGTCAATGTCTTCAATGCTGTCAATGTTTTCAATGTCATACATGTTGTCTATGTCATCTATGTCATCAACGTCGTCAATGTCTTCTATGCCGTCAATGTCGTTAATGTCGTCAATGTCGTCAATATCATCTATGTCGTCTATGTCGTCACTGTCGTCAATGTCGTTAAAGTAGTCTACGTCGTCAATGTCGTCAATTACGTCAATGTCGTCAATGTCTTCAATGCTGTCAATGTTGTCAATGTCATACATGTTGTCTATGTCATCTATGTCGTCAATGTCGTCGAAGTCGTAAATATCGTCTATGTCGTCTATGTCGTCCATGTCGTCTATGTCGTCTATGTCGTCAATGTCGTCAATGTCGTCAATGTCGTCTATATCGTCAATGTCGTCAATGTCGTCAATGTCGCCAAAGTCGTCAATATCGTCTATGCCGTCTCTTCCGTCAATGTCGTCAATGTCGTCAATGCCGTCTATGTCGTCAATGTCGTCAATGTCGTCAATGTCGTCAATGTCGTCAATGTCGTCAATGTCGTAAATATCGTCTACTTCGTCTATGTCATCAATGTTGTCAGTGTCGTCAATGTCGTCAATGTCGTCAAGTCGTCAAAGTCGTCAATATCGACTATGTCTTCTATGTCGAAAATGTCGTCAATGTCGTCTATGTCGTCAAGGTCGTCAATGTCGTCTATGTCGTCAATGTCGTCAATATCGTCAATGTCGTCAATGTCGTCTATGCCGTCTATGTCGTAAATGTCGTCTATGTCGTCAATGTCGTCAACGTCGTCATTGTCGTCTATGTCGTCAATGTCGTTAATGTCGTCAATGTCGTCAATATCGTCTATGTCGTCCATGTCGTCAATGTCGTCAAAGTCGTAATTATCGTCTATGTCGTCAATGTCGTCAATGTCATCTATGTTGTCAATGTCGTCTATGTCGTCTATGTCGTCAAAGTCGTCAATGTCGTCAATGTCGACACAGTCGTCAATATAGTCTATGTCGTCCATGTCGTCAATGTTGTCTATGTCGTCTACTTTGCCTATGTCGTCAATGTCGTCTATGTCTTCAATATCGTCAGTGTCATTAATGTCATTAATGTCGTCAATGTCGTCAATTTCGTCTATGTCGTCTATGTCGTCAATGTCGTCAATGTCGGCAATGACGTCAATGTCGTCAAAGTCGTCAATATCGTCTATGTCGTCTATGTCGTCAATGTCGTCTATGTCGTCTATGTCGTCAATGTCGTCAATGTCGTCTATGACGCCAAGGTCGTCAATGTCGTCAATGAAGTCAAAGTCGTCAATATCGTCTATGTCATCTATGTCGTCAATGTCGTCAAAGTCGTCTATGTTGTCAATGTCGTCAATGTCATCAATGTCGTCAATGTCGTCAATGTCGTCAAAGTCGTAAATATCGTCTACATCTTCTATTTCATCAATGTCGTCTGTGTCGTCAATGTCTTCAATGTCGTCAATGTCGTCAAAGTCGTCAATATCGTCTATGTCGTCTATGTCGTCAATGTCGTCAATGTCGTCTATGTCGTCAAGGTCGTCAATGTAGTCTATGTCGTCAATATCGTCAATGTCGTCAATGTTATCTATGTCGTCAATGTCGTCAATGTCGTCAATGTCGTCAATGTCGTCAATGACGTCAATGTCGTCTATATCGTCAATGTCGTCAATGTCGTCAATGTCGCCAAAGTCGTCAATATCGTCCATGCCGTCTATTCCGTCAATGTCGTCAATGTCATCAATGCCGTCTATGTCGTCAATGTCGTCAATGTCGTCAATGTCGTCAAAGTCGTAAATATCGTCTACTTCATCTATGTCATCAATGTTGTCAGTGTCGTCAATGTCGTCAATGTCGTCAAGTCGTCAAAGTCGTCAATATCGACTATGTCTTCTATGTCGACAATGTCGTCAATGTCGTCTATGTCGTCAAGATCGTCAATGTCGTCTATGTCGTCAATGTCGTCAATATCGTCAATGTCGTCAATGTCGTCTATGCCGTCTATGTCGTCAATGTCGTCTATGTCGTCAATGTCGTCAACGACGTCATTGTCGTCTATGTCGTCAATGTCGTTAATGTCGTCAATGTCATCAATGTCATCTATGTCGTCAATGTCGTCAATATCGTCAATGTCGTCAATGTCGTCTATGCCGTCTATGTCGTCAATGTCGTCTATGTCGTCAATGTCGTCAACGACGTCATTGTCGTCTATGTCGTCAATGTCGTTAATGTCGTCAATGTCGTCAATATCGTCTATGTCGTCCACGTCGTCAATGTCGTCAAAGTCGTAATTATCGTCTATGTCGTCTATGTCGTCAATGTCGTCAATGTCATCTATGTCGTCAATGTCGTCTATGTCGTCTATGTCGTCAATGTCGTCAATGTCGACAAAGTCGTCAATATAGTCTATGTCGTCAAAGTCGTAAATATCGTCTACATCTTCTATGTCATCAATGTCGTCTGTGTCGTCAATGTCTTCAATGTCGTCAATGTCGTCAAAGTCGTCAATATCGTCTATGTCGTCTATGTCGTCAATGTCGTCAATATCACTATGTCGTCAAAGTCGTCAATATTGTCAATTTCGTCTTATGTCGTCAATGTAGTGAATGTCGTCGAAGTAGTCTATGTCGTCAATGTCGGCAATATCACTATGTCGTCAAAGTCGTCAATATTGTCAATTTCGTCTTATGTCGTCAATGTAGTGAATGTCGTCGAAGTAGTCTATGTCGTCAATGTCGGCAATGACGTCAATGTCGTCAATGTCTTCATTGCTGTCAATGTTGTCAATGTCAAACATGTTGTTTATGTCATCTATGTTGTCAATGTCGTCAAAGTCGTAAATATCGTCTATGTCGTCAATGTCGACAATATCGTGTATGTCGTCAATGTCA
The DNA here is from genome assembly GCA_026315105.1 of Locusta migratoria. Lineage (NCBI taxonomy): Eukaryota > Metazoa > Arthropoda > Insecta > Orthoptera > Acrididae > Locusta > Locusta migratoria. The sequence goes on from JAOYRU010000517.1 coordinate 1,651,209, forward strand.
TCAATGTCGTCAATATCGCCTATGCCGTCTATGTCGTCAATGACGTCTATGTCGTCAATGTCGTCAACGTCGTCATTGTCGTCTATGTCGTCAATGTCGTTAATGTCGTCAATGTCGTCAATATCGTCTATGTCGTCCATGTCGTCAATGTCGTCAAAGTCGTAATTATCGTCTATGTCGTCTATGTCGTCAATGTCGTCAATGTCATATATGTCGTCAATGTCGTCTAAGTCGTCAATGTCGTCAATGTCGACAAAGTCGTCAATATAGTCTATGTCGTCCATGTCGTCAATGTTGTCTATGTCGTCTACTTTGCCTATGTCGTCAATGTCGTCTATGTCTTCAATGTCGTCAGTGTCGTTAATGTCATCAATGTCGTCAATGTCGTCAATTTCGTCTATGTCGTCTATGTCGTCAATGTCGGCTAGGTTGTCATTGTCGTCAATATCGTCTATGTCGTCCAAGTCGTCAAAGTCGTCAATGTCGTCAACGTCGTCTATGTTGTCAATGTCGTCAATGTCGTCAATGACGTCAATGTCGTCAATGTCTTCAATGCTGTCATTGTTGTCAATGTCATACATGTTGTCTATATCATCTATGTCGTCGATGTCGTCAAAGTCGTAAATATCGTCTATGTCGTCAATGTCGTCTATGTCGTCAGTGTCGTCAATGTCGTCACTGTCGTTAAAGTCGTCAATATCGTCTATGTCGTATGTGTCGTCAATGTCGACAATGTCATCTATGTCATCAATGTCATCAATGACGTCTATGTCGTCTACGTCGTCAATGTCGTTAATGTCTTCAATGTCGTCAATATCGTCTATGTCGTCTATGTCGTCAATGTCGTCAAATTTGTAATTATCGTCTATGTCGTCTATGTCGTCAATGTCGTCAATGTCGTCTATGTCGTCAATGTCGTCAATGTCGTCTATGTCGTCAATGTCGCCATTTCGTCAATTTCGTCAATGTTGTCAAAGTCGTCAATATCGTCTATGTCGTCTATGTCGTCTATGTCGTCAATGTCGTCAATGTCGTCAATGACGTCAATGTCGTCAATGACGTCAATGTCGTCAATGTCGTCAAAGTCGTCAATATCGTCTATGTCGTCTATGTCGTCAATGTCGTCTATGTCGTCTATGACGTAAATGTCGTCAATGTCGTCTATGACGTCAATGTCGTCAATGTCGTCAATGTCGTCTATGTCGTCAAGGTCGTCAATGTCGTCTATGTCGTCAAAATCGTCAATGTCGTCAATGTCGTCAATGTCGTCTATGTCGTCAATGTCGTCAATGTCGTCAATGTTGTGAGTGTCGTCAATGTCGTCAAAGTTGTCAATGTCTACTATGTCTTCTATGTCGTCAGTGTCGTCAAAGTCGTCTATGTCGTCAATGTCGTTAATGACGTCAATGTCGTCAATGTCGTCAATATCTTCTATGTCGTCTATGTCGGCAATGTCGTCTATGTCGTCAATGTCGTCAATGTCGTCTATGTCGTCAATGTCGTCAATGACGTCAATGTCGTCAATGTCTTCAATGCTGTCAATGTTTTCAATGTCATACATGTTGTCTATGTCATCTATGTCGTCAACGTAGTCATTGTCTTCTATGTCGTCAATGTCGTTTATGTCGTTAATGTCGTCAATGTCATCAATATCATCTATGTCTTCTATGTCGTCAGTGTCGTCAAAGTCGTCTATGTCGTCAATGTCGTCAATGTCGTGATTGTTGTCAAAGTCGTAAATATCATATACATCGTCTATGTCATCAATGTCGTCAGTGTCGTCAATGTCGTCAAAGTCGTCATGTCGTCAAAGTCGTCAATATCGACTATGTCTTCTATGTCGACAATGTCGTCAATGTCGTCTATGTCGTCAAGGTCGTCAATGTCGTCTATGTCGTCAATATCGTCAATGTCGTCAATGTCTTCTATGTCGTCAATGTTGTCAATGTCGTCAAAGTTGTAAATATCGTCTACATCTTCTATGTCATCAAAGTCGTCTGTGTCGTCAATGTCGTCAATGTCGTCTATGTCGTAAAGGTCGTCAATGTCGTCTATGTCGTCAATATCGTCAATGTCGTCGATGTCGTCAATGTCTTAAAAGTCGTCAATATCGTCTATGTCGTCAATGTCGTCAATGTCGTCTATGCCGTCAATGTCGTCAATGTCGTCTATGTCGTCAATGTCGTCAATGCTGTCGATGTTGTCAATGTCATACATGTTGTCTATGTTATCTACTTTGTCAGTGTCGTCAAAGTCGTAAATATCGTCGATGTCGTCTATGTCGTCAATGTCGTCTATGTCATCTATGTCGTGAATGTCGTCAAAGTCGTCTATGTTGTCAATGTCGTCAATGTCGTCAATGTCGTCAAAGTCGTAAATATCGTCTACATCTTCTATGTTATCAATGTCGTTTGTGTCGTCAATGTCTTCAATGTCGTCATTGTCGTCAAAGTCGTCAATATCGTCTATGTCGTCTATGTCGTCAATGTCGTCAAAGTCGTCAATATCGTCTATGTCGTCTATGTCGTCAATGTCGTCAAAGTCAAATATGTTGTCAATGTCGTCAATGTCGTCAATGTCGTCAAAGTCGTAAATATCGTCTACATCTTCTATGTCATCAATGTCGTCTATGTCGTCAATGTCTGCAATGTCGTCAATGTCGTCAAAGTCGTCAATATCGTCTATGTCGTCTATGTCGTCAATGTCGTCAATGTCGTCTATGTCATCAAGGTCGTCAATGTAGTCTATGTCGTCAATATCGTCAGTGTCGTCAATGTCGTCTATGTCGTCAATGTCGTCAATGTCGTCAATGTTGTCAATGTCGTCAATGTCGTCAAAGTCGTCAATGTCGACTATGTCTTCTAAGTCGTCAGTGTCGTCAAAGTCGTCTATGTCGTCAATGTCGTCAATGACGTCAATGTCGTCAATGTCGTCAACATCTTCTATGTCGTCTATGTCGGCAATGTCGTCAATGTCGTCAATGTCGTCTATGTCGTCAATGTCGTCAATGACGTCAATGTCGTCAATGTCTTCAATGCTGTCAATGTTTTCAATGTCATACATGTTGTCTATGTCATCTATGTCGTCAACGTCGTCAATGTCTTCTATGCCGTCAATGTCGTTAATGTCGTCAATGTCGTCAATATCATCTATGTCGTCTATGTCGTCACTGTCGTCAATGTCGTTAATTAGTCTATGTCGTCAATGTCGTCAATTACGTCAATGTCGTCAATGTCTACAATGCTGTCAATGTTGTCAATGTCATACATGTTGTCTATGTCATCTATGTCGTCAATGTCGTCGAAGTCGTAAATATCGTCTATGTCGTCTATGTCGTCAATGTCGTCTATGTCGTCTATGTCGTCAATGTCGTCAATGTCGTCAATGTCGTCTATATCGTCAATGTCGTCAATGTCGTCAATGTCGCCAAAGTCGTCAATATCGTCTATGCCGTCTATTCCGTCAATGTCGTCAATGTCGTCAATGCCGTCTATGTAGTCAATGTCGTCAATGTCGTCAATGTTGTCAATGTCGTCAAAGTCGTAAATATGGTCAATTTCGTCTTATGTCGTCAATGTAGTGAATGTCGTCAAAGTAGTCTATGTCGTCAATGTCGGCAATGACGTCAATGTCGTCAATGTCTTCATTGCTGTCAATGTTGTCAATGTCATACATGTTGTCTATGTCATCTATGTCGTCAATGTCGTCAAAGTCGTAAATATCGTCTATGTCGTCTATGTCGTCAATATCGTCTATGTCGTCAATGTCATCAATGTCGTCAATGTCGTCAATGTCATCTATGTCGTCAATGTCGTTAATGTCATCAATGTCGTCAATATCGTCTATGCCGTCCATGTCGTCAATGTCGTCTATGTCGTCAATGTCGTCAACGTTGTCATTGTCGTCTATGTCGTCATTGTCGTTAATGTCGTCAATGTCGTCAATATCGTCTATGTCGTCCATGTCGTCAATGTCGTCAAAGTCGTAATGATCGTCTATGTCGTCTATGTCGTCAATGTCGTCAATGTCATCTATGTCGTCAATGTCGTCTATGTCGTCAATGTCGTCAATGTCGTCAATGTCGACAAAGTCGTCAATATAGTCTATGTCGTCCATGTCGTCAATGTTGTCTATGTTGTCTACTTTGGCTATGTCGTCAATGTCATATGTCTTCAATGTCGTCAGTGTCGTTAATGTCATCAATGTCGTCAATGTCGTCAATTTCGTCTATGTCGTCTATGTCGTCAATGTCGGCTAGGTTGTCAATGTCGTCAATGTCGTCAATATCGTCTATGTCGTCCATGTCGTCAAAGTCGTCAATGTCGTCAAAGTCGTCTATGTCGTCAATGTCGTCAATGACGTCAATGTCGTCAATGTCTTCAATGCTGTCATTGTTGTCAATGTCATATATGTTGTCTATGTCATCTATGTCGTCGATGTCGTCAAAGTCGTAAATATCGTCTATGTCGTCAATGTCGTCAATGTCGTCTATGACGTCAATGTCGTCAATGTCGTCAATGTCGTCAAAGTCGTCAATATCGTCTATGTCGTCAATGTCGTCAAAGTCGGCTATGTCGTCAATGTCGTCTATGTCATCTATGTCGTCAATGTCATCAATGTCGTCTGTGTCGTCAATGTCTTCAATGTCGTCAATGTCGTCAAAGTCGTCAATATCGTCTATGTCGTCTATGTCGTCTGTCGTCAATGTCGTCTATGTCGTCAAAATCGTCAATGTCGTCTATGTCGTCTATGTCGTCAATGTCGTCAAGGACGTCTATGTCGTCAATGTCGTCAAAGTCGTCAATGTCGTCAAAGTCGTAAATATCGTCTATGTCGTCTATGTCGTCAATGTCGTCTATGTCGTCTATGTCGTCAAAGTCGTCAATATCGTCTATGTCGTCTATGTCGTCAATGTCGTCAAAGTCGTCTATGTCGTCAATGTTGTCAATGTCTTCAATGTCGTCGAAGTCGTAAATATCGTCTACATCTTCTATGTCATCAATGTCGTCTGTGTCGTCAATGTCGTCTATGTCGTCAATGTCGTCAATGTCGTCTATGACGTCAATATCGTCAATGTCGTCGATGTCGTCAATGTCTCAAAAGTCGTCAATATCGTCTATGTCGTCAATGTGGTCAATGTCGTCTATGCCGTCAATGTCGTCAATGTCGTCTATGTCGTCAATGTCGTCAATGCTGTCGATGTTGTCAATGTCATACATGTTGTCTATGTAATCTACTTTGTCAATGTCGTCAAAGTCGTAAATATCGTCTATGTCGTCTATGTCGTCAATGTCGTCTATGTCGTCTATGTCGTCAATGTTGTCAATGTCGTCAAAGTCTTCTATGTCGTCAATATCGTCAATGTCGTCAGTGTCGTAAATATGGTCTACATCGTCTATGTCATCAATGTCGTCTGTGTCGTCAATGTCGTCAATCTCGTCAAAGTCGTTAATATCGTCTTTGTCGTCTATGTCGTCAATGTCGTCAATGTCGTCAATGTCATCAATATCGTCAATGTCGTCAATGTCGTCAAATATCGTCAATATCGTCTATGTCTTCTATGTCGTCTATGTCGTCAATGTCGTCAATATCGTCTATGTCGTCAATGTCATCAATGTCGTCAATGTCGTCAAAGTCGTCTATGTCGTAAATGTCGTTAATGTCATCAATGTCGTCAATATCGTCCATGCCGTCTATGTCGTCAATGTCGTCTATGTCGTCAATGTCGTCAACGTCGACAATGTCGGCTAAGTCGTCAATGTCGTTAATGTCGACAATGTCGTCAATCTCGTCTATGTCGTCCACGTCGTCAATGTCGTCAAAGTCGTAATTATCGTCTATGTCGTCTATGTCGTCAATGTCGACAAAGTCGTCAATATAGTCTATGTCGTCCATGTCGTCAATGTTGTCTATGTCGTCTACTTTGCCTATGTCGTCAATGTCGTCTATGTCTTCAATGTCGTCAGTGTCGTTAATGTCATCAATGTCGTCAATGTCGTCAATTTCGTCTATGTCGTCTATGTCGTCAATGTCGGCTAGGTTGTCAATGTCGTCAATATCGTCTATGGCGTCTATGTCGTCTATGTCGTCAAAGTCGTCAATGTCGTCAAAGTCGTCTATGTCGTCAATGACGTCAATGTCGTCAATGTCGTCAATGTCTTCAATACTGTCAATGTCTTCAATGCTGTCAATGTTGTCAATGTCATACATGTTGTCGATGTCATCCATGTCGTCAACGTCGACAAAGTCGTAAATATCGTCTATGTCGTCTATGTCGTCAAAGTCGTCAATGTCGTCAAAGTCGTCTATGTCGTCAATGACGTCAATGTCGTCAATGTCGTCAATGTCTTCAATACTGTCAATGTCTTCATTGCTGTCAATGTTGTCAATGTCATACATGTTGTCGATGTCATCCAAGTCGTCAACGTCGACAAAGTCGTAAATATCGTCTATGTCGTCTAAGTCGTCAATGTCGTCTGTGTCGTCAATATTGACAATGTCGTCAATGTCGTCAATATCGTCAATGTGGTCAAAGTTGTCAATATCGTCAATGTCGTCAATGTCGTCTATGTCGTGTATGTCGTCTATGTCGTCAATGTCGTCTATGTTGTCAATGTCGTTAATGTCGTCAATATCGTCAATGTCGTCAATGTCGTCTACGTCGTCAATGTCGTTAATGTTGGCAATGTCGTCAATATCGTCTATGTCGTCTATGTCGTCAATATCGTCTATGTCGTCAATATCGTCAATGTCGTCAAAGTCGTCAATATTCCCTATGTCGTCTATGTCGTCAATGTCGTCTATGTCGTCAATGTCGTATATGTCATCTATGTCGTCAATGTCGTCAATGTCGTCAATGTCTTCAATGCTGTCAATGTTGTCAATGTCATACATGTTTTCTGTCATGTATGTCGTCAATGTCGTCAATATCGTCAATGTCGTCAAAGTCGTCAATATCGTCTATGTCGTCAACGTCGTCTATGTCGTCTATGTCGTCTATGTCATCAATATCGTCAATGTCGTCAATGTCGTCAATGTCGTCAACATCGTCAATGTCGTCTATGTCGTCAATGTCGTCAATGTCGTCAAAGTCGTAAATATGGTCTACATCGTCTATGTCATCAATGTCGTCTGTGTCGTCAATGTCGTCAATCTCGTCAAAGTCGTCAATATCGTCTATGTCGTCTATGTCGTCAATGTCGTCAATGTCATCAATATCGTCAATGTCGTCAATGTTGTCTAAGTCGTCAATATCGTCTATGTCGTCAATGTCGTCTATGTCGTCTATGTCGTCTATGTCGTCAATATCGTCTATGTCGTCAATGTCTTCAATGTCGTCAATGTCGTCAATGTCGTCCATGTCGTCAATGTCGTTAATGTCATCAATGTCGTCAATATCGTCTATGCCGTCTATGTCGTCAATGTCGTCTATGTCGTCAATGTCGTCAACGTCGTCAATGTCGTCTATGTCGTCAATGTCGTTAATGTCGTCAATGTCGTCAATATCGTCTATGTCGTCCATGTCGTCAATGTCGTCAAAGTCGTAATTATCGTCTATGTCGTCTATGTCGTCAATGTCGTCAATGTCGTCTATGTCGTCAATGTCGTCTATGTCGTCAATGTCGTCAATGTCGTCAATGTCGTATATGTCGTCAATGTCGTTAATGTTGTCAATGTCGTCAATATCGTCTATGTCGTCTATGTCGTCAGTGTTGTTAATGTCATCAATGTCGTCAATGTCGTCAATTTCGTCTATGTCGCCTATGTCGTCAATGTCGACTAGGTTGTCAATGTCGTCAATGTCGGCTAGGTTGTCAATGTCGTCAATGTCGTCAATATCGTCTATGTCGTAAAGTCGTCAATGTCGTCAAAGTCGTAAATATCGTCTATGTCGTCAATGTCGTCAATATCGTCTATGTCGTCTGTGTCGTCAATGTCGACAAAGTCATCTATGTCATCAATGTCGTCAATGACGTCAATGTCTTCAATACTGTCAATGTCTTCAATGCTGTCAATGTTGTCAATATCATACATGTTGTCTATGTCATCCTTGTCGTCAAAGTCGACAAAGTCGTACATATCGTCTATGTCGTCTTAGTCGTCAATGTCGTCTGTGTCGTCAATATCGTCAATGTCGTCAATGTCGTCAATATCGTCAATGTGTTCAAAGTCGTCAATATCGTCTGTCGTCAATGTCGTCTATGTCGTGTATGTCGTCTATGTCGTCAATGTCGTCTATGTTGTCATTGTTGTTAATGTCGTCAATATCGTCAATGTCGTCAATGTCGTCTATGTCGTCAATGTCGTTAATGTTGTCAATGTCGTCAATATCGTCTATGTCGTCTATGTCGTCAATGTCGTCCATGTCGTCAATGTCGTCAATGTCGTCAATGTCGTCAATGTCGTCAATGATGTCTATGTCGTCAATGTCGTTAATGTCGTCAATGTCGTCAATATCGTCTATGTCGTCTATGTCGTCAATGTCGTCAATGTCGTCAATGTCGTCAATGTCGTCAATGATGTCTATGTCGTCAATGTCGTTAATGTCGTCAATGTCGTCAATATCGTCTGTGTCGTCTATGTCGACTATGTCGTCAATGTCGTAAATGTCGTCAATGTCGTCAATGTCGTCAATGTCGTCAATGTCGTCAATATCGTCAATGTCGTTTATGTCGTCAATGTCGTCAATGTCGTCAAAGTCGTCTATGTTGTCAATGTCGTCAATGACGTCAATGTCGTCAATGTCTTCAATGCTGTCAGTGTTGTCAATGTCATACATGTTGTCTATGTCATCTATGTCGTAAATGTCGTCAATATCGTCAATGTCGTCAATGTCGTCAAAGCCGTCAATATCGTCTATGTCGTCAATGTCGTCTATGTCCTCTATGTCGTCTATGTCGTCAATATCGTCAATGTCGTCAATGTCGTCAATGTCGTCAATGTCGTCAATGTCGTCTATGTCGTCAATGTCGTCAATGTCGTCTATTTCGTCAATGTCTTCAAAGTTGTCAATATCATCTATGTCGTCTATGTCGTGAATGTCGTCAATGCTGTCAATGTCATTAATGTCGTCAATGACGTCAATGTCGTCAATGTCTTCAATACTGTCAATGTGATCAATGTCATACATGTTGTCTATGTTATCTATGTCGTCAATGTCGTCAATGTCGTCTATGTCGTCAATGTCGTTAATGTCGTCAATGTCGTCAATATCGTCTAAGTCGTCTATGTAGTCAATGTCGTCATAGACGTCTATGTCGTCTAGTTCATCAATGTCGTCAATGGTGTCTTTGTCGTCAATATCGTCAATGTCGTCATTGTCGTCAAAGTCGTCAATATCGGTTATGTCGTCTATGTCGTCAATATCGTCAATGTCGTCAATGTTGTCAATGTCTTCAAAGTCGTCAATATCGTCTATGTCGTCATTGCCGTCAATGTCGTCTATGCCATCAATGTCGTCAATGTCGTCTATGTCGTCAATGTCGTCAATGCTGTCGATGTTGTCAATGTCATACATGTTGTCTATGTCATCTACTTTGTCAATGTCGTCAAAGTCGTAAATATCGTCTATGTCGTCTATGTTGTCAATGTCGTCTATGTCGTCTATGTCGTCTATGTCGTCATTGTCGTCTATGTCGTCAATGTCGTCAAAGTCGTCAATGTCGTCAATATCGTCTATGTCGTCTATGTCGTCAATGTCGTCAAAGTCGTCTATGTCGTCAATATCGTCAATGTCGTCAATGTCGTCAAAGTCGTAAATATGGTCTATATCGTCTATGTCATCAATGTCGTCTGTGTCGTCAATGTCGTCAATATCGTCAAAGTCGTCAATATCGTCTATGTCGGCTATGTCGTCAATGTCGTCAATGTCGTCAATGTCATCAATATCGTCGATGTCGTCAATGTCGTCAAAGTCGTCAATATCGTCTATGTCGTCAATGTCGTCTATGTCGTCTATGTCGTCAATATCGTCTATGTCGTCAATGTCATCAATTTCGTCAATGTCGTCAATGTCGTCTATGTCGTCAATGTCGTTAATGTCATCAATGTCGTCAATATCGTCTATGCCGTCTATGTCGTCAATGTCGTCTATGTCGTCAATGTCGTCAACGTCGTCAATGTCGTCTATGTCGTCAATGTCGTTAATGTCGTCAATGTCGTCAATATCGTCTATGTCGTCCATGTCGTCAATGTCGTCAATGTCGTCAAAGTCGTAATTATCGTCTATGTCGTCAATGTCATCAATGTCATCTATGTCGTCAATGTCGTCTATGTCGTCAATGTCGTCAATGTCGACAAAGTCGTCAATATCGTCTATGTCGTCCATGTCGTCAATGTTGTCTATGTCGTCTACTTTGCCTATGTCGTCAATGTCGTCTATGTCGTCAATATCGTCAATGTCGTCAATGTCGTCAAAGTCGTAAATATGGTCTACATCGTCTATGTCATCAATGTCGTCTGTGTCGTCAATGTCGTCAATATCGTCAAAGTCGTCAATATCGTCTATGTCGTCCATGTCGTCAATGTTGTCTATGTCGTCTACTTTGCCTATATCGTCAATGTCGTCTATGTCGTCAATATCGTAAATATCGTCAATGTTGTCAAAGTCGTAAATATGGTCTACATCGTCTATGTCATCAATGTCGTCTGTGTCGACAATGTCGTCAATATCGTCAAAGTCGTCAATATCGTCTATGTCGTCTATGTCGTCAATGTCGTCAATGTCGTCAATGTCATCAATATCGTCAATGTCGTCAATGTCGTCAAAGTCATCAATGTCGTCAATGTCGTCAATTTCTTCTATGTCGTCTATGTCGTCAATGTCAGCTAGGTTGTCAATGTCGTCAATGTCGTCAATATCGTCTATGTCGTCTATGTGGTGTTGGTAACACTGCGCCCGCGCGTACGTTTCGAGTATTTGCTCCAGTAAATAATTACAAAAATCGTTGTTGTTAAGCTATATTTAATCGTTTGCAGTTGTTATAAATATAATATAAGTGTTGTTACAGTAGTGGAAGTGTTAGTGTTGTGTTAAATAAGGAAAAACGGTGTAAAAAGTTTATTTTACCTGTCGCGCCTATGGCACGTATTTGTAGGCCTAATTTAACTCGCGCGAATTGTTGTAAACAGTGACTAAAACTTATTTCTAATTACCGATTGTTCTATTTTTCACTCGCGGCGTACAGTAGTTAGGATATATAAAGTCTGTCAGACGTTAATTTCGTGATTTATCAAAAGTGAATATAGTAATCCGTGTTTAAAAGCCTAAATTTTGTTTTCGTGAGCGTGTTTTTTTTAGGCCTAATTTTTGTTTTCGTGACCGAGTTTCTTTATATCCAGTGCCCTTTCGGTTAATTATATTTGCGTGAACAGATTTTAGTGTCTCTTGGTGTAACTTTTACGTTTTAGTCAGTACTTAATCAAGTTTTTACGATTTCTATTTTTACCATGGGTGAGAAGTGCGTGACATGCCGTAGGATCGTTAGTTCCGGGGTGGGGTGTGATGGTTGTAGTGGTTTTTTTCATTGGGGCGAATGTAGTGGCGTGGGAAATGGGGATGTAAATGAGGCTCACCAGTGGTTTTGTAGAATCTGCAATAGAGATAGGAAAGTAATGGAACAGGAGGGGAAAATTGCAGCTCTTCAAGCTGAATTAGATAAGGCAAGGGAGACTCTGAGCAGGTTAAGTAGGGAGAAGGGTGAACAGCGGTGGGAAGTGGCAACAGGTAAGTGGGGGAACAGACTTAGGACAGTTTCAGACAGCTTTGTCCTTAATGTGAAAAATAGGTTTGACCTGTTGCCTCAGTCAGGATCGGATGAGCCTCATGTAGCTGTAACTGTAGAAAGGACACAACAGACTTTCAAAAAGGACTTGAAAAAGGTAGGGAAAACTGAGAAAAGAAAGAAAGTCTTGTTGTTAGGTAGTTCACATGGTAGAGGTGTTGCCCAACTATTGCAGGAAGAGCTAGGACCAGGGTACCAGGTCACAAACCTTTTCAAACCAAATGCGGGCCTGGGTCAGGTAACAGAGGATATAGGTTCTTTATGTAAGGATTTCACAATGGAGAATACCGTGGTTATAGTGGGTGGTCCGGGAAACAGCATTGACAGAAACTGTGAATATTCTATAGAGTGCGACCTGGTGAAGATATCAGCGGCAACGAAGCATACTAGTGTGGGATTTGTATCTGTCTTGAGTCGCCATGATCGGCCTCATTTGAACTCTTCTGTCAGGAGAGTAAACTTGGAGTTGGAACGGCTACTCATATCAGATATGGGGTCCCATATTAGTTTGATTCCTGTGGATGATATATGTATGTCAAACTACACTAGGCATGGCCTTCACCTCAACAGGAAAGGGAAGGGAAAATTGTCTGGGCTGATTGCAAGTAACTTACGGGGGTGCACTGTCACAAATGGTAAAATACCAGTGGTTACAGGTGTCAGAGGGATGCCTTTTTTAGGATAGGGAGGGGGGAAGAAAACCAGTTTTGAGAGAGCTTGTAAGACACCCTCAGTTTGGAAAAGCAGATAAACAAGAGATAAATTTTAGCAAACAATGTTTAACAGAAAGTAGTCAGAAACTTCCAGTAAATCTTACTCAAGCCATTAGTATGCAATATCAGTTATCTTTATTACATCAAAATATTCCAGGACTCAGAAATAAACTTGATGAACTACTCATTTGTATTGATGAAATAGATTCCTCTAGCCCAATTGACATAATTTGCCTCTCTGAACATCATGTGGCCACTGGTATAGATATGTTAAACATTCCAGGATTTAATTTAGCTTCACACTTCTGTAGAGTAGATATGGAGGGAGGAGGAGTTTCCACATTCATTAAAAACTGCTATAAATTCAAGAATATTGATATAAATAAATTCTGTCTAGAGCAGCATTTAGAAGCTTGTGCAACAGAAGTAGAATTCCATAACAGATGCTATATAATAGTAACTATTTACCGAGCACCTTCAGGAAATTATAATCTATTCCTAAATCATCTAGAAGCTCTATTGGGTTATTTAACAGGAAGAAATAAAGAAATCCTGGTTGCTGGTGACTTTAATACAGATTTTCTTATGCAGTCCTCCAGTAAAAATTTATTGCAGTCAGTAACTTTGTCTTTCAATCTAACACACACCGTAAACTTTCCAACTAGGGTAACTAAAACCTCTAGGACAGCAATTGATAATATTTTTATAGACAAATCAAAGGAACAAAATCATATCATAAAACCAATAATAAATGGCCTGTCAGATCATGATATGCAGCTCCTTGTTTTAGGTATAGATTCTAAACAGATTATGAAGACTGCAAAATGTACATACAGGAGAGTAGTCAACCCACCAAAAATTGAAAATTTTAGAAAACTCCTCAAAGACATGAACTGGAAAGATGTATATAGTGCTAATGGCATGAATGAAAAATATAATGTATTCATTAATAATGTTAGTATCATGTTTGAAAACTGTTTTCCTCTAAAAGTAATGCGAATTAAACAGAAGTCTATAATAAAACCTTGGATTACACAAGGAATAAAGATTTCATGTAAGACAAAAAGGAAAATGTATCTATCAGCCAAGAGTAGTTGCAATGATGATGATTTAACTAAATATAAGGAATACTGTAAAATATAAAAAAAAGTTATTCAGGTATCTAAACAAATGCACTATGAAAAGAAGATAGCAACATCAGGAAACCAAATAAAAACAATATGGGATATAGTGAAAGAAGAGACTGGTAGAACCAGAAAGGAACAAGAGCAGGTACGATTAAGAGTAGCTGAGACATTAGTAACTGATGGGCATAGTGTGGCAAATCTATTTAACAAGTACTTTATATCCGTTACTGATAGTATGGGATTGTCTGGGTCAGTAAATAATGCGCTTGAATATTTGAAACTAGCATTTACAAATAACTTCACACACATGAATATGTCAGTCACTTCACCACAAGAAATATCTTCCATAATAAAATCTTTAAAAACAAAGAATTCCAGTGGTTACGATGAAATATCAACAAAGTTAATTAAAGCTTGTTCTTGTGAACTTAGCACAATCTTAAGTTATTTGTGTAACCAGTCTGTTATAACGGGAACATTTCCTGATTGGCTAAAATATGCAGATATTAAACCTCTCTTCAAGAAGGGGGATAAAGAGATACCATCAAACTACAGACCCATTTCACTTTTGCCAGCATTCTCAAAAATTATAGAAAAGGTAATGTACAAGCAGCTTCTCAACCACTTAACCTCAAATGGCATATTGTCTAGAACACAGTTTGGATTTCTGAAAGGTTCCGATATTGAGAAGGCTATTTACACTTTCAGTGAGAATGTACTTAATTCATTAGATAATAAATTGCAAGCAGCAGGTATTTTCTGTGATTTGTCAAAGGCATTTGATTGTGTGAACCATAACATCCTTTTAAGTAAATTAGAATTCTATGGGGTCACGGGAAATGCTGCAAAACGGTTCAAGTCGTACCTCACTAACAGGAAACAAAGGGTGTCAGTGCAAGTGACTAGTGAATTAGGCCAACAGTTATCATCGGATTGGGAAGAAATTACATGTGGTGTCCCACAAGGATCCATCTTAGGGCCACTGCTTTTTCTTGTGTACATTAATGATCTCTCATCAGTTACACTACCAGAAGCAGAGTTCGTTTTGTTTGCAGATGATACAAGTATTGCAATAAAGAGTACGTCAAGTATAGTGATAGAAAAGTCTGCTAATGATATTTTCATGAACATTAATAAATGGTTTAAAGCCAACTCATTGTCATTAAACTTTGAAAAGACGCACTACTTGCAGTTCAGAACATGTAAGAGATTTCCTGACAGCATATGCATTAAGTATGAAGAAGAGCAGATAGAAGAGGTTGACAGTATTAAATTCCTGGGATTACAGCTTGATAATAAATTTAGTTGGGAAGAGCACACCACAGAACTGCAGAAACAACTCAACAAATCTGTATTTTCAATACGAGTGTTATCAGACATAGGAGACATAAAAATAACAAAGCTTGCATACTTTGCTTACTTTCATTCCTTAATGTCATATGGTATAATATTTTGGGGTAACTCTTCAAGTCAGTCAAAAGTCTTCAGAGTCCAAAAACGTATAATACGTATTATTTGTGGAGTAAATTCACGGACGTCTTGTAGAAGCCTCTTCAAAGAACTGGGTATATTAACTACTGCCTCTCAGTATATTTATTCCTTAATGAAATTGTCCTTTGCACCATCTTGTAGGGGAAGAAATGGGCAATTCCACAATGTATAACATCTCCATCCGGAACGCATATAGTCGTCGTCAAAGCGCACGTAAGCATGAAGGCATTATTGCTCCTACAGGGACGAATAATTTTGCTTTCTCTCGCTTCCAGAAAAGTCAGTTCGACTTAGAAATATGCGGTTTGCGGCATTGAATTTAGTGTAAAAGACCGCGTTGATTGAGCTCAGTTAAGTTGGATTTGTAGGAAAAAAATATTTTTCGTCAAAAATGGCCAATTTCACTGACGGTCCCGACAAGCAAATTATTTCCAAAAATTGGAATCTCTCAAAAGTGCGTATTTGGGCATCTATTTTATGTGTTCCATCGTGTAGTTATGAAACATGGTCAAAAAGGATTCATTGCTTCAATTTTACTACTTTTTAACCATTTTCAAAAGCTGAAAATTAACAAAAAACCATCTGTTTACACATTTTTTTATTCAATCGAATTTATGGGAAAAAATGATGGTCCTATACGTATTTGCTGTGTCACACGATGAACAGAAAATTATACCGAATAAACAAAAAATAATATATGCCTACCTTTTGTACAGAATCTAGCCTTCCCAGCAATGATACGTTAATCGTAGAATGTTTACTCACTGAATGATCCAATAATCAGTACATTCCTGGTAGATTGTGAATTGTACACATATGTGCTATGTCACAAGATGAAAGAAAGGAATTCTGATTAAAGTGAAGTAATAAAAAGATATTTTCGCCCAGAGACATGACTTCAGATAACCGCGGAAACACATAGTTGTGCTTTTGCGGCTCTAACGACCGAACCGTTCAGCGTACGTAACCGGCGTTGCGGCATTCGATAGCCCATAGAATGACGACTCCAAAGATGTACCAGAAGTGTAATTACTGCCAAAAATCCTGATGCCGGAGAAGCTCCAACGCAATACACAATAATTGCACATACGTAACATACCGCATAGTTGCAATAAAGCTTTTATCCAATCAAATGGTGAGCTCTAAACCAATGTCCTTTGCACCATGTAGTAGGGCAATTCCACAATGTATAACATTTCAATCCGGAACACATATAGTCTCCGTCAAAGAGCACGTATACATGAAGCCATTATTGCTCCTACCGGGACGAATAATTCTGCGTTCTTTCGCTTCTAACGAAATGTCAGTTCGACTTAGAATTATGCGGTTTGCGGCATTGAATTTAGTGTAAAAAGCGCGTAGATTGAGCTCAGTTATGTTGGATTTGCAGGAAAAAAATATTTTTCGTCAAAAATCGCCAATTTCCGCTGAAGGTCCCGATATGCAGAAATTTCCAAAAATTGGAATCTCTCAAAAGTGCGTTTTTGGGCATGGATTGTATATGTTCCATCGTGTAGTTACGAACCATGGTCAAAAAGGATTCATTTCTTCAATTTTACTGCTTTTTAACGATTTTCAAATACTGAAAATTAAAAAAAAAACCATCTGTTTACTCATTTTTCAATTCACTCGAATTTGTGGGAAAAACTGTGGGTCCTATACGTATTTGTGTCACACGATGAACAGAAAATTATTCCGAATAAACAAAACATAATATATTCCTAACTTTTGTACAGAAACTGACCTTCCCTGCAATGGGACGCTAATCGTACAATGTTTACACACCGCATGATCCAATAATCAGTTCAATTCTGGTAGATAGTGAATTTTACACATATGTGCTATATCACAAGATGAAAGAAAGGAATTTTGATTAAAGTGAAGTAATAAAAAGTTATTTTCGCCCAGGAACATGACTTCAGATAACCGCGGAAACAATACACAGTAATTGCGATTTTCCGCGCAACACATAGCTGTGCTTTCGCAGCTCTTACAAACGCACCCTTCAACGTACGAATACTGGCGTTGCGGCATTCGATAGCCCATAGAATGACAATTCCATAGATGTATAAGAAGTGTAATTTCTGCCCAAAAACTTGCTGTCGGAGAAGGTCAAACGCAATACACAATAATTGCACTTACGTAACATACCGCATAGTTGCAATAAAACTTTTTTTCAATCAAAGGGTGAGATCTAAACCAATGTTTTTGTTGTTGTTTTTTAGAGGGGACTATTCTGCACGGTCATCAGTCCCCTGTTGCAAACAAAGCCAATGCGGCGTATTGCAAGATGAAAAAGACGATCGTTGAAACACAAAAAAGAGTTAGCACAGTGGGTACACAATGACAAGGAGCATTGAGGTCATGACACGCAAAGAAGAAAACTCAAAGAGTAAAGAAAGATAATTGGACTAATAAGTTACAGCAGAATGTTGTGCCTGGCTGATCACGAGGATAATAAAGGATGAGCCAGCCACTCTGCACATTCTAAAACATACGAATAAAAGCAGGGTAGACAACACCAAATATGAAGGGTAAAAAGTTGTGAGAGATGGGTGCCTGAGTGTTCAGGCTAAGGAACCCACCGTTATATCAAATGGTAAAACCCAGCAGCACGGATAAAACGTAAAACACGATCAGCTGTAGCAGTGTCGTCACCCAGAATAAAAGGAAGCGCTGCTGGCAGGTCAAAGGACTGTCGTAATTCAGCTAAAAGGGGACAGTCCACCAGGATGTGCACCACTGTCAATAAAGTGCCACAGCGACACTGTGGAGGATCCTCCCGTCGAAGTAGATGGCCATGTGTCATCCACGTGTGACCAATACGCAGACGATAAAGGACGACTGACTCCTTCCGAGAGGCCCTCAGGGAGGGCTGTAGAACGCTTTACTGAACGGAGCTTATTTGGGGCAAGTGAATCAACCCACTCAGTGTTCCAAAGCCCAAGTACCTTCTTGTGAAACTCTAATCGGATGTCCCTCTCTTGAACGCCAATTTCTAAGAGGCTGGAAGTAATTGCCTGCTTAGCCAGTCGATCTACGCGTTCGTTCCCCGGAATTCCAACGTGTCCAGGGGTCCAAACGAAGGCCACAGTGCGGCCAGACTGGACGAGAAGGTTAACAGAGTCCTGGATGGACCGCACCAGGGGGTGTTATGGAAAGCACTGGTCAAGAGTTTGCAAGCCGCCCAGGGAGTCGCTGCAGATAAGCTGCAGATAAGCAGCGGTACACATACTGCTTACTATAAGGCGAACAACCACTGTCATGAATTAAACACCTACCACTCACGCTACAGGAGACACGAAGTCGTAAAACTACGATATTCTTGAATTACGGCAAACCATGCGAGCCATCTTCCTACACCTCCTCCTAAAGTAGTGGACCGACTGCAACCAAACTCGGTACACATACTGCATACTATCAGACGAACAATCAACGCCATGAATTAAACACCTACCACTCACGCTACAGGAGACACGAAGTCGTAAATTACGATAGTCTTGAATTACTGCAAAACCATGCGAGCCATCTTCCTGCACCTCCTCCTCCAGTAGTGGACGGACTGCAACCAAACTCGGTACACATACTGCTTACTATCAGGGGAACAACCGCTGTCACGAAATAACTACCTACCACTCACGCTACAGGAGACACGAAGTCGTAAACCACGATATTCTTGAATTACTGCAAAACCATGCGAGCCATCTTCCTGAACCTCCTCCTAAAGTACTGGAGAGACTGCAACCAATCTCGGTAAACATACTGCTTACTATCAGGCGAACAACCGCAGTCATGAATTAAACACCTACCACTCACGCACAGGAGACACGAATTCGTAAACTACGATATTCTTGAATTACTGCAAAACCATGCGAGCCATCTTCCTGCACCTCCTCCTAAAGTAGTATACCGACTGCAACCAAACTCGGTACACATACTGCATACTATCAGGCGAACAACCGCTGTCATGAATTAAACACCTACCACTCACGCTACAGGAGACACGAATTCGTAAACTACGATATTCTTGAATTACTGCAAAACCATGCGAGCCATCTTCCTGCACCTCCTCCTCCAGTAGTGGACCTACTGCAACCAAACTCGGTACACAAACTACTTACTATCAGGCGAACAACCGCTGTCATGAATTAAACACCTACCACTCACGCTACAGGAGACACGAAGTCGTAAACTACGATATACTTGAATTACTGCAAAACCATGCGAGCCATCTTCCTGCACCTCCTCCTAAATTAGCGGACCGACTGCAACCAAACTCGGTACACATACTGCTTACTATCAGGCGAACAACCGCTGTCATGAATTAAACACCTACCACTCACGCTACAGGAGGCACGAAGTCATAAACTACGATATTCTTGAATTACTGCAAAACCATGCGAGACATCTTCCTGCACCTCCTCCTAAAGTAGTGGACCGACTGCAACAAAATGCGGTACACATACTGCTTACTGTCAGGCGAACAACTGCTGTCATGAATTAAACACCTACCACTCACGCTACAGGAGACACGATGTCGTAAACTACGATATTCTTGAATTACTGCAAAACCATGCGAGCCATCTTCCTGCACCTCCTCCTCCAGCAGTGGACCGACTGCAACAAAACTCGGTACACATACTGCTTACTATAAGACGAACAACCGCTGTCATGAATTAAACACCTACCACTCACGCTACAGGAGACACGAAGTCGTAAACTACGATATTCTTGAATTACTGAAAAACCATGCGAGCCATCTTCCTGCACCTCCTCCTAAAGTACTGGAGCGACTGCAACCAATCTCGGTACACATACTGCTTACAATCAGACGAAAAACGGCTGTCAAGAATTAATCACCTACCACTCACGCTACAGGAGACACGAAGCCCTAAACTACGATATTCTTGAATTACTGCAAAACCATGCGAGCCATCTTCCAGCACCTCCTCCTAAAGTAGTTGAGAGACTGCAACCAACCTCAGTACACATACTGCTTACTACATGGAGAACAATCGCTGTCATGAATTAAACACATACCACTCACGCTACAGGAGACACGAAGTCGTAAACTAGGATATTCTTGAATTACTGCAAAACCATGCGAGACATCTTCCTTCACCTCCTCCTAAAGTAGTGGACCGACTGCAACCAAACTCGGTACACATTCTGCTTACTATCAGGCGAACAACCGCTGTCATGAATTAAACACCTACCACTCACGCTACAGGAGACACGCAGTCGTAAACTCCGATATTCTTGGTTTACTGCAAAACCATGCGTGCCATCTTCCTGCACCTCCTCCTAAAGTACTGGACCGACTGCAACCAAACTCGGTACACATACTGCTTACTATCAGGAGAACAACCGCTGTCATGAATAAAACACCTACCACTCACGCTACAGGAGACACGCAGTCGTAAACTACGATATTCTTGAATTACTGCAAAACCATGCGAGCCATCTTCCTGCACCTCCTCCTAAAGTAGTGGACCGACTGCAACCAAACGCGGTACACATACTGCATACTATCAGGCGAACAACCACTGTCATGAATTAAACACCTACCACTCACGCTACAGGAGACACGAAGTCGTAAACTACGATATTCTTGAATTACGGCAAACCATGCGAGCCATCTTCCTACACCTCCTCCTAAAGTAGTGGACCGACTGCAACCAAACTCGGTACACATACTGCTTACTATCAGACGAACAACCAACGTCATGAATTAAACACCTACCACTCACGCTACAGGAGACACGAAGTCGTAAACTACGATATTCTTGAATTACTGCAAAACCATGCGAGCCATCTTCCTGCACCTCAACCTCCAGTAGAGGACGGACTGCAACCAATCTCGGTACACATACTGCTTACTATAAGGCGAACAGCCGCTGTTATGTATTAAACACCTACCACTCACGCTACAGGAGACATGAAGTCGTAAACTATGATATTTTTGAATTACTGCCAAATCATGAGAGCCATTTTCCTGCACCTCCTCCTAAAGTAGTTGTCTGACTGCACCTAAACTCGGTGCACATACTGCTTTCCATCAGGCGAACAACCGCTGTCATGAATTAAACACCTACCACTCACGCTACAGGAGACACGCAGTCGTAAACTCCGATATTCTTGGTTTACTGCAAAACCATGCGTGCCATCTTCCTGCACCTCCTCCTAAAGTACTGGACCGACTGCAACCAAACTCGGTACACATACTGCTTACTATCAGGAGAACAACCGCTGTCATGAATAAAACACCTAACACTCACGCTACAGGAGACACGCAGTCGTAAACTACGATATTCTTGAATTACTGCAAAACCATGCGAGCCATCTTCCTGCACCTCCTCCTAAAGTAGTGGACCGACTGCAACCAAACGCGGTACACATACTGCTTACTATCAGGCGAACAACCACTGTCATGAATTAAACACCTACCACTCACGCTACAGGAGACACGAAGTCGTAAACTACGATATTCTTGAATTACGGCAAACCATGCGAGCCATCTTCCTACACCTCCTCCTAAAGTAGTGGACCGACTGCAACCAAACTCGGTACACATACTGCTTACTATCAGACGAACAACCAACGTCATGAATTAAACACCTACCACTCACGCTACAGGAGACACGAAGTCGTAAACTACGATATTCTTGAATTACTGCAAAACCATGCGAGCCATCTTCCTGCACCTCAACCTCCAGTAGAGGACGGACTGCAACCAATCTCGGTACACATACTGCTTACTATAAGGCGAACAGCCGCTGTTATGTATTAAACACCTACCACTCACGCTACAGGAGACATGAAGTCGTAAACTATGATATTTTTGAATTACTGCCAAATCATGAGAGCCATTTTCCTGCACCTCCTCCTAAAGTAGTTGTCTGACTGCACCTAAACTCGGTGCACATACTGCTTTCCATCAGGCGAACAACCGCTGTCATGAATTAAACACCTACCACTCATGCTACAGGAGACACGAAGTAGTAAACTACGATATTCTTGAATTATAGCAAATCCATGCGAACCCTCTTCCTGCACCTCCTCCTCCAGTACTGGACCGACTGCAACCAAACTCGGTACACATACTGCTTACTATCAGGCGAAAAACGGCTGTCAGGAATTAAACACCTACCACTCACGCGACAGGAGACAGGAAGTCGTAAACTACGATATTCTTGAATTACTGCAAAACCATGCGGGCCATCTTCCTGCACCTCCTCCTAAAGTAGTTGAGAGACTGCAACCAAACTCTGTACACATACTGCTTACCATATGGAGAACAACCGCTGTCATCAATTAAACACCTACCACTCACGTTACAGGAGACACGAAGTCTTAAACTACGATATTCTTGAATTATTGCAAAACCATGCGAGCCATCTTCCTGCACCTCCTCCTAAAGTAGTGGACCGACTGCAACAAAACTCGGTACACATACTGCTTACTATCACGCGAACAACCGCTGTCATGAATTAAACACCTACCACTCACGCTACAGGAAACACGAAGTCGTAAAGTACGATATTCTTGTATTACTGCAATACCATGCGAGCCATCTTCCTGCACCTCCTCCTCCAGTAGTGGACCTACTGCAACCAAACTCGGTACACATACTGCTTACTATCAGGCGAACAACAGCCGTCATGAATGAAACACCTACCACTCACGCTACAGGAGACACGAAGTCGTAAACTACGATATTCTTGAATTACTGTAAAACCATGCGAGCCATCTTCCTGCACCTCCTCCTAATGTAGTGGACCGACAGCAACCAAACTCGGTAACCATACTGCTTACTATCAGGCGAACATTCGCTGTCATGAATTAAACACCTACCGCTCACGCTACAGGAGACACAACGTCGTAAACAAAGATATTCTTTAATTACTGCCAAATCATTCGAGCCATTTTCCTGCACCTCCTTCTAAAGTAATGGACCGACTGCAACCAAACTCGGTACACATACTTCTTACTGTAAGGCGAACAACCGCTGTTATGTATTAAACACCTACCACTCACGCTACAGGAGACATGAAGTCGTAAACTATGATGTTCTTGAATTACTGCCAAATCATGCGAGCCATTTTCCTGCACCACGTCCTAAAGTAGTGGACCGACTGCAACCAAGCTCGGTACACATACTGCTTACCATCAGGCGAATAACCGCTGTCATGAATTAAACACCTACCACTCACGCTACAGGAGACACGAAGTCGAAAACTACGATATTCTTGAATTGTAGCAAAACCATGCGAGCTGTCTTCCTGCACCTCCTTCTCCAGTACTGGACCGACTGCAACCAAACTCGGTACACATACTGCTTACTATCACGCGAACAACCGCAGTCATTATTTAAACACATACCACTCACGCTACAGAAGACACGAAGTCGTAAACTACGATATTCTTGAATTACTGCAAAACCATGCGAGCCATCTTCCTGCACCTCCTCCTAAAGTAGTGGACCGACTGCAACCAAACTCGGTACACATACTGCTTACTATCAGGCGAAAAACCGCAGTCATGAATTAAACACCTACCACTCACGCTACAGGAGACACGAAGTCGTAAACTACGATATTCTTGAATTACTGCAAAACCATGCGAGCCATCTTCCTGCACCTCCTCCTCCAGTAGTGGACCGGCTGCAACCAAACTCGGTACACATACTGCTTACTATCAGGCGAACACCCGCTGTCATGAATTAAACACCTACCACTCACGCTACAGGAGACACGAAGTCGTAAACTACGATATTCTTGAATTACTGCAAAACCATGCGAGCCATCTTCCTGCACCTCCTCCTAAAGTAGTGGACCGACTGCAACCAATCTCGGTACACATACTGCTTACTATCAGGCGAACATCGGCTGTCAAGAATTAAACACCTACCACTCACGCTACAGGAGACACGAAGTCGTAAACTACGATATTCTTGAATTACTGCAAAACCATGCGAGCCATCTTCCTGCACCTCCTCCTAATGTAGTGGAGAGACTGCAACCAAACTCTGTACACATACTGCTTACTATATGGAGAACAACCGCTGTCATGAATTAAACATATACCACTCACGCTACAGGAGACACGAAGTCGTAAACTAGGATATTCTTGAATTACTGCAAAACCATGCGAGACATCTTCCTGCACCTCCTCCTAAAGTAGTGGACCGACTGCAACCAAACTCGGTACACATACTGCTTACTATCAGGCGAACAACCTCTGTCATGAATTATACACCTACCACTCACGCTACAGGAGACACTGTAGCGATACATTAATATTTTTTTATTGAAAATTATATCTGCAACGCTTGTCGCTAGCATCCGTTCTCTCTGCCAATAAATCTCTGATTATCCTTGTTTAAAGTTATACCTTCAACTTTTTCAAACGATCTGGAGAGAAAACGGAATCGCTTTTCGTCTTTCGTTCTTCTACCTTTGTACTGTGCGGACGTATTTTACTCGACCTCCATAATCCTGTAAGTGTGAGCTCTGATTATTACTCTTTTACTTAATAAACTTTAACTTTCATTTGGAATTCCTATTTCATTTAAATAATGACTATTTATCCCCATCTTGTTACCAATTTGCAGCAATATTAGTAAAGTGATGCTTGGTTAATGTTGCCTATTGCCTCATGATGACAAAAGAATGCAAAATTTATTTACTCTCATTTTGTGTTAAACATTGAATTCAATGCCTGCAGGAAATCTTCATTCTGTTAAAAGCGAAGTCCGATAATTTCTTTAACTTTCGATAACAATAGTGATCAAAATTACACACGGTCTTAAAACTTTAATAATTAATAGTCATGAAACCAAGCATCAGTTTACGAGAACGAAGATATTAATCAATTCATACAGATTCAACTGCAGTGTCACAGCTTCCACCAATGAATGGATACCAGGTAACTTATTCCACTATTTTCTTATGTAATGGTGCTTTCTGGTGTTGACGTAATTTTTAACTTACATTGCTACTGAGAACTGATAACCATTTCAAAAATTAATATTCATTGCTGATCTTACGGTTATTTAAATTTCAATTCCGGTTTTCAACCTTGATCTTTTGACAACACCAGTGATAATAAGAAAAAAAAAAGTAACATTACATAAGAATTGGCGACCGTGACAGGACTTCGAATGGTTGTAAAGAAAATATTATTTTATGTGAATTAATTATACCATTGTTTGACATTTTTTTTTATATTTGTAATCATTCACCAACGTATGATATCTAATCTGTATAATGTGTTTATTTTTCATGAACAACTGCTGACGGATTGTGACGTGAAAACCATAATTACTACCCCGGAAAATAATAAAATATAAATTTGGAGCCACACCCGATCACGAGAAATTCAACCGCAGCCAACAATGAAAATTGCAACACAGGTAAGGACAGACTGATTATTTCGCTTATTTGGTGCTTTCTACTTTCTCTTAGTCTTTCGCAAGTACGCAATCTCCGATCCAGAACCTCATTCTATTAGCAAAAATCTATTTTCAAAATTTCTTTTGTAGTCAGATATTTATTTTAAATCACAAGTTAGAAAAATGGCCAACATTGCTGCTAAATCGATATAACAAAGCGATCCTCGCTTGTCTCTCACTCGAAGCGTCTTGCATGCGTGTGACGAATATTAATAGTGATTTAATTGTTTCTCAACAGTGCTGATAAAAGAAATTTTTTTGCGTGTGAATTTTTGATAATTTATTAGTATGGTTAAAACCCGTAGACAAATTACTACAATGGAGTCAGAACAAAACACTAATGTTTCACAGCCCGCGCAAAATGTTGAAAATAATGTGGCTGCGAGATCAATTGAAATGATTCCACACATAGTGGAGGTAAATCTTGCAACCACATCACACGTAACAGATTTTCCCACACAGACAGTACACCAATCTGAAAATCCGCAAGAAGATTGGTTAAAACGATTGAGATATTATTTGCGAACATGTCGCAACAAATTAACAATTTACAAATATCTACTAAAGACGAACTAAACAATTTGCAAGCATCTACGAATGCTATACATGTGAACATGTCGCAACAAATTAACAATTTACAAACATCTACACATGCTACAAACAATCAGATTTCAGGCTTGACCGATCAAATTAATCATTTGCAGGCCAACACGAAACATGATTTAGAGCTGTTGCAAAATTCCACCAAGCAGCAATTAGACAGACTAGAGGAACAGCAAAATCAAATCGCAGCTCAAATGATAACTCGGGATGAATTTGAGTCGAGATTTAAAAATCTAGAATCAGTACAACAACATTTACCCTCAATTATTTCTGAGGTAGTAAACAAACAGATAGGCGCACAGATACTCAAAGTCGAACAGGTTATCAATGGTAAGTTTTCTGAAGTACAAAACAAAGTAGTGGATCAAATCATGGACACAGTAGTTGCAAAAATCTCTTCTGTAGTCGATGATGTAACTAATTGTAAAGAAACCGTTAAAACATTACCAACAGCTATCGACAGTCTCACACAGAATCTTACACAGCTTAAAATTCAACAAGAAAATTTGGAAACAACTGTTACGAGAATTACGAGTCAAGCAGAAAACATAGTCAAAGAAAGTCATGATAGGGTACAACAATTCTTATCTAATACAGAAGCGAAGTTGAATGAAAAGATAGACGCAGAATTAACCACTGTAATTCAAGACGTTGCTACTCAAGTGTATGAAAAACATGGAAATACTGTTAAAGCTTTACAAAAAGATCTTACAGACGTGAAATCAAATTTTAAATACGCAGATGACACAATCTAGGCCAAATGAACCCGTGACAAATGTGTTCCATGATTGGAAATCTCCCATAATTGCAACAAATATTCCACGCTCTCCATATAATCCGGGTACATCTAACAATTTGACGTCAGACAGGACGCAGACTGACTTTTGCTTGACGACCTCTAATGACCTTGATCGACTAGGTAGGGAAATGAAATCAAACATACCCCCCTCTTATTCACCACAAAATCATGCTACTGCCGAAGAACTTGACGAAAGTATGATAAAGCACCACCAATTTCAAATCTTTATTAATGAGAACCGTACTGTGCACCCAGTCATTTTCTTGCAATCTTTTAGAGGTTTATTACCTGAATCGTGGTCCGAAAAAAGAAAGATAAGATTTGTTGTCGGATACATTCAAGGTGAAGCGGGAATCTGGGCTGCAGAAGCCCTACAGAGTTGTGAAACTTATGGTGAGTTCGAACGGGCATTTTTAGCCACCTTTTGGTCGCCTGCTGTGCAAGAAAGGTTTCGAAATGAAGTTTATAATCCGCAACCTTTCAATGAACGAAACGGGAGTCTGCGGAGATATTTCGAGAAGTACGTAAACAAAGCTAAATTCTTTGATGACCCCCTTCCGCACAGGGAAGTACTACGCGTATTAATATACAAATTGCCTACACGGTTGCGGTTGCAACTAGCACACGTTTCCACACAAAACTTAGAAACTTTTCTCACTGAGGTGGACACACTAGATTCAATCTTTGAAGATGACCGAGCAAGAAATAATAGTTACAGGTACGGTAACGCAAATAATTACTTCAACTATCCTAGTAATCAGCTGATTCATGTCAGCCAGCCGCAGCCTAATAATCAAAACATGTCACGCCCTCCACAGATGTTACCGCAACAGTCATTTATTAGCAATACCGGACAGCCGCAAATGCAACAAGTGACTAGTGGAGTAAACAGTGGAAACTCAGTACGAAACGTACCTAACGGCGGTCAGTATTACCGACGCCGTCGTAACAACAGATTTAATCCGGGCTACTTCAATCACAATAATAATAATTTCAATAACAATGCAGCTACTTTCCCTAACCAATATAATGGTAACACACAACCGCTCTGGCGTAATGGAAACTACTACAATAATAATAACAGAAACAGAATTTTTTTTTTCAAACAATAACGGTAATCAACAAATTCCGAACTTTTCTACTACTCCTGCACAACAACCAAAAGTCAATCAAATACCAGTAGCAACGATGACGACTGACAGTACAGATCAAACAAACTGGACACAAAATGAATCGACCGTGACTATAACTGACGTGACAGAAACCTTAAATCGACCTCAAAGACATTCTAACGGGACGCAGACGTCAAACTAAATCGGCTCGTGTCTGGCCCTCCGACATTGAGCGACAGAGGCAGTGAGGGCACAATTCTCACAGTAAATATGCTGCGTTACAATAAAGGAATCGATATCAGGGAAGAGCTACTCCAGGAACAAACACAACAAAACAAAGTACCTATAGTTGCCTATCAAGCACACATCTTAATAACAGTAGGAGACATACCTACATCGATTTTAGTTGACACTGGAGCAGCTGTTAATGTATTGTCTTACAGTCTATTTAAACGCATAAACAACATTCAGAGGTTACCTACCTTTCCTGTACAGAACTGCAAAATCATCGGTGCAGTAGGTGCAAAATCTAAGCCAGTTAAGTTACAAACACTTGTTCAACTACAAATCTGTGATGAAATTGATACTTGCTCATTCCTTGTAGTAGATGCTGTCATAGAAGACTGTATACTTGGTTTAGAATATCTTCAAAGTCGAGAAGCAAAATTAGATTGTAAGGAAGGTAAATGTTATTTGATAGTAAACCACTGTGTCTGTATTTTGAATCTGACTAAGAAGGAAGTGACACCAAGAAAATCTTGTAACTCTGTTAGGTTGAAGCAAGAGACTGTTAATCATATGCAATTTGAAAATTATACTGGTATTCAGGAATCTGAAAATGAATCTCTTGAATCTATAGTTCAAAAGGTTAACGAATCCACTAATGCTACAGATAGTCAGAGACAACTTCTCCACTTGCTACACAAGTACATACGAGTATTTGACAAAAGGCCAGGTGTAATTAGTACATATCAGTATAACATGCAAGTTAAGCCTCATGAAGCATTCTGTAGGCAAACATATTCTATACCTTGGGCAAAACAACCAGCTGTCAAAGCAGAAATTAACCGTATGCTTAGATGGAACATAATAGAACCTTCAATGTCACAGTATTCCAGTCCTCTTCTTGCAATTTTTAAATCAGATGGGTCTGTTCGTCTTGTGCTTGATGCACGTCAAATCAATAAGATTATCATTCCAGTTAGAACTAGGCCAGAAAACCTAGAAGAACAGCTTCAGAAGTTCTATGGAGTCAAATATCTATCCAGTTTTGATCTTAGAGCATCATATTGGCAGGTTCCTATAACAGGAGAGTCTCGTAAATATACTGCCTTCATTTTCTCAGGACGATCGTACCAATTTAAGGTACTGCCTTTTGGTCTAAATGTGAGTTCTGGTGTCTTTATCACAGCACTTGATACAGTACTTGGTCCGGAATTACTAGATAATATTACAGTTTACGTTGATGACATACTTGTTGCTACTTCTACATGGGAAGAACATGTCATCCTACTTGAAAGAGTGTTAGATAAATTTCTGTCATCTGGAGTAACTGTCAACTTGAAAAAAATCTAAGTTTGTTAAAACTGAAATCAAATTTCTTGGGCACTTTATCTCACCCACGGGCATTGTTCCTGACCCTAAAAAAATTAAAGCAATTCAAAATTTTCCTGCACCTCACAATAGGAAGCAATTAAAAGCCTTCTACGGTTTATGTTCATTTTTTCGGCGCTTTGTGCCACAACAACTACTCAATAGTACTTCTCTTCTTTCACTTCTTCGAAAAAACAACCCTTGGAATTGGACAGAACAGTGTCAGCAAGACTTTGACAAAATTAAACAAGCCCTTGTTAACTCAGACATATTAAACCACCCTGACATGTCACAGGATTTCTGTATTGTTACGGACTCGTCAAATTTTGGGGTTGGAGCGTGTCTGTTCCCAATTTCAAATAATCTGGATCCACAGTCCCCAAAAGTCATCAGTTTTGCTAGTCGCACGCTCACTGAGTGCGAACGTCGATATTCAACCACAGAGTTAGAACTTCTTGCAATTGTTTGTGCATTCAAAAAGTTTCATCATTATATCTTTGGTAAACATACAAGAGTCTTCTGTGGTCATCAGGCACTTAGCTTTTTGATGTCATGCAGACTATTACACAATAGATTAGCCAGATGGGCCATGATACTACAAGAATACGATTTTGAAATTGAACACATTAAAGGATCAGATAATGTCATAGCAGATGCACTTTCCAGACTTCCCCAAGGTTTACCAGAATTTGAAGACTACCTTGAGTCAAACACAGAGTTTAAGATTATGCTCATGAAGGACATGGAATTTAGAACATATTATTTAGATATGTGCAGGCATTACAGCAAGCAGATGACAGGTGGAGGAAAATTATCACACAAATTACAGACAAGTCAGATGCACATCTAAATCAACATTACAAAGTCTACAAAGGAGTACTTTTCTTTCGTAGACAAGTACAATCCCAACTCTGGTGTGTTTGCATACCTGCTACATACGAAAAATCTCTAATTTGGCACACTCATAGAGTTTGGGGACACTTTGGCGCACTAAAGTGTCTCTGTAAGCTTAAACAATACTGTTATTTTCCGAATATGTCACGAAAAATCCATTACACATTGAAATCCTGTTTAATCTGTCAGAAATGCAAGCCTAACAATCAGTCAAACAAGATGCCGCTTCATTCTATCTTGCCATATAAACCTGTTCAATTAGTTTCAATTGATACTGCAGGACCTCTTCCGATTGGACACGGAGGCGTCAAACACATTCTTGGCATCTATGATGTGTTTTCAAAATTTGTGAAGTTATACGCCTTAAAAACTACTACCGCAAAAGCAGTGATTCGGCGCCTGGAGCGCGACTATTTCCCTTTTGTCGGGAAGCCGACGACAATTCTGTCCGACAATGCAAAAACTTTCACATGTCAAGCGTGGAAAGATTTCATTCATAAAAATTACCTGAATCACATTCTCATTTCACGTTACAATCCTTCTGTCAATCCAATGGAACGCATGTTCCGTGAACTAAATCGCTTCATCAGAACATATGCTTCCAACAAACAAACATCCTGGGTTGAATATATTGGACTATTTGAGCAAGTGGTTAACAACCTACCTTTGTATTCTACACCCTATACACCCACCGATTTAGTTTTACAAACCAAAGAGACAAACGAATGGGTAAAACCGATACCAAAATTTCCCCGAGGTGACGTAACACTGGACGAAAAGGTAAGACAAATATTAGTAGCCCTAACTGATGCAGCTATAAAAAGAAAAGCCTACTATGATAAGCAGCTGAAAAGAACACAAACATTTAATATCGGAGACCTAGTACTTCTGCGAAATCATCCTAAACCATCAGCTATCTTAAAACGTAATAAAAAGTGGCAACATCTATTTTCTGGACCCTTTAGAATTGTTCAAATTCCGCACGAGGGAAGTTATTTATTATCTACAGTACACTCGGGAAGAATGAGAGGTTTATATCCACACAAGCATTTGAAAAAGTTCTATGCTTAGTTTTTAAGCTGATCACAAAAATGATAAGTATGACACCTAGTTCCTAGTGAATAAGTAAAACATTCACATATCCAAGGAGAATAAGCTGAACAAAATATTTTTTTCTCTTACAATGTTACGTAATGGACAACAAATATTAACTGACGGTGTAACTGTTCTCATGTCAAACACTTAGCAAATAACACAGATTTATCGAACCACTGTTATGTTTAATACAACATAAAACACTTACTATGGGCATTAATTATTATAATTATTAGTATAAGTATAAGAGAATATTTATGATGATGAAAATGAATAAATGGAGCAAATGATTTATTTTAGTACGATGGATCTGAAGTAGGAGGATTTATTTTTATGAAAGAAATGTAGTGATAAGGATATATTAATGTTTTGTTTGCCCAACGGCTCCTAATACGAGCCACACACACACACACACACACACACACACGCACACACATACACACATACAAATACACGCACACGCACACACACACACACACACACACACACACACACACACACACACACTCAAATCCAAACAATGTTGCTATACGAGACATGATAACGTAACGTATTTACGGTCAGCTATCTTTTCAAAGACAGTATAAATGATATGAAGTTTTATAAGCCACTAGGAACCTGTAGATTAATGCTGATCAGCTGACAGGTAACACACATGTCAACAACTGTGCAATTTATTTAAGAGGGAACATATGACCTTTGAAGACATCTAAGTTTATTGAACAATTCTAGTTACGTATTGTGGGACAAAAATTTCTTAAAAATTACACAAGACTTTATGCTGATGCTTATGAGCTTGGCAGTAATTAAGATGACAGTGTCATTACGATGTTGCGTCAATACTATTATTTACGGTACGTGTCAAAACATTTGCAACAGATATGAAATATTTTGAACAACATTACAAGCTGATATGTCAGAAGCGTTCACTAATTGACAAATCAATCTTTAGACTAAACAACCTTTAGTATAAGCAGTAGTTTAAGACTTCTTTTTCAGCTGACTACGTGCACGAGAATTGTGTTCCTGCCAACGGTAAGAAGATCGACAACACAACATCAAAATGACGGAGGAGACAAACACATATATATATTTTATGACTATTATTTTGTTTTCAGACACTTTAAACACACACGTACAACACGACGATTGAAAATATTAGACACGTAGCATGATGTTTCTAGACTACAGACACGTTGTATTTAAAACAGAAAATCTAAACTACACATTTCATTTCTGAAAAGGAAAGAACAGGCAATAGCAGGTCAGACTGCATGCAAAACTTAAAGCAAAGTGAGAGAGAAGCATGGAGTGCATTGCTATGAGAGACTTTAGAATATTTTAGTTTCACGTAATATTTTATAATAATAATATAAATGGTAATTTTTGCAAATGATGGATTGATGTGCTGAATTTATGTTGTGTACTATTTTAGAGAGACTTCTCTAACTATAATGCTGTTTTTCTCTCTCTCTCACTCGATCTTTATTCTGAATGCTATTTAGCCCGAATCTATGCACCAAATTAGCTGATGAGTCTGACCTTGCCTGTGTCAGCAAAATTTATTTGCATTACCTGTTTAAAAGAAAAGAATCATCACAATTTATACGCTAACTGCTAATGTTGTATGACAGACTTCACCTCCCAATTTAATACTGACAAAATCCGATAAAAAAAATTCCAAAGATCCATTTCTCATTCTTAAAAAAAAAAAAAAAAAAAAAAAAAAAAAAAAAAAAAAAAAATCTGACATATTCGATGTGGTGATATGAATGCTTAATGATGAACCTTTAAGCTAAAAAATAAACGGATTATGAGGAATAATATTGCTGAAAACAAGGACCCCCACTACCGACCTCTGACATGAACATAGGCCGCGACTTATTGTACAATGCACTATATTGTCTAAAATAAACTATAATGATAACTAAATAATAACCAAAATATGATAAAATGTGGCTTGTATGTCATTGGAAAATTTATGAACTCTGTTAATCACTAGTATTTCAGAATAATTTGTCACTGTATATAACCTTTGTAAATAGTAAAATAACGATAGGTTAATATGAACTGTGTAAAATCTAGAAGATATGTGTAGAACTCGATAAAACGAACTGAAAGGACAGTGATACTACTGTGAGAAATTAGTGACAGAAAACTTTAAGTGATAAAACTATCTACACAAACAGTGTTTGTATTCACAAAACTAGGACGCATTTATAGTCAAAGTGTGCGACAGAAATCTATGCCTTCATGAACATATTAATTAACTAGTGAAGTGATTTTGTCATTGACAATAGTGAGCTCGGACTACAAAAGGTAGCACTCGTATAATAAATTAAAGTGATAAGTGAACGTGTAGACTGATAAGTACTTGACTATATGTATATCTGCATTATGGTTGTGGACACTTAAATAGTGTGATCTGAAATAAACCGCAAAAATTTGTTACGTGCGGCATACCGACATAAAGAGTCATGATAAAAAATCGTGCAGTGAAGTGACTTTCGAAGTGCATATACGAAGTGATGGCTATTCGTATATATATTTGCATACGAAGTCGTAGGTCTTGTCTCAGCTAATGGACTTTAAGGCAGCTGAGATGACAGCCTAAAAATAAATGAAGAAAGCACAGCAAGTAAGCGGACCTAACCACCTTAATATAAATAATTAGGTACTCACCGCGCTGCAACGATCTTCACTATGAACTGTTATGGATGAATCTTCTATTCTGGGAGAAAGATGAAAAACACACGCGAAAACACAAAGTCGGCGAGTTATGTGCTGTACGCAATGCTCGCGATGTTGCCGCTGCCACGTTTGAACGAACACTGCTGTAGCTGGCCAGCGGTAGAAACTTATTCATTGTTGACGCTTGACTGTTACGTCACGCACCCAATGGCGATCCCGCCGTGTGAAAATTCAAACTACCACTGTGAATGGTTTCAAAATAAACAAAGGTATCTAACATTTGTATAATGAAGACAGCGAAAACCGCCCCTACGGCATTTCCCAATCAAAGAACTGTGCTATGATACGTACAAAGAATACCCTATGTCAGAAAAATAAACAACTTAAATTCGCTAAAATGTAACATCCAGTTACCAATGCCAGTACATATTGTTTTAAATGTCTATATGTCTATATGTGATGTATATATGTGAATTAGTACGTAAGTCTTTGTAAATAATTTCATGAACGATTAAAGCTTCCACAGTGAGCCAAAGAAAAATTTTTATTTACGTAATATGTTAGTTATAAGTCTAGGTAAAGTCATAAACTGAACATATGCCTTGTATATAATTTAGTTTCCATTAATGAATTTATGTCAAGAATGGGCATATGTTCATGTCAGTTGGTTGCGATATTTGCTATTAACATCAAAGCTCACACTTACATCCGTTCGCTAAAAAACTATAATAGTACTGAAAAACTCAACTGAATAAAACAGAAATAAACTCATTCAGTAATCAAACCTGTAATTTTTAGTTAAGGGATAAATTTTAATGGCATATGTACAACTTTCATTTCATGTAAAACCACACCGAGACGATGCGGGAAAAGCAGTCCGTGCTCTATCAAAGGGCACCTAATCTGGCATCTCACCCCACCACAACGCTGGGGCCGAGTCTACAGCGCATTCCACCGTCATCAATTGGCCTGCCGACTTGCACCGCGTCGCCGCCGCACCGCCACGCCCACCGGTCAACAATCCGGGCGCGCTGGGGACCGCACACTGCACCGTTGGTCCGATCATCGACCCTTCACATTGTATAATTTGAATATGAAAAAAAAATTAATGAAAATTGTTAAAAAAATTAAAAAAAACTATATATATAAAAGGGAAAGAGACACCACTGTAACTTCTAATTTCATATCTAGTGGGCTCACACAGTCTTAAATAATCTGTTAAAAAAATTGTATAACAAGAAATTTATGATGTCTTTGAGTAGGAAATGCGCATTTGCCAACTCAAAGCCAGAGGGGGGAAATGTAGCGATACATTAATATTTTTTTTATTGAAAATTATATCTGCGACGCTTGTCGCTAGCATCCGTTCTCTCTGCCAATAAATCTCTGATTATCCTTGTTTAAAGTTATACCTTCAACTTTTTCAAACGATCTGGAGAGAAAACGGAATCGCTTTTCGTCTTTCGTTCTTCTACATTTGTACTGAGCGGACGTATTTTACTCGACCTCCATAATCCTGTAAGTGTGAGCTCTGATTAGCACTCTTTTACTTAATAAACTTTAACTTTCATTTGGAATTCCTATTTCATTTAAATAATGACTATTTATCCCCATCTTGTTACCAATTTTCAGCAATATTAGTAAAGTGATGCTTGGTTATTGTTGCCTATTGCCTCATGATGACAAAAGAATGCAAAATTTATTTACTCTCATTTTGTGTTAAACATTGAATTCAATGCCTGCAGGAAATCTTCATTCTGTTAAAAGCGAAGTCCGATAATTTCTTTAACTTTCGATAACAATAGTGATCAAAATTACACACGGTCTTAAAACTTTAATAATTAATAGTCATGAAACCAAGCATCAGTTTACGAGAACGAAGATATTAACCAATTCATACAGATTCAACTGCAGTGTCACAGCTTCCACCAATGAATGGATACCAGGTAACTTATTCCACTATTTTCTTATGTAATGGTGCTTTCTGGTGTTGTCGTAATTCTTAACTTACATCGCTACTGAGAACTGATAACCAATTCAAAAATTAATATTCATTGCTGATCTTACGGTTATTTAAATTTCAATTCCGGTTTTCAACCTTGATTTTTGCAACACCAGTGATAATAAGAAAAAAAAGTAACATTACAACACGAAGTCGTAAACTACGATATTCTTGAATTACTGCAAAACCATGCGAGCCATCTTCCTGCACCTCCTCCTAAAGTAGTGGACCGACTGCAACCAAACTCGGTACACATACTGCTTACTATCACGCGAACAACCGCTGCCATGAATTAAACACCTACCACTCACGCTACAGGAGACACGATGTCGTAAACTACGATATTCTTGAACTACTGCAAAACCATGCGTGCAATCTTCCTGCACCTCCTCCTAAAGTAGTGGACAGACTGCAACCAAACTCTGTACACATACTGCTTACTATATGGAGAACAACCGCTGTCATGAATTAAACACCTACCACTCACGCTACAGGAGACACGAAGTCGTGAACTACGATATTCTTGAATTACTGCAAAACCATGTGAGCCATCTTCCTGCACCTCATCCTAAAGTAGTGGACCGACTGCAACCAAACTCGGTACACATACTGCTTACTATCAGGCGAACGACCGCTGTCATGAATTAAACACCTGCCACTCACGCTACAGGAGACACGAAGTCGTAAACTACGATATTCTTCAATTGCTGCAAAACCATGCGAGCAATCTTCCTGCACCTCCTCCTAATGTAATGGACCGACTGCAACCAAACTCGGTACACATACTGCTTACTATATGGAGAACAACCGCTGTCATGAATTAAACACCTACCACTCACGCTACAGGAGACACGAAGTCGTGAACTACGATATTCTTGAATTACTGCAAAACCATGTGAGCCATCTTCCTGCACCTCATCCTAAAGTAGTGGACCGACTGCAACCAAACTCGGTACACATACTGCTTACTATCAGGCGAACGACCGCTGTCATGAATTAAACACCTGCCACTCACGCTACAGGAGACACGAAGTCGTAAACTACGATATTCTTCAATTGCTGCAAAACCATGCGAGCAATCTTCCTGCACCTCCTCCTAATGTAATGGACCGACTGCAACCAAACTCGGTACACATACTGCTTACTATCAGGCGAACAACCGCTATCACGAATTAAAAACATACCACTCACGCTACAGGAGACACGAAGTCGTAAACTACGATATTATTGAATTACTGCAAAACCAAGCGAGCCATCTTCCTGCACCTCCTCCTCCAGTAGTGGACCTACTGCACAACCAAACTCGGTACACATACTGCTTACTATCAGGCGAACAACCGCTGTCATGAAGTAAACACCTACCACTCACGTTACAGGAGACACGATGTCGTAAACTAAGATATTCTTTAATTACTGCCA
Source organism: Locusta migratoria (assembly GCA_026315105.1). Classification (NCBI taxonomy): domain Eukaryota; kingdom Metazoa; phylum Arthropoda; class Insecta; order Orthoptera; family Acrididae; genus Locusta; species Locusta migratoria. Next base: position 1,688,984 of record JAOYRU010000517.1, read on the forward strand.
AAGCATGCGAGCCATTTTTCTGCACCTCCTTCTAAAGTAATGGACCGACTGCAACCAAACTCGGTACAAATACTTCTTACTATAAGGCGAACAACCGCTGTCATGTATTAAACACCTACCACACACGCTACAGGACACATGAAGTCGTAAACTACGATATTCTTGAATTACTGCCAAATCAAGCGAGCCATTTTCCTGCACCTCCTTCTAAAGTAGTGGACCGACTGCAACCAAACTCGGTACACATACTGCTTACTATCAGGCGAACAACCGCTGTTATGAATTACACACCTACCACTAACGCTACAGGAGACACGAAGTCGTAAACTACGATATTCTTGAATTACTGCAAACCCATGCGAGCCATCTTCCTGCACCTCCTCCTAAAGTAGTGGACCGACTGCAACCAAACTCGGTACACATACTGTTTACTACCAGGCGAACAATCGCTGTCATGAATTAAACACCTACCACTCACGCTACAGGAGACACGAAGTCGTAAACTACGATACTCTTGAATTACTGCAAAACCATGCGAGCTATCTTCCTGCACCTCCTCCTGAAGTAGTGGACCGACTGCAACCAAACTCCGTACACATACTGATTACTATCAGGCGAACAAACGTTGTCATGAATTAAACACTCACCACTCACGCTACAGGAGACACGAAGTCGTAAACTACGATATTCTTGAATTACTGCAAAACAATGCGAGCCATCTTCCTGCATCTCCTCCTCCAGTAGTGGACCAACTGCAACCAAACTCGGTACACATACTGCTTACTATCAGGCGAACAACCGCTGTCATGAATTAAACACCTACCACTCACGCTACAGGAGACACGAAGTCGTAAACTACGATATTCTTGAATTACTGCAAAACCATGCGAGTCATCTTCCTGCACCTCCTCCCAAAATACTGGAGCGACTGCAACCAAACAAGGTACACATACTACATACAATCAGGCGAACAACGGCTGTCAAGAATTAAACACCAACAACTCACGCAACAGGAGACACGAAGTCGTAATCTACGATATTCTTGAAATACTGCAAAACCATGCGAGCCATCTTCCTGCACCTCCTCCTAAAGTAGAGGAGCGACTGCAACCAAACTCGGTACACATACTGCTTACTATCAGGCGAACCACAGCTGTCATAAATTAAACACCTACCACTCACGCTACAGGAGACACGAAGTCTTAAACTCCGATATTCTTGATTTACTGCAAAACCATGCGTACCATCTTCCTGCACCTCCTCCTAAAGTAGTGGACCGACCGCAACCAATCTCGGTACACCTACTGCTTACTATCAGGCGAACAACCGCTGTCATGAATTAAACACCTACCACTCACGCTACAGGAGACACGAAGTCGTAAACTACGATATTCTCGAATTACTGAAAATCCATGCGAGCGATCTTCCTGCACCTCCTCCTAAAGTAGTGGACCGACTGAAACCAAACTCGGTACACATACTGCTTACTATCAGGCGAACAACCGCTGTCATGAATTAAACACCTACCACTCACGCTACAGGAGACACGAAGTCGTAAACTACGATATTCTTGAATTACTACAAAACCATGCGAGCAATCTTCCTGCACCTCCTCCTAAAGTACTGGAGCAACTGCAACCAAACTCGGTACACATACTGCTTACTATCAGGCGAACAACGTCTGTCAAAAATTAACTCCTACCACTAACGCTACAGGAGACACGAAGTCGTAAACTACGATATTCTTGAATTACTGCAAAACCATGCGAGCCATCTTCCTGCACCACCTCCTAATGTAGTGGACAGACTGCAACCAAACTCTGTACACATACTGCTTACTATATGGAGAACAACCGCTGTCATGAATTAAACACCTACCACTCACGCTATAGGAGACACGAATTCGTAAACTAGGATATTCTTGAATTACTGCAAAACCATGCGAGCCATCTTCCTGCACCTCCTCCTAAAGTAGTGGACCGACTGCAACCAAACTCGGTACACATACTGCTTACTATCAGGCGAACAACCGCTGTCATGAATTAAACACTTACCACTCACGCTACAGGAGACACGAAGTCGTAAACTACGATATTCTTGAATTACTGCAAAACCATGCGCGCCAACTTCCTGCACCTCCTCCTCCAGTAGCGGACCTACTGCAACCAAACGCGGTACACATACTGCTTTCTATCAGGCGAACAACCGCTGTCATGAATTAAACACCTACCACTCACGCTACAGGAGATACGAAGTCGTAAACTACGATATTCTTCAATTAATGCAAAACCATGCGAGCCATCTTCCTGCACCTCCTCCTAAAGTATTGGACCGACTGCAACCAAACTAGGTACACATACTGCTTACTATCAGGCGAACAATCGCTGTCATGAAATAAACACCTACTACTCACGCTACAGGAGACACGAAGTCGTAAACTACGATACTCTTGAATTACTGCAAAACCATGTGAGCTATCTTCCTGCACCTCCTCCTAAAGTAGTGGAACGACTGCAACCAAACTCCGTACACATACTGATTACTATCAGGCGAACAAACGCTGTGATGAATTAAACACCTACCACTCACGCTACAGGAGACACGAAGTCGTAAACTACGATATTCTTGAATTACTGCAAAACAATGCGAGCAATCTTCCTGCACCTCCTCCTCCAGTAGTGGACCGGCTGCAACCAAACTCGGTACACATACTGCTTACTATCCGGCGAACAACCGCTGTCATGAATTAAACACCTACCACTCACGCTACAGGAGACACGATGTCGTAAACTACGATATTCTTGAATTACTGCAAAACCATGCGAGCCGTCTTCCTGCACCTCCTCCTCCAGTACTGGACCGACTGCAACCAAACTCGGTACACATACTGCTTACTATCAGGCGAACAACCGCTGTCATGAGTTAAACCCCTACCACTCACGCTACAGGAGACACGAAGTCGTAAACTACGATATTCTTGAATTACTGCAAAACCACGCGAGCCATCGTCCTGCACCTCCTCCTGAAGTAGTGGACCGACTGCAACCAAACTCTGTTCACATACTGCTTACTATCAGGCGAACAATCGCTGTCATTAATTAAACACCTACCACTCACGCTACAGGTGACACGAAGTCGGGAACTACGATATTCTTGAATTACTGCAAAAACCATGCGAGCCATCTTCCTGCACCTCCTCGTAAAGTAGTGGACCGACTGCAACCAAACTCGGTACACATACTGCTTACTATCAGGCGAACAACAGCTGTCATGAGTTAAACACCTACCACTCACGCTACAGGAGACACGAAGTCGTAAACTACGATATTCTTGAATTACTGCAAAACCATGCGAGCCGTCTTCCTGGACCTCCTCCTCCAGTACTGGACCGACTGCAACCAAACTCGGTACACATACTGCTTACTATCAGGCGAACAACCGCTGTCATGAATTATAAACCTACAACTCACGCTACAGGAGACACGAAGTCGTAAACTACGATATTCTTGAATAACTGCAAATCATGCGAGCAATCATCCTGCACCTCCTCCTAAAGTAGTGGACCGACTGCAACCAAACTCTGTTCACATACTGCTTACTATCAGGCGAACAACCGCTGTCATGAATTAAACACCTACCACTCACGCTACAGGTGACACGAAGTCGTAAACTACGATATTCTTGAATTACTGCAAAACCATGCGAGCCATCTTCCTGCACCTCCTCCTAAAGTAGTGGTCCGACTGCAACCAAACTCGGTACACATACTGCTTACTATCAGGCGAACAACCGCTGTCGTGAATTAAACACCTACCACTCACGCTACAGGAGTCACGAAGTCGTAAACTACGATGTGCTTGAATTACTGCAAAACCATGCGAGCCATCTTCCTCCACCTCCTCCTAATGTAGTGGACCGACTGCAACCAAACTCGGTACACATACTGCTTACTATCAGGCGAACAATCGCTGTCATGAATTAAACACATACCACTCACGCTACAGGAGACACGAAGTCGTATACTACGATATTCTTGAATAACTACAAAACCATGCGAGCCATCTTCCTGCACCTCCTCCTCCAGTAGTGGACCTACTGCAACCAAACTCGGTACACATACTGCTTACTATCAGGCGAACAACCGCTGTCATGAATTAAACACCTACCACTCACGCTACAGGAGACACGAAGTCGTAAACTACGATATTCTTGAATTACTGCAAAACCATACGAGCCATCTTCCTGCACCTCCTCCTAAAGTAGCGGACCGACTGCAACCAAACTCGGTACACATACTGCTTACTATAAGCCGAACAAACGCTGTCATGAATTAAACAACTACCACTCACACTACAGGAGACACGAAGTCGTAAACTAGGATATTCTTCAATTGCTGCAAAACCATGCGAGCAATCTTCCTGCACCTCCTCCTAAAGTAGTGGACCGACTGCAACGAAACTCGGTACACATACTGCTTACTATCAGGCGAACAACAGCTGACATGAGTTAAACACCTACCACTTACGCTACAGGAGACACGAAGTCGTAAAGTACGATATTCTTGAATTACTGTAATACCATGCGAGCAATCTTCCTGCACATCCTCCTAAGGTAGTGGACCGACTGCAACCAAACTCGGTACACATACTGCTTACTATCAGGCGAACAACCGCTGTCATGAATTAAACACCTGCCACTCACGCTACAGGAGACACGAAGTCGTAAAGTACGATATTCTTCAATTGCTGCAAAACCATGCGAGCAATCTTCCTGCACCTCCTCCTAATGTAGTGGACCGACTACAACCAAACTCGGTACACATACTGCTTACTATCAGGCGAACAACCGCTATCATGAATTAAACACATACCAATCACGCTACAGGAGACACGAAGTCGTAAACTACGATATTTTTGAATTACTGCAAAACCAAGCGAGCCATCTTCCTGCACCTCCTCCTCCAGTAGTGAAGCTACTGCACAACCAAACTCGGTACACATACTGCTTACTATCAGGCGAACAACCGCTGTCATGAAGTAAACACCTACCACTCACGCTACAGGAGACACGAAGTCGTAAACTACGATATTCTTGAATTACTGCAAAACCATGCGAGCCATCCTCCTGCACTTCCTCCTAAAGTAGTGGACCGACTGCAACCAAACTCGGTGCACATACTGGTTACTATCAGGCGATCAACCGCTGTCAGGAATTAAACACCTACCACTCACGCTACAGGAGACACGAAGTCGTAAACTACGATATTCTTGAACTACTAAAAATCCATGCGAGCGATCTTCCTGCACCTCCTCCTAAAGTAGTGGACCGACTGCAACCAAAAATGGTTCACATACTGCTTACTATCAGGCGAACAACCGCTGTCATGAATTAAACACCTACCCCTCACGCTACAGGAGACACGAAATCGTAAACTACGATATTCTTGAATTACTGCAAAACCATGCGTGCCATCTTCCTGCACATCCTCCTAAAGTATTGGACAGACTGCAACCAAACTCTGTACACATACTGCTTACCATATGGTGAACAACCGCTGTCATGAATTACACATCTACCACTCACGCTACAGGAGACACGAAGCCGTGAACTACGATATTCTTGAATTACTGCAAAACTCTGCGAGACATTTTCTTGCACCTCCTCCTAAAGTAGTGGACCGACTGCAACCAAACTCGGTACACATACTGCTTACTATCACGCGAAAAACCGCTGTCATGAAATAAACACATACCATTCACGCTACAGGAGACACGAAGTCGTAAACTACGATATTCTTGAATTACTGCAAAACCATGCGAGCCATCTTCCTGCACCTCCTCCTAAAGTACTGGAGCGACTGCAACCAAACTTGGTACACATACTGCTTACTATCAGGCGAACAACGGCTGTCCAGAATTAAACACCTACCACTCACGCTACAGGAGACACGAAGTCGTAAACTACGATATTCTTGAATTACTGAAAAACGATGCGAGCCATCTTCCTGCAAGTCCTCCTCCTAAAGTAGTGGACCGACTGCAACCAAACTCGGTTCACATACTGCTTACTATAAGCCGAACAACCGCTGTCATGAATTAAACAACTACCACTCACGCTACTGGAGACACGAAGTCGTAAACTACGATATTCTTGAATAACTGCAAAACCGTGCGAGCTATCTTCCTGCACCTCCTCCTCCAGTAGTGGACCGACTGCAACCAAACTCGGTACACATACTGCTTACTATCACGCGAACAACCGCTGTCATGAATTAAACACCTACCACTCACGCTACAGGAGACACGATGTCGTAAACCACGATATTCTTGAACTACTGCAAAACCATGCGTGCCATCTTCCTGCACCTCCTCCTAAAGTAGTGGACAGACTGCAACCAAACTCTGAACACATTCTGCTTACTATATGGAGAACAACCGCTGTCATGGATTAAACACCTACCACTCACGCTACAGGAGAGACGAAGTCGTGAACTACGATATTCTTGAATTACTGCAAAACCATGCGAGCCATCTTCCTGCACCTCCTCCTCCAGTAGTGGACCGACTGCAACCAAACTCGGTACACATACTGCTTACTATCAGGCGAACAACCGCTGTCATGAATTAAACACCTACCACTCACGCTACAGGAGACACGATGTCGTAAACTACGATATTCTTGAACTACAAAAATTGCATGCGAGCGATCTTCCTGCACCGCCACCTAATGTAGTGGACCGACTGCAACCAAACTCGGTACACATACTGCTTACTATCAGGCGAACAACCGCTGTCATGAATTAAACACCTACCACTCACGCTACAGGAGACACGAAGTCGTAAACTACGATATTCTTGAATTACTGCAAAACCATGCGAGCCATCTTCCTGCACCTCCTCCTAAAGTAGTGGACCGACTGCAACCAAACTCGGTACACATACTTCTTACTATCACCCGAACAACCGCTGTCATGAATTAAACACCTACCACTCACGCTACAGGAGACATGATGTCGTAAACTACGATATTCTTGAACTACTGCAAAACCATGCGTGCCATCTTCCTGCACCTCCTCCTAAAGTAGTGGACAGACTGCAACCAAACTCTGCACACATACTGCTTACAATATGGAGAACAACCGCTGTCATGAATTAAACACCTACCAATCACGCTACAGGAGACACGAAGTCGTGAACTACGATATTCTTGAATTACTGCAAAACCATGCGAGCCATCCTCCTGCACTTCCTCCTAAAGTAGTGGACCGACTGCAACCAAACTCGGTGCACAAACTGGTTACTATCAGGCGATCAACCGCTGTCAGGAATTAAACACCTACCACTCACGCTACAGGAGACACGAAGTCGTAAACTACGATATTCTTGAACTACTATAAATCCATGCGAGCGATCTTCCTGCATCTCCTCCTAAAGTAGTGGACCGACTGCAACCAAACATGGTTCACATACTGCTTACTATCAGGCGAACAACCGCTGTCATGAATTAAACACCTACCCCTCACGCTACAGCAGACTCGAAATCGTAAACTACGATATTCTTGAATTACTGCAAAACCATGCGTGCCATCTTCCTGCACATCCTCCTAAAGTATTGGACAGACTGCAACCAAACTCTGTACACATACTGCTTTCCATATGGAGAACAACCGCTGTCATGAATTACACATCTACCACTCACGCTACAGGAGACACGAAGCCGTGAACTACGATATTCTTGAATTACTGCAAAACACTGCGAGACATTTTCTTGCACCTCCTCCTAATGTAGTGGACCGACTGCAACCAAACTCGGTACACATACTGCTTACTATCACGCGAAAAACCGCTGTCATGAATTAAACACATACCATTCACGCTACAGGAGACACGAAGTCGTAAACTACGATATTCTTGAATTACTGCAAAACCATGCGAGCCATCTTCCTGCACCTCCTCCTAAAGTACTGGAGCGACTGCAACCAAACTTGGTACACATACTGCTTACTATCAGGCGAACAACGGCTGTCCAGAATTAAACACCTACCACTCACGCTACAGGAGACACGAAGTCGTAAACTACGATATTCTTGAATTACTGAAAAACGACGCGAGCCATCTTCCTGCACCTCCTCCTAAAGTAGTGGACCGACTGCAACCAAACTCGGTTCACATACTGCTTACAATAAGCCGAACAACCGCTGTCATGAATTAAACAACTACCACTCACGCTACTGGAGACACGAAGTCGTAAACTACGATATTCTTGAATAACTGCAAAACCGTGCGAGCCATCTTCCTGCACCTCCTCCTCCAGTAGTGGACCGACTGCAACCAAACTCGGTACACATACTGCTTACTATCACGCGAACAACCGCTGTCATGAATTAAACACCTACCACTCACGCTACAGGAGACACGATGTCGTAAACCACGATATTCTTGAACTACTGCAAAACCATGCGTGCCATCTTCCTGCACCTCCTCCTAAAGTAGTGGACAGACTGCAACCAAACTCTGAAGACATTCTGCTTACTATATGGAGAACAACCGCTGTCATGGATTAAACACCTACCACTCACGCTACAGGAGACACGAAGTCGTGAACTACGATATTCTTGAATTACTGCAAAACCATGCGAGCCATCTTCCTGCACCTCCTCCTCCAGTAGTGGACCGACTGCAACCAAACTCGGTACACATACTGCTTACTATCAGGCGAACAACCGCTGTCATGAATTAAACACCTACCACTCACGCTACAGGAGACACGATGTCGTAAACTACGATATTCTTGAACTACAAAAATTGCATGCGAGCGATCTTCCTGCACCGCCTCCTAATGTAGTGGACCGACTGCAGCCAAACTCGGTACACATACTGCTTACTATCAGGCGAACAACCGCTGTCATGAATTAAACACCTACCACTCACGCTACAGGAGACACGAAGTCGTAAACTACGATATTCTTGAATTACTGCAAAACCATACGAGCCATCTTCCTGCACCTCCTCCTAAAGTACTGGAGCGACTGCAACCAAACTTGGTACACATACTGCTTGCTATCAGGCGATCAACGGCTGTCCAGAATTAAACACCTACCACTCACGCTACAGGAGAAACGAAGTCGTAAACTACGATATTCTTGAATTACTGCAAAACCATGCGAGCCATCTTCCTGCACCTCCTCCTAAAGTAGCGGACCGACTGCAACCAAACTCGGTACACATACTGCTTACTATAAGCCGAACAAACGCTGTCATGAATTAAACAACTACCACTCACACTACAGGAGACACGAAGTCGTAAACTAGGATATTCTTGAATTACTGCAAAACCATGCGAGGCATCTTCCTGCACCTCCTCCTAAAGTACTGGACCGACTGCAACCAAACTCGGTACTCATACTGCTTACTATCAGGCGAACAACCGCTGTCATGAATTAAACACCTACCACTCACGCTTCAGGAGACACGAAGTCGTAAACTACGATATTCTTGAATAACTGCAAAACCGTGCGAGCCATCTTCCTGCACCTCCTCCTCCAGTAGTGGACCGACTGCAACCAAACTCGGTACACATATTGCTTACTATCAGGCAAACAACCGCTGTCATGAATTAAACACCTACAACTCACGCTACAGGAGACACGAAGTCGTAAACTACGATATTCTAAAATTATTGCAAAACCATGCGAGCCATCTTCCTGCAACTCCTCCTAAAGTAGTGGACCGACTCAACCAACCTTGTACACATACTGCTTACTATCAGGCGAACAACCGCTGTCATGAATTGAACACCTACCCCTCGTGCTACAGGAGACACGAAGTCGTAAACTACGATATTCTTGAATTACTGCAAAACGATGCGGGCCATCTTCCTGCACCTCCTCCTAAAGTAGTGGACCGACTGCAACCAAACTCGGTACACATACTGCTTACTATCACGCGAACAACCGCTGTCATGAATTAAACACCTACCACTCACGCTACAGGAGACACGATGTCGTAAACTACAATATTCTTGAACTACTGCAAAACCATGCGTGCAATCTTCCTGCACCTCCTCCTAAAGTAGTGGACAGACTGCAACCAAACTCTGTACACATACTGCTTACTATATGGAGAACAACCGCTGTCATGCATTAAACACCTACCACTCACGCTACAGGAGACACGAAGTCGTGAATTACGATATTTTTGAATTACTGCAAAACCATGCGAGCCATCTTCCTGCACCTCCTCCTAAAGTAGTGGACCGACTGCAACGAAACTCGGAACACATACTGCTTACTATCAGGCGAACAACAGCTGTCATGAGTTAAACACCTACCACTTACGCTACAGGAGACACGAAGTCGTAAACTACGATATTCTTGAATTACTGTAAAACCATGCGAGCAATCTTCCTGCACATCCTCCTAAGGTAGTGGACCGACTGCAACCAAACTCGGTACACATACTGCTTACTATCAGGCGAACAACCGCTGTCATGAATTAAACACCTGCCACTCACGCTACAGGAGACACGAAGTCGTAAACTACGATATTCTTCAATTGCTGCAAAACCATGCGAGCAATCTTCCTGCACCTCCTCCTAATGTAGTGGACCGACTGCAACCAAACTCGGTACACATACTGCTTACTATCAGGCGAACAACCGCTATCATGAATTAAACACATACCACTCACGCTACAGGAGACACGAAGTCGTAAACTACGATATTTTTGAATTACTGCAAAACCAAGCGAGCCATCTTCCTGCACCTCCTCCTCCAGTAGTGAACCTACTGCACAACCAAACTCGGTACACATACTGCTTACCATCAGGCGAACAACCGCTGTCATGATGTAAACACCTACCACTCACGCTACAGGAGACACGAAGTCGTAAACTACGATATTCTTGAATTACTGCAAAACCATGCGAGCCATCTTCCTGCACCTCCTCCTAAAGTAGTGGACCGACTGCAACCAAACTCGGTACACATACTGCTTACTATAAGCCGAACAACCGCTGTCATGAATTAAACAACTACCACTCACGCTACAGGAGACACGAAGTCGTAAACTAGGATATTCTTCAATTACTGCAAAACCATGCGAGGCATCTTCCAGCACCACCTCCTAAAGTAGTGGACCGACTGCAACCGAACTCGGTACTCATACTGCTTACTATCAGGCGAACAACCGCTGTCATGAATTAAACACCTAACACTCACGCTACAGGAGACACGAAGTCGTAAACTACGATATTCTTGAATAACTGCAAAACCGTGCGAGCCATCCTCCTGCACCTCCTCCTCCAGTAGTGGACCGACTGCAACCAAACTCGGTACACATACTGCTTACTATCACGCGAACAACCGCTGTCATGAATTAAACACCTACCACTCACGCTACAGGAGACACGATGTCGTAAACCACGATATTCTTGAACTACTGCAAAACCATGCGTGCCATCTTCCTGCACCTCCTCCTAAAGTAGTGGACAGACTGCAACCAAACTCTGAACACATTCTGCTTACTATATGGAGAACAACCGCTGTCATGGATTAAACACCTACCACTCACGCTACAGGAGACACGAAGTCGTGAACTACGATATTCTTGAATTACTGCAAAACCATGCGAGCCATCTTCCTGCACCTCCTCCTCCAGTAGTGGACCGACTGCAACCAAACTCGGTACACATACTGCTTACTATCAGGCGAACAACCGCTGTCATGAATTAAACACCTACCACTCACGCTACAGGAGACACGATGTCGTAAACTACGATATTCTTGAACTACAAAAATTGCATGCGAGCGATCTTCCTGCACCGCCTCCTAATGTAGTGGACCGACTGCAGCCAAACCCGGTACACATACTGCTTACTATCAGGCGAACAACCGCTGTCATGAATTAAACACCTACCACTCACGCTACAGGAGACACGAAGTCGTAAACTACGATATTCTTGAATTACTGCAAAACTTTGCGTGCCATCTTCCTGCACCTCCTCCTCCAGTAGTGGACTTACTGCCACCAGACTCGGTACACATACTGCTTCCTATCAGGCGAACAACCGCTGTCATGAATTAAACACCTACCACTCACGCTACAGGAGACACGAAGTCGTAAACTACGATATTCTTGAATTACTGCAAAACCATGCGAGCCATCTTCCTGCACATCCTCCTAAGGTAGTGGACCGACTGCAACCAAACTCGGTACACATACTGCTTACGATCAGGCGAACAACGGCTGTCCAGAATTAAACACCTACCACTCACGCTACAGGAGACACGAAGTCGTAAATTACGATATTCTTGAATTACTGCTAAACCATGCGAGCCATCTTCCTGCACCTCCTCGTAAAGTAGTGGACCGACTGCAACCAAACTCGGTACACATACTGCTTACTATCAGGCGAACAACAGCTGTCATGAGTTAAACACCTACCACTCACGCTACAGGAGACACGAAGTCGTAAACTACGATATTCTTGAATTACTGCAAAACCATGCGAGCCGTCTTCCTGCACCTCCTCCTCCAGTACTGGACCGACTGCAACCAAACTCGGTACACATACTGCTTACTATCAGGCGAACAACCGCTGTCATGAATTAAACACATACCACTCACGCTACAGGAGACACGAAGTCGTAAACTACGATATTCTTGAATAACTACAAAACCATGCGAGCCATCTTCCTGCACCTCCTCCTCCAGTAGTGGACCTACTGCAACCAAACTCGGTACACATACTGCTTACTATCAGGCGAACAACCGCTGTCATGAATTAAACACCTACCACTCACGCTACAGGAGACACGAAGTCGTAAACTACGATATTCTTGAATTACTGCAAAACCATACGAGCCATCTTCCTGCATCTCCTCCTAAAGTACTGGAGCGACTGCAACCAAACTTGGTACACATACTGCTTGCTATCAGGCGATCAACGGCTGTCCAGAATTAAACACCTACCACTCACGCTACAGGAGAAACGAAGTCGTAAACTACGATATTCTTGAATTACTGCAAAACCATGCGAGCCATCTTCCTGCACCTCCTCCTAAAGTAGCGGACCGACTGCAACCAAACTCGGTACACATACTGCTTACTATAAGCCGAACAAACGCTGTCATGAATTAAACAACTACCACTCACACTACAGGAGACACGAAGTCGTAAACTAGGATATTCTTGAATTACTGCAAAACCATGCGAGGCATCTTCCTGCACCTCCTCCTAAAGTACTGGACCGACTGCAACCAAACTCGGTACTCATACTGCTTACTATCAGGCGAACAACCGCTGTCATGAATTAAACACCTACCACTCACGCTTCAGGAGACACGAAGTCGTAAACTACGATATTCTTGAATAACTGCAAAACCGTGCGAGCCTTCTTCCTGCACCTCCTCCTCCAGTAGTGGACCGACTGCAACCAAACTCGGTACACATATTGCTTACTATCAGGCAAACAACCGCTGTCATGAATTAAACACCTACAACTCACGCTACAGGAGACACGAAGTCGTAAACTACGATATTCTAAAATTATTGCAAAACCATGCGAGCCATCTTCCTGCAACTCCTCCTAAAGTAGTGGACCGACTCAACCAACCTTGTACACATACTGCTTACTATCAGGCGAACAACCGCTGTCATGAATTGAACACCTACCCCTCGTGCTACAGGAGACACGAAGTCGTAAACTACGATATTCTTGAATTACTGCAAAACGATGCGGGCCATCTTCCTGCACCTCCTCCTAAAGTAGTGGACCGACTGCAACCAAACTCGGTACACATACTGCTTACTATCACGCGAACAACCGCTGTCATGAATTAAACACCTACCACTCACGCTACAGGAGACACGATGTCGTAAACTACAATATTCTTGAACTACTGCAAAACCATGCGTGCAATCTTCCTGCACCTCCTCCTAAAGTAGTGGACAGACTGCAACCAAACTCTGTACACATACTGCTTACTATATGGAGAACAACCGCTGTCATGCATTAAACACCTACCACTCACGCTACAGGAGACACGAAGTCGTGAATTACGATATTCTTGAATTACTGCAAAACCATGCGAGCCATCTTCCTGCACCTCCTCCTAAAGTAGTGGACCGACTGCAACGAAACTCGGAACACATACTGCTTACTATCAGGCGAACAACAGCTGTCATGAGTTAAACACCTACCACTTACGCTACAGGAGACACGAAGTCGTAAACTACGATATTCTTGAATTACTGTAAAACCATGCGAGCAATCTTCCTGCACATCCTCCTAAGGTAGTGGACCGACTGCAACCAAACTCGGTACACATACTGCTTACTATCAGGCGAACAACCGCTGTCATGAATGAAACACCTGCCACTCACGCTACAGGAGACACGAAGTCGTAAACTACGATATTCTTCAATTGCTGCAAAACCATGCGAGCAATCTTCCTGCACCTCCTCCTAATGTAGTGGACCGACTGCAACCAAACTCGGTACACATACTGCTTACTATCAGGCGAACAACCGCTATCATGAATTAAACACATACCAATCACGCTACAGGAGACACGAAGTCGTAAACTACGATATTTTTGAATTACTGCAAAACCAAGCGAGCCATCTTCCTGCACCTCCTCCTCCAGTAGTGAACCTACTGCACAACCAAACTCGGTACACATACTGCTTACTATCAGGCGAACAACCGCTGTCATGAAGTAAACACCTACCACTCACGCTACAGGAGACACGAAGTCGTAAACTACGATATTCTTGAATTACTGCAAAACCATGCGAGCCATCTTCCTGCACCTCCTCCTAAAGTAGTGGACCGACTGCAACCAAACTCGGTACACATACTGCTTACTATAAGCCGAACAACCGCTGTCATGAATTAAACAACTACCACTCACGCTACAGGAGACACGAAGTCGTAAACTAGGATATTCTTCAATTACTGCAAAACCATGCGAGGCATCTTCCAGCACCACCTCCTAAAGTAGTGGACCGACTGCAACCAAACTCGGTACTCATACTGCTTACTATCAGGCGAACAACCGCTGTCATGAATTAAACACCTAACACTCACGCTACAGGAGACACGAAGTCGTAAACTACGATATTCTTGAATAACTGCAAAACCGTGCGAGCCATCCTCCTGCACCTCCTCCTCCAGTAGTGGACCGACTGCAACCAAACTCGGTACACATATAGCTTACTATCAGGCGAACAACCGCTGTCATGAATTAAACACCTACAACTCACGCTACAGGAGACACGAAGTCGTAAACTACGATATTCTCGAATTATTGTAAAACCATGCGAGCCATCTTCCTGCACCTCCCCCTAAAGTAGTGGACCGACTCAACCAACCTTGTTCACATACTGCTTACTACCAGGCGAACAACCGCTGTCATGGATTGAACACCTTCCCCTCGCGCTACAGGAGACACGAAGTCGTAAACTACGATATTCTTGAATTACTGCAAAACCATGCGAGCCATCTTCCTGCACCTCCTCCTAAAGTAGTGGACCGACTGCAACCAAACTCAGTACACATACTTCTTACTATCACCCGAACAACCGCTGTCATGAATTAAACACCTACCACTCACGCTACAGGAGACACGAAGTCGTAAACTACGATATTCTTGAATTACTGCAAAACCATGCGAGCCATCTTCCTGCACCTCCTCCTAAAGTACTGGAGCGACTGCAACCAAACTTGGTACACATACTGCTTACTATCAGGCGAACAACGGCTGTCCAGAATTAAACACCTACCACTCACGCTACAGGAGACACGAAGTCGTAAACTACGATATTCTTGAATTACTGAAAAACGATGCGAGCCATCTTCCTGCACCTCCTCCTAAAGTAGTGGACCGACTGCAACCAAACTCGGTTCACATACTGCTTACTATAAGCCGAACAACCGCTGTCATGAATTAAACAACTACCATTCACGCTACTGGAGACACGAAGTCGTAAACTACGATATTCTTGAATAACTGCAAAACCGTGCGAGCCATCTTCCTGCACCTCCTCCTCCAGTAGTGGACTTACTGCCACCAGACTCGGTACACATACTGCTTCCTATCAGGCGAACAACCGCTGTCATGAATTAAACACCTACCACTCACGCTACAGGAGACACGAAGTCGTAAACTACGATATTCTTGAATTACTGCAAAACCATGCGAGCCATCTTCCTGCACATCCTCCTAAGGTAGTTGACCGACTGCAACCAAACTCGGTACACATACTGCTTACTATCAGGCGAACAACGGCTGTCCAGAATTAAACACCAACCACTCACGCTACAGGAGACACGAAGTCGTAAACTACGATATTCTTGAATTACTGCTAAACCATGCGAGCCATCTTCCTGCACCTCCTCGTAAAGTAGTGGACCGACTGCAACCAAACTCGGTACACATACGGCTTACTATCAGGCGAACAACAGCTGTCATGAGTTAAACACCTACCACTCACGCTACAGGAGACAAGAAGTCGTAAACTACGATATTCTTGAATTACTGCAAAACCATGCGAGCCGTCTTCCTGCACCTCCTCCTCCAGTACTGGACCGACTGCAACCAAACTCGGTACACATACTGCTTACTATCAGGCGAACAACCGCTGTCATGAATTATACACCTACCACTCACGCTACAGGAGACACGAAGTCGTAAACTACGATATTCTTGAATAACTGCAAACCATGCGAGCAATCATCCTGCACCTCCTCCTAAAGTAGTGGACCGACTGCAACCAAACTCTGTTCACATACTGCTTACTATCAGGCGAACAACCGCTGTCATGAATTAAACACCTACCACTCACGCTACAGGTGACACGAAGTCGTAAACTACGATATTCTTGAATTACTGCAAAACCATGCGAGCCATCTTCCTGCACCTCCTCCTAAAGTAGTGGACCGACTGCAACCAAACTCGGTACACATACTGCTTACTATCAGGCGAACAACCGCTGTCGTGAATTAAACACCTACCACTCACGCTACAGGAGACACGAAGTCGTAAACTACAATGTTCTTGAATTACTGCAAAACCATGCGAGCCATCTTCCTCCACCTCCTCCTAATGTAGTGGACCGACTGCAACCAAACTTGGTACACATACTGCTTGCTATCAGGCGATCAACGTCTGTCCAGAATTAAACGCCTACCACTCACGCTACAGGAGACACGAAGTCGTAAACTACGATATTCTTGAATTACTGCAAAACCATGCGAGCCATCTTCCTGCACCTCCTCCTAAAGTAGCGGACCGACTGCAACCAAACTCGGTACACATACTGCTTACTATAAGCCGAACAAACGCTGTCATGAATTAAACAACTACCACTCACACTACAGGAGACACGAAGTCGTAAACTAGGATATTCTTGAATTACTGCAAAACCATGCGAGGCATCTTCCTGCACCTCCTCCTAAAGTACTGGACCGACTGCAACCAAACTCGGTACTCATACTTCTTACTATCAGTCGAACAACCGCTGTCATGAATTAAACACCTACCACTCACGCTTCAGGAGACACGAAGTCGTAAACTACGATATTCTTGAATAACTGCAAAACCGTGCGAGCCATCTTCCTGCACCTCCTCCTCCAGTAGTGGACCGACTGCAACCAAACTCGGTACACATATTGCTTACTATCAGGCAAACAACCGCTGTCATGAATTAAACACCTACAACTCACGCTACAGGAGACACGAAGTCGTAAACTACGATATTCTAAAATTATTGCAAAACCATGCGAGCCATCTTCCTGCAACTCCTCCTAAAGTAGTGGACCGACTCAACCAACCTTGTACACATACTGCTTACTATCAGGCGAACAACCGCTGTCATGAATTGAACACCTACCCCTCGTGCTACAGGAGACACGAAGTCGTAAACTACGATATTCTTGAATTACTGCAAAACGATGCGGGCCATCTTCCTGCACCTCCTCCTAAAGTAGTGGACCGACTGCAACCAAACTCGGTACACATACTGCTTACTATCACGCGAACAACCGCTGTCATGAATTAAACACCTACCACTCACGCTACAGGAGACACGATGTCGTAAACTACAATATTCTTGAACTACTGCAAAACCATGCGTGCAATCTTCCTGCACCTCCTCCTAAAGTAGTGGACAGACTGCAACCAAACTCTGTACACATACTGCTTACTATATGGAGAACAACCGCTGTCATGCATTAAACACCTACCACTCACGCTACAGGAGACACGAAGTCGTGAATTACGATATTCTTGAATTACTGCAAAACCATGCGAGCCATCTTCCTGCACCTCCTCCTAAAGTAGTGGACCGACTGCAACGAAACTCGGAACACATACTGCTTACTATCAGGCGAACAACAGCTGTCATGAGTTAAACACCTACCACTTACGCTACAGGAGACACGAAGTCGTAAACTACGATATTCTTGAATTACTGTAAAACCATGCGAGCAATCTTCCTGCACATCCTCCTAAGGTAGTGGACCGACTGCAACCAAACTCGGTACACATACTGCTTACTATCAGGCGAACAACCGCTGTCATGAATTAAACACCTGCCACTCACGCTACAGGAGACACGAAGTCGTAAACTACGATATTCTTCAATTGCTGCAAAACCATGCGAGCAATCTTCCTGCACCTCCTCCTAATGTAGTGGACCGACTGCAACCAAACTCGGTACACATACTGCTTACTATCAGGCGAACAACCGCTATCATGAATTAAACACATACCACTCACGCTACAGGAGACACGAAGTCGTAAACTACGATATTTTTGAATTACTGCAAAACCAAGCGAGCCATCTTCCTGCACCTCCTCCTCCAGTAGTGAACCTACTGCACAACCAAACTCGGTACACATACTGCTTACTATCAGGCGAACAACCGCTGTCATGAAGTAAACACCTACCACTCACGCTACAGGAGACACGAAGTCGTAAACTACGATATTCTTGAATTACTGCAAAACCATGCGAGCCATCTTCCTGCACCTCCTCCTAAAGTAGTGGACCGACTGCAACCAAACTCGGTACACATACTGCTTACTATAAGCCGAACAACCGCTGTCATGAATTAAACAACTACCACTCACGCTACAGGAGACACGAAGTCGTAAACTAGGATATTCTTCAATTACTGCAAAACCATGCGAGGCATCTTCCAGCACCACCTCCTAAAGTAGTGGACCGACTGCAACCAAACTCGGTACTCATACTGCTTACTATCAGGCGAACAACCGCTGTCATGAATTAAACACCTAACACTCACGCTACAGGAGACACGAAGTCGTAAACTACGATATTCTTGAATAACTGCAAAACCGTGCGAGCCATCCTCCTGCACCTCCTCCTCCAGTAGTGGACCGACTGCAACCAAACTCGGTACACATATAGCTTACTATCAGGCGAACAACCGCTGTCATGAATTAAACACCTACAACTCACGCTACAGGAGACACGAAGTCGTAAACTACGATATTCTCGAATTATTGTAAAACCATGCGAGCCATCTTCCTGCACCTCCCCCTAAAGTAGTGGACCGACTCAACCAACCTTGTTCACATACTGCTTACTACCAGGCGAACAACCGCTGTCATGAATTGAACACCTTCCCCTCGCGCTACAGGAGACACGAAGTCGTAAACTACGATATTCTTGAATTACTGCAAAACCATGCGAGCCATCTTCCTGCACCTCCTCCTAAAGTAGTGGACCGACTGCAACCAAACTCAGTACACATACTTCTTACTATCACCCGAACAACCGCTGTCATGAATTAAACACCTACCACTCACGCTACAGGAGACACGAAGTCGTAAACTACGATATTCTTGAATTACTGCAAAACCATGCGAGCCATCTTCCTGCACCTCCTCCTAAAGTACTGGAGCGACTGCAACCAAACTTGGTACACATACTGCTTACTATCAGGCGAACAACGGCTGTCCAGAATTAAACACCTACCACTCACGCTACAGGAGACACGAAGTCGTAAACTACGATATTCTTGAATTACTGAAAAACGATGCGAGCCATCTTCCTGCACCTCCTCCTAAAGTAGTGGACCGACTGCAACCAAACTCGGTTCACATACTGCTTACTATAAGCCGAACAACCGCTGTCATGAATTAAACAACTACCATTCACGCTACTGGAGACACGAAGTCGTAAACTACGATAATCTTGAATAACTGCAAAACCGTGCGAGCCATCTTCCTGCACCTCCTCCTCCAGTAGTGGACTTACTGCCACCAGACTCGGTACACATACTGCTTCCTATCAGGCGAACAACCGCTGTCATGAATTAAACACCTACCACTCACGCTACAGGAGACACGAAGTCGTAAACTACGATATTCTTGAATTACTGCAAAACCATGCGAGCCATCTTCCTGCACATCCTCCTAAGGTAGTTGACCGACTGCAACCAAACTCGGTACACATACTGCTTACTATCAGGCGAACAACGGCTGTCCAGAATTAAACACCAACCACTCACGCTACAGGAGACACGAAGTCGTAAACTACGATATTCTTGAATTACTGCTAAACCATGCGAGCCATCTTCCTGCACCTCCTCGTAAAGTAGTGGACCGACTGCAACCAAACTCGGTACACATACGGCTTACTATCAGGCGAACAACAGCTGTCATGAGTTAAACACCTACCACTCACGCTACAGGAGACAAGAAGTCGTAAACTACGATATTCTTGAATTACTGCAAAACCATGCGAGCCGTCTTCCTGCACCTCCTCCTCCAGTACTGGACCGACTGCAACCAAACTCGGTACACATACTGCTTACTATAAGCGAACAACCGCTGTCATGAATTATACACCTACCACTCACGCTACAGGAGACACGAAGTCGTAAACTACGAAATTCTTGAATAACTGCAAACCATGCGAGCAATCATCCTGCACCTCCTCCTAAAGTAGTGGACCGACTGCAACCAAACTCTGTTCACATACTGCTTACTATCAGGCGAACAACCGCTGTCATGAATTAAACACCTACCACTCACGCTACAGGTGACACGAAGTCGTAAACTACGATATTCTTGAATTACTGCAAAACCATGCGAGCCATCTTCCTGCACCTCCTCCTAAAGTAGTGGACCGACTGCAACCAAACTCGGTACACATACTGCTTACTATCAGGCGAACAACCGCTGTCGTGAATTAAACACCTACCACTCCCGCTACAGGAGACACGAAATCGTAAACTACAATGTTCTTGAATTACTGCAAAACCATGCGAGCCATCTTCCTCCACCTCCTCCTAATGTAGTGGACCGACTGCAACCAAACTCGGTACACATACTGCTTACTATCAGGCGAACAACCGCTGTCATGAATTAAACACATACCACTCACGCTCCAGGAGACACGAAGTCGTAAACTACGATATTCTTGAATAACTAGAAAACCATGCGAGCCATCTTCCTGCACCTCCTCCTCCAGTAGTGGACCTACTGCAACCAAACTCGGTACACATACTGCTTACTATCAGGCGAACAACCGCTGTCATGAATTAAACACCTACCACACACGCTACAGGAGACACGAAGTCGTAAACTACGATATTCTTGAATTACTGCAAAACCATACGAGCCATCTTCCTGCACCTCCTCCTAAAGTACTGGAGCGACTGCAACCAAACTTGGTACACATACTGCTTGCTATCAGGCGATCAACGGCTGTCCAGAATTAAACGCCTACCACTCACGCTACAGGAGACACGAAGTCGTAAACTACGATATTCTTGAATTACTGCAAAACCATGCGAGCCATCTTCCTGCACCTCCTCCTAAAGTAGCGGACCGACTGCAACCAAACTCGGTACACATACTGCTTACTATAAGCCGAACAAACGCTGTCATGAATTAAACAACTACCACTCACACTACAGGAGACACGAAGTCGTAAACTAGGATATTCTTGAATTACTGCAAAACCATGCGAGGCATCTTCCTGCACCTCCTCCTAAAGTACTGGACCGACTGCAACCAAACTCGGTACTCATACTTCTTACTATCAGTCGAACAACCGCTGTCATGAATTAAACACCTACCACTCACGCTTCAGGAGACACGATGTCGTAAACTACGATATTCTTGAATAACTGCAAAACCGTGCGAGCCATCTTCCTGCACCTCCTCCTCCAGTAGTGGACCGACTGCAACCAAACTCGGTACACATATTGCTTACTATCAGGCAAACAACCGCTGTCATGAATTAAACACCTACAACTCACGCTACAGGAGACACGAAGTCGTAAACTACGATATTCTAAAATTATTGCAAAACCATGCGAGCCATCTTCCTGCAACTCCTCCTAAAGTAGTGGACCGACTCAACCAACCTTGTACACATACTGCTTACTATCAGGCGAACAACCGCTGTCATGAATTGAACACCTACCCCTCGTGCTACAGGAGACACGAAGTCGTAAACTACGATATTCTTGAATTACTGCAAAACGATGCGAGCCATCTTCCTGCACCTCCTCCTAAAGTAGTGGACCGACTGCAACCAAACTCGGTACCCATACTGCTTACTATCAGGCGAACAACCGCTGTCATGAATTAAACACCTGCCACTCACGCTACAGGAGACACGAAGTCGTAAACTACGATATTCTTCAATTGCTGCAAAACCATGCGAGCAATCTTCCTGCACCTCCTCCTAATGTAGTGGACCGACTGCAACCAAACTCGGTACACATACTGCTTACTATCAGGCGAACAACCGCTGTCATGAAGTAAACACCTACCACTCACGCTACAGGAGACACGAAGTCGTGAACTACGATATTCTTGAATTACTGCAAAACCATGCGAGCCATCTTCCTGCACCTCTTCCTAAAGTAGTGGACCGACTGCAACGAAACTCGGTACACATACTGCTTACTATCAGGCGAACAACAGCTGTCATGAGTTAAACACCTACCACTTACGCTACAGGAGACACGAAGTCGTAAACTACGATATTCTTGAATTACTGTAAAACCATGCGAGCAATCTTCCTGCACATCCTCCTAAGGTAGTGGACCGACTG
This sequence comes from Locusta migratoria, assembly GCA_026315105.1. Lineage (NCBI taxonomy): Eukaryota > Metazoa > Arthropoda > Insecta > Orthoptera > Acrididae > Locusta > Locusta migratoria. Next base: position 1,712,086 of record JAOYRU010000517.1, read on the forward strand.
CAACCAAACTCGGTACACATACTGCTTACTATCAGGCGAACAACCGCTGTCATGAATTAAACACCTGCCACTCACGCTACAGGAGACACGAAGTCGTAAACTACGATATTCTTCAATTGCTGCAAAACCATGCGAGCAATCTTCCTGCACCTCCTCCTAATGTAGTGGACCGACTGCAACCAAACTCGGTACACATACTGCTTACTATCAGGCGAACAACCGCTATCATGAATTAAACACATACCACTCACGCTACAGGAGACACGAAGTCGTAAACTACGATATTTTTGAATTACTGCAAAACCAAGCGAGCCATCTTCCTGCACCTCCTCCTCCAGTAGTGAACCTACTGCACAACCAAACTCGGTACAAATACTGCTTACTATCAGCCGAACAACCGCTGTCATGAAGTAAACACCTACCACTCACGCTACAGGAGACACGAAGTCGTAAACTACGATATTCTTGAATTACTGCAAAACCATGCGAGCCATCTTCCTGCACCTCCTCCTAAAGTAGTGGACCGACTGCAACCAAACTCGGTACACATACTGCTTACTATAAGCCGAACAACCGCTGTCATGAATTAAACAACTACCACTCACGCTACAGGAGACACGAAGTCGTAAACTAGGATATTCTTCAATTACTGAAAAACCATGCGAGGCATCTTCCAGCACCACCTCCTAAAGTAGTGGACCGACTGCAACCAAACTCGGTACTCATACTGCTTACTATCAGGCGAACAACCGCTGTCATGAATTAAACACCTAACACTCACGCTACAGGAGACACGAAGTCGTAAACTACAATATTCTTGAATAACTGCAAAACCGTGCGAGCCATCTTCCTGCACCTCCTCCTCCAGTAGTGGACCGACTGCAACCAAACTCGGTACACATATAGCTTACTATCAGGCGAACAACCGCTGTCATGAATTAAACACCTACAACTCACGCTACAGGAGACACGAAGTCGTAAACTACGATATTCTCGAATTATTGTAAAACCATGCGAGCCATCTTCCTGCACCTCCTCCTAATGTAGTGGACCGACAGCAACCAAACTCGGTAACCATACTGCTTACTATCAGGCGAACATTCGCTGTCATGAATTGAACACCTTCCCCTCGCGCTAGAGGAGACACGAAGTCGTAAACTACGATATTCTTGAATTACTGCAAAACCATGCGAGCCATCTTCCTGCACCTCCTCCTAAAGTAGTGGACCGACTGCAACCAAACTCGGTACACATACTTCTTACTATCACCCGAACAACCGCTGTCATGAATTAAACACCTACCACTCACGCTACAGGAGACATGATGTCGTAAACTACGATATTCTTGAACTACTGCAAAACCATGCGTGCCATCTTCCTGCACCTCCTCCTAAAGTAGTGGACAGACTGCAACCAAACTCTGTACACATACTGCTTACAATATGGAGAACAACCGCTGTCATGAATTAAACACCTACCAATCACGCTACAGGAGACACGAAGTCGTGAACTACGATATTCTTGAATTACTGCAAAACCATGCGAGCCATCCTCCTGCACCTCCTCCTAAAGTAGTGGACCGACTGCAACCAAACTCGGTGCAAATACTGGTTACTATCAGGCGATCAACCGCTGTCAGGAATTAAACACCTACCACTCACGCTACAGGAGACACGAAGTCGTAAACTACGATATTCTTGAACTACTAAAAATCCATGCGAGCGATCTTCCTGCACCTCCTCCTAAAGTAGTGGACCGACTGCAACCAAACTCGGTTCACATACTGCTTACTATCAGGCGAACAATCGCTGTCATGAATTAAACACCTACCACTCACGCTACAGGAGACACGAAATCGTAAACTACGATATTCTTGAATTACTGCAAAACCATGCGTGCCATCTTCCTGCACATCCTCCTAAAGTATTAAACAGACTGCAACCAAACTCTGTACACATACTGCTTACCATATGGAGAACAACCGCTGTCATGAATTACACACCTACCACTCACGCTACAGGAGACACGAAGCCGTGAACTACGATATTCTTGAATTACTGCAAAACCTGCGAGCCATTTTCTTGCACCTCCTCCTAAAGTAGTGGACAGACTGCAACCAAACTCGGTACACATACTGCTTACTATATGGAGAACAACCGCTGTCATGAATTAAACACATACCATTCACGCTACAGGAGACACGAAGTCGTAAACCACGATATTCTTGAATTACTGCAAAACCATGCGAGCCTTCTTCCTGCACCTCCTCCTAAAGTACTGGAGCGACTGCTACCAAACTTGGTACACATACTGCTTACTATCAGGCGAACAACGGCTGTCCAGAATTAAACACCTACCACTCACGCTACAGGAGACACGAAGTCGTAAACTACGATATTCTTGAATTACTGAAAAACGATGCGAGCCATCTTCCTGCACCTCCTCCTAAAGTAGTGGACCGACTGCAACCAAACTCGGTTCACATACTGCTTACTATAAGCCGAACAACCGCTGTCATGAATTAAACAACTACCACTCACGCTACTGGAGACACGAAGTCGTAAACTACGATATTCTTGAATAACTGCAAAACCGTGCGAGCCATCTTCCTGCACCTCCTCCTCCAGTAGTGGACCGACTGCAACCAAACTCGGTACACATACTGCTTACTATCACGCGAACAACCGCTGTCATGAATTAAACACCTACCACTCACGCTACAGGAGACACGATGTCGAAAACTACGATATTCTTGAACTACTGCAAAACCATGCGTGCCATCTTCCTGCACCTCCTCCTAAAGTACTGGACAGACTGCAACCAAACTCTGAACACATACTGCTTACTATATGGAGAACAACCGCTGTCATGGATTAAACACCTACCACTCACGCTACAGGAGACACGAAGTCGTGAACTACGATATTCTTGAATTACTGCAAAACCATGCGAGCCATCTTCCTGCTCCTCTACCTAAAGTAGTGGACCGACTGCAACCAAACCCGGTACACATACTGCTTACTATCAGGCGAACAACCGCTGTCATGAATTAAACACCTACCACTCACGCTACAGGAGACACGAAGTCGTAAACTACGATATTCTTGAACTACAAAAATTGCATGCGAGCGATCTTCCTGCACCTCCTCCTAATGTAGTGGACCGACTGCAACCAAACTCGGTACACATACTGCATACTATCAGGCGAACAATCGCTGTCATGAATTTAACACCTACCACTCACGCTACAGGAGACACGAAGTCGTAAACTATGATATTCTTGAATTGCTGCAAAACCTTGCAAGCCATCTTCCTGCACCTCCTCCTCCAGTAGTGGACTTACTGCCACCAGACTCGGTACACATACTGCTTCCTATCAGGCGAACAACCGCTGTCATGAATTAAACACCTACCACTCACGCTACAGGAGACACGAAGTCGTAAACTACGATATTCTTGAATTACTGCAAAACCATGCGAGCCATCTTCCTGCACATCCTCCTAAGGTAGTGGACCGACTGCTACCAAACTCGGTACACATACTGCTTACTATCAGGCGAACAACGGCTGTCCAGAATTAAACACCTACCACTCACGCTACAGGAGACACGAAGTCGTAAACTACGATATTCTCGAATTACTGCTAAACCATGCGAGCCATCTTCCTGCACCTCCTCCTAAAGTAGTGGACCGACTGCAACCAAACTCGGAACACATACTGCTTACTATAAGCCGAAAAACCGCTGTCATGAATTAAACAACTACCACTCACGCTACAGGAGACACGAAGTCGTAAACTACGATATTCTTGAGTAACTGCAAACCATGCGAGCAATCATCCTGCACCTCCTCCTAAAGTAGTGGACCGACTGCAACCAAACTCTGTTCACATACTGCTTACTATCAGGCGAACAACCGCTGTCATGAATTAAACACCTACCACTCACGCTACAGGTGACACGAAGTCGTAAACTACGATATTCTCGAATTATTGCAAAACCATGCGAGCCATCTTCCTGCACCTCCTCCTAAAGTAATGGACCGACTCAACCAACCTTGTACACATACTGCTTACTATCAGGCGAACACCCGCTGTCATGAATTGAACACCTACCCCTCGCGCTACAGGAGACACGAAGTCGTAAACTACGATATTCTTGAATTACTGCAAAACCATGCGAGGCATCTCCCTGCACCTCCTCCTAAAGTAGTGGACCGACTGCAACCAAACTCGGTACACATACTGCTTACTATCACGCGAACAACCGCTGTCATGAATTAAACACCTACCACTCACGCTACAGGAGACACGATGTCGTAAACTACGATATTCTTGAACTACTGCAAAACCATGCGTGCCATCTTCCTGCACCTCCTCCTAAAGTAGTGGACAGGCTGCAACCAAACTCTGTACACATACTGCTTACTATATGGAGAACAGCCGCTGTCATGAATTAAACACCTACCACTCACGCTACATGAGACACGAAGTCGTGAACAACGATAATCTTGAATTACAGCAAAACCATGCGAGCCATCTTGCTGCACCTCCTCCTAATGTAGTGGACCGACTGCAACCAAACTCGGTACACATACTGCTTACTATCAGGCGAACAACTGCTGTCATGAGTTAAACACCTACCACTCCCGCTACAGGAGACACGAAGTCGTAAACTACGATATTCTTGAATTACTGCAAAACCATGCGAGCCATCTTCCTGCACATCCTCCTAAGGTAGTGGACCGACTGCAACCAAACTCGGTACACATACTACTTACTATCAGGCGAACAACCGCTGTCATGAATTAAACACCTACCACTCACGCTACAGGAGACACGAAGTCGTAAACTACGATATTCTTGAATTACTACAAAACCATGCGAGCAATCTTCCTGCACCTCCTCCTAATGTAGTGGACCGACTGCAACCAAACTCGGTACACATACTGCTTACTATCAGGCGAACAACCGCTGTCATGAATTAAATACATACCACTCACGCTACAGGAGACACGAAGTCGTAAACTACGATATTCTTGAATTACTGCAAAACAATGCGAGCCATCTTCCTGCACCTCCTCCTCCAGTAGTTGACCTACTGCACAACCAAACTCGGTACACATACTGCTTACTATCAGGCGAACAACCGGTGTCATGAATTAAACCCCTACCACTCACGCTACAGGAGACTCGAAGTCGTAAACTACGATATTCTTGAATTACTGCAAAACCATGCGAGCCATCTTCCTGCACCTCCTCCTAAAGTACTGGAGAGACTGCAACCAAACTCGGTACACATACTGCTTACTATCAGGCGAACAACGGGTGTCCAGAATTAAACACCTACCACTCACGCTACATGAGACACGAAGTCGTGAACAACGATAATCTTGAATTACTGCAAAACCATGCGAGCCATCTTGCTGCACCTCCTCCTAATGTAGTGGACCGACTGCAACCAAACTCGGTACACATACTGCTTACTATCAGGCGAACAACTGCTGTCATGAGTTAAACACCTACCACTCCCGCTACAGGAGACACGAAGTCGTAAACTACGATATTCTTGAATTACTGCAAAACCATGCGAGCCATCTTCCTGCACATCCTCCTAAGGTAGTGGACCGACTGCAACCAAACTCGGTACACATACTACTTACTATCAGGCGAACAACCGCTGTCATGAATTAAACACCTACCACTCACGCTACAGGAGACACGAAGTCGTAAACTACGATATTCTTGAATTACTACAAAACCATGCGAGCAATCTTCCTGCACCTCCTCCTAATGTAGTGGACCGACTGCAACCAAACTCGGTACACATACTGCTTACTATCAGGCGAACAACCGCTGTCATGAATTAAATACATACCACTCACGCTACAGGAGACACGAAGTCGTAAACTACGATATTCTTGAATTACTGCAAAACAATGCGAGCCATCTTCCTGCACCTCCTCCTCCAGTAGTGGACCTACTGCACAACCAAACTCGGTACACATACTGCTTACTATCAGGCGAACAACCGGTGTCATGAATTAAACCCCTACCACTCACGCTACAGGAGACTCGAAGTCGTAAACTACGATATTCTTGAATTACTGCAAAACCATGCGAGCCATCTTCCTGCACCTCCTCCTAAAGTACTGGAGAGACTGCAACCAAACTCGGTACACATACTGCTTACTATCAGGCGAACAACGGGTGTCCAGAATTAAACACCTACCACTCACGCTACAGGAGACACGAAGTCGTAAACTACGATATTATTGAATTACTGCAAAACCATGCGAGCCATCTTCCTGCACCTCCTCCTCCAGTAGTGGACCTACTGCAACCAAACTCGGTACACATACTGCTTCCTATCAGGCGAACAACCGCTGTCATGAATTAAACACCTACCACTCACGCTACAGGAGACACGAAGTCGTAAACTAGAATATTCTTGAATTACTGCAAAACCATGTGTGCCATCTTCCTGCAACTCCTCCTAAAGTAGTGGACAGACTGCAACCAAACTCTGTACACATACTGCTTACTATATGGAGAACAACCGCTGTCATGAATTAAACACGTACCACTCACGCTACAGGAGACACGAAGTCGTAATCTCTATATTCTTGAATAACTGCAAAACCGTGCGAGCCATCTTCCTGCACCTCCTCCTCCAGTAGTGGACCGACTGCAACCAAACTCGGTACACATATTGCTTACTATAAGGCGAACAACCGCTGTCATGAATTAAACACCTACAACTCACGCTACAGGAGACACGAAGTCGTAAACTACGATATTCTCGAATAACTGCAAAACCATGCGAGCCATCTTCCTGCACCTCCTCCTAAAGTAGTGGACTGACTCAACCAACCTTGTACACATACTGCTTACTATCACGCGAACAACCGCTGTCATGAATTAAACACCTACCACTCACGCTATAGGAGACACGATGTCGTAAACTTCGATATTCTTGAACTACTGCAAAACCATGCGTGCCATCTTCCTGACCCTCCTCCTAAAGTAGTGGACAGACTGCAACCAAACCTTGTACACATACTGCTTACTATATGGAAAACAGCCGCTGTCATGAATTAAACACCTACCACTCACGCTACAGGAGACACGAAGTCGTGAACTACGATATTCTTGAATTACTGCAAAACCATGCGAGCCATCTTCCTGCACCTCCTCGTAAAGTAGTGGACCGACTGCAACCAAACTCGGTACACATCCTGCTTATTATCAGGCGAACAACTGCTGACATGAGTTAAACACCTACCACTCACGCTATAGGAGACACGAAGTCGTAAACTACGATATTCTTGAATTACTGCAAAACCATGCGAGCCATCTTCCTGCACATCCTCCTAAGGTAGTGGACCGACTGCAACCAAACTCGGTACACATACTGCTTACTATCACTCGAACAACGGCTGTCCAGAATTAAACACCTACCACACACGCTACAGGAGAAACGAAGTCGTAAACTACGATATTCTTGAATTACTGCAAAACCATGCGAGCCATCTTCCTGCACCTCCTCCTAAAGTAGTGGACCGACTGCAACCAAACTCGGAACACATACTGCTTACTATAAGCCGAAAAACCGCTGTCATGAATTAAACAACTACCACTCACGCTACAGGAGACACGAAGTCGTAAACTAAGATATTCTTGAATTACTGCAAAACCATGCGAGCCATCTTCCTGCACCTCCTCCTAAAGTAGTGGACCGACTGCAACCAAACTCGGTACTCATACTGCTTACTATCAGGCGAACAACCGCTGTCATGAATTAAACACCTACCACTCACGCTACAGGAGACACGAAGTCGTAAACTACGATATTCTTGAATAACTGCAAACCATGCGAGCAATCATCCTGCACCTCCTCCTAAAGTAGTGGACCGACTGCAACCAAACTCTGTTCACATACTGCTTACTATCAGGCGAACAACCGCTGTCATGAATTAAACACCTATCACTCACGCTACAGGTGACACGAAGTCGTAAACTACGATATTCTCGAATTATTGCAAAACCATGCGAGCCATCTTCCTGCACCTCCTCCTAAAGTAATGGACCGACTCAACCAACCTTGTACACATACTGCTTACTATCAGGCGAACACCCGCTGTCATGAATTGAACACCTACCCCTCGCGCTACAGGAGACACGAAGTCGTAAACTACGATATTCTTGAATTACTGCAAAACCATGCGAGGCATCTTCCTGCACCTCCTCCTAAAGTAGTGGACCGACTGCAACCAAAATCGGTACACATACTGCTTACTATCACGCGAACAACCGCTGTCATGAATTAAACACCTACCACTCACGCTACAGGAGACACGATGTCGTAAACTACGATATTCTTGAACTACTGCAAAACCATGCGTGCCATCTTCCTGCACCTCCTCCTAAAGTAGTGGACAGGCTGCAACCAAACTCTGTACACATACTGCTTACTATATGGAGAACAGCCGCTGTCATGAATTAAACACCTACCACTCACGCTACATGAGACACGAAGTCGTGAACTACGATAATCTTGAATTACTGCAAAACCATGCGAGCCATCTTGCTGCACCTCCTCCTAATGTAGTGGACCGACTGCAACCAAACTCGGTACACATACTGCTTACCATCAGGCGAACAACTGCTGTCATGAGTTAAACACCAACCACTCCCGCTACAGGAGACACGAAGTCGTAAACTACGATATTCTTGAATTACTGCAAAACCATGCGAGCCATCTTCCTGCACATCCTCCTAAGGTAGTGGACCGACTGCAACCAAACTCGGTACACATACTACTTACTATCAGGCGAACAACCGCTGTCATGAATTAAACACCTACCACTCACGCTACAGGAGACACGAAGTCGTAAACTACGATATTCTTGAATTACTACAAAACCATGCGAGCAATCTTCCTGCACCTCCTCCTAATGTAGTGGACCGACTGCAACCAAACTCGGTACACATACTGCTTACTATCAGGCGAACAACCGCTGTCATGAATTAAATACATACCACTCACGCTACAGGAGACACGAAGTCGTAAACTACGATATTCTTGAATTACTGCAAAACAATGCGAGCCATCTTCCTGCACCTCCTCCTCCAGTAGTGGACCTACTGCACAACCAAACTCGGTACACATACTGCTTACTATCAGGCGAACAACCGGTGTCATGAATTAAACCCCTACCACTCACGCTACAGGAGACTCGAAGTCGTAAACTACGATATTCTTGAATTACTGCAAAACCATGCGAGCAATCTTCCTGCACCTCCTCCTAAAGTACTGGAGAGACTGCAACCAAACTCGGTACACATACTGCTTACTATCAGGCGAACAACGGGTGTCCAGAATTAAACACCTACCACTCACGCTACAGGAGACACGAAGTCGTAAACTACGATATTATTGAATTACTGCAAAACCATGCGAGCCATCTTCCTGCACCTACTCCTCCAGTAGTGGACCTACTGCAACCAAACTCGGTACACATACTGCTTCCTATCAGGCGAACAACCGCTGTCATGAATTAAACACCTACCACTCACGCTACAGGAGACACGAAGTCGTAAACTAGAATATTCTTGAATTACTGCAAAACCATGTGTGCCATCTTCCTGCAACTCCTCCTAAAGTAGTGGACAGACTGCAACCAAACTCTGTACACATACTGCTTACTATATGGAGAACAACCGCTGTCATGAATTAAACACGTACCACTCACGCTACAGGAGACACGAAGTCGTAATCTCTATATTCTTGAATAACTGCAAAACCGTGCGAGCCATCTTCCTGCACCTCCTCCTCCAGTAGTGGACCGACTGCAACCAAACTCGGTACACATATTGCTTACTATAAGGCGAACAACCGCTGTCATGAATTAAACACCTACAACTCACGCTACAGGAGACACGAAGTCGTAAACTACGATATTCTCGAATTACTGCAAAACCATGCGAGCAATCTTCCTGCACCTCCTCCTAAAGTAGTGGACTGACTCAACCAACCTTGTACACATACTGCTTACTATCACGCAAACAACCGCTGTCATGAATTAAACACCTACCCCTCGCGCTACAGGAGACACGATGTCGTAAACTACGATATTCTTGAACTACTGCAAAACCATGCGTGCCATCTTCCTGACCCTCCTCCTAAAGTAGTGGACAGACTGCAACCAAACCTTGTACACATACTGCTTACTATATGGAAAACAGCCGCTGTCATGAATTAAACACCTACCACTCACGCTACAGGAGACACGAAGTCGTGAACTACGATATTCTTGAATTACTGCAAAACCATGCGAGCCATCTTCCTGCACCTCCTCCTAAAGTAGTGGACCGACTGCAACCAAACTCGGTACACATCCTGCTTATTATCAGGCGAACAACTGCTGTCATGAGTTAAACACCTACCACTCACGCTACAGGAGACACGAAGTCGTAAACTACGATATTCTTGAATTACTGCAAAACCATGCGAGCCATCTTCCTGCACCTCCTCCTAAAGTAGTGGACCGACTGCAACCAAACTCGGAACACATACTGCTTACTATCACGCGAACAACCGCTGTCATGAATTAAACACCTACCACTCACGCTATAGGAGACACGATGTCGTAAACTACGATATTCTTGAACTACTGCAAAACCATGCGTGCCATCTTCCTGACCCTCCTCCTAAAGTAGTGGACAGACTGCAACCAAACCTTGTACACATACTGCTTACTATATGGAAGACAGCCGCTGTCATGAATTAAACACCTACCACTCACGCTACAGGAGACACGAAGTCGTGAACTACGATATTCTTGAATTACTGCAAAACCATGCGAGCCATCTTCCTGCACCTCCTCCTAAAGTAGTGGACCGACTGCAACCAAACTCGGTACACATCCTGCTTATTATCAGGCGAACAACTGCTGACATGAGTTAAACACCTACCACTCACGCTATAGGAGACACGAAGTCGTAAACTACGATATTCTTGAATTACTGCAAAACCATGCGAGCCATCTTCCTGCACATCCTCCTAAGGTAGTGGACCGACTGCAACCAAACTCGGTACACATACTGCTTACTATCACTCGAACAACGGCTGTCCAGAATTAAACACCTACCACACACGCTACAGGAGACACGAAGTCGTAAACTACGATATTCTTGAATTACTGCAAAACCATGCGAGCCATCTTCCTGCACCTCCTCCTAAAGTAGTGGACCGACTGCAACCAAACTCGGAACACATACTGCTTACTATAAGCCGAAAAACCGCTGTCATGAATTAAACAACTACCACTCACGCTACAGGAGACACGAAGTCGTAAACTAAGATATTCTTGAATTACTGCAAAACCATGCGAGCCATCTTCCTGCACCTCCTCCTAAAGTAGTGGACCGACTGCAACCAAACTCGGTACTCATACTGCTTACTATCAGGCGAACAACCGCTGTCATGAATTAAACACCTACCACTCACGCTACAGGAGACACGAAGTCGTAAACTACGATATTCTTGAATAACTGCAAACCATGCGAGCAATCATCCTGCACCTCCTCCTAAAGTAGTGGACCGACTGCAACCAAACTCTGTTCACATACTGCTTACTATCAGGCGAACAACCGCTGTCATGAATTAAACACCTATCACTCACGCTACAGGTGACACGAAGTCGTAAACTACGATATTCTCGAATTATTGCAAAACCATGCGAGCCATCTTCCTGCACCTCCTCCTAAAGTAATGGACCGACTCAACCAACCTTGTACACATACTGCTTACTATCAGGCGAACACCCGCTGTCATGAATTGAACACCTACCCCTCGCGCTACAGGAGACACGAAGTCGTAAACTACGATATTCTTGAATTACTGCAAAACCATGCGAGGCATCTTCCTGCACCTCCTCCTAAAGTAGTGGACCGACTGCAACCAAACTCGGTACACATACTGCTTACTATCACGCGAACAACCGCTGTCATGAATTAAACACCTACCACTCACGCTACAGGAGACACGATGTCGTAAACTACGATATTCTTGAACTACTGCAAAACCATGCGTGCCATCTTCCTGCACCTCCTCCTAAAGTAGTGGACAGGCTGCAACCAAACTCTGTACACATACTGCTTACTATATGGAGAACAGCCGCTGTCATGAATTAAACACCTACCACTCACGCTACATGAGACACGAAGTCGTGAACTACGATAATCTTGAATTACTGCAAAACCATGCGAGCCATCTTGCTGCACCTCCTCCTAATGTAGTGGACCGACTGCAACCAAACTCGGTACACATACTGCTTACCATCAGGCGAACAACTGCTGTCATGAGTTAAACACCTACCACTCCCGCTACAGGAGACACGAAGTCGTAAACTACGATATTCTTGAATTACTGCAAAACCATGCGAGCCATCTTCCTGCACATCCTCCTAAGGTAGTGGACCTACTGCAACCAAACTCGGTACACATACTACTTACTATCAGGCGAACAACCGCTGTCATGAATTAAACACCTACCACTCACGCTACAGGAGACACGAAGTCGTAAACTACGATATTCTTGAATTACTGCAAAACCATGCGAGCAATCTTCCTGCACCTCCTCCTAATGTAGTGGACCGACTGCAACCAAACTCGGTACACATACTGCTTACTATCAGGCGAACAACCGCTGTCATGAATTAAATACATACCACTCACGCTACAGGAGACACGAAGTCGTAAACTACGATATTCTTGAATTACTGCAAAACAATGCGAGCCATCTTCCTGCACCTCCTCCTCCAGTAGTGGACCTACTGCACAACCAAACTCGGTACACATACTGCTTACTATCAGGCGAACAACCGCTGTCATGAATTAAACACCTACCACTCACGCTACAGGAGACACGAAATCGTAAACTACGATATTCTTGAATTACTGCAAAACCATGCGTGCCATCTTCCTGCACATCCTCCTAAAGTATTAAACAGACTGCAACCAAACTCTGTACACATACTGCTTACCATATGGAGAACAACCGCTGTCATGAATTACACACCTACCACTCACGCTACAGGAGACACGAAGCCGTGAATTACGATATTCTTGAATTACTGCAAAACCTGCGAGCCATTTTCTTGCACCTCCTCCTAAAGTAGTAGACCGACTGCAACCAAACTCGGTACACATACTGCTTACTATATGGAGAACAACCGCTGTCATGAATTAAACACATACCATTCACGCTACAGGAGACACGAAGTCGTAAACTACGATATTCTTGAATTACTGCAAAACCATGCGAGCATTCTTCCTGCACCTCCTCCTAAAGTACTGGAGCGACTGCATCCAAACTTGGTACACATACTGCTTACTATCAGGCGAACAACGGCTGTCCAGAATTAAACACCTACCACTCACGCTACAGGAGACACGAAGTCGTAAACTACGATATTCTTGAATTACTGAAAAACGATGCGAGCCATCTTCCTGCACCTCCTCCTAAAGTAGTGGACCGACTGCAACCAAACTCGGTTCCCATACTGCTTACTATAAGCCGAACAACCGCTGTCATGAATTAAACAACTACCACTCACGCTACTGGAGACACGAAGTCGTAAACTACGATATTCTTGAATAACTGCAAAACCGTGCGAGCCATCTTCCTGCACCTCCTCCTCCAGTAGTGGACCGACTGCAACCAAACTCGGTACACATACTGCTTACTATCACGCGAACAACCGCTGTCATGAATTAAACACCTACCACTCACGCTACAGGAGACACGATGTCGAAAACTACGATATTCTTGAACAACTGCAAAACCATGCGTGCCATCTTCCTGCACCTCCTCCTAAAGTACTGGACAGACTGCAACCAAACTCTGAACACATACTGCTTACTATATGGAGAACAACCGCTGTCATGGATTAAACACCTACCACTCACGCTACAGGAGACACGAAGTCGTGAACTACGATATTCTTGAATTACTGCAAAACCATGCGAGCCATCTTCCTGCACCTCTACCTAAAGTAGTGGACCGATTGCAACCAAACTCGGTACACATACTGCTTAGTATCAGGCAAACAACCGCTGTCATGAATTAAACACCTACCACTCACGCTACAGGAGACACGAAGTCGTAAACTACGATAATCTTGAACTACAAAAATTGCATGCGAGCGATCTTCCTGCACCTCCTCCTAATGTAGTGGACCGACTGCAACCAAACTCGGTACACATACTGCTTACTATCAGGCGAACAATCGCTGTCATGAATTAAACACCTACCACTCACGCTACAGGAGACACGAAGTCGTAAACTACGATATTCTTGAATTACTGCTAAACCATGCGAGCCATCTTCCTGCACCTCCTCCTAAAGTAGTGGACCGACTGCAACCAAACTCGGAACACATACTGCTTACTATCAGGCGAACAACGGCTGTCCAGAATTAAACACCTACCACTCACGCTACAGGAGACACGAAGTCGTAAACTACGATATTCTTGAATTACTGCTAAACCATGCGAGCCATCTTCCTGCACCTCCTCCTAAAGTAGTGGACCGACTGCAACCAAACTCGGAACACATACTGCTTACTATAAGCCGAAAAACCGCTGTCATGAATTAAACAACTACCACTCACGCTACAGGAGACACGAAGTCGTAAACTAAGATATTCTTGAATTACTGCAAAACCATGCGAGGCATCTTCCTGCACCTCCTCCTAAAGTAGTGGACCGACTGCAACCAAACTCGGTACTCATACTGCCTACTATCAGGCGAACAACCGCTGTCATGAATTAAACACCTACCACTCACGCTACAGGAGACACGAAGTCGTAAACTACGATAATCTTGAGTAACTGCAAACCATGCGAGCAATCATCCTGCACCTCCTCCTAAAGTAGTGGACCGACTGCAACCAAACTCTGTTCACATACTGCTTACTATCAGGCGAACAACCGCTGTCATGAATTAAACACCTACCACTCACGCTACAGGTGACACGAAGTCGTAAACTACGATATTCTCGAATTATTGCAAAACCATGCGAGCCATCTTCCTGCACCTCCTCCTAAAGTAATGGACCGACTCAACCAACCTTGTACACATACTGCTTACTATCAGGCGAACACCCGCTGTCATGAATTGAACACCTACCCCTCGCGCTACAGGAGACACGAAGTCGTAAACTACGATATTCTTGAATTACTGCAAAACCATGCGAGGCATCTTCCTGCACCTCCTCCTAAAGTAGTGGACCGACTGCAACCAAACTCGGTACACATACTGCTAACTATCACGCGAACAACCGCTGTCATGAATTAAACACCTACCACTCACGCTACAGGAGACACGATGTCGTAAACTACGATATTCTTGAACTACTGCAAAACCATGCGTGCCATCTTCCTGCACCTCCTCCTAAAGTAGTGGACAGGCTGCAACCAAACTCTGTACACATACTGCTTACTATATGGAGAACAGCCGCTGTCATGAATTAAACACCTACCACTCACGCTACATGAGACACGAAGTCGTGAACAACGATAATCTTGAATTACTGCAAAACCATGCGAGCCATCTTGCTGCACCTCCTCCTAATGTAGTGGACCGACTGCAACCAAACTCGGTACACATACTGCTTACTATCAGGCGAACAACTGCTGTCATGAGTTAAACACCTACCACTCCCGCTACAGGAGACACGAAGTCGTAAACTACGATATTCTTGAATTACTGCAAAACCATGCGAGCCATCTTCCTGCACATCCTCCTAAGGTAGTGGACCGACTGCAACCAAACTCGGTACACATACTACTTACTATCAGGCGAACAACCGCTGTCATGAATTAAACACCTACCACTCACGCTACAGGAGACACGAAGTCGTAAACTACGATATTCTTGAATTACTACAAAACCATGCGAGCAATCTTCCTGCACCTCCTCCTAATGTAGTGGACCGACTGCAACCAAACTCGGTACACATACTGCTTACTATCAGGCGAACAACCGCTGTCATGAATTAAATACATACCACTCACGCTACAGGAGACACGAAGTCGTAAACTACGATATTCTTGAATTACTGCAAAACAATGCGAGCCATCTTCCTGCACCTCCTCCTCCAGTAGTGGACCTACTGCACAACCAAACTCGGTACACATACTGCTTACTATCAGGCGAACAACCGGTGTCATGAATTAAACCCCTACCACTCACGCTACAGGAGACTCGAAGTCGTAAACTACGATATTCTTGAATTACTGCAAAACCATGCGAGCCATCTTCCTGCACCTCCTCCTAAAGTACTGGAGAGACTGCAACCAAACTCGGTACACATACTGCTTACTATCAGGCGAACAACGGGTGTCCAGAATTAAACACCTACCACTCACGCTACAGGAGACACGAAGTCGTAAACTACGATATTATTGAATTACTGCAAAACCATGCGAGCCATCTTCCTGCACCTCCTCCTCCAGTAGTGGACCTACTGCAACCAAACTCGGTACACATACTGCTTCCTATCAGGCGAACAACCGCTGTCATGAATTAAACACCTACCACTCACGCTACAGGAGACACGAAGTCGTAAACTAGAATATTCTTGAATTACTGCAAAACCATGTGTGCCATCTTCCTGCAACTCCTCCTAAAGTAGTGGACAGACTGCAACCAAACACTGTACACATACTGCTTACTATATGGAGAACAACCGCTGTCATGAATTAAACACGTACCACTCACGCTACAGGAGACACGAAGTCGTAATCTCTATATTCTTGAATAACTGCAAAACCGTGCGAGCCATCTTCCTGCACCTCCTCCTCCAGTAGTGGACCGACTGCAACCAAACTCGGTACACATATTGCTTACTATAAGGCGAACAACCGCTGTCATGAATTAAACACCTACAACTCACGCTACAGGAGACACGAAGTCGTAAACTACGATATTCTCGAATTACTGCAAAACCATGCGAGCCATCTTCCTGCACCTCCTCCTAAAGTAGTGGACTGACTCAACCAACCTTGTACACATACTGCTTACTATCACGCAAACAACCGCTGTCATGAATTAAACACCTACCCCTCGCGCTACAGGAGACACGATGTCGTAAACTACGATATTCTTGAACTACTGCAAAACCATGCGTGCCATCTTCCTGACCCTCCTCCTAAAGTAGTGGACAGAATGCAACCAAACCTTGTACACATACTGCTTACTATATGGAAAACAGCCGCTGTCATGAATTAAACACCTACCACTCACGCTACAGGAGACACGAAGTCGTGAACTACGATATTCTTGAATTACTGCAAAACCATGCGAGCCATCTTCCTGCACCTCCTCCTAAAGTAGTGGACCGACTGCAACCAAACTCGGTACACATCCTGCTTATTATCAGGCGAACAACTGCTGTCATGAGTTAAACACCTACCACTCACGCTACAGGAGACACGAAGTCGTAAACTACGATATTCTTGAATTACTGCAAAACCATGCGAGCCATCTTCCTGCACCTCCTCCTAAAGTAGTGGACCGACTGCAACCAAACTCGGTACACATACTGCTTACTATCACGCGAACAACCGCTGTCATGAATTAAACACCTACCACTCACGCTATAGGAGACACGATGTCGTAAACTACGATATTCTTGAACTACTGCAAAACCATGCGTGCCATCTTCCTGACCCTCCTCCTAAAGTAGTGGACAGACTGCAACCAAACCTTGTACACATACTGCTTACTATATGGAAAACAGCCGCTGTCATGAATTAAACACCTACCACTCACGCTACAGGAGACACGAAGTCGTGAACTACGATATTCTTGAATTACTGCAAAACCATGCGAGCTATCTTCCTGCACCTCCTCCTAAAGTAGTGGACCGACTGCAACCAAACTCTGTTCACATACTGCTTACTATCAGGCGAACAACCGCTGTCATGAATTAAACACCTACCACTCACGCTACAGGAGACACGAAGTCGTAAACTACGATATTCTTGAATAACTGCAAACCATGCGAGCAATCATCCTGCACCTCCTCCTAAAGTAGTGGACCGACTGCAACCAAACTCTGTTCACATACTGCTTACTATCAGGCGAACAACCGCTGTCATGAATTAAACACATATCACTCACGCTACAGGTGACACGAAGTCGTAAACTACGATATTCTCGAATTATTGCAAAACCATGCGAGCCATCTTCCTGCACCTCCTCCTAAAGTAATGGACCGACTCAACCAACCTTGTACACATACTGCTTACTATCAGGCGAACACCCGCTGTCATGAATTGAACACCTACCCCTCGCGCTACAGGAGACACGAAGTCGTAAACTACGATATTCTTGAATTACTGCAAAACCATGCGAGGCATCTTCCTGCACCTCCTCCTAAAGTAGTGGACCGACTGCAACCAAACTCGGTACACATACTGCTTACTATCACGCGAACAACCGCTGTCATGAATTAAACACCTACCACTCACGCTACAGGAGACACGATGTCGTAAACTACGATTTTCTTGAACTACTGCAAAACCATGCGTGCCATCTTCCTGCACCTCCTCCTAAGGTAGTGGACAGGCTGCAACCAAACTCTGTACACATACTGCTTACTATATGGAGAACAGCCGCTGTCATGAATTAAACACCTACCACTCACGCTACATGAGACACGAAGTCGTGAACTACGATAATCTTGAATTACTGCAAAACCATGCGAGCCATCTTGCTGCACCTCCTCCTAATGTAGTGGACCGACTGCAACCAAACTCGGTACACATACTGCTTACTATCAGGCGAACAACTGCTGTCATGAGTTAAACACCTACCACTCCCGCTACAGGAGACACGAAGTCGTAAACTACGATATTCTTGAATTACTGCAAAACCATGCGAGCCATCTTCCTGCACATCCTCCTAAGGTAGTGGACCTACTGCAACCAAACTCGGTACACATACTGCTTCCTATCAGGCGAACAACCGCTGTCATGAATTAAACACCTACCACTCACGCTACAGGAGACACGAAGTCGTAGACTAGAATATTCTTGAATTACTGCAAAACCATGTGTGCCATCTTCCTGCACCTCCTCCTAAAGTAGTGGACAGACTGCAACCAAACTCTGTACACATACTGCTTACTATATGGAGAACAACCGCTGTCATGAATTAAACACGTACCACTCACGCTACGGGAGACACGAAGTCGTAATCTCTATATTCTTGAATAACTGCAAAACCGTGCGAGCAATCTTCCTGCACCTCCTCCTCCAGTAGTGGACCGACTGCAACCAAACTCGGTACACATATTGCTTACTATAAGGCGAACAACCGCTGTCATGAATTAAACACCTACAACTCACGCTACAGGAGACACGAAGTCGTAAACTACGATATTCTCGAATTACTGCAAAACCATGCGAGCCATCTTCCTGCACCTCCTCCTAAAGTAGTGGACTGACTCAACCAACCTCGTACACATACTGCTTACTATCACGCAAACAACCGCTGTCATGAATTAAACACCTACCCCTCGCGCTACAGGAGACACGAAGTCGTAAACTACGATATTCTTGAATTACTGCAAAACCATGCGAGCCATCTTCCTGCACCTCCTCCTAAAGTAGTGGACCGACTGCAACCAAACTCGGTACACATACTGCTTACTATCACGCGAACAACCGCTGTCATGAATTAAACACCTACCACTCACGCTATAGGAGACACGATGTCGTAAACTACGATATTCTTGAACTACTGCAAAACCATGCGTGCCATCTTCCTGACCCTCCTCCTAAAGTAGTGGACAGACTGCAACCAAACTTTGTACACATACTGCTTACTATATGGAAAACAGCCGCTGTCATGAATTAAACACCTACCACTCACGCTACAGGAGACACGAAGTCGTGAACTACGATATTCTTGAATTACTGCAAAACCATGCGAGCCATCTTCCTGCACCTCCTCCTAAAGTGGTGGACCGACTGCAACCAAACTCGGTACACATCCTGCTTATTATCAGGCGAACAACTGCTGTCATGAGTTAAACACCTACCACTCACGCTACAGGAGACACGAAGTCGTAAACTACGATATTCTTGAATTACTGCAAAACCATGCGAGCCATCTTCCTGCACATCCTCCTAAGGTAGTGGACCGACTGCAACCAAACTCGGTACACATACTGCTTACTATCACTCGAACAACGGCTGTCCAGAATTAAACACCTACCACACACGCTACAGGAGACACGAAGTCGTAAACTACGATATTCTTGAATTACTGCAAAACCATGCGAGCCATCTTCCTGCACCTCCTCCTAAAGTAGTGGACTGACTCAACCAACCTTGTACACATACTGCTTACTATCACGCAAACAACCGCTGTCATGAATTAAACACCTACCACTCGCGCTACAGGAGACACGAAGTCGTAAACTACGATATTCTTGAATTACTGCAAAACCATGCGAGCCATCTTCCTGCACCTCCTCCTAAAGTAGTGGACCGACTGCAACCAAACTCGGTACACATACTGCTTACTATCACGCGAACAACCGCTGTCATGAATTAAACACCTACCACTCACGCTATAGGAGACACGATGTCGTAAACTACGATATTCTTGAACTACTGCAAAACCATGCGAGCCATCTTCCTGACCCTCCTCCTAAAGTAGTGGACAGACTGCAACCAAACTTTGTACACATACTGCTTACTATATGGAAAACAGCCGCTGTCATGAATTAAACACCTACCACTCACGCTACAGGAGACACGAAGTCGTGAACTACGATATTCTTGAATTACTGCAAAACCATGCGAGCCATCTTCCTGCACAATCTCCTAAGGTAGTGGACCGACTGCAACCAAACTCGGTACACATACTGCTTACTATCACTCGAACAACGGCTGTCCAGAATTAAACACCTACCACACACGCTACAGGAGACACGAAGTCGTAAACTACGATAATCTTGATTTACTGCAAAACCATGCGAGCCATCTTCCTGCACCTCCTCCTAATGTACTGGAGAGACTGCAACCAAACTCGGTACACATACTGCTTACTATCAGGCGAAAAACGGCTGTCCAGAATTAAACACCTACCACTCACGCTACAGGAGACACGAAGTCGTAAACTACGATATTCTTGAATTACTGCAAAACCATGCGAGCCATATTCCTGCACCTCCTCCTCCAGTAGTGGACCTACTGCAACCAAACTCGGTACACATACTGCTTCCTATCAGGCGAACAACCGCTGTCATGAATTAAACACCTACCACTCACGCTACAATAGACACGAAGTCGTAAACTAGGATATTCTTGAATTACTGCAAAACCATGCGAGCCATCTTCCTGCACCTCCTCCTAATGTAGTGGACCGACTGCAACCAAACTCGGTACACATACTGCTTACTATCAGGCGAACAACCGCTATCATGAATTAAACACATACCACTCACGCTACAGGAGACACGAAGTCGTAAACTACGATATTTTTGAATTACTGCAAAACCAAGCGAGCCATCTTCCTGCACCTCCTCCTAAAGTAGTGGACCGACTGCAACCAAACTCGGTACACATACTGCTTACTATCACGCGAACAACCGCTGTCATGAATTAAACACCTACCACTCACGCTATAGGAGACACGATGTCGTAAACTACGATATTCTTGAACTACTGCAAAACCATGCGTGCCATCTTCCTGACCCTCCTCCTAAAGTAGTGGACAGACTGCAACCAAACTTTGTACACATACTGCTTACTATATGGAAAACAGCCGCTGTCATGAATTAAACACCTACCACTCACGCTACAGGAGACACGAAGTCGTGAACTACGATATTCTTGAATTACTGCAAAACCATGCGAGCCATCTTCCTGCACCTCCTCCTAAAGTGGTGGACCGACTGCAACCAAACTCGGTACACATCCTGCTTATTATCAGGCGAACAACTGCTGTCATGAGTTAAACACCTACCACTCACGCTACAGGAGACACGAAGTCGTAAACTACGATATTCTTGAATTACTGCAAAACCATGCGAGCCATCTTCCTGCACATCCTCCTAAGGTAGTGGACCGACTGCAACCAAACTCGGTACACATACTGCTTACTATCACTCGAACAACGGCTGTCCAGAATTAAACACCTACCACACACGCTACAGGAGACACGAAGTCGTAAACTACGATATTCTTGAATTACTGCAAAACCATGCGAGCCATCTTCCTGCACCTCCTCCTAAAGTAGTGGACTGACTCAACCAACCTTGTACACATACTGCTTACTATCACGCAAACAACCGCTGTCATGAATTAAACACCTACCACTCGCGCTACAGGAGACACGAAGTCGTAAACTACGATATTCTTGAATTACTGCAAAACCATGCGAGCCATCTTCCTGCACCTCCTCCTAAAGTAGTGGACCGACTGCAACCAAACTCGGTACACATACTGCTTACTATCACGCGAACAACCGCTGTCATGAATTAAACACCTACCACTCACGCTATAGGAGACACGATGTCGTAAACTACGATATTCTTGAACTACTGCAAAACCATGCGTGCCATCTTCCTGACCCTCCTCCTAAAGTAGTGGACAGACTGCAACCAAACTTTGTACACATACTGCTTACTATATGGAAAACAGCCGCTGTCATGAATTAAACACCTACCACTCACGCTACAGGAGACACGAAGTCGTGAACTACGATATTCTTGAATTACTGCAAAACCATGCGAGCCATCTTCCTGCACAATCTCCTAAGGTAGTGGACCGACTGCAACCAAACTCGGTACACATACTGCTTACTATCACTCGAACAACGGCTGTCCAGAATTAAACACCTACCACACACGCTACAGGAGACACGAAGTCGTAAACTACGATAATCTTGATTTACTGCAAAACCATGCGAGCCATCTTCCTGCACCTCCTCCTAATGTACTGGAGAGACTGCAACCAAACTCGGTACACATACTGCTTACTATCAGGCGAAAAACGGCTGTCCAGAATTAAACACCTACCACTCACGCTACAGGAGACACGAAGTCGTAAACTACGATATTCTTGAATTACTGCAAAACCATGCGAGCCATCTTCCTGCACCTCCTCCTCCAGTAGTGGACCTACTGCAACCAAACTCGGTACACATACTGCTTCCTATCAGGCGAACAACCGCTGTCATGAATTAAACACCTACCACTCACGCTACAATAGACACGAAGTCGTAAACTAGGATATTCTTGAATTACTGCAAAACCATGCGAGCCATCTTCCTGCACCTCCTCCTAAAGTAGTGGACCGACTGCAACCAAACTCGGTACTCATACTGCTTACTATCAGGCGAACAACCGCTGTCATGAATTAAACACCTACCACTCACGCTACAGGAGACACGAAGTCGTATACTACGATAGTCTTGAATTACTGCAAAACCGTGCGAGCCATCTTCCTGCACCTCCTCCTCCAGTAGTGGACCGACTGCAACCAAACTCGGTAAACATATTGCTTACTATCAGGCGAACAACCGCTGTCATGAATTAAACACCTACAACTCACGCTACAGGAGACACGAAGTCGTAAACTACGATATTCTCGAATTATTGCAAAACCATGCGAGCCATCTTCCTGCACCTCCTCCTAAAGTAGTGGACTGACTCAACCAACCTTGTACACATACTGCTTACTATCACGCGAACAACCGCTGTCATGAATTAAACATCTACCCCTCGCGCTACAGGAGACACGAAGTCGTAAACTACGATATTCTTGAATTACTGCAATACCATGCGAGCCATCTTCCTGCACCTCCTCCTAAAGTAGTGGACAGACTGCAACCAAACTCTGTACACATACTGCTTACTATATGGAGAACAACCTCTGTCATGAATTAAACACCTACCACTCACGCTACAGGAGACACGAAGTCGTAATCTCTATATTCTTGAATAACTGCAAAACCGTGCGAGCCATCTTCCTGCACCTCCTCCTCCAGTAGTGGACCGACTGCAACCAAACTCGGTACACATATTGCTTACTATAAGGCGAACAACCGCTGTCATGAATTAAACACCTACAACTCACGCTACAGGAGACACGAAGTCGTAAACTACGATATTCTCGAATTACTGCAAAACCATGCGAGCCATCTTCCTGCACCTCCTCCTAAAGTAGTGGACTGACTCAACCAACCTTGTACACATACTGCTTACTATCACGCGAACAACCGCTGTCATGAATTAAACACCTGCCACTCACGCTACAGGAGACACGAAGTCGTAAACTACGATATTGTTCAATTGCTGCAAAACCATGCGAGCAATTTCCTGCACCTCCTACTAATGTAGTGGACCGACTGCAACCAAACTCGGTACACATACTGCTTACTATCAGGCGAACAACCGCTATCATGAATTAAACACCTACCACTCACGCTACAGGAGACACGATGTCGTAAACTACGATTTTCTTGAACTACTGCAAAACCATGCGTGCCATCTTCCTGCACCTCCTCCTAAAGTAGTGGACAGGCTGCAACCAAACTCTGTACACATACTGCTTACTATATGGAGAACAGCCGCTGTCATGAATTAAACACCTACCACACACGCTACATGAGACACGAAGTCGTGAACTACGATAATCTTGAATTACTGCAAAACCATGCGAGCCATCTTGCTGCACCTCCTCCTAATGTAGTGGACCGACTGCAACCAAACTCGGTACACATACTGCTTACTATCAGGCGAACAACTGCTGTCATGAGTTAAACACCTACCACTCCCGCTACAGGAGACACGAAGTCGTAAACTACGATATTCTTGAATTACTGCAAAACCATGCGAGCCATCTTCCTGCACATCCTCCTAAGGTAGTGGACCTACTGCAACCAAACTCGGTACACATACTGCTTCCTATCAGGCGAACAACCGCTGTCATGAATTAAACACCTACCACTCACGCTACAGGAGACACGAAGTCGTAGACTAGAATATTCTTGAATTACTGCAAAACCATGTGTGCCATCTTCCTGCACCTCCTCCTAAAGTAGTGGACAGACTGCAACCAAACTCTGTACACATACTGCTTACTATATGGAGAACAACCGCTGTCATGAATTAAACACGTACCACTCACGCTACGGGAGACACGAAGTCGTAATCTCTATATTCTTGAATAACTGCAAAACCGTGCGAGCAATCTTCCTGCACCTCCTCCTCCAGTAGTGGACCGACTGCAACCAAACTCGGTACACATATTGCTTACTATAAGGCGAACAACCGCTGTCATGAATTAAACACCTACAACTCACGCTACAGGAGACACGAAGTCGTAAACTACGATATTCTCGAATTACTGCAAAACCATGCGAGCCATCTTCCTGCACCTCCTCCTAAAGTAGTGGACTGACTCAACCAACCTCGTACACATACTGCTTACTATCACGCAAACAACCGCTGTCATGAATTAAACACCTACCCCTCGCGCTACAGGAGACACGAAGTCGTAAACTACGATATTCTTGAATTACTGCAAAACCATGCGAGCCATCTTCCTGCACCTCCTCCTAAAGTAGTGGACCGACTGCAACCAAACTCGGTACACATACTGCTTACTATCACGCGAACAACCGCTGTCATGAATTAAACACCTACCACTCACGCTATAGGAGACACGATGTCGTAAACTACGATATTCTTGAACTACTGCAAAACCATGCGTGCCATCTTCCTGACCCTCCTCCTAAAGTAGTGGACAGACTGCAACCAAACTTTGTACACATACTGCTTACTATATGGAAAACAGCCGCTGTCATGAATTAAACACCTACCACTCACGCTACAGGAGAC
The DNA here is from genome assembly GCA_026315105.1 of Locusta migratoria. NCBI lineage: Eukaryota > Metazoa > Arthropoda > Insecta > Orthoptera > Acrididae > Locusta > Locusta migratoria. Next base: position 1,738,015 of record JAOYRU010000517.1, read on the forward strand.
ACGAAGTCGTGAACTACGATATTCTTGAATTACTGCAAAACCATGCGAGCCATCTTCCTGCACCTCCTCCTAAAGTGGTGGACCGACTGCAACCAAACTCGGTACACATCCTGCTTATTATCAGGCGAACAACTGCTGTCATGAGTTAAACACCTACCACTCACGCTACAGGAGACACGAAGTCGTAAACTACGATATTCTTGAATTACTGCAAAACCATGCGAGCCATCTTCCTGCACATCCTCCTAAGGTAGTGGACCGACTGCAACCAAACTCGGTACACATACTGCTTACTATCACTCGAACAACGGCTGTCCAGAATTAAACACCTACCACACACGCTACAGGAGACACGAAGTCGTAAACTACGATATTCTTGAATTACTGCAAAACCATGCGAGCCATCTTCCTGCACCTCCTCCTAAAGTAGTGGACTGACTCAACCAACCTTGTACACATACTGCTTACTATCACGCAAACAACCGCTGTCATGAATTAAACACCTACCACTCGCGCTACAGGAGACACGAAGTCGTAAACTACGATATTCTTGAATTACTGCAAAACCATGCGAGCCATCTTCCTGCACCTCCTCCTAAAGTAGTGGACCGACTGCAACCAAACTCGGTACACATACTGCTTACTATCACGCGAACAACCGCTGTCATGAATTAAACACCTACCACTCACGCTATAGGAGACACGATGTCGTAAACTACGATATTCTTGAACTACTGCAAAACCATGCGAGCCATCTTCCTGACCCTCCTCCTAAAGTAGTGGACAGACTGCAACCAAACTTTGTACACATACTGCTTACTATATGGAAAACAGCCGCTGTCGTGAATTAAACACCTACCACTCACGCTACAGGAGACACGAAGTCGTGAACTACGATATTCTTGAATTACTGCAAAACCATGCGAGCCATCTTCCTGCACAATCTCCTAAGGTAGTGGACCGACTGCAACCAAACTCGGTACACATACTGCTTACTATCACTCGAACAACGGCTGTCCAGAATTAAACACCTACCACACACGCTACAGGAGACACGAAGTCGTAAACTACGATAATCTTGATTTACTGCAAAACCATGCGAGCCATCTTCCTGCACCTCCTCCTAATGTACTGGAGAGACTGCAACCAAACTCGGTACACATACTGCTTACTATCAGGCGAAAAACGGCTGTCCAGAATTAAACACCTACCACTCACGCTACAGGAGACACGAAGTCGTAAACTACGATATTCTTGAATTACTGCAAAACCATGCGAGCCATCTTCCTGCACCTCCTCCTCCAGTAGTGGACCTACTGCAACCAAACTCGGTACACATACTGCTTCCTATCAGGCGAACAACCGCTGTCATGAATTAAACACCTACCACTCACGCTACAATAGACACGAAGTCGTAAACTAGGATATTCTTGAATTACTGCAAAACCATGCGAGCCATCTTCCTGCACCTCCTCCTAAAGTAGTGGACCGACTGCAACCAAACTCGGTACTCATACTGCTTACTATCAGGCGAACAACCGCTGTCATGAATTAAACACCTACCACTCACGCTACAGGAGACACGAAGTCGTATACTACGATAGTCTTGAATTACTGCAAAACCGTGCGAGCCATCTTCCTGCACCTCCTCCTCCAGTAGTGGACCGACTGCAACCAAACTCGGTAAACATATTGCTTACTATCAGGCGAACAACCGCTGTCATGAATTAAACACCTACAACTCACGCTACAGGAGACACGAAGTCGTAAACTACGATATTCTCGAATTATTGCAAAACCATGCGAGCCATGTTCCTGCACCTCCTCCTAAAGTAGTGGACTGACTCAACCAACCTTGTACACATACTGCTTACTATCACGCGAACAACCGCTGTCATGAATTAAACACCTACCCCTCGCGCTACAGGAGACACGAAGTCGTAAACTACGATATTCTTGAATTACTGCAAAACCATGCGAGCCATCTTCCTGCACCTCCTCCTAAAGTAGTGGACAGACTGCAACCAAACTCTGTACACATACTGCTTACTATATGGAGAACAACCTCTGTCATGAATTAAACACCTACCACTCACGCTACAGGAGACACGAAGTCGTAATCTCTATATTCTTGAATAACTGCAAAACCGTGCGAGCCATCTTCCTGCACCTCCTCCTCCAGTAGTGGACCGACTGCAACCAAACTCGGTACACATATTGCTTACTATAAGGCGAACAACCGCTGTCATGAATTAAACACCTACAACTCACGCTACAGGAGACACGAAGTCGTAAACTACGATATTCTCGAATTACTGCAAAACCCTGCGAGCCATCTTCCTGCACCTCCTCCTAAAGTAGTGGACTGACTCAACCAACCTTGTACACATACTGCTTACTATCACGCGAACAACCGCTGTCATGAATTAAACACCTGCCACTCACGCTACAGGAGACACGAAGTCGTAAACTACGATATTGTTCAATTGCTGCAAAACCATGCGAGCAATTTCCTGCACCTCCTACTAATGTAGTGGACCGACTGCAACCAAACTCGGTACACATACTGCTTACTATCAGGCGAACAACCGCTATCATGAATTAAACACATACCACTCACGCTACAGGAGACACGAAGTCGTAAACTACGATATTTTTGAATTACTGCAAAACCAAGCGAGCCATCTTCCTGCACCTCCTCCTCCAGTAGTGAACCTACTGCACAACCAAACTCGGTACAAATACTGCTTACTATCAGCCGAACAACCGCTGTCATGAATTAAACACCTACCACTCACGCTACAATAGACACGAAGTCGTAAACTAGGATATTCTTGAATTACTGCAAAACCATGCGAGCCATCTTCCTGCACCTCCTCCTAAAGTAGTGGACCGACTGCAACCAAACTCGGTACTCATACTGCTTACTATCAGGCGAACAACCGCTGTCATGAATTAAACACCTACCACTCACGCTACAGGAGACACGAAGTCGTATACTACGATAGTCTTGAATTACTGCAAAACCGTGCGAGCCATCTTCCTGCACCTCCTCCTCCAGTAGTGGACCGACTGCAACCAAACTCGGTAAACATATTGCTTACTATCAGGCGAACAACCGCTGTCATGAATTAAACACCTACAACTCACGCTACAGGAGACACGAAGTCGTAAACTACGATATTCTCGAATTATTGCAAAACCATGCGAGCCATGTTCCTGCACCTCCTCCTAAAGTAGTGGACTGACTCAACCAACCTTGTACACATACTGCTTACTATCACGCGAACAACCGCTGTCATGAATTAAACACCTACCCCTCGCGCTACAGGAGACACGAAGTCGTAAACTACGATATTCTTGAATTACTGCAAAACCATGCGAGCCATCTTCCTGCACCTCCTCCTAAAGTAGTGGACAGACTGCAACCAAACTCTGTACACATACTGCTTACTATATGGAGAACAACCTCTGTCATGAATTAAACACCTACCACTCACGCTACAGGAGACACGAAGTCGTAATCTCTATATTCTTGAATAACTGCAAAACCGTGCGAGCCATCTTCCTGCACCTCCTCCTCCAGTAGTGGACCGACTGCAACCAAACTCGGTACACATATTGCTTACTATAAGGCGAACAACCGCTGTCATGAATTAAACACCTACAACTCACGCTACAGGAGACACGAAGTCGTAAACTACGATATTCTCGAATTACTGCAAAACCCTGCGAGCCATCTTCCTGCACCTCCTCCTAAAGTAGTGGACTGACTCAACCAACCTTGTACACATACTGCTTACTATCACGCGAACAACCGCTGTCATGAATTAAACACCTGCCACTCACGCTACAGGAGACACGAAGTCGTAAACTACGATATTGTTCAATTGCTGCAAAACCATGCGAGCAATTTCCTGCACCTCCTACTAATGTAGTGGACCGACTGCAACCAAACTCGGTACACATACTGCTTACTATCAGGCGAACAACCGCTATCATGAATTAAACACATACCACTCACGCTACAGGAGACACGAAGTCGTAAACTACGATATTTTTGAATTACTGCAAAACCAAGCGAGCCATCTTCCTGCACCTCCTCCTCCAGTAGTGAACCTACTGCACAACCAAACTCGGTACAAATACTGCTTACTATCAGCCGAACAACCGCTGTCATGAAGTAAACACCTACCACTCACGCTACAGGTGACACGAAGTCGTAAACTACGATATTCTTGAATTACAGCAAAACCATGCGAGCCATCTTCCTGCACCTCCTCCTAAAGTAGTGGACCGACTGCAACCAAACTCGGTACACATACTGCTTACTATAAGCCGAACAACCGCTGTCATGAATTAAACAACTACCACTCACGCTACAGGAGACACGAAGTCGTAAACTAGGATATTCTTCAATTACTGAAAAACCATGCGAGGCATCTTCCAGCACCACCTCCTAAAGTAGTGGACCGACTGCAACCAAACTCGGTACTCATACTGCTTACTATCAGGCGAACAACCGCTGTCATGAATTAAACACCTAACACTCACGCTACAGGAGACACGAAGTCGTAAACTACGATATTCTTGAATAACTGCAAAACCGTGCGAGGCATCTTCCTGCACCTCCTCCTCCAGTAGTGGACCGACTGCAACCAAACTCGGTACACATATAGCTTACTATCAGGCGAACAACCGCTGTCATGAATTAAACACCTACAACTCACGCTACAGGAGACACGAAGTCGTAAACTACGATATTCTCGAATTATTGTAAAACCATGCGAGCCATCTTCCTGCACCTCCTCCTAAAGTAGTGGACCGACTCAACCAACCTTGTTCACATACTGCTTACTACCAGGTGAACAATCGCTGTCATGAATTGAACACCTTCCCCTCGCGCTGCAGGAGACACGAAGTCGTAAACTACGATATTCTTGAATTACTGCAAAACCATGCGAGCCATCTTCCTGCACCTCCTCCTAAAGTAGTGGACCGACTGCAACCAAACTCGGTACACATACTTCTTACTATCACCCGAACAACCGCTGTCATGAATTAAACACCTACCACTCACGCTACAGGAGACATGATGTCGTAAACTACGATATTCTTGAACTACTACAAAACCATGCGTGCCATCTTCCTGCACCTCCTCCTAAAGTAGTGGACAGACTGCAACCAAACTCTGTACACATACTGCTTACAATATGGAGAACAACCGCTGTCATGAATTAAACACCTACCAATCACGCTACAGGAGACACGAAGTCGTGAACTACGATATTCTTGAATTACTGCAAAACCATGCGAGCCATCCTCCTGCACCTCCTCCTAAAGTAGTGGACCGACTGCAACCAAACTCGGTTCACATACTGCTTACTATCAGGCGAACAACCGCTGTCATGAATTAAACACCTACCACTCACGCTACAGGAGACACGAAATCGTAAACTACGATATTCTTGAATTACTGCAAAACCATGCGTGCCATCTTCCTGCACATCCTCCCAAAGTATTAAACAGACTGCAACCAAACTCTGTACACATACTGCTTACCATATGGAGAACAACCGCTGTCATGAATTACATACCTACCACTCACGCTACAGGAGACACGAAGCCGTGAACTACGATATTCTTGAATTACTGCAAAACCTGCGAGACATTTTCTTGCACCTCCTCCTAAAGTAGTGGACCGACTGCAACCAAACTCGGTACACATACTGCCTACTATCACGCGAACAACCGCTGTCATGAATTAAACACATACCATTCACGCTACAGGAGACACGAAGTCGTAAACTACGATATTCTTGAATTACTGCAAAACCATGCGAGCCATCTTCCTGCACCTCCTCCTAAAGTACTGGAGCGACTGCAACCAAACTTGGTACACATACTGCTTACTATCAGGCGAACAACGGCTGTCCAGAATTAAACACCTACCACTCACGCTACATGAGACACGAAGTCGTAAACTACGATATTCTTGAATTACTGAAAAACGATGCGAGCCATCTTACTGCACCTCCTCCTAAAGTAGTGGACCGACTGCAACCAAACTCGGTTCACATACTGCTTACTATAAGCCGAACAACCGCTGTCATGAATTAAACAACTACCACTCACGCTACTGGAGACACGAAGTCGTAAACTACGATATTCTTGAATAACTGCAAAACCGTGCGAGCCATCTTCCTGCACCTCCTCCTCCAGTAGTGGACCGACTGCAACCAAACTCGGTACACATACTGCTTCCTATCAGGCGAACAACCGCTGTCATGAATTAAACACCTACCACTCACGCTACAGGAGACACGATGTCGAAAACTACGATATTCTTGAACTACTGCAAAACCATGCGTGCCATCTTCCTGCACCTCCTCCTAAAGTAGTGGACAGACTGCAACCAAACTCTGAACACATACTGCTTACTATATGGAGAACAACCGCTGTCATGGATTAAACACCTACCACTCACGCTACAGGAGACACGAAGTCGTGAACTACGATATTCTTGAATTACTGCAAAACCATGCGAGCCATCTTCCTGCACCTCTACCTAAAGTAGTGGACCGACTGCAACCAAACTCGTTACACATACTGCTTACTATCAGGCGAACAACCGCTGTCATGAATTAAACACCTACCACTCACGCTACAGGAGACACGAAGTCGTAAACTACGATATTCTTGAACTACAAAAATTGCATGCGAGCGATCTTCCTGCACCTCCTCCTAATGTAGTGGACCGACTGCAACCAAACTCGGTACACATACTGCTTACTATCAGGCGAACAATCGCTGTCATGAATTAAACACCTACCACTCACGCTACAGGAGACACGAAGTCGTAAACTACGATATTCTTGAATTACTGCAAAACCTTGCGAGCCATCTTCCTGCACCTCCTCCTCCAGTAGTGGACTTACTGCCACCAGACTCGGTACACATACTGCTTCCTATCAGGCGAACAACCGCTGTCATGAATTAAACACCTACCACTCACGCTACAGGAGACACGAAGTCGTAAACTACGATATTCTTGAATTACTGCAAAACCATGCGAGCCATCTTCCTGCACATCCTCCTAAGCTAGTGGACCGACTGCTACCAAACTCGGTACACATACTGCTTACTATCAGGCGAACAACGGCTGTCCAGAATTAAACACCTACCACTCACGCTACAGGAGACACGAAGTCGTAAACTACGATATTCTTGAATTACTGCTAAACCATGCGAGCCATCTTCCTGCACCTCCTCCTAAAGTAGTGGACCGACTGCAACCAAACTCGGAACACATACTGCTTACTATAAGCCGAAAAACCGCTGTCATGAATTAAACAACTACCACTCACGCTGCAGGAGACACGAAGTCGTAAACTAAGATATTCTTGAATTACTGCAAAACCATGCGAGCAATCTTCCTGCACCTCCTCCTAAAGTAGTGGACCGACTGCAACCAAACTCGGTACTCATACTGCTTACTATCAGGCGAACAACCGCTGTCAAGAAATTAAACACCTACCACTCACGCTACAGGAGACACGAAGTCGTAAACTACGATATTCTTGAATAACTGCAAACCATGCGAGCAATCATCCTGCACCTCCTCCAAAAGTAGTGGACCGACTGCAACCAAACTCTGTTCACATACTGCTTACTATCAGGCGAACAACCGCTGTCATGAATTAAACACCTACCACTCACGCTACAGGTGACACGAAGTCGTAAACTACGATATTCTCGAATTATTGCAAAACCATGCGAGCCATCTTCCTGCACCTCCTCCTAAAGTAATGGACCGACTCAACCAACCTTGTACACATACTGCTTACTATCAGGCGAACACCCGCTGTCATGAATTGAACACCTACCCCTCGCGCTACAGGAGACACGAAGTCGTAAACTACGATATTCTTGAATTACTGCAAAACCATGCGAGGCATCTTCCTGCACCTCCTCCTAAAGTAGTGGACCGACTGCAACCAAACTCGGTACACATACTGCTTACTATCACGCGAACAACCGCTGTCATGAATTAAACACCTACCACTCACGCTACAGGAGACACGATGTCGTATACCACGATATTCTTGAACTACTGCAAAACCATGCGTGCCATCTTCCTGCACCTCCTCCTAAAGTAGTGGACAGGCTGCAACCAAACTCTGTACACATACTGCTTACTATATGGAGAACAGCCGCTGTCATGAATTAAACACCTACCACTCACGCTACATGAGACACGAAGTCGTGAACTACGATAATCTTGAATTACTGCAAAACCATGCGAGCCATCTTGCTGCACCTCCTCCTAATGTAGTGGACCGACTGCAACCAAACTCGGTACACATACTGCTTACTATCAGGCGAACAACTGCTGTCATGAGTTAAACACCTACCACTCCCGCTACAGGAGACACGAAGTCGTAAACTACGATATTCTTGAATTACTGCAAAACCATGCGAGCCATCTTCCTGCACATCCTCCTAAGGTAGTGGACCGACTGCAACCAAACTCGGTACACATACTACTTACTATCAGGCGAACAACCGCTGTCATGAATTAAACACCTACCACTAACGCTACAGGAGACACGAAGTCGTAAACTACGATATTCTTGAATTACTGCAAAACCATGCGAGCAATCTTCCTGCACCTCCTCCTAATGTAGTGGACCGACTGCAACCAAACTCGGTACACATACTGCTTACTATCAGGCGAACAACCGCTGTCATGAATTAAATACATACCACTCACGCTACAGGAGACACGAAGTCGTAAACTACGATATTCTTGAATTACTGCAAAACAATGCGAGCCATCTTCCTGCACTTCCTCCTCCAGTAGTGGACCTACTGCACAACCAAACTCGGTACACATACTGCGTACTATCAGGCGAACAACCGGTGTCATGAATTAAACACCTACCACTCACGCTACAGGAGACACGAAGTCGTAAACTACGATATTCTTGAATTACTGCAAAACCATGCGAGCCATCTTCCTGCACCTCCTCCTAAAGTACTGGAGAGACTGCAACCAAACACGGTACACATACTGCTTACTATCAGGCGAACAACGGGTGTCCAGAATTAAACACCTACCACTCACGCTACAGGAGACACGAAGTCGTAAACTACGATATTCTTGAATTACTGCAAAACCATGCGAGCCATCTTCCTGCACCTCCTCCTCCAGTAGTGGACCTACTGCAACCAAACTCGGTACACATACTGCTTCCTATCAGGCGAACAACCGCTGTCATGAATTAAACACCTACAACTCACGCTACAGGAGACACGAAGTCGTAAACTACGATATTCTCGAATTACTGCAAAACCATGCGAGCCATCTTCCTGCACCTCCTCCTAAAGTAGTGGACTGACTCAACCAACCTTGTACACATACTGCTTACTATCACGCAAACAACCGCTGTCATGAATTAAACACCTACCCCTCGCGCTACAGGAGACACGAAGTCGTAAACTACGATATTCTTGAATTACTGCAAAACCATGCGAGCCATCTTCCTGCACCTCCTCCTAAAGTAGTGGACCGACTGCAACCAAACTCGGTACACATACTGCTTACTATCACGCGAACAACCGCTGTCATGAATTAAACACCTACCACTCACGCTATAGGAGACACGATGTCGTAAACTACGATATTCTTGAACTACTGCAAAACCATGCGTGCCATCTTCCTGACCCTCCTCCTAAAGTAGTGGACAGACTGCAACCAAACTTTGTACACATACTGCTTACTATATGGAAAACAGCCGCTGTCATGAATTAAACACCTACCACTCACGCTACAGGAGACACGAAGTCGTGAACTACGATATTCTTGAATTACTGCAAAACCATGCGAGCAATCTTCCTGCACCTCCTCCTAAAGTAGTGGACCGACTGCAACCAAACTCGGTACACATCCTGCTTATTATCAGGTGAACAACTGCTGTCATGAGTTAAACACCTACCACTCACGCTACAGGAGACACGAAGTCGTAAACTACGATATTCTTGAATTACTGCAAAACCATGCGAGCCATCTTCCTGCACATCCTCCTAAGGTAGTGGGCCGACTGCAACCAAACTCGGTACACATACTGCTTACTATCACTCGAACAACGGCTGTCCAGAATTAAACACCTACCACACACGCTACAGGAGACACGAAGTCGTAAACTACGATAATCTTGAATTACTGCAAAACCATGCGAGCCATCTTCCTGCACCTCCTCCTAAAGTAGTGGACCGACTGCAACCAAACTCGGAACACATACTGCTTACTATAAGCCGAAAAACCGCTGTCATGAATTAAATAACTACCACTCACGCTACAGGAGACACGAAGTCGTAAACTAAGATATTCTTGAATTACTGCAAATCCATGCGAGCCATCTTCCTGCACCTCCTCCTAAAGTAGTGGACCGACTGCAACCAAACTCGGTACTCATACTGCTTACTATCAGGCGAACAACCGCTGTCATGAATTAAACACCTACCACTCACGCTACAGGAGACACGAAGTCGTAAACTACGATATTCTTGAATAACTGCAAACCATGCGAGCAATCATCCTGCACCTCCTCCTAAAGTAGTGGACCGACTGCAACCAAACTCTGTTCACATACTGCTTACTATCAGGCGAACAACCGCTGTCATGAATTAAACCCCTACCACTCACGCTACAGGTGACACGAAGTCGTAAACTACGATATTCTCGAATTATTGCAAAACCATGCGAGCCATCTTCCTGCACCTCCTCCTAAAGTAATGGACCGACTCAACCAACCTTGTACCCATACTGCTTACTATCAGGCGAACACCCGCTGTCATGAATTGAACACCTACCCCTCGCGCTACAGGAGACACGAAGTCGTAAACTACGATATTCTTGAATTACTGCAAACCCATGCGAGGCATCTTCCTGCACCTCCTCCTAAGGTAGTGGACCGACTGCAACCAAACTCGGTACACATACTGCTTACTATCACGCGAACAACCGCTGTCATGAATTAAACACCTACCACTCACGCTACAGGAGACACGATGTCGTAAACTACGATATTCTTGAACTACTGCAAAACCATGCGTGCCATCTTCCTGCACCTCCTCCTAAAGTAGTGGACAGGCTGCAACCAAACTCTGTACACATACTGCTTACTATATGGAGAACAGCCGCTGTCATGATTTAAACACCTACCACTCACGCTACATGAGACACGAAGTCGTGAACTACGATAATCTTGAATTACTGCAAAACCATGCGAGCCATCTTGCTGCACCTCCTCCTAATGTAGTGGACCGACTGCAACCAAACTCTGTACACATACTGCTTACTATCAGGCGAACAACTGCTGTCATGAGTTAAACACCTACCACTCCCGCTACAGGAGACACGAAGTCGTAAACTACGATATTCTTGAATTACTGCAAAACCATGCGAGCCATCTTCCTGCACATCCTCCTAAGGTAGTGGACCGACTGCAACCAAACTCGGTACACATACTACTTACTATCAGGCGAACAACCGCTGTCATGAATTAAACACCTACCACTCACGCTACAGGAGACACGAAGTCGTAAACTACGATATTCTTGAATTACTGCAAAACCATGCGAGCAATCTTCCTGCACCTCCTCCTAATGTAGTGGACCGACTGCAACCAAACTCGGTACACATACTGCTTACTATCAGGCGAACAACCGCTGTCATGAATTAAATACATACCACTCACGCTACAGGAGACACGAAGTCGTAAACTACGATATTCTTGAATTACTGCAAAACAATGCGAGCCATCTTCCTGCACCTCCTCCTCCAGTAGTGGACCTACTGCACAACCAAACTCGGTACACATACTGCTTACTATCAGGCGAACAGCCGGTGTCATGAATTAAACACCTACCACTCACGCTACAGGAGACACGAAGTCGTAAACTACGATATTCTTGAATTACTGCAAAACCATGCGAGCTATCTTCCTGCACCTCCTCCTAAAGTACTGGAGAGACTGCAACCAAACTCGGTACACATACTGCTTACTATCAGGCGAACAACGGGTGTCCAGAATTAAACACCTACCACTCACGCTACAGGAGACACGAAGTCGTAAACTACGATATTCTTGAATTACTGCAAAAGCATGCGAGCCATCTTCCTGCACCTCCTCCTCCAGTAGTGGACCTACTGCAACCAAACTCGGTACACATACTGCTTCCTATCAGGCGAACAACCGCTGTCATGAATTAAACACCTACCACTCACGCTACAGGAGACACGAAGTCGTAAACTAGAATATTCTTGAATTACTGCAAAACCATGTGTGCCATCTTCCTGCACCTCCTCCTAAAGTAGTGGACAGACTGCAACCAAACTCTGTACACATACTGCTTACTATATGGAGAACAACCGCTGTCATGAATTAAACACGTACCACTCACGCTACGGGAGACACGAAGTCGTAATCTCTATATTCTTGAATAACTGCAAAACCGTGCGAGCCATCTTCCTGCACCTCCTCCTCCAGTAGTGGACCGACTGCAACCAAACTCGGTACACATATTGCTTACTATAAGGCGAACTACCGCTGTCATGAATTAAACACCTACAACTCACGCTACAGGAGACACGAAGTCGTAAACTACGATATTCTCGAATTACTGCAAAACCATGCGAGCCATCTTCCTGCACCTCCTCCTAAAGTAGTGGACTGACTCAACCAACCTTGTACACATACTGCTTACTATCACGCAAACAACCGCTGTCATGAATTAAACACCAACCCCTCGCGCTACAGGAGACACGAAGTCGTAAACTACGATATTCTTGAATTACTGCAAAACCATGCGAGCCATCTTCCTGCACCTCCTCCTAAAGTAGTGGACCGACTGCAACCAAACTCGGTACACATACTGCTTACTATCACGCAAACAACCGCTGTCATGAATTAAACACCAACCCCTCGCGCTACAGGAGACACGAAGTCGTAAACTACGATATTCTTGAACTACTGCAAAACCATGCGAGCCATCTTCCTGCACCTCCTCCTAAAGTAGTGGACCGACTGCAACCAAACTCGGTACACATACTGCTTACTATCACGCGAACAACCGCTGTCATGAATTAAACACCTACCACTCACGCTATAGGAGACACGATGTCGTAAACTACGATATTCTTGAACTACTGCAAAACCATGCGAGCCATCTTCCTGACCCTCCTCCTAAAGTAGTGGACAGACTGCAACCAAACTTTGTACACATACTGCTTACTATATGGAAAACAGCCGCTGTCATGAATTAAACACCTACCACTCACGCTACAGGAGACACGAAGTCGTGAACTACGATATTCTTGAATTACTGCAAAACCATGCGAGCCATCTTCCTGCACCTCCTCCTAAAGTAGTGGACCGACTGCAACCAAACTCGGTACACATCCTGCTTATTATCAGGCGAACAACTGCTGTCATGAGTTAAACACCTACCACTCACGCTACAGGAGACACGAAGTCGTAAACTACGATATTCTTGAATTACTGCAAAAGCATGCGAGCCATCTTCCTGCACATCCTCCTAAGGTAGTGGACCGACTGCAACCAAACTCGGTACACATACTGCTTACTATCACTCGAACAACGGCTGTCCAGAATTAAACACCTACCACACACGCTACAGGAGACACGAAGTCGTAAACTACGATATTCTCGAATTACTGCAAAACAATGCGAGCCATCTTCCTGCACCTCCTCCTAAAGTAGTGGACTGACTCAACCAACCTTGTACACATACTGCTTACTATCACGCAAACAACCGCTGTCATGAATTAAACACCTACCCCTCGCGCTACAGGAGACACGAAGTCGTAAACTACGATATTCTTGAATTACTGCAAAACCATGCGAGCCATCTTCCTGCACCTCCTCCTAAAGTATTGGACCGACTGCAACCAAACTCGGTACACATACTGCTTACTATCACGCGAACAACCGCTGTCATGAATTAAACACCTACCACTCACGCTATAGGAGACACGATGTCGTAAACTACGATATTCTTGAACTACTGCAAAACCATGCGTGCAATCTTCCTGGCCCTCCTCCTAAAGTAGTGGACAGACTGCAACCAAACTTTGTACACATACTGCTTACTATATGGAAAACAGCCGCTGTCATGAATTAAACACCTACCACTCACGCTACAGGAGACACGAAGTCGTGAACTACGATATTCTTGAATTACTGCAAAACCATGCGAGCCATCTTCCTGCACCTCCTCCTAAAGTAGTGGACCGACTGCAACCAAACTCGGTACACATCCTGCTTATTATCAGGCGAACAACTGCTGTCATGGGTTAAACACCTACCACTCACGCTACAGGAGACACGAAGTCGTAAACTACGATATTCTTGAATTACTGCAAAACCATGCGAGCCATCTTCCTGCACATCCTCCTAAGGTAGTGGACCGACTGCAACCAAACTCGGTACACATACTGCTTACTATCACTCGAACAACGGCTGTCCAGAATTAAACACCTACCACACACGCTACAGGAGACACGAAGTCGTAAACTACGATAATCTTGAATTACTGCAAAACCATACGAGCCATCTTCCTGCACCTCCTCCTAATGTACTGGAGAGACTGCAACCAAACTCGGTACACATACTGCTTACTATCAGGCGAAAAACGGCTGTCCAGAATTAAACACCTACCACTCACGCTACAGGAGACACGAAGTCGTAAACTACGATATTCTTGAATTACTGCAAAACCATGCGAGCCATCTTCCTGCACCTCCTCCTCCAGTAGTGGACCTACTGCAACCAAACTCGGTACACATACTGCTTCCTACCAGGCGAACAACCGCTGTCATGTATTAAACACCTACCACTCACGCTACAATAGACACGAAGTCGTAAACTAGGATATTCTTGAATTACTGCAAAACCATGCGAGCCATCTTCCTGCACCTCCTCCTAAAGTAGTGGACCGACTGCAACCAAACTCGGTACTCATACTGCTTACTATCAGGCGAACAACCGCTGTCATGAATTAAACACCTACCACTCACGCTACAGGAGACACGAAGTCGTAAACTACGATTGTCTTGAATTACTGCAAAACCGTGCGAGCCATCTTCCTGCACCTCCTCCTCCAGTAGTGGACCGACTGCAACCAAACTCGGTAAACATATTGCTTACTATCAGGCGAACAACCGCTGTCATGAATTAAACACCTACAACTCACGCTACAGGAGACACGAAGTCGTAAACTACGATATTCTCGAATTATTGCAAAACCATTCGAGCCATGTTCCTGCACCTCCTCCTAAAGTAGTGGACTGACTCAACCAACCTTGTACACATACTGCTTACTATCACGCGAACAACCGCTGTCATGAATTAAACACCTACCCCTCGCGCTACAGGAGACACGAAGTCGTAAACTACGATATTCTTGAATTACTGCAAAACCATGCGAGCCATCTTCCTGCACCTCCTCCTAAAGTAGTGGACAGACTGCAACCAAACTCTGTACACATACTGCTTACTATATGGAGAACAACCGCTGTCATGAATTAAACACCTACCACTCACGCTACAGGAGACACGAAGTCGTAATCTCTATATTCTTGAATAACTGCAAAACCGTGCGAGCCATCTTCCTGCACCTCCTCCTCCAGTAGTGGACCGACTGCAACCAAACTCGGTACACATATTGCTTACTATAAGGCGAACAACCGCTGTCATGAATTAAACACCTACAACTCACGCTACAGGAGACACGAAGTCGTAAACTACGATATTCTCGAATTACTGCAAAACCATGCGAGCCATCTTCCTGCACCTCCTCCTAAAGTAGTGGACTGACTCAACCAACCTTGTACACATACTGCTTACTATCACGCGAACAACCGCTGTCATGAATTAAACACCTACCCCTCGCGCTACAGGAGACACGAAGTCGTAAACTAATATATTCTTGAATTACTGCAAAACCATGCGAGCCATCTTCCTGCACCTCCTCCTAAAGTAGTGGACCGACTGCAACCAAACTTGGTACACATACTGCGTACTATCACGCGAACAACCGCTGTCATGAATTAAACACCTACCACCCAGGCTATAGCAGACACGATGTCGTAAACTACGATATTCTTGAACTACTGCAAAACCATGCGTGCCATCTTTCTGCACCTCCTCCTAAAGTTGTGGACAGACTGCAACCAAACTCTGTACACATACTGCTTACTATATGGAAAACAGCCGCTGTCATGAATTAAACACCTACCCCTCACGCTACAGGAGACACGAAGTCGTAAACTACGATATTCTTGAATTACTGCAAAAACCATGCGAGCCATCTTCCTGCACCTCCTCCTAAAGTACAAGAGAGACTGCAACCAAACTCGGTACACATACTGCTTACTATCGGGCGAACAACGGCTGTCCAGAATTAAACACCTACCACTCACGCTACAGGAGACACGAAGTCGTAAACTACGAAATTCTTGAATTACTGCAAAACCATGCGAGCCATCTTCCTGCACCTCCTCCTCCAGTAGTGGACCTACTGCAACCAAACTCGGTACACATACTGCTTCCTATCAGGCGAACAACCGCTGTAATGAATTAAACACCTGCCACTCACGCTACAGGAGACACGAAGTCGTAAACTAGGATATTCTTGAATTACTGCAAAACCATGCGAGCCATCTTCCTGCACCTACTCCTAAAGTAGTGGACCGACTGCAACCAAACTCGGTACTCATACGGCTTACTATCAGGCGAACAACCGCTGTCATGAATTAAACACCTACCACTCACGCTACAGGAGACACGAAGTCGTAAACTACGATAGTCTTGAATTACTGCAAAACCGTGCGAGCCATCTTCCTGCACCTCCTTCTCCAGTAGTCGACCGACTGCAACCAAACTCGGTACACATACTGCTTACTATCAGGCGAACAACCGCTGACATGAATTGAACACCTACCCCTCGCGCTACAGGAGACACGAAGTCGTAAACTACGATATTCTTGAATTACTGCAAAACCATGCGAGCCATCTTCCTGCACCTCCTCCTAAAGTAGTGGACCGACTGCAACCAAACTCCGTACACATAATGCTTACTATCACGCGAACAACCGCTGTCATGAATTATACACCTACCACTCACGCTACAGGAGACACGATGTCGTAAACTACGATATTCTTGAACTACTGCAAAACCATGTGCGCCATCTTCCTGCACCTCCTCCTAAAGTAGTGGACAGACTGCAACCAAACTCTGTACACATACTGCTTACTATATGGAGAACAACCGCTGTCATGAATTAAACACCTACCACTCACGCTACAGGAGACACGAAGTCGTAATCTCTATATTCTTGAATAACTGCAAAACCGTGCGAGCCATCTTCCTGCACCTCCTCCTCCAGCAGTGGACCGACTGCAACCAAACTCGGTACACATATTGCTTACTATAAGGCGAACAACCGCTGTCATGAATTAAACACCTACAACTCACGCTACAGGAGACACGAAGTCGTAAACTACGATATTCTCGAATTATTGCAAAACCATGCGAGCCATCTTCCTGCACCTCCTCCTAAAGTAGTGGACTGACTCAACCAAACTTGTACACATACTGCTTACTATCACGCGAACAACCGCTGTCATGAATTAAACACCTACCCCTCGCGCTACAGGAGATACGAAGTCGTAAACTACGATATTCTTGAATTACTGCAAAAACATGCGAGCCATCTTCCTGCACCTCCTCCTAAAGTAGTGGACCGACTGCAACCAAACTCGGTACACATACTGCTTACTATCACGCGAACAACCGCTGTCATGAATTAAACACCTACCACTCACGCTATAGGAGACACGATGTCGTAAACTACGATATTCTTGAACTACTGCAAAACCATGCGTGCCATCTTCCTGCACCTCCTCCTAAAGTAGTGGACAGACTGCAACCAAACTCTGTACACATACTGCTTACAATATGGAAAACAGCCGCTGTCATGAATTAAACACCTACCACTCACGCTACAGGAGACACGAAGTCGTAAACTACGATATTCTTGAATTACTGCAAAACCATGCGAGCCATCTTCCTGCACCTCCTCCTAAAGTAGTGGACCGACTGCAACCAAACTCGGTACACATACTGCTTATTATCAGGCGAACAACTGCTGTCATGAGTTAAACACCTACCACTCACGCTACAGGAGACACGAAGTCGTAAACTACGATATTCTTGAATTACTGCAAAACCATGCGAGCCATCTTCCTGCACATCCTCCTAAGGTAGTGGACCGACTGCAACCAAACTGGGTACACATACTGCTTACTATCAGGCGAACAACGGCTGTCCAGAATTAAACACCTACCACTCACGCTACAGGAGACACTAAGTCGTAAACTAGGACATTCTTGAATTACTGCAAAACCATGCGAGCAATCCTCCTACACCTCCTCCTAAAGTAGTGGACCGACTGCAACCAAACTCGGTACACATACTGCTTACTATCAGGCGAACAGCTGCTGTCATGAGTTAAACACCTACCACTCACGCTACAGGAGACACTAAGTCGTAAACTACGATATTCTTGAATTACTGCAAAACCATGCGAGCAATCTGCCTGCACATCCTCCTAAGGTAGTGGACCGACTGCAACCAAACTCGGTACACATACTGCTTACTATCAGGCGAACAACGGCTGTCCAGAATTAAACACCTACCACTCACGCTACAGGAGACACAAAGTCGTAAACTACGATATTCTCGAATTATAGCAAAACCATGCGAGCCATCTTCCTGCACCTCCTCCTAAAGTAATGGACCGACTCAACCAACCTTGTACACATACTGCTTACTATCAGGCGAACAACCGCTGTCATGAATTGCACACCTACCCCTCGCGCTACAGGAGACACGAAGTCGTAAACTACGATATTCTTGAATTACTGCAAAACCATGCGAGCCATCTTCCTGCACCTCCTCCTAAAGTAGTGGACCGACTGCAACCAAACTCGGTACACATACTGCTTACTATCAGGCGAACAACTGCTGTCATGAGCTAAACACCTACCACTCACGCGACAGGAGACACGAAGTCGTAAACTACGATATTCTTGAAATACTGCAAAAAAAAGCGAGCCATCTTCCTGCACTTCCTCCTAAAATACTGGAGCGACTGCAACCAAACTTATTACACATACTGCTTACTATCAGGCGAACAACGGCTGTCCAGAATTAACCACCTACCACTCACGCTACAGGAGACACGAAGTCGTAAACTACGATATTCTTAAATTACTGCAAAACCATGCGAGCCATCTTCCTGCACCTCCTCCTAATGTAGTGGACCGACTGCAACCAAACTCGGTACACATACTGCTTACTATCAGGCGAACACCCGCTGTCATGAATTAAATACATACCACTCACGCTACAGGAGACACGAAGTCGTAAACTACGATATTCTTGAATTACTGCAAAACCATGCGAGCAATCTTCCTGCACCTCCTCCTAATGTAGTGGACCGACTGCAACCAAACTCGGTACACATACTGCTTACTATCAGGCGAACACCCGCTGTCATGAATTAAATACATACCACTCACGCTACAGGAGACACGAAGTCGTAAACTACGATATTCTTGAATTACTGCAAAACCATGCGAGCAATCTTCCTGCACCTCCTCCTAATGTAGTGGACCGACTGCAACCAAACTCGGTACACATACTGCTTACTATCAGGCGAACAACCGCTGTCATGAATTAAACACCTACCACTCACGCTACAGGAGACACGAACTCGTAAACTACGATATTCTTGAATTACTGCAAAACCATTCGAGCCATCTTCCTGCAGCTCCTCCTAAAGTACTGGAGCGACTGCAACCAAACTTATTACACATACTGCTTACTATCAGGCGAACAACGGCTGTCCAGAATTAAACACCTACCACTCACGCTACAGGAGACACGAAGTCGTAAAGTACGATATTCTTGAATTACTGCAAAACCATGCGAGCAATCTTCCTGCACCTCCTCCTCCAGTATTGGACCCCCTGCAACCAAACTCGGTACACATACTGCTCCCTATCAGGCGAACAACCGCTGTCATGAATTAAACACCTACCACTCACGCTACAGGAGACACGAAGTCGTAAACTAGGATATTCTTGAATTACTGCAAAACGATGCGAGGCATCTTCCTGCACCTCCTCCTAAAGTAGTGGACCGACTGCAACCAAACTCGGAACTAATACTGCTTACTATCAGGCGAACAACCGCTGTCATGAATTGAACACCTACCCCTCGAGCTACAGGAGACACGAAGTCGTAAACTACGATATTCTTGAATTACTGCAAAACCATGCGAGCCATCTTCCTGCACCTCCTCCTAAAGTACTGGACCGACTGCAACCAAACTCGGTACACATACTGCTTACTATCACGCGAACAACCGCTGTCATGAATTAAACACCTACCACTCACGCTACAGGAGACACGATGTCGTAAACTACGATATTCTTGAACTACTGCAAAACCATGTGTGCCATCTTCCTGCACCTCCTCCTAAAGTATTGGACAGACTGCAACCAAACTCGGTAAACATATTGCTTACTATCAGGCGAACAACCGCTGTCATGAATTTAACACCTACAACTCACGCTGCAGGAGACACGAAGTCGTAAACTACGATAATCTTGAATAACTGCAAAACCGTGCGAGCCATCTTCCTGCACCTCCTCCTCCAGTAGTGGACCGACTGCAACCAAACTCGGTACACATATTGCTTACTATCAGGCGAACAGCCGCTGTCATGAATTAAACAGCTACAACTCACGCTACAGGAGAGACGAAGTCGTAAACTACAATATTCTCGAATTATTGCAAAACCATGCGAGCCATCTTCCTGCACCTCCTCCTAAAGTAGTGGACCGACTCAACCAACCTTGTACACATACTGCTTACTATCACGCGAACAACCGCTGTCATGAATTGAACACCTACCCCTCGTGCTACAGGAGACACGAAGTCGTAAACTACGATATTCTTGAATTACTGCAAAACCATGCGAGACATCTTCCTGCACCTCCTCCTAAAGTAGTGGACCGACTGCAACCAAACTCGGTACACATACTGCTTACTATCACGCGAACAACCGCTGTCATGAATTAAACACCTACCACTCACGCTACAGGAGACACGAAGTCGTAAACTACGATATTCTTGAACTACTGCAAAACCATGCGTGCAATCTTCCTGCACCTCCTCCTAAAGTAGTGGACAGACTGCAACCAAACTCTGTACACATACTGCTTTCTATATGGTGAACAGCCGCTGTCATGAATTAAACACCTACCACTCACGCTACAGGAGACACGAAGTCGTGAACTACGATATTCTTGAATTACTGCAAAACCATGCGAGCCATCTTCCTGTACCTCCTCCTAAAGTAGTGGACCGACTGCAACCAAACTCGGTACACATACTGCTTACTATTAGGCGAACAACTGCTGTCATGAGTTAAACACCTACCACTCACGCTACAGGAGACACGAAGTCGTAAACTACGATATTCTTGAATTACTGCAAAACCATGCGAGCAATCTTCCTGCACATCCTCCTAAGGTAGTGGACCGACTGCAACCAAACTCGGTACACATACTGCTTACTATCAGCCGAACAACGGCTGTCCAGAATTAAACACCTACCACTCACGCTACAGGAGACACGAATTCGTGAACTACGATATTCTTGAATTACTGCTAAACCATGCGAGCCATCTTCCTGCACTTCCTCCTAAAGTAGTGGACCGACTGCAACCAAACTCGGTACACGTACTGCTTACTATAAGCCGAACAACCACTGTCATGAATTAAACAACTACCACTCACGCTACAGGAGACACGAAGTCGTAAACTAGGATATTCTTGAATTACTGCAAAACCATGCGAGCCATCTTCCTGCACCTCCTCCTAAAGTAGTGCACCGACTGCAACCAAACTCGGTACACATACTGCTTACTATCAGGCGAACAACTGCTGTCATGTGTTAAACACCTACCACTCACGCTACAGGAGACACGAAGTCGTAAACTACGATATTCTTGAATTACTGAAAAACCATGCGGGCAATCTTCCTGCACATCCTCCTAAGGTAGTGGACCGACTGCAACCATACTCGGTACACATACTGCTTACTATCAGGCGAACAACGGCTGTCCAGAATTAAACACCTACCACTCACGCTACAGGAGACACGAAGTCGTAAACTACGATATTCTTGAATTACTGCTAAACCATGCGAGCCATCTTCCTGCACCTCCTCCTAAAGTAGTGGACCGACTGCAACCAAACTCGGTACACATACTGCTTACTATAAGCCGAACAACCGCTGTCATGAATTAAACAACTACCACTCACGCTACAGGAGACACGAAGTCGTAAACTAGGATATTCTTGAATTACTGCAAAACCATGCAAGGCATCTTCCTGCACCTCCTCCTAAAGTAGTGGACCAACTGCAACCAAACTCATTACTCATACTGCTTACTATCAGGCGAACAACCGCTGTCATGAATTAAACACATACCACTCACGCTACAGGAGACACGAAGAAGTAAACTACGATATTCTTGAATAACTGCAAAACCGTGCGAGCCATCTTCCTGCACCTCCTCCTCCAGTAGTGGACCGACTGCAACCAAACTCCGTACACATATTGCTTACTATCAGGCGAACAACCGCTGTCATGAATTAAACACCTACAACTCACGCTACAGGAGACACGAAGTCGTAAACTACGATATTCTCGAATTATTGCAAAACCATGCGAGCGATCTTCCTGCTCCTCCTCCTAAAGTAGTAGACCGACTGCAACCAAACTCGGTACACATACTGCTTACTATCACGCGAACAACAGCTGTCATGAATTAAACACCTACAACTCACGCTACAGGAGACACGAAGTCGTAAACTACGATATTCTCGAATTATTGCAAAACCATGCGAGCCATCTTCCTGCATTTCTTCCTAAAGTAATGGACCGACTCAACCAACCTTGTACACATACTGCTTACTATCAGGCGAACAACCGCTGTCATGAATTGAACACCTACCCCTCGCGCTACAGGAGACACGAAGTCGTAAACTACGATATTCTTGAATTACTGCAAAACCATGCGAGCCATCTACCTGCACATCCTCCTAAAGTAGTGGACCGACTGCAACCAAACTCGGTACACATACTGCTTACTATCAGGCGAACAACTGCTGTCATGAATTAAACACCTACCACTCACGCTACAGGAGACACGAAGTCGTAAACTAGGATATTCTTGAATTACTGCAAAACGATGCGAGGCATCTTCCTGCACCTCCTCCTAAAGTAGTGGACCGACTGCAACCAAACTCGGAACTAATACTGCTTACTATCAGGCGAACAACCGCTGTCATGAATTGAACACCTACCCCTCGAGCTACAGGAGACACGAAGTCGTAAACTACGATATTCTTGAATTACTGCAAAACCATGCGAGCCATCTTCCTGCACCTCCTCCTAAAGTACTGGACCGACTGCAACCAAACTCGGTACACATACTGCTTACTATCACGCGAACAACCGCTGTCATGAATTAAACACCTACCACTCACGCTACAGGAGACACGATGTCGTAAACTACGATATTCTTGAACTACTGCAAAACCATGTGTGCCATCTTCCTGCACCTCCTCCTAAAGTATTGGACAGACTGCAACCAAACTCGGTAAACATATTGCTTACTATCAGGCGAACAACCGCTGTCATGAATTTAACACCTACAACTCACGCTGCAGGAGACACGAAGTCGTAAACTACGATAATCTTGAATAACTGCAAAACCGTGCGAGCCATCTTCCTGCACCTCCTCCTCCAGTAGTGGACCGACTGCAACCAAACTCGGTACACATATTGCTTACTATCAGGCGAACAGCCGCTGTCATGAATTAAACACCTACAACTCACGCTACAGGAGAGACGAAGTCGTAAACTACAATATTCTCGAATTATTGCAAAACCATGCGAGCCATCTTCCTGCACCTCCTCCTAAAGTAGTGGACCGACTCAACCAACCTTGTACACATACTGCTTACTATCACGCGAACAACCGCTGTCATGAATTGAACACCTACCCCTCGTGCTACAGGAGACACGAAGTCGTAAACTACGATATTCTTGAATTACTGCAAAACCATGCGAGACATCTTCCTGCACCTCCTCCTAAAGTAGTGGACCGACTGCAACCAAACTCGGTACACATACTGCTTACTATCACGCGAACAACCGCTGTCATGAATTAAACACCTACCACTCACGCTACAGGAGACACGAAGTCGTAAACTACGATATTCTTGAACTACTGCAAAACCATGCGTGCAATCTTCCTGCACCTCCTCCTAAAGTAGTGGACAGACTGCAACCAAACTCTGTACACATACTGCTTTCTATATGGTGAACAGCCGCTGTCATGAATTAAACACCTACCACTCACGCTACAGGAGACACGAAGTCGTGAACTACGATATTCTTGAATTACTGCAAAACCATGCGAGCCATCTTCCTGTACCTCCTCCTAAAGTAGTGGACCGACTGCAACCAAACTCGGTACACATACTGCTTACTATCAGGCGAACAACTGCTGTCATGAGTTAAACACCTACCACTCACGCTACAGGAGACACGAAGTCGTAAACTACGATATTCTTGAATTACTGCAAAACCATGCGAGCAATCTTCCTGCACATCCTCCTAAGGTAGTGGACCGACTGCAACCAAACTCGGTACACATACTGCTTACTATCAGCCGAACAACGGCTGTCCAGAATTAAACACCTACCACTCACGCTACAGGAGACACGAATTCGTGAACTACGATATTCTTGAATTACTGCTAAACCATGCGAGCCATCTTCCTGCACTTCCTCCTAAAGTAGTGGACCGACTGCAACCAAACTCGGTACACATACTGCTTACTATAAGCCGAACAACCACTGTCATGAATTAAACAACTACCACTCACGCTACAGGAGACACGAAGTCGTAAACTAGGATATTCTTGAATTACTGCAAAACCATGCGAGCCATCTTCCTGCACCTCCTCCTAAAGTAGTGCACCGACTGCAACCAAACTCGGTACACATACTGCTTACTATCAGGCGAACAACTGCTGTCATGTGTTAAACACCTACCACTCACGCTACAGGAGACACGAAGTCGTAAACTACGATATTCTTGAATTACTGAAAAACCATGCGGGCAATCTTCCTGCACATCCTCCTAAGGTAGTGGACCGACTGCAACCATACTCGGTACACATACTGCTTACTATCAGGCGAACAACGGCTGTCCAGAATTAAACACCTACCACTCACGCTACAGGAGACACGAAGTCGTAAACTACGATATTCTTGAATTACTGCTAAACCATGCGAGCCATCTTCCTGCACCTCCTCCTAAAGTAGTGGACCGACTGCAACCAAACTCGGTACACATACTGCTTACTATAAGCCGAACAACCACTGTCATGAATTAAACAACTACCACTCACGCTACAGGAGACACGAAGTCGTAAACTAGGATATTCTTGAATTACTGCAAAACCATGCGAGGCATCTTCCTGCACCTCCTCCTAAAGTAGTGGACCAACTGCAACCAAACTCATTACTCATACTGCTTACTATCAGGCGAACAACCGCTGTCATGAATTAAACACATACCACTCACGCTACAGGAGACACGAAGAAGTAAACTACGATATTCTTGAATAACTGCAAAACCGTGCGAGCCATCTTCCTGCACCTCCTCCTCCAGTAGTGGACCGACTGCAACCAAACTCCGTACACATATTGCTTACTATCAGGCGAACAACCGCTGTCATGAATTAAACACCTACAACTCACGCTACAGGAGACACGAAGTCGTAAACTACGATATTCTCGAATTATTGCAAAACCATGCGAGCGATCTTCCTGCTCCTCCTCCTAAAGTAGTAGACCGACTGCAACCAAACTCGGTACACATACTGCTTACTATCACGCGAACAACAGCTGTCATGAATTAAACACCTACAACTCACGCTACAGGAGACACGAAGTCGTAAACTACGATATTCTCGAATTATTGCAAAACCATGCGAGCCATCTTCCTGCATTTCTTCCTAAAGTAATGGACCGACTCAACCAACCTTGTACACATACTGCTTACTATCAGGCGAACAACCGCTGTCATGAATTGAACACCTACCCCTCGCGCTACAGGAGACACGAAGTCGTAAACTACGATATTCTTGAATTACTGCAAAACCATGCGAGCCATCTACCTGCACATCCTCCTAAAGTAGTGGACCGACTGCAACCAAACTCGGTACACATACTGCTTACTATCAGGCGAACAACTGCTGTCATGAGTTAAACACCTACCATTCACGCTACAGGAGACACGATGTCGTAAACTACGATATTCTTGAATTACTGCAAAACCATGCGAGCCATCTTCCTGCACATCCTCCTAAGGTAGTGGACCGACTGCAACCAAACTCGGTACACATACTGCATACTATCAGGCGAACAACGGCTGTCCAGAATTAAACACCTACCACTAAAGCTACAGGAGACACGAAGTCGTAAACTACGATATTCTTGAATTACTGCTAAACCATGCGAGCCATCTTCCTGCACCTCCTCCTAAAGTATTGGACCGACTGCAACCAAACTCGGAATACATACTGCTTACTATAAGCCGAACAGCCGCTGTCATGAATTAAACAACTACCACTCACGCTACAGGAGACACGAGGTCGTAAACTAGGATATTCTTGAATTACTGCAAAACCATGCGAGGCATCTTCCTGCACCTCCTCCTAAAGTAGTGGACCGACTGCATCCAAAATCGGTACTCATAATGCTTACTATCAGGCGAACAACCGCTGTCATGAATTAAACACCTACCACTCACGCTACAGGAGACACGAAGTCGTAAACTACGATATTCTTGAATAATTGCAAAACCATGCGAGCCATCTTCCTGCACCTCCTCCTCCAGTAGTGGACCGAATGCAACCAAACTCGGTACACATATTGCTTACTATCAGGCGAACAACCGCTGTCATGAATTAAACACCTACAACTCACGCTACAGGAGACACGAAATCGTAAACTACGATATTCTCGAATTATTGCAAAACCATGCGAGCCATCTTCCTGCACCTCCTCCTAAAGTAGTGGACCGACTCAACCAACCTTGTACACATACTGCTTACTATCAGGCGAACAACCGCTGTCATGAATTGAACACCTACCCCTCGCGCTACAGGAGACACGAAGTCGTAAACTACGATATTCTTGAATTACTGCAAAACCATGCGAGCCATCTTCCTGCACCTCCTCCTAAAGTATTGGACCGACTGCAACTAAACTCGGTACACATACTGCTTACTATCACGCGAACAACCGCTGTCATGTATTAAACACCTACCACTCACGCTACAGGAGACACGATGTCGTAAACTACGATATTCTTGAACTACTGCAAAACTATGCGAGCCATCTTCCTGCACCTCCTCCTCCAGTAGTGGACCGACTGCAACCAAACTCGGTAAACATATTGCTTACTATCAGGCGAACAACCGCTGTCATGAATTTAACACCTACAACTCACGCTACAGGAGACACGAAGTCGTAAACTACGATATTCTCGAATTATTGCAAAACCATGCAAGCCATGTTCCTGCACCTCCTCCTAAAGTAATGGACCGAATCAACCAACCTTGTACACATACTGCTTACTATCAGGCGAACAACCGCTGTCATGATTTGAACACCTACCCCTCGCTCTACAGGAGACAAGAAGTCGTAAACTACGATATTCTTGAATTACTGCAAAATCATGCGAGCCATCTTCCTGCACCTCCTCCTCCAGTAGTGGACCGACTGCAACCACACTCGGTACACATATTGCTTACTATCAGGCGAACAACCGCTGTCATGAATTAAACACCTACAACTCAAGCTACAGGAGACACGAAGTCGTAAAATACGATATTCTTGAACTACTGCAAAACCATGTGTGCCATCTTCCTTCACCTCCTCCTAAAGTAGTGGACAGACTGCAACCAAACTCTGTACACATACTGCTTACTATATGGAGAACAACCGCTGTCATGAATTAAACACCTACCACTCACGCTACAGGAGACACGAAGTCGTAAACTACGATATTCTTGAATAACTGCAAAACCGTGCGAGCCATCTTCCTGCACCTCCTCCTCCAGTAGTGGACCGACTGCAACCAAACTCGGTACACATATTGCTTACTATCAGACGAACAACCGCTGTCATGAATTAAACACCTACAACTCACGCTACAGGAGACACGAAGTCGTAAACTACGATATTCTCGAATTATTGCAAAACCATGCGAGCCATCTTCCTGCACCTCCACCTAAAGTAGTGGACCGACTGCAACCAAACTCGGTACACATACTGCTTACTATCACGCGAACAACCGCTGTCATGAATTAAACACCTACCACTCACGCTACAGGAGACACGATGTCGTAAACTACGATATTCTTGAACTACTGGAAAACCATGCGTGCATTCTTCCTGCACCTCCACCTAAAGTAGTGGACAGACTGCAACCAAACTCTGTACACATACTGCTTACTATATGGAGAACAGCCGTTGTCATGAATTAAACACCTACCACTCACGCTACAGGAGACACGAAGTCGTGAACTACGATATTCTTGAATTACTGCAAAACCATGCGAGCCATCTTCCTGCACCTCCTCCTAAAGTAGTGGACCGACTGCAACCAAACTCGATACACATACTGCTTACTATAAGCCGAACAACCGCTGTCATGAATTAAACAACTACCACTCACGCTACAGGAGACACGAAGTCGTAAACTAGGATATTCTTGAATTACTGCAAAACCATGCGAGCCAACTTCATGCACCTCCTCCTAAAGTAGTGGACCGACTGCAACCAAACTCGGTACACATACTGCTTACTAAGAGGCGAACAACTGCTGTCATGAGTTAAACACCTACCACTCACGCTACAGGAGACACGAAGTCGTAAAATACGATATTCTTGAATTACTGCAAAACCATGCGAGCCATCTTCCTGCACATCCTCCTAAGGTAGTGGACCGACTGCAACCAAACTCGGTACACATACCGCTTACTATCAGGCGAAGAACGGCTGTCCAGAATTAAACACCTACCGCTCACGCTACAGGAGACACGAAGTCGTAAACTACGATATTCTTGAATTACTGCAAAACCATGCGAGCCATCTTCCTGCACCTCCTCCTAAAGTAGTGGACCGACTGCAACTAAACTCGGTACACATACTGCTTACTATCACGCGAACAACCGCTGTCATGAATTAAACACCTACCACTCACGCTACAGGAGACACGATGTCGTAAACTACGATATTCTTGAACTACTGCAAAACCATGCGAGCCATCTTCCTGCACCTCCTCCTCCAGTAGTGGACCGACTGCAACCAAACTCGGTAAACATATTGCTTACTATCAGGCGAACAACCGCTGTCATGAATTTAACACCTACAACTCACGCTACAGGAGACACGAAGTCGTAAACTACGATATTCTCGAATTATTGCAAAACCATGCAAGCCATGTTCCTGCACCTCCTCCTAAAGTAATGGACCGAATCAACCAACCGTGTACTCATACTGCTTACTATCAGGCGAACAACCACTGTCATGATTTGAACACCTACCCCTCGCTCTACAGGAGACACGAAGTCGTAAACTACGATATTCTTGAATTACTGCAAAACCGTGCGAGCCATCTTCCTGCACCTCCTCCTCCAGTAGTGGACCGACTGCAACCAAACTCGGTACACATATTGCTTACTATCAGGCGAACAACCGCTGTCATGAATTAAACACCTACAACTCACGCTACAGGAGACACGAAGTCGTAAACTACGATATTCTCGAATTATTGCAAAACCATGCGAGCCATCTTCCTGCACCTCCTCCTAAAGTAGTGGACCGACTGCAACCAAACTCGCTACACATACTGCTTACTATCACGCGAACAGCCGCTGTCATGAATTAAACACCTAACACTCACGCTACAGGAGACACGAAGTCGTAAACTACGATATTCTTGAACTACTGGAAAACCATGCGTGCATTCTTCCTGCACCTCCTCCTAAAGTAGTGGACAGACTGCAACCAAACTCTGTACACATACTGCTTACTATATGGAGAACAGCCGCTGTCATGAATTAAACACCTACCACTCACGCTACAGGATACACGAAGTCGTAAACTACGATATTCTTGAATTACTGCAAAACCATGCGAGCGATCTTCCTGCACATCCTCCTAAGGTATTGGACCGACTGCAACCAAACTCGGTACACATACCGCTTACTATCAGGCGAACAACGGCTGTCCACAATTAAACACCTACCACTCACGCTACAGGAGACACGAAGTCGTAAACTACGATATTCTTGAAGTACTGCTAAACCATGCGAGCCATCTTCCTGCACCTCCACCTAAAGTAGTGGACCGACTGCAACCAAACTCGGTACACATACTGCTTACTATCACGCGAACAACCGCTGTCATGAATTAAACACCTACCACTCACGCTACAGGAGACACGATGTCGTAAACTACGATATTCTTGAACTACTGGAAAACCATGCGTGCATTCTTCCTGCACCTCCACCTAAAGTAGTGGACAGACTGCAACCAAACTCTGTACACATACTGCTTACTATATGGAGAACAGCCGTTGTCATGAATTAAACACCTACCACTCACGCTACAGGAGACACGAAGTCGTGAACTACGATATTCTTGAATTACTGCAAAACCATGCGAGCCATCTTCCTGCACCTCCTCCTAAAGTAGTGGACCGACTGCAACCAAACTCGATACACATACTGCTTACTATAAGCCGAACAACCGCTGTCATGAATTAAACAACTACCACTCACGCTACAGGAGACACGAAGTCGTAAACTAGGATATTCTTGAATTACTGCAAAACCATGCGAGCCAACTTCATGCACCTCCTCCTAAAGTAGTGGACCGACTGCAACCAAACTCGGTACACATACTGTTTACTAAGAGGCGAACAACTGCTGTCATGAGTTAAACACCTACCACTCACGCTACAGGAGACACGAAGTCGTAAACTACGATATTCTTGAATTACTGCAAAACCATGCGAGCCATCTTCCTGCACCTCCTCCTCCAGTAGTGGACCGACTGCAACCAAACTCGGTAAACATATTGCTTACTATCAGGCGAACAACCGCTGTCATGAATTTAACACCTACAACTCACGCTACAGGAGACACGAAGTCGTAAACTACGATATTCTCGAATAATTGCAAAACCATGCAAGCCATGTTCCTGCACCTCCTCCTAAAGTAATGGACCGAATCAACCAACCTTGTACACATACTGCTTACTATCAGGCGAACAACCGCTGTCATGATTTGAACACCTACCCCTCGCTCTACAGGAGACACGAAGTCGTAAACTACGATATTCTTGAATTACTGCAAAACCGTGCGAGCCATCTTCCTGCACCTCCTCCTCCAGTAGTGGACCGACTGCAACCAAACTCGGTACACATATTGATTACTATCAGGCGAACAACCGCTGTCGTGAATTAAGCACCTACAACTCACGCTACAGGAGACACGAAGTCGTAAACTACGATATTCTCGAATTATTGCAAAACCATGCGAGCCATCTTCCTGCACCTCCTCCTAAAGTATTGGACCGACTGCAACCAAACTCGCTACACATACTGCTTACTATCACGCGAACAGCCGCTGTCATGAATTAAACACCTAACACTCACGCTACAGGAGACACGATGTCGTAAACTACGATATTCTTGAACTACTGGAAAACCATGCGTGCATTCTTCCTGCACCTCCTCCTAAAGTAGTGGACAGACTGCAACCAAACTCTGTACACATACTGCTTACTATATGGAGAACAGCCGCTGTCATGAATTAAACACCTACCACTCACGCTACAGGATACACGAAGTCGTGAACTACGATATTCTTGAATTACTGCAAAACCATGCGAGCCATCTTCCTGCACCTCCTCCTAAAGTATTGGACCGACTGCAACCAAACTCGGTACACATACTGCTTACTATAAGCCGAACAACCGCTGTCATGAATTAAACAACTACCACTCACGCTACAGGAGACACGAAGTCGTAAACTAGGATATTCTTGAATTACTGCAAAACCATGCGAGCCATCTTCCTGCACCTCCTTCTAAAGTAGTGGACCGACTGTAACCAAACTCGGTACACATACTGCTTACTAAGAGGCGAACAACTGCTGTCATGAGTTAAACACCTACCACTCACGCTACAGGAGACACGAAGTCGTAAACTACGATATTCTTGAATTACTGCAAAACCATGCGAGCCATCTTCCTGCACATCCTCCTAAGGTAGTGGACCGACTGCAACCAAACTCGGTACACATACCGCTTACTATCAGGCGAACAACGGCTGTCCAGAATTAAACACCTACCACTCACGCTACAGGAGACACGAAGTCGTAAACTACGATATTCTTGAATTACTGCTAAACCATGCGAGCCATCTTCCTGCACCTCCTCCTAAAGTAGTGGACCGACTGCAACCAAACTCGGTACACATAGTGCTTACTATAAGTTGAACAACCGCTGTCATGAATTAAACAACTACCACTCACGCTACAGGAGACAGGAAGTCGTAAACTAGGATATTCTTGAATTACTGCAAAACCATGCGAGGCATCTTCCTGCACCTCCTCCTAAAGTAGTGGATCGACTGCAACCAAACTCGGTACTCATACTGCTTACTATCAGGCGAACAAACGCTGTCATGAATTAAACACCTACCACTCACGCTACAGGAGACACGAAGTCGTAAACTACGATATTCTTGAATTACTGCAAAACCATGCGAGCCATCTTCCTGCACATCCTCCTAAGGTATTGGACCGACTGCAACCAAACTCGGTACACATACCGCTTACTATCAGGCGAACAACGGCTGTCCAGAATTAAACACCTACCACTCACGCTACAGGAGACACGAAGTCGTAAACTACGATATTCTTGAATTACTGCTAAACCATGCGAGCAATCTTCCTGCACCTCCTCCTAAAGTAGTGGACCGACTGCAACCAAATTCGGTACACATACTGCTTACTATCACGCGAACAACCGATGTCATGAATTAAACACCTACAACTCACGCTACAGGAGACACGAAGTCGTAAACTACGATATTCTCGAATTATTGCTAAACCATGCGAGCCATCTTCCTGCACCTCCTCCTAATGTAGTGGACCGACTCAACCAACCTTGTACACATACTACTTACTATCAGGCGAACAACCGCTGTCATGAATTGAACACCTACCCTTCGCGCTACAGGAGAAACGAAGTCGTAAACTACGATATTCTTGAATTACTGCAAAACCATGCGAGCCATCTTCCTGCACCTCCTCCTAAAGTAGTGGACCGACTGCAACCAAACTCGGTACACATACTGCTTACTATCACGCGAAAAACCGCTGTCATGAATTAAACACTTACCACTCATGCTACAGGAGACACGATGTCGTAAACTACGATATTCTTGAACTACTGCAAAACCATGCGTGCCATCTTCCTGCACCTCCTCCTAAAGTAGTGGACAGACTGCAACCAAACTCTGTACACATACTGCTTACTATATGGAGAACAACCGCTGTCATGAATTAAACACCTACCACTCACGCTACAAGAGACACGAAGTCGTGAACTACGATATTCTTGAATTACTGCAAAACCATGCGAGCCATCCTCCTGCCCCTCCTCCTAAAGTAGTGGACCGACTGCAACCAAACTCGGTACACATACTGCTTACTATCAGGCGAACAACTGCTGTCATGAGTTAAACACCTACCACTCACGTTACAGGAGACACGAAGTCGTAAACTACGATATTCTTGAATTACTGCAAAACCAAGCGAGACATCTTCCTGCACATCCTCCTAAGGTAGTGGACCGACTGCAACCAAACTCGGTACACATACTGCTTACTATCAGGCGAACAACCGCTGTCATGAATTAAATACATACCACTCATGCTACAGGAGACACGAAGTCGTAAACTACGATATTCTTGAATTACTGCAAAACCATGCGAGCCATCTTCCTGCACCTCCTCCTAAAGTACTGGAGCGACTGCAACCAAACTTATTACACATACTGCTTACGATCAGGCGAACAACGGCTGTCCAGAATTAAACACCTACCACTCACGCTACAGGAGACACGAAGTCGTAAACTACGATATTCTTGAATTACAGCAAAACCATGCGAGGCATCTTCCAGCACCACCTCCTAAAGTAGTGTACCGACTGCAACCAAACTCGGTACTCATACTGCTTACTATCAGGCGAACAACCGCTGTCATGAATTAAACACCTACCACTCACGCTACAGGAGACACGAAGTCGTAAACTACGATATTCTTGAATAACTGCAAAACCGTGCGAGCCATCTTCCTGCACCTCCTCCTCCAGTAGTGGACCGACTGCAACCAAACTCGGTACACATACTGCTTACTATCAGGCGAACAACCGCTGTCATGAATTAAACACCTACAACTCACGCTACAGGAGACACGAAGTCGTAAACTACGATATTGTCGAATTATTGCAAAAACATGCGAGCCATCTTCCTGCATTTCCTCCTAAAGTAATGGACCGACTCAATCAACCTTGTACACATACTGCTTACTATCAGGCGAACAACCGCTGTCATGAATTGAACACCTACCCTCGCGCTACAGGAGACACGAAGTCGTAAACTACGATATTCTTGAATTACTGCAAAACCATGAGAGCCATCTTCCTGCATCTCCTCCTAAAGTAGTGGACCGACTGCAACCAAACTCGGTACACATACTGCTTACTATCACGCGAACAACCGCTGTCATGAATTAAACACCTACCACTCACGCTACATGAGACACGATGTCGTAAACTACGATATTCTTGAACTACTGCAAAACCATGCGTGCCATCTTCCTGCACCTCCTCCTAAAGTAGTGGACAGACTGCAACCAAACTCTGTACACATACTGCTTACTATATGGAGAACAACCGCTGTCATGAATTAAACACCTACCACTCACGCTACAGGAGACACGATGTCGTAAACTACGATATTCTTGAATAACTGCAAAACCGTGCGAGCCATCTTCCTGCACCTCCTCCTCCAGTAGTGAACCGACTGCAACCAAACTCGGTACACATATTGCTTACTATCAGGCGAACAACCGCTGTCATGAATTAAACACCTACAACTCACGCTACAGGAGACACGAAGTCGTAAACTACGATATTCTCGAATTATTGCAAAACCATGCGAGCCATCTTCCTGCACCTCCTCCTAAAGTAGTGGACCGACTCAACCAACCTTGTACACATACTGCTTACTATCAGGCGAACAACCGCTGTCATGAATTGAACACCTACCCCTCACGCTACAGGAGACACGAAGTCGTAAACTACGATATTCTTGAATTACTGCAAAACCATGCGAGCCATCTTCCTGCACCTCCTCCTAAAGTAGTGGACCGACTGCAACCAAACTCGGTACACATACTGCTTACTATCACGCGAAAAACCGCTGTCATGAATTAAACACCTACCACTCATGCTACAGGAGACACGATGTCGTAAACTACGATATTCTTGAACTACTGCAAAACCATGCGTGCCATCTTCCTGCACCTCCTCCTAAAGTAGTGGACAGACTGCAACCAAACTCTGTACACATACTGCTTACTACATGGAGAACAGCCGCTGTCATGAATTAAACACCTACCACTCACGCTACAAGAGACACCAAAAATAAAAGTTACCAAAAATAAACGCAAAGTATATTTGTTCAGGAAAGCAGATAGAAACAAAATACATTGCTTCTTGAAAGACAGCTTCCACTCGTTTCTAACACTAAACGTAGGTGTAGACCAGATGTGGCTCAAATTCAAAGAAGTGGTATCGACAGCAATTGAAAGTTTTATACCTAATAAATTAATAAAAGAAGGAGGCGATCCCCCTTGGTACACAAAACGGGTTAGGACACTGTTGCAAAAGCAAAGGAAAAGGCATACTAAATTTAAACGAACACGAAATCCCCAGGATTTGCGATTGTACTCAGAAGCTCGAAATTTAGCGAGGATTTCGATGCGAGATGCCTACAACATTTATCACAACGAAACTCTTTCTCGTAATTTGACTGAAAACCCCAAGAGATTTTGGTCATATGTTAAATATACTCGGGGAAAGTCACAAACAATACCTTCACTACGTGATAGTAATGGCGATCCTGCCGATGACAGCGCTACTAAAGCAGAGTTACTAAACTTAGCTTTTAGAAACTCATTCACTAAAGAAGACGAAACCAATATTCCAGATTTCGAATTACGAACAGATGCCGTAATGAGTAACATAGAAGTAGATATCATCGGAGTAGTGCAGCAACTAAAATCACTTAACAAGAACAAGTCTTCTGGTCCGGATTGTATACCCATTAGATTTCTATCTGATTATGCTGAAGCGATAGCTCCTTACTTATCAGTCATATACAACCGCTCTCTCATAGAAGGATCTGTACCAAAAGATTGGAAAGTTGCACAGGTCACACCTATATTCAAGAAAGGCAGTAGGAGTAACCCACTAAACTACAGGCCTATTTCATTGACGTCAATTTGCAGCAGGGTTTTGGAACATATCCTGTATTCAAATATTATGAATTATCTCGAACAGAACGATCTATTGACCCAAGGTCAACACGGATTTAGAAAATATCGTTCATGCGAAACACAACTAGCTCTATATTCACACGAAGTGATGGGTGCTATCGACAAAGGTTCGCAAATCGATTCCGTATTTCTTGATTTCCAGAAAGCTTTTGACACCGTACCTCACAAACGGCTTTTAATCAAATTGCGTGGTTATGGTATATCGCCCCAAATTTGCAATTGGATAGGGGATTTCTTGTCAGAGAGGACACAGTTCGTAGTAATCGATGGTAAGGCATCGACTAAAACAGAGGTGATATCGGGCGTTCCACAAGGTAGTGTTATTGGTCCTCTGCTATTCCTTATTTACATAAACGATTTAGGGGAAAATCTAAGAAGCTCTCTTAGGTTGTTTGCAGATGACGCCGTCATTTACCGTCTAGTAAAATCATCTGAAGATCAAAACCAACTGCAGAACGATCTGAATAAGATATCAGTATGGTGTAAAAATTGGCAATTGACGCTAAATAATGAGAAGTGTGAAGTCGTCCACATGAGTACGAAAAGAAATCCGTTAAACTTTGTTTACAACATAAATCAATCAAATGTGAACGCCGTAAACTCCACAAAATACCTAGGAATCACTATTACTTCAGACTTAAACTGGAAAGAACACGTAGATAATATCGTGGGAAAGGCGAACCAGAGGCTGCGTTTTATTGGCAGAATCCTTAAAAGATGCAACAGAACTACTAAAGAAACTGCATACACTGCGCTTGTCCGTCCATTTTTGGAGTATTGCAGCCCAGTGTGGGATCCTTATCAGGTGGGTTTGACGGAGGACATCGAAAGAGTCCAAAGAAGGGCAGCTCGTTTCGTATTGTCACGATACAGGGGAGACAGCGTTACGGAAATGATACAGGATCTGGGATGGGAATCATTACAACAACGGCGCTTATCGCTGAGGCGTGGGTTACTTGCGAAACTCCAATCGCCAACATTCTCCTCCGAATGCGAAAATATATTGTTGACTCCCACTTACATAGGTAGAAATGATCATCAGAATAAAATAAGAGAAATCAGAGCTCGAACAGAGAGATTCAGGTGTTCTTTCTTCCCGCGCGCTATTCGAGAATGGAATGGGAGATAAACAGTATAATTGTGGTTCGATGAACCCTCTGCCAGGCACTTAAATGTGATTTGCAGAGTATCCCATGTAGATGTAGATGTAGATGTAGAAGTCGTGAACTACGATATTCTTGAATTACTGCAAAACCATGCGAGCCATCTTCCTGCACCTCCTCCTAAAGTAGTGGACCGACTGCAACCAAACTCGGTACACATACTGCTTACTATAAGGCGACCAACTGCTGTCATGAGTTAAACACCTACCACTCACGCTACAGGAGACACGAAGTCGTAAACTACGATATTCTTGAATTACTGCAAAACCATGCGAGCCATCTTCCTGCACATCCTCGTAAGGTAGTGGACCGACTGCAACCAAACTCGGTACACATACTGCTTACTATCAGGCGAACAACCGCTGTCATGAATTAAATACATACCACTCATGCTACAGGAGACACGAAGTCGTAAACTACGATATTCTTGAATTACTGCAAAACCATGCGAGCCATCTTCCTGCACCTCCTCCTAAAGTACTGGAGCGACTGCAACCAAACTTATTACACATACTGCTTACTATCAGGCGAACAACGGCTGTCCAGAATTAAACACCTACCACTCACGCTACAGGAGACACGAAGTCGTAAACTACGATATTCTTGAATTACTGCAAAACCATGCGAGGCATCTTCCTGCACCTCCTCCTAAAGTAGTGGACCGACTGCAACCAAACTCGGTACTCATACTGCTTTCTATCAGGCGAACAACCGCTGTCATGAATTAAACACCTACCACTCACGCTATAGGAGACACGAAGTCGTAAACTACGATATTCTTGAATAACTGCAAAACCGTGCGAGCCATCTTCCTGCACCTCCTCCTCCAGTAGTGGACCGACTGCAACCAAACTCGGTACACATATTGCTTACTATCAGGCGAACAACCGCTGTCATGAATTAAACACCTACAACTCACGCTACAGGAGACTCGAAGTCGTAAACTACGATATTGTCGAATTATTGCAAAAACATGCGAGCCATCTTCCTGCATTTCCTCCTAAAGTAATGGACCGACTCAACCAACCTTGTACACATACTGCTTACTATCAGGCGAACAACCGCTGTCATGAATTGAACACCTACCCCTCGCGCTACAGGAGACACGAAGTCGTAAACTACGATATTCTTGAATTACTGCAAAACCATGAGAGCCATCTTCCTGCATCTCCTCCTAAAGTAGTGGACCGACTGCAACCAAACTCGGTACACATACTGCTTACTATCACGCGAACAACCGCTGTCATGAATTAAACACCTACCACTCACGCTACATGAGACACGATGTCGTAAACTACGATATTCTTGAACTACTGCAAAACCATGCGTGCCATCTTCCTGCACCTCCGCCTAAAGTAGTGGACAGACTGCAACCAAACTCTGTACACATACTGCTTACTATATGGAGAACAACCGCTGTCATGAATTAAACACCTACCACTCACGCTACAGGAGACACGATGTCGTAAACTACGATATTCTTGAATAACTGCAAAACCGTGCGAGCCATCTTCCTGCACCTCCTCCTCCAGTAGTGAACCGACTGCAACCAAACTCGGTACACATATTGCTTACTATCAGGCGAACAACCGCTGTCATGAATTAAACACCTACAACCCACGCTACAGGAGACACGAAGTCGTAAACTACGATATTCTCGAATTATTGCAAAACCATGCGAGCCATCTTCCTGCACCTCCTCGTAAAGTAGTGGACCGACTGCAACCAAACTCGGTACACATATTGCTTACTATCCCGCGAACAACCGCTGTCATGAATTAAACACCTACCACTCACGCTACAGGAGACACGATGTCGTAAACTACGATATTCTTGAACTACTGCAAAACCATGCGTGCCATCTTCCTGCACCTCCTCCTAAAGTAGTGGACAGACTGCAACCAAACTCTGTACACATACTGCTTAATATATAGAGAACAGCCGCTGTCATGAATTAAACACCTACCACTCACGCTACAGGAGACACGAAATCGTGAACTACGATATTCTTGAATTACTGCAAAACCATGCGAGCCATCTTCCTGCACCTCCTCCTAAAGTAGTGGACCGACTGCAACCAAACTCGGTACACATACTGCTTACTATCACGCGAACAACCGATGTCATGAATTAAACACCTACAACTCACGCTACAGGAGACACGAAGTCGTAAACTACGACATTCTCGAATTATTGCAAAACCATGCGAGCCATCTTCCTGCACCTCCTCCTAAAGTAGTGGACCGACTCAACCAACCTTGTACACATACTGCTTACTATCAGGCGAACAACCGCTGTCATGAATTGAACACCTACCCCTCGCGCTACAGGAGAAACGAAGTCGTAAACTACGATATTCTTGAATTACTGCAAAACCATGAGAGCCATCTTCCTGCACCTCCTCCTAAAGTAGTGGACCGACTGCAACCAAACTCGGTACACATACTGCTTACTATCACGCGAACAACCGCTGTCATGAATTAAACCCTACCACTCATGCTACAAGAGACACGATGTCGTAAACTACGATATTCTTCAACTACTGCAAAACCATGCGTGCCATCTTCCTGCATCTCCTCCTAAAGTAGTGGACAAACTGCAACCAAACTCTGTACACATACTGCTTACTATATGGAGAACAGCCGCTGTCATGAATTAAACACCTACCACTCACACTACAGGAGACACGAAGTCGTGAACTACGATATTCTTGAATTACTGCAAAACCATGCGAGCCATCTTCTTGCACCTCCTCCTAAAGTAGTGGACCGACTGCAACCAAACTCGGTACACATACTGCTTACTATCAGGCGAACAACTGCTGTCATGAGTTAAACACCTATCACTCACGCTACAGGAGACACGAAGTCGTATACTACGATATTCTTGAATTACTGCAAAACCATGCGAGGCATCTTCCTGCACCTCCTCCTAAAGTAATGGACCGACTGCAACCAAACTCGGTACTCATACTGCTTACTATCAGGCGAACAACCGCTGTCATGAATTAAACACCTACCACTCACGCTACAGGAGACACGAAGTCGTAAACTACGATATTCTTGAATAACTGCAAAACCGTGCGAGCCATCTTCCTGCACCTCCTCCTCCAGTAGTGGACCGACTGCAACCAAACTCGGTACACATATTGCTTACTATCAGGCGAACAACCGCTGTCATGAATTAAACACCTACAACTCACGCTACAGGAGACACGAAGTCGTAAACTACGATATTGTCGAATTATTGCAAAAACATGCGAGCCATCTTCCTGCATTTCCTCCTAAAGTAATGGACCGACTCAACCAACCTTGTACACATACTGCTTA
The DNA here is from genome assembly GCA_026315105.1 of Locusta migratoria. Lineage (NCBI taxonomy): Eukaryota > Metazoa > Arthropoda > Insecta > Orthoptera > Acrididae > Locusta > Locusta migratoria. Next base: position 1,779,455 of record JAOYRU010000517.1, read on the forward strand.
CTATCAGGCGAACAAACGCTGTCATGAATTGAACACCTACCCCTCGCGCTACAGGAGACACGAAGTCGTAAACTACGATATTCTTGAATTACTGCAAAACCATGCGAGTCATCTTCCTGCATCTCCTCCTAAAGTAGTGTACCGACTGCAACCAAACTCGGTACACATATTGCTTACTATCACGCGAACAACCGCTGTCATGAATTAAACACCTACCACTCACGCTACATGAGACACGATGTCGTAAACTACAATATTCTTGAACTACTGCAAAACCATGCGTGCCATCTTCCTGCACCTCCTCCTAAAGTAGTGGGCAGACTGCAACCAAACTCTGTACACATAGTGCTTACTATATGGAGAACAACCGCTGTCATGAATTAAACACCTACCACTCACGCTACAGGTGACACGATGTCGTAAACTACGATATTCTTGAATAACTGCAAAACCGTGCGAGCCATCTTCCTGCACCTCCTCCTCCAGTAGTGAAACGACTGCAACCAAACTCGGTACACATGTTGCTTACTATCAGGCGAACAACCGCTGTCATGAATTAAACACCTACAACTCACGCTACAGGAGACACGAAGTCGTAAACTACGATATTCTCGAATTATTGCAAAACCATGCGAGCCATCTTCCTGCACCTCCTCCTAAAGTAGTGGAACGACTCAACCAACCTTGTACACATACTGCTTACTATCAGGCGAACAACCACTGTCATGAATTGAACACCTATTCCTCGCGCTACAGGAGACACGAAGTCGTAAACTACGATATTCTTGAATTACTGCAAAACCATGCGAGCCATCTTCCTGCACCTCCTCGTAAAGTAGTGGACCGACTGCAACCAAACTCGGTACACATATTGCTTACTATCACGCGAAAAACCGCTGTCATGAATTAAACACCTACCACTCACGCTACAGGAGACACGATGTCGTAAACTACGATATTCTTGAACTACTGCAAAACAATGCGTGCCATCTTCCTGCACCTCCTCCTAAAGTAGTGGACAGACTGCAACCAAACTCTGTACACATACTGCTTACTATATGGAGAACAGCCGCTGTCATGAATTAAACACCTACCACTCACGCTACAGGAGACACGAAGTCGTGAACTACGATATTCTTGAATTACTGCAAAACCATGCGAGCCATCTTCCTGCACCTCCTCCTAAAGTAGTGGACCGACTGCAACCAAACTCGGTACACACTCTGCTTACTATCACGCGAACAACCGATGTTATGAATTAAACACCTACAACTCACGCTACAGGAGACACGAAGTCGTAAACTACGATATTCTCGAATTATTGCAAAACCATGCGAGCCATCTTCCTGCACCTCCTCCTAAAGTAGTGGACCGACTCAACGAACCTTGTACACATACTGCTTACTATCAGGCGAACAACCGCTGTCATGAATTGAACACCTACCCCTCGCGCTACAGGAGAAACGATGTCGTAAACTACGATATTCTTGAATTACTGCAAAACCATGCGAGCCATCTTCCTGCACCTCCTCCTAAAGTAGTGGACCGACTGCAACCAAACTCGGTACACATACTGCTTACTATCACGCGAACACCCGCTGTCATGAATTAAACACCTACCACTCATGCTACAGGAGACACGATGTCGTAAACTACGATATTCTTGAACTACTGCAAAACCATGCGTGCCATCTTCCTGCACCTCCTCCTAAAGTAGTGGACAGACTGCAACCAAACTCTGTACACATACTGCTTACTATATGGAGAACAGCCGCTGTCATGAATTAAACACCTACCACTCACGCTACAGGAGACATGAAGTCGTGAACTACGATATTCTTGAATTACTGCAAAACCATGCGAGCCATCTTCCTGCACCTCCTCCTAAAGTAGTGGACCGACTGCAACCAAACTCGGTACACATACTGCTTACTATCAGGCGAACAACTGCTGTCATGAGTTAAATACCTACCACTCACGCTACAGGAGACACGAAGTCGTAAACTACGATATTCTTGAATTACTGCAAAACCATGCGAGCCATCTTCCTGCACATCCTCGTAAAGTAGTGGACCGACTGCAACCAAACTTATTACACATACTGCTTACTATCAGGCGAACAACGGCTGTCCAGAATTAAACACCTACCACTCACGCTACAGGAGACACGAAGTCGTAAACTACGATATTCTTGAATTACTGCAATATCATGCGAGGCATCTTCCTGCACCTCCTCCTAAAGTAGTGGACCGACTGCAACCAAACTCGGTACTCGTACTGCTTACTATCAGGCGAACATTCGCTGTCATGAATTATACACCTACAACTCACGCTACAGGAGACACGAAGTCGTAAACTACGATATTCTTGAATAACTGCAAAACCGTGCGAGCCATCTTCCTGCACCTCCTCCTCCAGTAGTGGACCGACTGCAACCAAACTCGGTAAACATATTGCTTACTATCAGGCGAACAACCGCTGTCATGAATTATACACCTACCACTCACGCTACAGGAGACACGAAGTCGTAAACTACGATATTCTCGAATTATTGCAAAACAATGCGAGCCATGTTCCTGCACCTCCTCCTAAAGTAATGGACCGACTCAACCAACCTTGTACACATACTGCTTACTATCAGGCGAACAACCGCTGTCATGAATTGAACACCTACCCCTCGCGCTACAGGAGACACGAAGTCGTAAACTACGATATTCTTGAATTACTGCAGAACCATGCGAGCCATCTTCCTGCACCTCCTCCTAAAGTAGTGGACCGACTGCAACCAAACTCGGTACACCTACTGCTTACTATCACGCGAACAACCGCTGTCATGAATTAAACACCTACCACTCACGCTACATGAGACACGATGTCGTAAACTACGATATTCTTGAACTACTGCAAAACCATGCGTGCCATCTTCCTGCATCTCCTCCTAAAGTAGTGGACAGACTGCAACTAAACTCTGTACACATACTGCTTACTATATGGAGAATAGCCGCTGTCATGAATTAAACACCTACCACTCACGCTACAGGAGACACGAAGTCGTGAACTACGATATTCTTGAATTACTGCAAAACCATGCGAGCCATCTTCCTGCACCTCCTCCTAAAGTAGTGGACCGACTGCAACCAAACTCGGTACACATACTGCTTACTATCAGGCGAACAACTGCTGTCATGAGTTAAACACCTATCACTCACGCTACAGGAGACACGAAGTCGTAAACTACGATATTCTTGAATTACTGCAAAACCATGCGAGGCATCTTCCTGCACCTCCTCCTAAAGTAGTGGACCGACTGCAACCAAACTCGGTACTCATACTGCGTACTATCAGGCGAACAACCGCTGTCATGAATTAAACACCTACCACTCACGCTACAGGAGACACGAAGTCGTAAACTACGATATTCTTGAATAACTGCAAAACCGTGCGAGCCATCTTCCTGCACCTCCTCCTCCAGTAGTGGACCGACTGCAACCAAACTCGGTACACATATTGCTTACTATCAGGCGAACAACCGCTGTCATGAATTAAACACCTACCACTCACGCTACAGGAGACACGAAGTCGTAAACTACGATATTGTCGAATTATTGCAAAAACATGCGAGCCATCTTCCTGCATTTCCTCCTAAAGTAATGGACCGACTCAACCAACCTTGTACACATACTGCTTACTATCAGGCGAACAAACGCTGTCATGAATTGAACACCTACCCCTCGCGCTACAGGAGACACGAAGTCGTAAACTACGATATTCTTGAATTACTGCAAAACCATGCGAGTCATCTTCCTGCATCTCCTCCTAAAGTAGTGGACCGACTGCAACCAAACTCGGTACACATACTGCTTACTATCACGCGAACAACCGCTGTCATGAATTAAACACCTACCACTCACGCTACATGAGACACGATGTCGTAAACTACAATATTCTTGAACTACTGCAAAACCATATGTGCCATCTTCCTGCACCTCCTCCTAAAGTAGTGGGCAGACTGCAACCAAACTCTGTACACATACTGCTTACTATATGGAGAACAACCGCTGTCATGAATTAAACACCTACCACTCACGCTACAGGTGACACGATGTCGTAAACTACGATATTCTTGAATAACTGCAAAACCGTGCGAGCCATCTTCCTGCACCTCCTCCTCCAGTAGTGAACCGACTGCAACCAAACTCGGTACACATATTGCTAACTATCAGGCGAACAACCGCTGTCATGAATTGAACACCTACAACTCACGCTACAGGAGACACGAAGTCGTAAACTACGATATTCTCGAATTATTGCAAAACCATGGGAGCCATCTTCCTGCACCTCCTCCTAAAGTAGTGGAACGACTCAACCAACCTTGTACACATACTGCTTACTATCAGGCGAACAACCACTGTCATGAATTGAACACCTACCCCTCGCGCTACAGGAGACACGAAGTCGTAAACTACGATATTCTTGAATTACTGCAAAACCATGCGAAACATCTTCCTGCACCTCCTCCTAAAGTAGTGGACAGACTGCAACCAAACTCTGTACACATACTGCTTACTATATGAAGAACAGCCGCTGTCATGAATTAAACACCTACCACTCACGCTACAGGAGACACGAAGTCGTGAACTACGATATTCTTGAATTACTGCAAAACCATGCGAGCCATCATCCTGCACCTCCTCCTAAAGTAGTGGACCGACTGCAACCAAACTCGGTACACACACTGCTTACTATCACGCGAACAACCGATGTTATGAATTAAACACCTACAACTCACGCTACAGGAGACACGAAGTCGTAAACTACGATATTCTCGAATTAATGCAAAACCATGCGAGCCATCTTCCTGCACCTCCTCCTAAAGTAGTGGACCGACTCAACCAACCTTGTACACATACTGCTTACTATCAGGCGAACAACCGCTGTCATGAATTGAACACCTACCCCTCGCGCTACAGGAGAAACGAAGTCGTAAACTACGATATTCTTGAATTACTGCAAAACCATGCGAGCCATCTTCCTGCACCTCCTCCTAAAGTAGTGGACCGACTGCAACCAAACTCGGTACACATACTGCTTACTATCACGCGAACAACCGCTGTCATGAATTAAACACCTACCACTCATGCTACAGGAGACACGATGTCGTAAACTACGATATTCTTGAACTACTGCAAAACCATGCGTGCCATCTTCCTGCACCTCCTCCTAAAGTAGTGGACAGACTGCCACCAAACTCTGTACACATACTGCTTACTATATGGAGAACAGCGGCTGTCATGAATTAAACACCTACCACTCACGCTACAGGAGACACGAAGTCGTGAACTACGATATTCTTGAATTACTGCAAAACCATGCGAGCCATCTTCCTGCACCTCCTCCTAATGTAGTGGACCGACTGCAACCAAACTCGGTACACATACTGCTTACTATCAGGCGAACAACTGCTGTCATGAGTTAAATACCTACCACTCACGCTACAGGAGACACGAAGTCGTAAACTACGATATTCTTGAATTACTGCAAAACCATGCGAGCCATCTTCCTGCACATCCTCCTAAAGTAGTGGACCGACTGCAACCAAACTTATTACACATACTGCTTACTATCAGGCGAACAACGGCTGTCCTGAATTAAACACCTACCACTCACGCTACAGGAGACACGAAGACGTAAACTACGATATTCTTGAATTACTGCAAAACCATGCGAGGCATCTTCCTGCACCCCCTCCTAAAGTAGTGGACCGACTGCAACCAAACGCGGTACTCATACTGCTTACTATCAGGCGAACATTCGCTGTCATGAATTATACACCTACCACTCACGCTACAGGAGACACGAAGTCGTAAACTACGATATTCTTGAATAACTGCAAAACCGTGCGAGCCATCTTCCTGCACCTCCTCCTCCAGTTGTGGACCGACTGCAACCAAACTCGGTAAACATATTGCTTACTATCAGGCGAACAACCGCTGTCATGAATTAAACACCTACCACTCACGCTACAGGAGACACGAAGTCGTAAACTACGATATTCTCGAATTATTGCAAAACAATGCGAGCCATGTTCCTGCACCTCCTCCTAAAGTAATGGACCGACTCAACCAACCTTGTACACATACTGCTTACTATCAGGCGAACAACCGCTGTCATGAATTGAACACCTACCCCTCGCGCTACAGGAGACACGAAGTCGTAAACTACGATATTCTTGAATTACTGCAAAACCATGCGAGCCATCTTCCTGCACCTCCTCCTAAAGTAGTGGACCGACTGCAACCAAACTCGGTACACATACTGCTTACTATCAGGCGAACAACTGCTGTCATGAGTTAAACACCTACCACTCACGCTACAGGAGACACGAAGTCGTAAACTACGATAATCTTGAATTACTGCAAAACCATGCGAGCCATCTTCCTGCACCTCCTCCTAAAGCACTGGAGCGACTGCAACCAAACTTATTACACATACTGCTTACTATCAGGCGAACAACGGCTGTCCAGAATTAAACCCCTACCATTCACGCTACAGGAGACACGAAGTGGTAAACTACGATATTCTTCAATTACTGCAAAAATATTCGAGGCATCTTCCTGCACCTCCTCCTAAAGTATTGGACCGACTGCAACCAAACTCGGTACTCATACTGCTTACTATCAGGCAACCAACCGCTGTCATGAATTATACACCTACCACTCACGCTACAGGAGACACGAGTCGTAAACTACGATATTCTTGAATAACTGCAAAACCGTGCGAGCCATCATCCTGCACCTCCTCCTCCAGTAGTGGACCGACTGCAACCAAACTCGGTAAACATATTGGTAACTATTAGGCGAACAACCGCTGTCATGAATTAAACACCTACCACTCACGCTACAGGAGACACGAAGTCGTAAACTACGATATTCTCGAATTATTGCAAAACCATGCGAGCCATTTTCCTGCACCTCCTCCTAAAGTAATGGACCGACTCAACCAACCTTGTACACATACTGCTTACTATCAGGCGAACAACCGCTGTCATGAATTGAACACCTAACCCTCGCGCTACAGGAGACACGAAGTCGTAAACTACGATATTCTTGAATTACTGCAAATCCATGCGAGCCATCTTCCTGCACCTCCTCCTAAAGTAGTGGACCGACTGCAACCAAACTCGGTACACATACTGCTTACTATCACGCGAACAACCGCTGTCATGAATTAAACACCTACCACTCACGCTACAGGAGACACGATGTCGTAAACTACGATATTCTTGAACTACTGCAAAACCATGCGTGCCATCTTCCTGCACCTCCTCCTAAAGTAGTGGACAGACTGCAACCAAACTCTGCACACATACTGCTTACTATATGGAGAACAACCGTTGTCATGAATTAAGCACCTACCACTCACGCTACAGGAGACACGAAGTCGTAAACTACGATATTCTTGAATAGCTGAAAAACCGTGCGAGCCATCTACCTGCACCTCCTCCTCCAGTAGTGGACCGACTGCAACCAAACTCGGTACACATATTTCTTACTATCAGGCGAACAACCGCTGTCATGAATTAAACACCTACCACTCACGCTACAGGAGACACGAAGTCGTAAACTACGATATTCTCGAATTATTGCAAAACCATGCGAGCCATGTTCCTGCACCTCCTCCTAAAGTAGTGGACCGACTCAACCAACCTTGTACACATACTGCTTACTATCAGGCGAACAACCGCTGTCATGAATTGAACACCTACCCCTCGCGCTACAGGAGACACGAAGTCGTAAACTACGATATTCTTGAATTACTGCAAAACCATGCGAGCCATCTTCCTGCACCTCCTCCTAAAGTAGTGGACCGACTGCAACCAAACTCGGTACACATACTGCTTACTATCACGCGAACAACCGCTGTCATGAATTAAACACCTACCACTCACGCTACAGGAGACACGATGTCGTAAACTACGATATTCTTGAACTACTGCAAAATCATGCGTGCCATTTTCCTGCACCTCCTCCTAAAGTAGTGGACAGACTGCAACCAAACTCTGTACACATACTGCTTACTATATGGAGAACAGCCGCTGACATGAATTAAACACCTACCACTCACGCTACAGGAGACACGAAGTCGTGAACTACGATATTCTTGAATTACTGCAAAACCATGCGAGCCATCTTCCTGCACCTCCTCCTAAAGTAGTGGACCGACTGCAACCAAACTCGGTACACATACTGCTTACTATCAGACGAACAACTGCTGTCATGAGTTAAACACCTACCACTCACGCTCCAGGAGACACGAAGTCGTAAACTACGATATTCTTGAATTACTGCAAAACCATGCGAGCCATCTTCCTGCACATCCTCCTAAGGTAGTGGACCGACTGCAACCAAACACGGTACACATACTGCTTACTATCAGGCGAACAACCGCTGTCATGAATTAAACACCTACAACTCATGCTACAGGAGACACGATGTCGTAAACTACGATATTCTTGAACTACTGCAAAACCATGCGTGCCATCTTCCTGCACCTCCTCCTAAAGTAGTGGACAGACTGCAACCAAACTCTGTACACATACTGCTTACTATATGGAGAACAGCCGCTGTCATGAATTAAACACCTACCTCTCACGCTACAGGAGACACGAAGTCGTGAACTACGATATTCTTGAATTACTGCAAAACCATGCGAGCCATCTTCCTGCACCTCCTCCTAAAGTAGTGGACCGACTGCAACCAAACTCGGTACACGCACTGCTTACTATCACGCGAACAACCGATGTTATGAATTAAACACCTACAACTCACGCTACAGGAGACACGAAGTCGTAAACTACGATATTCTCGAATTAATGCAAAACCATGCGAGCCATCTTCCTGCACCTCCTCATAAAGTAGTGGACCGACTAAACCAACCTTGTACACATACTGCTTGCTATCAGGCGAACAACCGCTGTCATGAATTGAACACCTACCCCTCGCGCTACAGGAGAAACGAAGTCGTAAACTACGATATTCTTAAATTACTGCAAAACCATGCGAGCCATCTTCCTGCACCTCCTCCTAAAGTAGTGGACCGACTGCAACCAAACTCGGTACACATACTGCTTATTATCACGCGAACAACCGCTGTCATGAATTAAACACCTACCACTCATGCTACAGGAGACACGATGTCGTAAACTACGATATTCTTGAACTACTGCAAAACCATGCGTGCCATCTTCCTGCACCTCCTCCTAAAGTAGTGGACAGACTGCAACCAAACTCTGTACACATACTGCTTACTATATGGAGAACAGCCGCTGTCATGAATTAAACACCTACCACTCACGCTACAGGAGACACGAAGTCGTGAACTACGATATTCTTGAATTACTGCAAAACCATGCGAGCCATCTTCCTGCACCTCCTCCTAATGTAGTGGACCGACTGCAACCAAACTCGGTACACATACTGCTTACTATCAGGCGAACAACTGCTGTCATGAGTTAAATACCTACCACTCACGCTACAGGAGACACGAAGTCGTAAACTACGATATTCTTGAATTACTGCAAAACCATGCGAGGTATCTTCCTGCACCTCCTCCTAAAGTAGTGGACCGACTGCAACCAAACTCGGTACTCATACTGCTTACTATCAGGCGAACATTCGCTGTCATGAATTATACACCTACCACTCACGCTACAGGAGACACGAAGTCGTAAACTACGATATTCTTGAATAAATGCAAAACCGTGCGAGCCATCTTCCTGCACCTCCTCCTCCAGTAGTGGACCGACTGCAACCAAACTCGGTAAACATATTGCTTACTATCAGGCGAACAACCGCTGTCATGAATTAAACACCTACCACTCACGCTACAGGAGACACGAAGTCGTAAACTACGATATTCTCGAATTATTGCAAAACAATGCGAGCCATGTTCCTGCACCTCCTCCTTAAGTAATGGACCGACTCAACCAACCTTGTACACATACTGCTTACTATCAGGCGAACAACCGCTGTCATGAATTGAACACCTACCCCTCGCGCTACAGGAGACACGAAGTCGTAAACTACGATATTCTTGAATTACTGCAAAACCATGCGAGCCATCTTCCTGCACCTCCTCCTAAAGTAGTGGACCGACTGCAACCAAACTCGGTACACATACTGCTTACTATCAGGCGAACAACTGCTGTCATGAGTTAAACACCTACCACTCACGCTACAGGAGACACGAAGTCGTAAACTACGATAATCTTGAATTACCGCAAAACCATGCGAGCCATCTTCCTGCACCTCCTCCTAAAGCACTGGAGCGACTGCAACCAAACTTATTACACATACTGCTTACTATCAGGCGAACAACGGCTGTCCAGATTTAAACACCTACCATTCACGCTACAGGAGACACGAAGTCGTAAACTACGATATTCTTCAATTAGTGCAAAACCATTCGAGGCATCTTCCTGCACCTCCTCCTAAAGTAGTGGACCGACTGCAACCAAACTCGGTACTCATACTGCTTACTATCAGGCGAACAACCGCTGTCATGAATTATACACCTACCACTCACGCTACAGGAGACACGAAGTCGTAAACTACGATATTCTTGAATAACTGCAAAACCGTGCGAGCCATCTTCCTGCACCTCCTCCTCCAGTAGTGGACCGACTGCAACGAAACTCGGTACACATATTGCTTACTATCAGGCGAACAACCGCTGTCATGAATTAAACACCTACCACTCACGCTACAGGAGACACGAAGTCGTAAACTACGATATTCTCGAATTATTGCAAAACCATGCGAGCCATGTTCCTGCACCTCCTCCTAAAGTAGTGGACCGACTCAAACAACCTTGTACACATACTGCTTACTATCAGGCGAACAACCGCTGTCATGAATTGAACACCTACCCCTCGCGCTACAGGAGACACGAAGTCGTAAACTACGATATTCTTGAATTACTGCAAAACCATGCGAGCCATCTTCCTGCACCTCCTCCTAAAGTAGTGGACCGACTGCATCCAAACTCGGTACACATACTGCTTACTATCACGCGAACAACCGCTGTCATGAATTAAACACCTACCACTCACGCTACAGGAGACACGATGTCGTAAACTACGATATTCTTGAACTACTGCAAATCATGCGTGCCATCTTCCTGCACCTCCTCCTAAAGTAGTGGACAGACTGCAACCAAACTCTGTACACATACTGCTTTCTATATGGAGAACAGCCGCTGACATGAATTAAACACCTACCACTCACGCTACAGGAGACACGAAGTCGTGAACTACGATATTCTTGAATTACTGCAAAACCATGCGAGCCATCTTCCTGCACCTCCTCCTAAAGTAGTGGACCGACTGCAACCAAACTCGGTACACATACCGCTTACTATCAGTCGAACAACTGCTGTCATGAGTTAAACACCTACCACTCACGCTACAGGAGACACGAAGTCGTAAACTACGATATTCTTGAATTACTGCAAAACCATGCGAGCCATCTTCCTGCACATCCTCCTAAGGTAGTGGACCGACTGCAACCAAACACGGTACACATACTGCCTACTATCAGGCGAACAACCGCTGTCATGAATTAAACACCTACCACTCACGCTACAGGAGACACGAAGTCGTAAAACTACGATATTCTTGAATTACTGCAAAACCATGCGAGCAATCTTCCTGCACCTCCTCCTAATGTAGTGGACCGACTGCAACCAAACTCGGTACACATACTGCTTACTATCAGGCGAACAACCGCTGTCATGAATTAAATACATACCACTCACGCTAAAGGAGACACGAAGTCGTAAACTACGATATTCTTGAATTACTGAAAAACAATGCGAGCCATCTTCCTGCACCTACTCCTCCAGTCGTGGACCTACTGCACAACGAAACTCGGTACACATACTGCTTACTATCAGGCGAACTACCGCTGTCATGAATTCAACACCTACCACTCACGCTACAGGAGACACGAAGTCGTAAACTACGATATTCTTGAATTACTGCAAAACCATGCGAGCCATCTTCCTGCACCTCCTCCTAAAGTACTGGAGCGACTGCCATCAAACTTATTACACATACTGCTTACTATCAGGCGAACAACGGCTGTCCAGAATTAAACACCTACCACTCACGCTACAGGAGACACGAAGTCGTAAACTAGGATATTCTTGAATTACTGCAAAACCATGCGAGGCATCTTCCTGCACCTCCTCCTAAAGTAGTGGACCGACTGCAACCAAACTCGGTACTCATACTGCTTACCATCAGGGGAACTACCGCTGTCATGAATTCAACACCTACCACTCACGCTACAGGAGACACGAAGTCGTAAACTACGATATTCTTGAATAACTCAAAACCGTGCGAACAATCTTCCTGCACCTCCTCCTCCAGTAGTGGACCGACTGCAACAAAACTCGGTACACATATTGCTTACTATCAGGCGAACAACCGCTGTCATGAATTAAACATCTACAACTCACGCTACAGGAGACACGAAGTCGTAAACTACGATACTCTCGAATTATTGCAAAACCATGCGAGCCATCTTCCTGCACCTCCTCCTAAAGTAGTGGACCGACTGCAACCAAACTCGGTACACATACTGCTTACTATCAGGCGAACAACCGCTGTCATGAATTAAACACCTACCACTCACGCTACAGGAGACACGAAGTCGTAAACTACGATATTCATGAATTACTGCAAAACCATGCGAGCCATCTTCCTGCACCTCCTCCTAAAGTACTGGAGCGACTGCAATCAAACTTATTACACATACTGCTTACTATCAGGCGAACAACGGCTGTCCAGAATTAAACACCTACCACTCACGCTACAGGAGACACGAAGTCGTAAACTAGGATATTCTTGAATTACTGCAAAACCATGCGAGGCATCTTCCTGCACCTCCTCCTAAAGTAGTGGACCGACTGCAACCAAACTCGGTACTCATACTGCTTACCATCAGGCGAACAACCGCTGTCATGAATTAAACACCTACCACTCACGCTACAGGAGACACGAAGTCGTAAACTACGATATTCTTGAATAACCCAAAACCGTGCGAGCAATCTTCCTGCACCTCCTCCTCCAGTAGTGGACCGACTGCAACCAAACTCGGTACACATATTGCTTACTATCACGCGAACAACCGCTGTCATGAATTGAACACCTACCCCTCGCGCTACAGGAGACACGAAGTCGTAAACTACGTAATTCTTGAATTACTGCAAAACCATGCGAGCCATCTTCCTGCACCTCCTCCTAAAGTATTGGACCGACTGGAACCAAACTCGGCACACATACTGCTTACTATCAGGCTAACAACTGCTGTCATGAGTAAAACACCTACCTCTCACGCTACAGGAGACACGAAGTCGTAAACTACGATATTCTTTAATTACTGCTAAACCATGCGAGCCATCTTCCTACACATCCTCCTACGGTAGTGGACCGACTGCAACCAAACTCGGTACACATACTGCTTACTATCAGGCGAACAACGGCTGTCCAGAATTAAACACCTAACACTCACGCTACAGGAGACGTGAAGTCGTAAACTACGATATTCTTGAATTACTGCTAAACCATGCGAGCCATCTTCCTGCACCTCCTCCTAAAGTAGTGGACCGACTGCAACCAAACTCGGTACACATACTACTTACTATAAGCCGAACAACCGCTGTCATGAATTAAACAACTACCACTCACGCTACAGGAGACACGAAGTCGTAAACTACGATATTCTTGAATTACTGCAAAACCATGCGAGGCATCTTCCTGCATCACCTCCTAAAGTAGTGGACCGACTGCAACCAAACTCGGTACACATACTGCTTACTATCAGGCGAACAACTGCTGCCATGAGTTAAACACCTACCACTCACGCTACAGGAGACACGAAGTCGTAAACTACGATATTCTTGAATTACTGCAAAATCATGCGAGCCATCTTCCTGCACATCCTCCTAAGGTAGTGGACGACTGCAACCAAACTTGGTACACATACTGCTTAATATAAGCCGAACAACCGCTGTCATGAATTAAACAACTACCACTCACGCTACAGGAGACACGAAGTCGTAAACTAGGATATTCTTGAATTACTGCAAAACCATGCGAGGCATCTTCCTGCACCTCCTCCTCCAGTAGTGGAGTGACTGCAACCAAACTCGGTACTCATACTGCTTACTATCAGGCGAACAACCGCTGTCATGAATTAAACACCTACCACTCACGCTACAGGAGACACGAAGTCGTAAACTACGATATTCTCGAATTATTGCAAAACCATGCGAGCCATCTTCCTGCATTTCCTCCTAAAGTAATGGACCGACTCAACCAACCTTGTACACATACTGCTTACTATCAGGCGAACAACCGCTGTCATGAATTGAACACCTACCCCTCGCGCTACAGGAGACACGAAGTCGTTAACTACGATATTCTTGAATTACTGCAAAACCATGCGAGCCATCTTCCTGCACCTTCTCCTAAAGTAGTGGACCGACTGCAACCAAACTCGGTACACATACTGCTTACTATCTCGCGAACAACCGCTGTCATGAATTAAACACCTACCACACACGCTACAGGAGACACGATGTCGAAAACTACGATATTCTTGAATTACTGCAAAACCATGCGAGGCATCTTCCTGCACCTCCTCCTAAAGTAGTGGACCGACTGCAACCAAACTCGGTAAACATATTGCTTACTATCAGGCGAACAACCGCTGTCATGAATTAAACACCTACAACTCACGCTACAGGAGACACGAAGTCGTAAACTACGATATTCCCGAATTATTGCAAAACCATGCGAGCCATGTTCCTGCACCTCCTCCTAAAGTAGTGGACCGACTGCAACCAAACTAGGTACACATACTGCTTACTATCACGCGAACAACCGCTGTCATGAATTAAACACCTACCACTCACGCTACAGGAGACACGAAGTCGTAAACTACGATATTCTTGAACTACTGCAAAACCATGTGTGCCATCTTCCTGCACCTCCTCCTAAAGTAGTGGACAGACTGCAACCAAACTCTGTACAGATACTGCTTACTATTTGGAGAACAACCGCTGTCATGAATTAAACACCTACCACTCACGCTACAGGAGACACGAAGTCGTAAACTACGATATTCTTGAATAACTGCAAAACCGTGCGAGCCATCTTCCTACACCTCCTCCTCCAGTAGTGGACCGACTGCAACCAAACTCGGTACACATATTGCTTACTATCAGGCGAACAACCGCTGTCATGATTGAAACACCTACAACTCACGCTACAGGAGACACGAAGTCGTAAACTACGATATTCTCGAATTATTGCAAATCCATGCGAGCCATCTTCCTGCACCTTATCCTAAAGTAGTGGACCGACTCAACCAACCTTGTACACATACTGCTTACTATCACGCGAACAACCGCTGTCATGAATTAAACACCTACCACTCACGCTACATGAGACACGATGTCGTAAACTACGATATTCTTGAACTACTGCAAAACCATGCGTGCCATCTTCCTGCACCTCCTCCTAAAGTAGTGGAGAGACTGCAACCAAACTCTGTACACATACTGCTTACTATATGGAGAACAGCCGCTGTCATGAATTAAACACCTACCACTCACGCTACAGGAGACACGAAGTCGTGAACTACGATATTCTTGAATTACTGCAAAATCATGCGAGCCATCTTCCTGGACCTCCTCCTAAAGTAGTGGACCGACTGCAACCAAACTCGGTACACATATTGCTTACTATCAGGCGAACAACCGCTGTCATGAATTAAACACCTACAACTCACGCTACATTAGACACGAAGTCGTAAACTACGATATTCTCGAATTATTGCAAAACCATGCGAGTCATCTTCCTGCACCTCCTCCTAAAGTAGTGGACCGACTCAACCAACCTTGTACACATACTGCTTACTATCAGGCGAACAACCGCTGTCATGAATTGAACACCTACCCCTCGCGCTACAGGAGACACGAAGTCGTAAACTACGATATTCTTGAATTACTGCAAAACCATGCGAGCCATCTTCCTGCACCTCCTCCTAAAGTAGTGGACCGACTGCAACCAAACTCGGTACACATACTCCTTACTATCACGCTAACAACCGCTGTCATGAATTAAACAACTACCTCTCACGCTACAGGAGACACGATGTCGTAAACTACGATATTCTTGAACAACTGCAAAACCATGCGAGGCATCTTCCTGCACCTCCTCCTAAAGTAGTGGACCGACTGCAACCAAACTCGGTACACATACTGCTTACTATAAGCCGAACAACCGCTGTCATGAATTAAACAACTACCACTCACGCTACAGGAGACACGAAGTCGTAAACTAGGATATTCTTGAATTACTGCAAAACCATGCGAGGCATCTTCCTGCACCTCCTCCTCCAGTAGTGGACCGACTGCAACCAAACTCGGTACACATACTGCTTACTATAAGCCGAACAACCGCTGTCATGAATTAAACACCTACCACTCACGCTACAGGAGACACGAAGTCGTAAACTACGATATTCTCGAATTATTGCAAAACCATGCGAGCCATCTTCCTGCACCTCCTCCTAAAGTAGTGGACCGACTCAACCAACCTTGTACACATACTGCTTACTATCACGCGAACAACCGCTGTCATGAATTGAACACCAACCCCTCGCGCTACAGGAGACACGAAGTCGTAAACTACGATATTCTTAAATTACTGCAAAACCATGCGAGCCATCTTCCTGCACCTCCTCCTAAAGTAGTGGACCGACTGCAACCAAACTCGGTACACATACTGCTTACTATAAGCCGAACAACCGCTGTCATGAATTAAACAACTACCACTCACGCTACAGGAGACACGAAGTCGTAAACTAGGATATTCTTGAATTACTGCAAAACCATGCGAGGCATCTTCCTGCACCTCCTCCTCCAGTAGTGGACTGACTGCAACCAAACTCGGTACTCATACTGCTTACTACCAGGCGAACAACTGCTGCCATGAGTTAAACACCTACCACTCACGCTACAGGAGACACGAAGTCGTAAACTACGATATTCTTGAATTACTGCTAAACCATGCGAGCCATCTTCCTGCACATCCTCCTATGGTAGTGGACCGACTGCAACCAAACTCGGTACACATACTGCTTACTATAAGCCGAACAACCGCTGTCATGAATTAAACAACTACCACTCACGCTACAGGAGACACGAAGTCGTAAACTAGGATATTCTTGAATTACTGCAAAACCATGCGAGGCATCTTCCTGCACCTCCTCCTCCAGTAGTGGACTGACTGCAACCAAACTCGGTACTCATACTGCTTACTATCAGGCGAACAACCGCTGTCATGAATTAAACACCTACCTCTCACGATACAGGAGACACGAAGTCGTAAACTACGATATTCTCGAATTATTGCAAAACCATGCGAGCCATCTTCCTGCATTTCCTCCTAAAGTAATGGACCGACTCAACCAACCTTGTACATATACTGCTTACTATCAGGCGAACAACCGCTGTCATGAATTGAACACCTACCCCTCGCGCTACAGGAGACACGAAGTCGTAAACTACGATATTCTTGAATTACTGCAAAACCATGCGAGCCATCTTCCTGCACCTCCTCCTAAAGTAGTGGACCGACTGCAACCAAACTCGGTACACATACTGCTTACTATCTCGCGAACAACCGCTGTCATGAATTAAATACCTACCACACACGCTACAGGAGACACGATGTCGTAAACTACGATATTCTTGAACTACTGCAAAACCATGCGAGGCATCTTCCTGCACCTCCTCCTAAAGTAGTGGACCGACAGCAACCAAACTCGGTACTCATACTGCTTACTATCAGGCGAACAAACGCTGTCATGAATTAAACAACTACCACTCACGCTACAGGAGACACGAAGTCGTAAACTAGGATATTCTTGAATTACTGCAAAACCATGCGAGGCATCTTCCTGCACCTCCTCCTCCAGTAGTGGACTGACTGCAACCAAACTCGGTACTCATACTGCTTACTATCAGGCGAACAACCGCTGTCATGAATTAAACACCTACAACTCACGCTACAGGAGACACGAAGTCGTAAACTACGATATTCCCGAATTATTGCAAAACCATGCGAGCCATATTCCTGCACCTCCTCCTAAAGTAATGGACCGACTCAACCAACCTTGTACACATACTGCTTACTATCAGGCGAACAACCGCTGTCATGAATTGAACACCTACCCCTCGCGCTACAGGAGACACGAAGTCGTAAACTACGATATTCTTGAATTACTGCAAAACCATGCGAGCCATCTTCCTGCACCTCCTCCTAAAGTAGTGGACCGACTGCAACCAAACTCGGTACACATACTGCTTACTATCACGCGAACAACAACTGTTATGAATTAAACACCTACCACTCACGCTACAGGAGACACGATGTCGTAAACTACGATATTCTTGAACTACTGCAAAACCATGTGTGCCATCTTCCTGCACCTCCTCCTAAAGTAGTGGACAGACTGCAACCAAAGTCTGTACACATACTGCTTACTATATGGAGAACAACCGCTGTCATGAATTAAACACCTACCACTCACGCTACAGGAGACACAAAGTCGTAAACTACGATATTCTTGAATAACTGCATAACCGTGCGAGCCATCTTCCTGCACCTCCTCCTAAAGTAGTGGACCGACAGCAACCAAACTCGGTACACATATTGCTTACTATCAGGCGAACAACCGCTGTCATGAATTAAACACCTACAAATCACGCTACAGGAGACACGAAGTCGTAAACTACGATATTCTCGAATTATTGCTAAACCATGCGAGCCATCTTCCTGCACCTCCTCCTAAAGTAGTGGACCGACTCAACCAACCTTGTACACATACTGCTTACTATCACGCGAACAACCGCTGTCATGAATTCAACACCTATCCCTCGCGCTACAGGAGACACGAAGTCGTAAACTACGATATTCTTAAATTACTGCAAAACCATGCGAGCCATCTTCCTGCACCTCCTCCTAAAGTAGTGGACCGACTGCAACCAAACTCGGTACACATACTGCTTACTATCACGCGAACAACCGCTGTCATGAATTAAACACCTACCACTCACGCTATAGGAGACACGAAGTCGTAAACTACGATATTCTTGAACTACTGCAAAACCATGCGTGCCATCTTCCTCCACCTCCTCCTCAAGTAGTGGACAGACTGCCACCAAACTCTGTACACATACTGCTTACTATATGGAGAACAGCCGCTGTCATGAATTAAACACCTACCACTCACGCTACAGGAGACACGAAGTCGTGAACTACGATATTCTTGAATTACTGCAAAACCATGCGAGCCATCTTCCTGCACCTCCTCCTAAAGTAATGGACCGACTGCAACCAAAGTCGGTACACATACTGTTAACTATCAGGCGAACAACTGCTGTCATGAGTTAAACACCTACCACTCACGCTACAGGAGACACGAAGTCGTAAACTACGATATTCTTGAATTACTGCAAAACCATGCGAGCCATCTTCCTGCACCTCCTCCTAAAGTAGTGGACCGACTGCAACCAAACTCGGTACACATACTGCTTACTATAAGCCGAACAACCGCTGTCATGAATTAAACAACTACCACTCACGCTGCAGGAGACACGAAGTCGTGAACTACGATATTCTTGAATTACTGCAAAACCATGCGAGCAATCTTCCTGCACCTCCTCCTAAAGTAGTGGACCGACTGCAACCAAACTCGGTACACATACTGCTTACTAGCAGGCGAACAACTGCTGTCATGAGTTAAACACCTACCACTCACGCTACAGGAGACACGAAGTCGTAAACTACGATATTCTTGAATTACTGCAAAACCATGCGAGCCATCTTCCTGCACATCCTCCCAAGGTAGTGGACCGACTGCAACCAAACTCGGTACACATACTGCTTACAATCAGGCGAACAACGGCTGTCCAGAATTAAACACCTACCACTCACGCTACAGGAGACACGAAGTCGTAAACTACGATATTCTTGAAGTACTGCTAAACCATGCGAGCCATCTTCCTGCACCTCCTCCTAAAGTAGTGGACCGACTGCAACCAAACTCGGTACACATACTGCTTACTATAAGCCGAACAACCGCTGTCATGAATTAAACAACTACCACTCACTCTACAGGAGACACGAAGTCGTAAACTAGGATATTCTTGAATTACTGCAAAACCATGCGAGGCATCTTCCTGCACCTCCTGCTAAAGTAGTGGACCGACTGCAACCAAACTCGGTACTCATACTGCTTACTATCAGGCGAACAACCGCTGTCATGAATTAAACACCTACCACTCACGCTACAGGAGACACGAAGTCGTAAACTACGATATTCTTGAATAACTGCAAAACCGTGCGAGCCATCTTCCTGCACCTCCTCCTCCAGTAGTGGACCGACTGCAACCAAACTCGGTACACATATTGCTTACTATCAGGCGAACAACTGCTGTCATGAATTAAACACCTACAACTCACGCTACAGGAGACACGAAGTCGTAAACTACGATATTCTCGAATAATTGCAAAACCATGCGAGCCATCTTCCTGCATTACCTCCTAAAGTAATGGACCGACTCAACCAACCTTGTACACATACTGCTTACTATCAGGCGAACAACCGCTGTCATGAATTAAACACCTCCCACTCACGCTACAGGAGACACGAAGTCGTAAACTACGATATTCTTGAATTACTGCAAAACCATGCGAGCAATCTTCCTGCACCTCCTCCTAAAGTACTGGAGCGACTGCAACCAAACTTGGTACACATACTGTTAACTATCAGGCGAACAACTGCTGTCATGAGTTAAACACCTACCACTCACGCTACAGGAGACACGAAGTCGTAAACTACGATATTCTTGAATTACTGCAAAACCATGCGAGCCATCTTCCTGCACATCCTCCTAAGGTAGTGGACCGACTGCAACCAAACTCGGTACACATAGTGCTTACTATCAGGCGAACAACGGCTGTCCAGAATTAAACACCTACCACTCACGCTACAGGAGACACGAAGTCGTAAACTACGATATTCTTGAAGTACTGCTAAACCATGCGAGCCATCTTCCTGCACCTCCTCCTAAAGTAGTGGACCGACTGCAACCAAACTGGGTACACATACTGCTTACTATAAGCCGAACAACCGCTGTCATGAATTAAACAACTACCACTCACGCTACAGGAGACACGAAGTCGTAAACTAGGATATTCTTGAATTACTGCAAAACCATGCGAGGCATCTTCCTGCACCTCCTCCTAAAGTAGTGGACCGACTGCAACCAAACTCGGTACTCATACTGCTTACTATCAGGCGAACAACCGCTGTCATGAATTAAACACCTACCACTCACGCTACAGGAGACACGAAGTCGTAAACTACGATATTCTTGAATAACTGCAAAACCGTGCGAGCCATCTTCCTGCACCTCCTCCTCCAGTATAGTACCGACTGCAACCAAACTCGGTACACATATTGCTTACTATCAGGCGAACAACCGCTGTCATGAATTAAACACCTACAACTCACGCTACAGGAGACACGAAGTCGTAAACTACGATATTCTCGAATTATTGCAAAACCATGCGAGACATCTTCCTGCATTTCCTCCTAAAGTAATGGACCGACTCAACCAACCTTGTACACATACTGCTTACTATCAGGCGAACAACCGCTGTCATGAATTAAACACCTCCCACTAACGCTACAGGAGACACGAAGTCGTAAACTACGATATTCTCGAATTATTGCAAAACCATGCGAGCCATCTTCCTGCACCTCCTCCTAAAGTACTGGAGCGACTGCAACCAAACTCGGTACACATACTGCTTACTATCACGCGAACAACCGCTGTCATGAATTAAACACCTACCACTCACGCTACATGAGACACGATGTCGTAAACTGCGATATTCTTGAACTACTGCAAAACCATGCGTGCCATCTTCCTGCACCTCCTCCTAAAGTAGTGGACAGACTGCAACCAAACTCTGTACACATACTGCTTACTATATGGAGAACAACCGCTGTCATGAATTAAACACCTACCACTCACGCTACAGGAGACACGAAGTCGTAAACTACGATATTATTGAATAACTGCAAAACCGTGCGAGCCATCTTCCTGCACCTCCTTTTCCAGTAGTGGACCGACTGCAACCAAACTCGGTACACATATTGCTTACTATCAGGCGAACAACCGCTGTCATGAATTAAACACCTACAACTCACGCTACAGGAGACACGAATTCGTAAACTACGGTATTCTCAAATTATTGCAAAACCATGCGAGCCATCTTCCTGCACCTCCTCCTAAAGTAGTGGACCGACTCAACCAACCTTGTACACATACTGCTTACTATCAGGCGAACAACTGCTGTCATGAATTGAACACCTACCCCTCGCGCTACAGGAGACACGAAGTCGTAAACTACGATATTCTTGAATTACTGCAAAACCATGCGAGCCATCTTCCTGCACCTCCTCCAAAAGTAGTGGACCGACTGCAACCAAACTCGGTACACATACTGCTTACTATCACGCGAACAACCGCTGTCATGAATTAAACACCTACCACTCACGCTACAGGAGACACGATGTCGTAAACTACGATATTCTTGAACTACTGCAAAACCATGCGTGCAATCTTCCTGCACCTCCTTCTAAAGTAGTGGACAGACTGCAACCAAACTCTGTACACATAATGCTTACTATATGGAGAACAGCCGCTGTCATGAATTAAACACCTATCACTCACGCTACAGGAGACACGAAGTCGTGAACTACGATATACTTGAATTACTGCAAAACGATGCGTGCCATCTTCCTGCACCTCCTCCTAAAGTAGTGGACCGACTGCAACCAAACTCGGTACACGTACTGCTTACTATCAGACGAACAACTGCTGTCATGAGTTAAACACCTACCACTCACGCTACAGGAGACACGAAGTCATAAACTACGATATTCTTGAATTACTGCAAAACCATGCGAGCCATCTTCCTGCACATCCTCCTAAGGTAGTGGACCGACTGCAACCAAACTCGGTACACATACTGCTTTCTATCAGGCGAACAACCGCTGTCATGAATTAAACACCTACCACTCACGCTACAGGAGACACGAAGTCGTAAACTACGATATTCTTGAATTACTGAAAAACCATGCTAGCAATCTTCCTGCACCTCCTCCTAATGTAGTGGACCGACAGCAACCAAACTCGGTACACATACTGCTTACTATCAGGCGAACAACCGCTGTCATGAATTAAATACATACCACTCACGCTACAGGAGACACGAAGTCGTAAACTACGATATACTTGAATTACTGCAAAACAATGCGAGCCAACTTCCTGCACCTCCTCCTCCAGTAGTGGACCTACTGCACAACCAAACTCGGTACACATACTGCCTACTATCAGGCGAACAACCGCTGTCATGAATTAAACACCTACCACTCACACTACAGGAGTCACGAAGTCGTAAACTACGATATTCTTGAATTACTGCAAAACCATGCGAGCCATCTTCCTGCACCTCCTCCTAAAGTAATGGAGCGACTGCAACCAAACTTATTACACATACTGCTTACTGTCAGGCGAACAACGGCTGTCCAGAATTAAACACCTACCACTCACGCTACAGGAGACACGAAGTCGTAAACTAGGATATTCTTGAATTACTGCAAAACCATGCGAGGCATCTTCCTGCACCTCCTCCTAAAGTAGTGGACCGACTGCAACCAAACTCGGTACACATACTGCTTACTATCAGGCGAACAACCGCTGTCATGAATTGAACACATACCACTCCCGCTACAGGGGCCACGAAGTCGTAAACTACGATATTCTTGAATTACTGCTAAACCATGCGAGGCATCTTCCTGCACCTCCTCCTAAAGTAGTGGACCGACTGCAACCAAACTCGGTACACATATTGCTTACTATCAGGCGAACAACCGCTGTCATGAATTAAACACCTACAACTCACGCTACAGGAGACACGAAGTCGTAAACTACGATATTCTCGAATTATTGCAAAACCATGCGAGATATCTTCCTGCACCTCCTCCTAAAGTATTGGACCGACTACAACCAAACTCGGTACACATACTGCTTACTATCAGGCGAACAACCGCTGTCATGAATTAAACACCTACCACTCACGCTACAGGAGACACGAAGTCGTAAACTACGATTTTCTTGAACTACTGAAAATCCATGCGAGCCATCTTCCTGCACCTCCTCCTAAAGTAGTGGACCGAGTGCAACCAAACTCGGTACAAATACTGCTTACTATCAGGCAAACAACCAATGTCATGAATTAAACACCTACCACTCACTCTACAGGAGACACGAAGTCGTAAACTAAGATATTCTTGAATTACTGCAAAACCATGCGAGCCATCTTCCTGCACCTCCTCCTAAAGTAATGGAGCGACTGCAATTAAACTTATTACACATACTGCTTACTATCAGGCGAACAACGGCTGTCCAGAATTAAACACCTACCACTCACGCTACAGGAGACACGAAGTCGTAAACTACGATATTCTTGAATTACTGCAAAAGCATGCGAGGCATCTTCCTGCACCTCCTCCTAAAGTAGTGGACCGACTGCAACCAAACTCGGTACACATATTGCTTACTATCAGGCGAACAACCGCTGTCATGAATTAAACACCTACAACTCACGCTACAGGAGACACGAAGTCGTAAACTACGATATTCTCGAATTATTGCAAAACCATGCGAGGCATCTTCCTGCACCTCCTCCCAAAGTATTGGACCGACTGCAACCAAACTCGGTACACATACTGCTTACTATCAGGCGAACAACCGCTGTCATGAATTAAACACCTACCACTCACGCTGCAGGAGACACGAAGTCGTAAACTACGATATTCTTAAATTACTGCAAAACCATGCGAGCCATCTTCCTGCACCTCCTCTTAAAGTAGTGGACCGACTGCAACCAAACTCGGTACACATACTGCTTACTATCACGCGAACAACCGCTGTCATGAATTAAACACCTACCACTCACGCTATAGGAGACACGAAGTCGTAAACTACGATATTCTTGAACTACTGCAAAACCATGCGTGCAATCTTCCTCCACCTCCTCCTCAAGTAGTGGACAGACTGCCACCAAACTCTGTACACATACTGCTTACTATATGGAGAACAGCCGCTGTCATGAATTAAACACCTACCACTCACGCTACAGGAGACACGAAGTCGTGAACTACGATATTCTTGAATTACTGCAAAACCATGCGAGCCATCTTCCTGCACCTCCTCCTAAAGTAATGGACCGACTGCAACCAAAGTCGGTACACATACTGTTAACTATCAGGCGAACAACTGCTGTCATGAGTTAAACACCTACCACTCACGCTACAGGAGACACGAAGTCGTAAACTACGATATTCTTGAATTACTGCAAAACCATGCGAGCCATCTTCCTGCACATCCTCCCAAGGTAGTGGACCGACTGCAACCAAACTCGGTACACATACTGCTTACAATCAGGCGAACAACGGCTGTCCAGAATTAAACACCTACCACTCACGCTACAGGAGACACGAAGTCGTAAACTACGATATTCTTGAAGTACTGCTAAACCATGCGAGCCATCTTCCTGCACCTCCTCCTAAAGTAGTGGACCGACTGCAACCAAACTCGGTACACATACTGCTTACTATAAGCCGAACAACCGCTGTCATGAATTAAACAACTACCACTCACTCTACAGGAGACACGAAGTCGTAAACTAGGATATTCTTGAATTACTGCAAAACCATGCGAGGCATCTTCCTGCACCTCCTGCTAAAGTAGTGGACCGACTGCAACCAAACTCGGTACTCATACTGCTTACTATCAGGCGAACAACCGCTGTCATGAATTAAACACCTACCACTCACGCTACAGGAGACACGAAGTCGTAAACTACGATATTCTTGAATAACTGCAAAACCGTGCGAGCCATCTTCCTGCACCTCCTCCTCCAGTAGTGGACCGACTGCAACCAAACTCGGTACACATATTGCTTACTATCAGGCGAACAACTGCTGTCATGAATTAAACACCTACAACTCACGCTACAGGAGACACGAAGTCGTAAACTACGATATTCTCGAATAATTGCAAAACCATGCGAGCCATCTTCCTGCATTACCTCCTAAAGTAATGGACCGACTCAACCAACCTTGTACACATACTGCTTACTATCAGGCGAACAACCGCTGTCATGAATTAAACACCTCCCACTCACGCTACAGGAGACACGAAGTCGTAAACTACGATATTCTTGAATTACTGCAAAACCATGCGAGCAATCTTCCTGCACCTCCTCCTAAAGTACTGGAGCGACTGCAACCAAACTTGGTACACATACTGTTAACTATCAGGCGAACAACTGCTGTCATGAGTTAAACACCTACCACTCACGCTACAGGAGACACGAAGTCGTAAACTACGATATTCTTGAATTACTGCAAAACCATGCGAGCCATCTTCCTGCACATCCTCCAAAGGTAGTGGACCGACTGCAACCAAACTCGGTACACATAGTGCTTACTATCAGGCGAACAACGGCTGTCCAGAATTAAACACCTACCACTCACGCTACAGGAGACACGAAGTCGTAAACTACGATATTCTTGAAGTACTGCTAAACCATGCGAGCCATCTTCCTGCACCTCCTCCTAAAGTAGTGGACCGACTGCAACCAAACTGGGTACACATACTGCTTACTATAAGCCGAACAACCGCTGTCATGAATTAAACAACTACCACTCACGCTACAGGAGACACGAAGTCGTAAACTAGGATATTCTTGAATTACTGCAAAACCATGCGAGGCATCTTCCTGCACCTCCTCCTAAAGTAGTGGACCGACTGCAACCAAACTCGGTACTCATACTGCTTACTATCAGGCGAACAACCGCTGTCATGAATTAAACACCTACCACTCACGCTACAGGAGACACGAAGTCGTAAACTACGATATTCTTGAATAACTGCAAAACCGTGCGAGCCATCTTCCTGCACCTCCTCCTCCAGTATAGTACCGACTGCAACCAAACTCGGTACACATATTGCTTACTATCAGCCGAACAACCGCTGTCATGAATTAAACACCTACCACTCACGCTACAGGAGACACGAAGTCGTAAACTACGATATTCTCGAATTATTGCAAAACCATGCGAGACATCTTCCTGCATTTCCTCCTAAAGTAATGGACCGACTCAACCAACCTTGTACACATACTGCTTACTATCAGGCGAACAACCGCTGTCATGAATTAAACACCTCCCACTAACGCTACAGGAGACACGAAGTCGTAAACTACGATATTCTCGAATTATTGCAAAACCATGCGAGCCATCTTCCTGCACCTCCTCCTAAAGTACTGGAGCGACTGCAACCAAACTCGGTACACATACTGCTTACTATCACGCGAACAACCGCTGTCATGAATTAAACACCTACCACTCACGCTACATGAGACACGATGTCGTAAACTGCGATATTCTTGAACTACTGCAAAACCATGCGTGCCATCTTCCTGCACCTCCTCCTAAAGTAGTGGACAGACTGCAACCAAACTCTGTACACATACTGCTTACTATATGGAGAACAACCGCTGTCATGAATTAAACACCTACCACTCACGCTACAGGAGACACGAAGTCGTAAACTACGATATTATTGAATAACTGCAAAACCGTGCGAGCCATCTTCCTGCACCTCCTTTTCCAGTAGTGGACCGACTGCAACCAAACTCGGTACACATATTGCTTACTATCAGGCGAACAACCGCTGTCATGAATTAAACACCTACAACTCACGCTACAGGAGACACGAATTCGTAAACTACGGTATTCTCAAATTATTGCAAAACCATGCGAGCCATCTTCCTGCACCTCCTCCTAAAGTAGTGGACCGACTCAACCAACCTTGTACACATACTGCTTACTATCAGGCGAACAACTGCTGTCATGAATTGAACACCTACCCCTCGCGCTACAGGAGACACGAAGTCGTAAACTACGATATTCTTGAATTACTGCAAAACCATGCGAGCAATCTTCCTGCACCTCCTCCAAAAGTAGTGGACCGACTGCAACCAAACTCGGTACACATACTGCTTACTATCACGCGAACAACCGCTGTCATGAATTAAACACCTACCACTCACGCTACAGGAGACACGATGTCGTAAACTACGATATTCTTGAACTACTGCAAAACCATGCGTGCAATCTTCCTGCACCTCCTTCTAAAGTAGTGGACAGACTGCAACCAAACTCTGTACACATAATGCTTACTATATGGAGAACAGCCGCTGTCATGAATTAAACACCTATCACTCACGCTACAGGAGACACGAAGTCGTGAACTACGATATACTTGAATTACTGCAAAACGATGCGTGCCATCTTCCTGCACCTCCTCCTAAAGTAGTGGACCGACTGCAACCAAACTCGGTACACGTACTGCTTACTATCAGACGAACAACTGCTGTCATGAGTTAAACACCTACCACTCACGCTACAGGAGACACGAAGTCGTAAACTACGATATTCTTGAATTACTGCAAAACCATGCGAGCCATCTTCCTGCACATCCTCCTAAGGTAGTGGACCGACTGCAACCAAACTCGGTACACATACTGCTTACTATCAGGCGAACAACCGCTGTCATGAATTAAACACCTACCACTCACGCTACAGGAGACACGAAGTCGTAAACTACGATATTCTTGAATTACTGAAAAACCATGCTAGCAATCTTCCTGCACCTCCTCCTAATGTAGTGGACCGACAGCAACCAAACTCGGTACACATACTGCTTACTATCAGGCGAACAACCGCTGTCATGAATTAAATACATACCACTCACGCTACAGGAGACACGAAGTCGTAAACTACGATATACTTGAATTACTGCAAAACAATGCGAGCCAACTTCCTGCACCTCCTCCTCCAGTAGTGGACCTACTGCACAACCAAACTCGGTACACATACTGCCTACTATCAGGCGAACAACCGCTGTCATGAATTAAACACCTACCACTCACACTACAGGAGTCACGAAGTCGTAAACTACGATATTCTTGAATTACTGCAAAACCATGCGAGCCATCTTCCTGCACCTCCTCCTAAAGTAATGGAGCGACTGCAACCAAACTTATTACACATACTGCTTACTGTCAGGCGAACAACGGCTGTCCAGAATTAAACACCTACCACTCACGCTACAGGAGACACGAAGTCGTAAACTAGGATATTCTTGAATTACTGCAAAACCATGCGAGGCATCTTCCTGCACCTCCTCCTAAAGTAGTGGACCGACTGCAACCAAACTCGGTACACATACTGCTTACTATCAGGCGAACAACCGCTGTCATGAATTGAACACATACCACTCCCGCTACAGGGGCCACGAAGTCGTAAACTACGATATTCTTGAATTACTGCTAAACCATGCGAGGCATCTTCCTGCACCTCCTCCTAAAGTAGTGGACCGACTGCAACCAAACTCGGTACACATATTGCTTACTATCAGGCGAACAACCGCTGTCATGAATTAAACACCTACAACTCACGCTACAGGAGACACGAAGTCGTAAACTACGATATTCTCGAATTATTGCAAAACCATGCGAGATATCTTCCTGCACCTCCTCCTAAAGTATTGGACCGACTACAACCAAACTCGGTACACATACTGCTTACTATCAGGCGAACAACCGCTGTCATGAATTAAACACCTACCACTCACGCTACAGGAGACACGAAGTCGTAAACTACGATTTTCTTGAACTACTGAAAATCCATGCGAGCCATCTTCCTGCACCTCCTCCTAAAGTAGTGGACCGAGTGCAACCAAACTCGGTACAAACACTGCTTACTATCAGGCAAACAACCAATGTCATGAATTAAACACCTACCACTCACTCTACAGGAGACACGAAGTCGTAAACTAAGATATTCTTGAATTACTGCAAAACCATGCGAGCCATCTTCCTGCACCTCCTCCTAAAGTAATGGAGCGACTGCAATTAAACTTATTACACATACTGCTTACTATCAGGCGAACAACGGCTGTCCAGAATTAAACACCTACCACTCACGCTACAGG
Source organism: Locusta migratoria (assembly GCA_026315105.1). Taxonomy (NCBI): domain Eukaryota; kingdom Metazoa; phylum Arthropoda; class Insecta; order Orthoptera; family Acrididae; genus Locusta; species Locusta migratoria. Next base: position 1,809,734 of record JAOYRU010000517.1, read on the forward strand.
AGACACGAAGTCGTAAACTACGATATTCTTGAATTACTGCAAAAGCATGCGAGGCATCTTCCTGCACCTCCTCCTAAAGTAGTGGACCGACTGCAACCAAACTCGGTACACATATTGCTTACTATCAGGCGAACAACCGCTGTCATGAATTAAACACCTACAACTCACGCTACAGGAGACACGAAGTCGTAAACTACGATATTCTCGAATTATTGCAAAACCATGCGAGCCATCTTCCTGCACCTCCTCCCAAAGTATTGGACCGACTGCAACCAAACTCGGTACACATACTGCTTACTATCAGGCGAACAACCGCTGTCATGAATTAAACACCTACCACTCACGCTGCAGGAGACACGAAGTCGTAAACTACGATATTCTTGAACTACTGAAAATCCATGCGAGCCATCTTCCTGCACCTCCTCCTAAAGTAGTGGACCGATTGCAACCAAACTCGGTACACATACTGCTTACTATCAGGCAAACAACCAATGTCATGAATTAAACACCTACCACTCACGCTACAGGAGACACGAAGTCGTAAACTACGATATTCTTGAATTACTGCAAAACCATGCGAGCCCTCTTCCTGCACCTCCTCCTAAAGTGGTGGACCGACTGCAACCAAACTCGGTACACATACTGCTTACTATCAGGCGAACAACCGCAGCCATTAATTGAACACCTACCACTCACGCTACAGGAGACACGAAGTCGTAAACTACGATATTCTCGAATTATTGCAAAACCATGCGAGCCATCTTCCTGCACCTCCTCCCAAAGTATTGGACCGACTGCAACCAAACTCGGTACACATACTGCTTACTATCAGGCGAACAACCGCTGTCATGAATTAAACACCTACCACTCACGCTGCAGGAGACACGAAGTCGTAAACTACGATATTCTTGAACTACTGAAAATCCATGCGAGCCATCTTCCTGCACCTCCTCCTAAAGTAGTGGACCGATTGCAACCAAACTCGGTACACATACTGCTTACTATCAGGCAAACAACCAATGTCATGAATTAAACACCTACCACTCACGCTACAGGAGACACGAAGTCGTAAACTACGATATTCTTGAATTACTGCAAAACCATGCGAGCCCTCTTCCTGCACCTCCTCCTAAAGTGGTGGACCGACTGCAACCAAACTCGGTACACATACTGCTTACTATCAGGCGAACAACCGCAGTCATTAATTGAACACCTACCACTCACGCTACAGGAGACACGAAGTCGTAAACTACGATATTCTCGAATTATTGCAAAACCATGCGAGCCATCTTCCTGCACCTCCTCCTAAAGTATTGGACCGACTGCAATCAAACTCGGTACACATACTGCTTACTATCAGGCGAACAACCGCTGTCATGAAATAAACACCTACCACTCACGCTACAGGAGACACGAAGTCGTAAACTACGATTTTCTTGAACTACTGAAAATCCATGTGAGCCATCTTCCTGCACCTCCTCCTAAAGTAGTGGACCGACTGCAACCAAACTCGGTACACATACTGCTTACTATCAGGCAAACAACCAATGTCATGAATTAAACACCTACCACTCACGCTACAGGAGGCACGATGTCGTAAACTACGATATTCTTGAATTACTGCAAAACCATGCGAGCCATCTTCCTGCACCTCCTCCTAAAGTAATGGAGCGACTGCAACCAAACTTATTACACATACTGCTTACTATCAGGCGAACAACGGCTGTCCAGAATTAAACACCTACCACTCACGCTACAGGAGACACGAAGTCGTAAACTAGGATATTCTTGAATTACTGCAAAACCATGCGAGGCATCTTCCTGCACCTCCTCCTAAAGTAGTGGACCGACTGCAACCAAACTCGGTACACATATTGCTTACTATCAGGCGAATAACCGCTGTCATGAATTAAACACCTACAACTCACGCTACAGGAGACACGAAGTCGTAAACTACGATATTCTCGAATTATTGCAAAACCATGCGAGCCATCTTCCTGCACCTCCTCCTAAAGTATTGGACCGACTGCAACCAAACTCGGTACACATACTGCTTACTATCAGGCGAACAGCTGCTGTCATGAGTTAAACACCTACCACTCACGCTACAGGAGACACGAAGTCGTAAACTACGATATTCTTGAATTACTGCTAAACCATGCGAGCCATCTTCCTGCACCTCCTCCTAAAGTAGTGGACCGACTGCAACCAAACTCGGTACACATACTGCTTACTATAAGCCGAACAACCGCTGTCATGAATTAAACAACTACCACTCACGCTACAGGAGACACGAAGTCGTGAACTACGATATTCTTGAATTACTGCAAAACCATGCGAGCCATCTTCCTGCACCTCCTCCTAAAGTAGTGGACCGACTGCAACCAAACTCGGTACACATACTGCTTACTATCAGGCGAACAACTGCTGTCATGAGTTAAACACCTACCACTCACGCTACAGGAGACACGAAGTCGTAAACTACGATATTCTTGAATTACTGCAAAACCATGCGAGCCATCTTCCTGCACATCCTCCTAAGGTAGTGGACCGACTGCAACCAAACTCGGTACACATACTGCTTACTATCAGGCGAACAACGGCTGTCCAGAGTTAAACACCTACCACTCACGCTACAGGAGACACGAAATCGTAAACTACGATATTCTTGAAGTACTGCTAAACCATGCGAGCCATCTTCCTGCACCTCCTCCTAAAGTAGTGGACCGACTGCAACCAAACTCGGTACACATACTGCTTACTATAAGCCGAACAACCGCTGTCATGAATTAAACAACTACCACTCACGCTACAGGAGACACGAAGTCGTAAACTAGGATATTCTTGAATTACTGCAAAACCATGCGAGGCATCTTCCTGCACCTCCTCCTAAAGTAGTGGACCGACTGCAACCAAACTCGGTACTCATACTGCTTACTATCAGGCGAACAACCGCTGTCATGAATTAAACACCTACCACTCACGCTACAGGAGACACGAAGTCGTAAACTACGATATTCTTGAATAATTGCAAAACCGTGCGAGCCATCTTCCTGCACCTCCTCCTCCAGTAGTGGACCGACTGCAACCAAACTCGGTACACATATTGCTTACTATCAGGCGAACAACCGCTGTCATGAATTAAACACCTACAACTCACGCTACAGGAGAGACGAAGTCGTAAACTACGATATTCTCGAATTATTGCAAAACCATGCGAGCAATTTTCCTGCATTTCCTCCTAAAGTAATGGACCGACTCAACCAACCTTGTACACATACTGCTTACTATCAGGCGAACAACCGCTGTCATGAATTAAACACCTCCCACTCACGCTACAGGAGACACGATGTCGTAAACTACGATATTCTTTAATTACTGCAAAACCATGCGAGCCATCTTCCTGCACCTCCTCCTAAAGTACTGGAGCGACTGCAACAAAACTCGGTACACATACTGCTTACTATCACGCGAACAACAGCTGTCATGAATTAAACACCTACCACTCACGATACATGAGACACGATGTCGTAAACTACGATATTCTTGAACTACTGCAAAACCATGCGTGCCATCTTCCTGCACCTCCTCCTAAAGTAGTAGACAGACTGCAACCAAACTCTGTACACATACTGCTTACTATATGGAGAACAACCGCTGTCATGAATTAAACACCTACTACTCAAGCTACAGGAGACACGAAGTCGTAAACTACGATATTCTGGAATAACTGCAAAACCGTGCGAACCATCTTCCTGCACCTCCTCCTCCAGTAGTGGACCGACTGCAACCAAACTCGGTACACATACTGCTTACTATCAGGCGAACAACCGCTGTCATGAATTAAATACCTACCACTCACGCTACAGGAGACACGATGTCGTAAACTACGATATTCTTCAATTACTGCAAAACCATGCGAGCCATCTTCCTGCACCTCCTCCTAAAGTAGTGGACCGACTGCAACCAAACTCGGTACACATACTGCTTACTATCAGGCGAACAACTGCTGTCATGAGTTAAACACCTACCACTCACGCTACAGGAGACACGAAGTCGTAAACTACGATATTCTTGAATTACTGCTAAACCATGCGAGCCATCTTCCTGCACCTCCTCCTAAAGTAGTGGACCGACTGCAACCAAACTCGGTACACATACTACTTACTATAAGCCGAACAACCGCTGTCATGAATTAAACAACTACCACTCACGCTACAGGAGACACGAAGTCGTGAACTACGGTATTCTTGAATTACTGCAAAACCATGCGAGCCATCTTCCTGCACCTCCTCCTAAAGTAGTGGACCGACTGCAACCAACCTCGGTACACATACTGCTTACTATCAGGAGAACAACTGCTGTCATGAGTTAAACACCTACCACTCACGCTACAGGAGACACGAAGTCGTAAACTACGATATTCTTGAATTACTGCAAAACCATGCGAGTCATCTTCCTGCACATCCTCCTAAGGTAGTGGACCGACTGCAACCAAACTCGGTACACATACTGCTTACTATCAGGCGAACAACGTGTGTCCAGAGTTAAACACCTACCACTCACGCTACAGGAGACACGAAGTCGTAAACTACGATATTCTTGAAGTACTGCTAAACCATGCGAGCCATCTTCCTGCACCTCCTCCTAAAGTAGTGGACCGACTGCAACCAAACTCGGTACAAATACTGCTTACTATAAGCCGAACAACCGCTGTCATGAATTAAACAACTACCACTAACGCTACAGGAGACACGAAGTCGTAAACTAGGATATTCTTGAATTACTGCAAAACCATGCGAGGCATCTTCCTGCACCTCCTCCTAAAGTAGTGGACCGACTGCAACCAAACTCGGTACTCATACTGCTTACTATCAGGCGAACAACCGCTGTCATGAATTAAACACCTACCACTCACGCTACAGGAGACACGAAGTCGTAAACTACGATATTCTTGAATAACTGCAAAACCGTGCGAGCCATCTTCCTGCACATCCTCCTAAGGTAGTGGACCGACTGCAACCAAACTCGGTACACATATTGCTTACTATCAGGCGAACAACCGCTGTCATGAATTAAACACCTACAACTCACGCTACAGGAGACACGAAGTCGTAAACTACGATATTTTCGAATTATTGCAAAACCATGCGAGCCATCTTCCTGCATTTCCTCCTAAATTAATGGACCGACTCAACCAACCTTGTACACATACTGCTTACTATCAGGCGAACAACCGCTGTCATGAATTAAACACCTCCCACTCACGCTACAGGAGACACGAGGACGTAAACTACGATATTTTTTAATTACTGCAAAACCATGCGAGCCATCTTCCTGCACCTCCTCCTAAAGTACTGGAGCGACTGCAACAAAACTCGGTACACATACTGCTTACTATCACGCGAACAACCGCTGTCATGAATTAAACACCTACCACTCACGCTACATGAGACACGATGTCGTAAACTACGATATTCTTGAACTACTGCAAAACCATGCGTGCCATCTTCCTGCACCTCCTCCTAAAGTAGTGGACAGACTGCAACCAAACTCTGTAGACATACTGCTTACTATATGGAGAACAACCGCTGTCATGAATTAAACACCTACCACTCACGCTACAGGAGACACGAAGTCGTAAACTACGATATTCTGGAATAACTGCAAAACCGTGCGAGCCATCTTCCTGCACCTCCTCCTCCAGTAGTGGACCCACTGCAACCAAACTCGGTACACATACTGCTTACTATCAGGCGAACAACCGCTGTCATGAATTAAACACCTACCACTCACGCTACAGGAGACACGAAGTCGTAAACTACGATTTTCTTGAACTACTGAAAATCCATGCGAGCCATCTTCCTGCACCTCCTCCTAAAGTAATGGACCGACTGCAACCAAACTCGGTACACATACTGCTTACTATCAGGCGAACAACCGCTGTCATGAATTAAACACCTACCACTCACGCTACAGGAGACACGAAGTCGTAAACTACGATATTCTTGAATAACTGCAAAACCGTGCGAGCCATCTTCCTGCACCTCCTCCTCCAGTAGTGGACCGACTGCAACCAAACTCGGTACACATTTTGCTTACTATCAGGCGAACAACCGCTGTCATGAATTAAACACCTACAACTCACGCTACAGGAGACACGAAGTCGTAAACTACGATATTCTCAAATTATTGCAAAACCATGCGAGCCATCTTCCTGCACCTCCTCCTAAAGTAGTGGACCGACTCAACCAACCTTGTACACATACTGCTTACTATCAGGCGAACAACCGCTGTCATGAATTGAACACCTACCCCTCGCGCTACAGGAGACACGAAGTCGTAAACTACGATATTCTTGAATTACTGCAAAACCATGCGAGCCATCTTCCAGCACCTCCTCCCAAAGTACTGGAGCGACTGCAACCAAACTCGGTACACATACTGCTTACTATCAGGCGAACAACGGCTGTCAAAAATTAACATCTACCACTCACGCTAAAGGAGACACGAAGTCGTAAACTACGATATTCTTGAATTACTGCAAAACCATGCGAGCCATCTTCCTGCACCTCCTCCTAAAGTATTGGACAGACTGCAACCAAACTCTGTACACATACTGCTTACTATATGGAGAACAACCGCTGTCATGAATTAAACACCTACCACTCACTCTACAGGAGACACGAAGTCGTAAAGTACGATATTCTTGAATTTCTGCAAAACCATGCGAGCCATCTTCATGCACCTCCTCCTAAAGTAGTGGACCCACTGCAACCAAACTCGGTACACATACTGTTTACTATCAGGCGAACAACCGCTGTCATGAATTAAGTACCTAACACTCACGCTACAGGAGACACGAAGTCGTAAACTACGATATTCTTAAATTACTGCAAATTCATGCGAGCCATCTTCCTGCACCTCCTCCTCCAGTAGCGGACCTACTGCAACCAAACGCGGTACACATACTGCTTTCTATCAGGCGAACAACCACTGTCATGAATTAAACACCTACCACTCACGCTACTGGAGACACGAATTCGTAAACTACGATATTCTTGAATTACTGCAAAACCATGCGAGCAATCTTCCTGCACCTCCTCCTAAAGTATTGGACCGACTGCAACCAAACTCGGTACACATACTGCTTACTATCAGGCGAACAACTGCTGTCATGAGTTAAACACCTACCACTCACGCTACAGGAGACACGAAGTCGTAAACTACGATATTCTTGAATTACTGCAAAACCATGCGAGCCATCTTCCTGCACATCCTCCTAAGGTAGTGGACCGACTGCAACCAAACTCGGTACACATACTGCTTACTATCAGGCGAACAACGGCTGTCCAGAGTTAAACACCTACCACTCACGCTACAGGAGACACGAAATCGTAAACTACGATATTCTTGAAGTACTGCTAAACCATGCGAGCAATCTTCCTGCACCTCCTCCTAAAGTAGTGGACCGACTGCAACCAAACTCGGTACACATACTGCTTACTATAAGCCGAACAACCGCTGTCATGAATTAAACAACTACCACTCACGCTACAGGAGATACGAAGTCGTAAACTAGGATATTCTTGAATTACTGCAAAACCATGCGAGGCATCTTCCTGCACCTCCTCCTAAAGTAGTGGACCGACTGCAACCAAACTCGGTACTCATACTGCTTACTATCAGGCGAACAACCGCTGTCATGAATTAAACACCTACCACTCACGCTACAGGAGACACGAAGTCGTAAACTACGATATTCTTGAATAATTGCAAAACCGTGCGAGCCATCTTCCTGCACCTCCTCCTCCAGTAGTGGACCGACTGCAACCAAACTCGGTACACATATTGCTTACTATCAGGCGAACAACCGCTGTCATGAATTAAACACCTACAACTCACGCTACAGGAGAGACGAAGTCGTAAACTACGATATTCTCGAATTATTGCAAAACCATGCGAGCAATTTTCCTGCATTTCCTCCTAAAGTAATGGACCGACTCAACCAACCTTGTACACATACTGCTTACTATCAGGCGAACAACCGCTGTCATGAATTAAACACCTCCCACTCACGCTACAGGAGACACGATGTCGTAAACTACGATATTCTTTAATTACTGCAAAACCATGCGAGCCATCTTCCTGCACCTCCTCCTAAAGTACTGGAGCGACTGCAACAAAACTCGGTACACATACTGCTTACTATCACGCGAACAACCGCTGTCATGAATTAAACACCTACCACTCACGATACATGAGACACGATGTCGTAAACTACGATATTCTTGAACTACTGCAAAACCATGCGTGCCATCTTCCTGCACCTCCTCCTAAAGTAGTGGACAGACTGCAACCAAACTCTGTACACATACTGCTTACTATATGGAGAACAACCGCTGTCATGAATTAAACACCTACTACTCAAGCTACAGGAGACACGAAGTCGTAAACTACGATATTCTGGAATAACTGCAAAACCGTGCGAACCATCTTCCTGCACCTCCTCCTCCAGTAGTGGACCGACTGCAACCAAACTCGGTACACATACTGCTTACTATCAGGCGAACAACCGCTGTCATGAATTAAACACCTACCACTCACGCTACAGGAGACACGATGTCGTAAACTACGATATTCTTCAATTACTGCAAAACCATGCGAGCCATCTTCCTGCACCTCCTCCTAATGTAGTGGACCGACTGCAACCAAACTCGGTACACATACTGCTTACTATCAGGCAAACAACTGCTGTCATGAGTTAAACACCTACCACTCACGCTACAGGAGACACGAAGTCGTAAACTACGATATTCTTGAATTACTGCTAAACCATGCGAGCCATCTTCCTGCACCTCCTCCTAAAGTAGTGGACCGACTGCAACCAAACTCGGTACACATACTACTTACTATAAGCCGAACAACCGCTGTCATGAATTAAACAACTACCACTCACGCTACAGGAGACACGAAGTCGTGAACTACGGTATTCTTGAATTACTGCAAAACCATGCGAGCCATCTTCCTGCACCTCCTCCTAAAGTAGTGGACCGACTGCAACCAACCTCGGTACACATACTGCTTACTATCAGGAGAACAACTGCTGTCATGAGTTAAACACCTACCACTCACGCTACAGGAGACACGAAGTCGTAAACTACGATATTCTTGAATTACTGCAAAACCATGCGAGTCATCTTCCTGCACATCCTCCTAAGGTAGTGGACCGACTGCAACCAAACTCGGTACACATACTGCTTACTATCAGGCGAACAACGTGTGTCCAGAGTTAAACACCTACCACTCACGCTACAGCAGACACGAAGTCGTAAACTACGATATTCTTGAAGTACTGCTAAACCATGCGAGCCATCTTCCTGCACCTCCTCCTAAAGCAGTGGACCGACTGCAACCAAACTCGGTACAAATACTGCTTACTATAAGCCGAACAACCGCTGTCATGAATTAAACAACTACCACTAACGCTACAGGAGACACGAAGTCGTAAACTAGGATATTCTTGAATTACTGCAAAACCATGCGAGGCATCTTCCTGCACCTCCTCCTAAAGTAGTGGACCGACTGCAACCAAACTCGGTACTCATACTGCTTACTATCAGGCGAACAACCGCTGTCATGAATTAAACACCTACCACTCACGTTACAGGAGACACGAAGTCGTAAACTACGATATTCTTGAATAACTGCAAAACCGTGCGAGCCATCTTCCTGCACCTCCTCCTCCAGTAGTGGACCGACTGCAACCAAACTCGGTACACATATTGCTTACTATCAGGCGAACAACCGCTGTCATGAATTAAACACCTACAACTCACGCTACAGGAGACACGAAGTCGTAAACTACGATATTCTCGAATTATTGCAAAACCATGCGAGCCATCTTCCTGCATTTCCTCCTAAATTAATGGACCGACTCAACCAACCTTGTACACATACTGCTTACTATCAGGCGAACAACCGCTGTCATGAATTAAACACCTCCCACTCACGCTACAGGAGACACGAGGACGTAAACTACGATATTTTTTAATTACTGCAAAACCATGCGAGCCATCTTCCTGCACCTCCTCCTAAAGTACTGGAGCGACTGCAACAAAACTCGGTACACATACTGCTTACTATCACGCGAACAACCGCTGTCATGAATTAAACACCTACCACTCACGCTACATGAGACACGATGTCGTAAACTACGATATTCTTGAACTACTGCAAAACCATGCGTGCCATCTTCCTGCACCTCCTCCTAAAGTAGTGGACAGACTGCAACCAAACTCTGTAGACATACTGCTTACTATATGGAGAACAACCGCTGTCATGAATTAAACACCTACCACTCACGCTACAGGAGACACGAAGTCGTAAACTACGATATTCTGGAATAATTGCAAAACCGTGCGAGCCATCTTCCTGCACCTCCTCCTCCAGTAGTGGACCCACTGCAACCAAACTCGGTACACATACTGCTTACTATCAGGCGAACAACCGCTGTCATGAATTAAACACCTACCACTCACGCTACAGGAGACACGAAGTCGTAAACTACGATTTTCTTGAACTACTGAAAATCCATGCGAGCAATCTTCCAGCACCTCCTCCGAAAGTAATGGACCGACTGCAACCAAACTCGGTACACATACTGCTTACTATCAGGCGAACAACCGCTGTCATGAATTAAACACCTACCACTCACGCTACAGGAGACACGAAGTCGTAAACTACGATATTCTTGAATAACTGCAAAACCGTGCGAGCCATCTTCCTGCACCTCCTCCTCCAGTAGTGGACCGACTGCAACCAAACTCGGTACACATATTGCTTACTATCAGGCGAACAACCGCTGTCATGAATTAAACACCTACAACTCACGCTACAGGAGACACGAAGTCGTAAACTACGATATTCTCAAATTATTGCAAAACCATGCGAGCCATCTTCCTGCACCTCCTCCTAAAGTAGTGGACCGACTCAACCAACCTTGTACACATACTGCTTACTATCAGGCGAACAACCGCTGTCATGAATTGAACACCTACCCCTCGCGCTACAGGAGACACGAAGTCGTAAACTACGATATTCTTGAATTACTGCAAAACCATGCGAGCCATCTTCCAGCACCTCCTCCCAAAGTACTGGAGCGACTGCAACCAAACTCGGTACACATACTGCTTACTATCAGGCGAACAACGGCTGTCAAAAATTAACATCTACCACTCACGCTAAAGGAGACACGAAGTCGTAAACTACGATATTCTTGAATTACTGCAAAACCATGCGAGCCATCTTCCTGCACCTCCTCCTAAAGTATTGGACAGACTGCAACCAAACTCTGTACACATACTGCTTACTATATGGAGAACAACCGCTGTCATGAATTAAACACCTACCACTCACTCTACAGGAGACACGAAGTCGTAAACTACGATATTCTTGAATTTCTGCAAAACCATGCGAGCCATCTTCATGCACCTCCTCCTAAAGTAGTGGACCGACTGCAACCAAACTCGGTACACATACTGCTTACTATCAGGCGAACAACCGCTGTCATGAATTAAACACCTAACACTCACGCTACAGGAGACACGAAGTCGTAAACTACGATATTCTTAAATTACTGCAAATTCATGCGAGCCATCTTCCTGCACCTCCTCCTCCAGTAGCGGACCTACTGCAACCAAACGCGGTACACATACTGCTTTCTATCAGGCGAACAACCACTGTCATGAATTAAACACCTACCACTCACGCTACTGGAGACACGAATTCGTAAACTACGATATTCTTGAATTACTGCAAAACCATGCGAGCCATCTTCCTGCACCTCCTCCTAAAGTATTGGACCGACTGCAACCAAACTCGGTACACATACTGCTTACTATCAGGCGAACAATCGCTGTCATGAATTAAACACCTACCACTCACGCTACAGGAGACAGGAAGTCTTAAACTACGATACTCTTGAATTACTGCAAAACCATGTGAGCTATCTTCCTGCACCTCCTCCTAAAGTAGTGGACCGACCGCAACCAAACTCCGTACACATACTGCTTACTATCAGGCGAACAAACGCTGTCTTGAATTAAACACCTACCACTCACGTTACAGGAGGCACGAAGTCGTAAACTACGATATTCTTGAATTACTGCAAAACCATGCGAGCCATCTTCCTGCACCTCCTCCTAAAGTGGTGGACCGACTGCAACCAAACTCGGTACACATAATGCTTACTATCAGGCGAACAACCGCTGTCATTAATTGAACACCTACCACTCACGCTACAGGAGACACGAAGTTGTAAACTACGATATTCTTGAATTACTGCAAAACCATGCGAGCCATCTTCCAGCACCTCCTCCCAAAGTACTGGAGCGACTGCAACCAAACTCGGTACACATACTGCTTACTATCAGGCGAACAACGGCTGTCAAAAATTAACACCTACCACTCACGCTAAAGGAGACACGAAGTCGTAAACTACGATATTCTTGAATTACTGCAAAACCATGCGAGCCATCTTCCTGCACCTCCTCCTAAAGTATTGGACAGACTGCAACCAAACTCTGTACACATACTGCTTACTATATGGAGAACAACCGCTGTCATGAATTAAACACCTACCACTCACTCTACAGGAGACACGAAGTCGTAAACTACGATATTCTTGAATTTCTGCAAAACCATGCGAGCCATCTTCATGCACCTCCTCCTAAAGTAGTGGACCGACTGCAACCAAACTCGGTACACATACTGCTTACTATCAGTCGAACAACCGCTGTCACGAAATAACTACCTACCACTCACGCTACAGGAGACACGAAGTCGTAAACTACGATATTCTTAAATTACTGCAAATTCATGCGAGCCATCTTCCTGCACCTCCTCCTCCAGTAGCGGACCTACTGCAACCAAACGCGGTACACATACTGCTTTCTATCAGGCGAACAACCGCTGTCATGAATTAAACACCTACCACTCACGCTACTGGAGACACGAATTCGTAAACTACGATATTCTTGAATTACTGCAAAACCATGCGAGCCATCTTCCTGCACCTCCTCCTAAAGTATTGGACCGACTGCAACCAAACTCGGTACACATACTGCTTACTATCAGGCGAACAATCGCTGTCATGAATTAAACACCTACCACTCACGCTACAGGAGACACGAAGTCGTAAACTACGATACTCTTGAATTACTGCAAAACCATGTGAGCTATCTTCCTGCACCTCCTCCTAAAGTAGTGGACCGACCGCAACCAAACTCCGTACACATACTGCTTACTATCAGGCGAACAAACGCTGTCTTGAATTAAACACCTACCACTCACGTTACAGGAGGCACGAAGTCGTAAACTACGATATTCTTGAATTACTGCAAAGCAATGCGAGCCATCTTCCTGCACCTCCTCCTCCAGTAGTGGACCGACTGCAACCAAACTCGGTACACATACTGCTTACTATCCGGCGAACAACCGCTGTCATGATTTAAACACCTACCACTCACGCTACAAGAGACACGAAGTCGTAAACTACGATATTCTTGATTTACTGCAAAACCATGCGAGCCATCTTCCTGCACCTCCTCCTCCAGTAGTGTACCTACTGCACAACCAAACTCGGTACACATACTGCTTACTATCAGGCGAACAACCGCTGTCATGAATTAAACACCTACCACTCACGCTACAGGAGACACGAAGTCGTAAACTACGATATTCTTGAAATACTGCAAAACCATGCGAACCATCTTCCTGCACCTCCTCCTAAAGTACTGGAGCGACTGCAACCAAACTCATTACACATACTGCTTACTATCAGGCGAACAACGGCTGTCCAGAATTAAACACCTACCACTCACGCTACAGGAGACACGAAGTCGTAAACTAGGATATTCTTGAATTACTGCAAAACCATGCGAGGCATCTTCCTGCACCTCCTCCTAAAGTAGTGGACCGACTGCAACCAAACTCGGTACTCATACTGCTTACTATCACGCGAACAACCGCTGTCATGAATTAAACACCTACCACTCACGCTACAGGAGACACGAAGTCGTAAACTACGATATTCTTGAATAACTGCAAAACCGTGCGAGCCATCTTCCTGCACCTCCTCCTCCAGTAGTGGACCGACTGCAACAAAACTCGGTACACATATTGCTTACTATCAGGCGAACAACCGCTGTCATGAATTAAACACCTACAACTCACGCTACAGGAGACACGAAGTCGTAAACTACGATATTCTCGAATTATTGCAAAACCATGCGAGCCATCTTCCTGCATTTCCTCCTAAAGTAATGGACCGACTCAACCAACCTTGTACACATACTGCTTACTATCAGGCGAACAACCGCTGTCATGAATTAAACACCTACTACTCACGCTACAGGAGTCACGAAGTCGTAAACTACGATATTCTTGAATTACTGCAAAACCATGCGAGCCATCTTCCTGCACCACCTCCTAAAGTACTGGAGCGACTGCAACCAAACTCGGTACACATACTGCTTATTATCACGCGAACAACCGCTGTCATGAATTAAACACCTACCACTCACGCTACATGAGACACGATGTCGTAAACTACGATATTCTTGAACTACTGCAAAACCATGCGAGCCATCTTCCTGCACCTCCTCCTAAAGTAGTGGACCGACTGCAACCAAATTTGGTACACATACTGCTTACTATAAGCCGAACAACCGCTGTCATGAATAAAACACCTACCACTCACGCTACAGGAGACATGAAGTCGTAAACTAGGATATTCTTGGATTACTGCAAAACCATGCGAGGCATCTTCCTGCACCTCCTCCTAAAGTAGTGGACCGACTGCAACCAAACTCGGTACACATACTGCTTACTATCAGGCGAACAACCGCTGTCATGAATTGAACACATACCACTCCCGCTACAGGAGACACGAAGTCGTAAACAACGATATTCTTGAATTACTGCAAAACCATGCGAGCTATCTTCCTGCACCTCCTCCTAAAGTGGTGGACCGACTGCAACCAAACTCGGTACACATACTGCTTACTATCAGGCAAACAACCGATTTCATTAATTGAACACCTACCACTCACGCTACAGGAGACACGACGTTGTAAACTACGATATTCTTCAATTACTGCAAAACAATACGAGACATCTTCCTGCACCTCCTCCTAAAATAGTGGACCGACTCAACCAACCTTGTACAAATACTGCTTAATATCAGGCGAACAACCGCTGTCATGAATTGAACACCTACCCCTCGCGCTACAGGAGACACGAAGTCGTAAACTACGATATTCTTGAATTACTGCAAAACCATCGAGCCATCTTCCTGCACCTCCTCCTAAAGTATTGGACCGACTGCATCCAAACTCGGTACACATATTGCTTACTATCAGGCGAACAACCGCTGTCATGAATTAAACACCTACCACTCACGCTACAGGAGACACGATGTCGTAAACTACGATATTCTTGAACTACTGAAAATCCATGCGAGCCATAATCCTGCACCTCCTCCTAAAGTAGTGGACCGACTGCAACCAAACTCGGTACACATACTGCTTACTATCAGGCGAACAACCAATGTCATGAATTAAACACCTACCACTCACGCTACAGGAGACACGAAGTCGTAAACTACGATATTCTTGAATTACTGCAAAACCATGCGAGCCATCTTCCTGCACCTCCTCCTAAAGTGGTGGGCCGACTGCAACCAAACTCGGTACACATACTGCTTACTATCAGGCTAACAACCGCTGTCATTAATTGAACACCTACCACTCACGCTACAGGAGACACGAAGTTGTAAACTACGATATTCTTGAATTACTGCAAAACGATGCGAGCAATTTTCCTGCACTTCCTCCCAAAGTACTAGAGCGACTGCAACCAAACTCGGTACACATACTGCTTACTATCAGGCGAACAACGGCTGTCAAAAATTAACATCTACCACTCACGCTAAAGGAGACACGAAGTCGTAAACTACGATATTCTTGAATTACTGCAAAACCATGCGAGCCATCTTCCTGCACCTCCTCCTAAAGTAGTGGACAGACTGCAACCAAACTCTGTACACATACTGCTTACTATATGGAGAACAACCGCTGTCATGAATTAAACACCTACCACTCACACTACAGGAGACACGAAGTCGTAAACTACGATATTCTTGAATTACTGCAAAACCGTGCGAGCTATCTTCATGCACCTCCTCCTAAAGTAGTGGACCGACTGCAACCAAACTCGGTACACATACTGCTTCCTATAAGGCGAACAACCGCTGTCATGAATTAAACACCTACCACTCACGCTACAGGAGACACGAAGTCGTAAACTGCGATATTCTTAAAGTACTGCTAATTCATGCGAGCCATCTTCCTGCACCTCCTCCTCCAGTAGCGGACCTACTGCAACCAAACGCGGTACACATACTGCTTTCTATCAGGCGAACAACCGCTGTCATGAATTAAACACCTACCACTCACGCTACTGGAGACACGAATTCGTAAAACTACGATATTCTTGAATTACTGTAAAACCATGCGAGCCATCTTCCAGCACCTCCTCCTAAAGTATTGGACCGACTGCAACCAAACTCGGTACACATACTGCTTACTATCAGTCGAACAATCGCTGTCATGAATTAAACACCTACCACTCACGCTACAGGAGACACGAAGTCGTAAACTACGATACTCTTGAATTACTGAAAAACCATGTGAGCTATCTTCCTGCACCTCCTCCTAAAGTAGTGGACCGACTGCAACCAAACTCCGTACACATACTGCTTACTATCAGGCGAACAAACGCTGTCTTGTATTAAACTCCTACCACTCACGTTACAGGAGACACGAAGTCGTAAACTACGATATTCTTGATTTACTGCAAAACCATGCGAGCCATCTTCCTGCACCTCCTCCTCCAGTAGTGGACCTACTGCACAACCAAACTCGGTACACATACTGCTTACTATCAGGCGAACAACCGCTGTCATGAATTAAACACCTACCACTCACGCTACAGGAGACACGAAATCGTAAACTACGATATTCTTGAATTACTGCAAAACCATGCGAGCCATCTTCCTGCACCTCCTCCTAAAGTACTGGAGCGACTGCAACCAAACTTATTACACATACTGCTTACTATCAGGCGAACAACGGCTGTCCAGAATTAAACACCTACCACTCACGCTACAGGAGACACGAAGTCGTAAACTAGGATATTCTTGAATTACTGCAAAACCATGCGAGGCATCTTCCTGCACCTCCTCCTAAAGTAGTGGACCGACTGCAACCAAACTCGGTACACATACTGCTTACTATAAGCCGAACAACCGCTGTCATGAATTAAACAACTACCACTCACGCTACTGGAGACACGAATTCGTAAACTACGATATTCTTGAATTACTGCAAAACCATGCGAGCCATCTTCCTGCACCTCCTCCTAAAGTATTGGACCGACTGCAACCAAACTCGGTACACATACTGCTTACTATCAGGCGAACAATCGCTGTCATGAATTAAACACCTACCACTCACGCTACAGGAGACACGAAGTCGTAAACTACGATACTCTTGAATTACTGCAAAACCATGTGAGCTATCTTCCTGCACCTCCTCCTAAAGTAGTGGACCGACCGCAACCAAACTCCGTACACATACTGCTTACTATCAGGCGAACAAACGCTGTCTTGAATTAACCACCTACCACTCACGTTACAGGAGGCACGAAGTCGTAAACTACGATATTCTTGAATTACTGCAAAGCAATGCGAGCCATCTTCCTGCACCTCCTCCTCCAGTAGTGGACCGACTGCAACCAAACTCGGTACTCATACTGCTTACTATCAGGCGAACAACGGCTGTCCAGAATTAAACACCTACCACTCACGCTACAGGAGACACGAAGTCGTAAACTAGGATATTCTTGAATTACTGCAAAACCATGCGAGGCATCTTCCTGCACCTCCTCCTAAAGTAGTGGACCGACTGCAACCAAACTCGGTACTCATACTGCTTACTATCAGGCGAACAACCGCTGTCATGAATTAAACACCTACCACTCACGCTACAGGAGACACGAAGTCGTAAACTACGATATTCTTGAATAACTGCAAAACCGTGCGAGCCATCTTCCTGCACCTCCTCCTCCAGTAGTGGACCGACTGCAACCAAACTCGGTACACATATTGCTTACTATCAGGCGAACAACCGCTGTCATGAATTAAACACCTACAACTCACGCTACAGGAGACACGAAGTCGTAAACTACGATATTCTCGAATTATTGCAAAACCATGCGAGCCATCTTCCTGCATTTCCTCCTAAAGTAATGGACCGACTCAACCAACCTTGTACACATACTGCTTACTATCAGGCGAACAACCGCTGTCATGAATTAAACACCTACTACTCACGCTACAGGAGTCACGAAGTCGTAAACTACGATATTCTTGAATTACTGCAAAACCATGCGAGCCATCTTCCTGCACCACCTCCTAAAGTACTGGAGCGACTGCAACCAAACTCGGTACACATACTGCTTAATATCACGCGAACAACCGCTGTCATGAATTAAACACCTACCACTCACGCTACATGAGACACGATGTCGTAAACTACGATATTCTTGAACTACTGCAAAACCATGCGAGCCATCTTCCTGCACCTCCTCCTAAAGTAGTGGACCGACTGCAACCAAACTCGGTACACATACTGCTTACTATAAGCCGAACAACCGCTGTCATGAATAAAACACCTACCACTCACGCTACAGGAGACACGATGTCGTAGACTACGATATTCTTGAACTACTGCAAAACCATGCGTGCAATCTTCCTGCACCTCCTCCTAAAGTAGTGGACAGACTGCAACCAAACTCTGTACACATACTGCTTACTATATGGAGAACAGCCGCTGTCATGAATTAAACACCTACCACTCACGGTACAGGAGACACGAATTCGTAAACTACGATATTCTTGAATTACTGCAAAACCATGCGAGCCATCTTCCTAGACCTCCTCCTAAAGTAATGGAGCGACTGCAACCAAACTTATTACACATACTGCTTACTATCAGTCGAACAACGGCTGTCCAGAATTAAACACCTACCACTCACGCTACAGGAGACATGAAGTCGTAAACTAGGATATTCTTGGATTACTGCAAAACCATGCGAGGCATCTTCCTGCACCTCCTCCTAAAGTAGTGGACCGACTGCAACCAAACTTGGTACACATACTGCTTACTATCAGGCGAACAACCGCTGTCATGAATTGAACACATACCACTCCCGCTACAGGAGACACGAAGTCGTAAACAACGATATTCTTGAATTACTGCAAAACCATGCGAGCCATCTTCCTGCACCTCCTCCTAAAGTGGTGGACCGACTGCAACCAAACTCGGTACACATACTGCTTACTATCAGGCAAACAACCGATTTCATTAATTGAACACCTACCACTCACGCTACAGGAGACACGAAGTTGTAAACTACGATATTCTTCAATTACTGCAAAACAATACGAGCCATCTTCCTGCACCTCCTCCTAAAATAGTGGACCGACTCAACCAACCTTGTACAAATACTGCTTAATATCAGGCGAACAACCGCTGTCATGAATTGAACACCTACCCCTCGCGCTACAGGAGACACGAAGTCGTAAACTACGATATTCTTGAATTACTGCAAAACCATCGAGCCATCTTCCTGCACCTCCTCCTAAAGTATTGGACCGACTGCAACCAAACTCGGTACACATATTGCTTCCTATCAGGCGAACAACCGCTGTCATGAATTAAACACCTACCACTCACGCTACAGGAGACACGAAGTCGTAAACTACGATATTCTTGAACTACTGAAAATCCATGCGAGCCATATTCCTGCACCTCCTCCTAAAGTAGTGGACCGACTGCAACCAAACTCGGTACACATACTGCTTACTATCAGGCGAACAACCAATGTCATGAATTAAACACCTACCACTCACGCTACAGGAGACACGAAGTCGTAAACTACGATATTCTTGAATTACTGCAAAACCATGCGAGCCATCTTCCTGCACCTCCTCCTAAAGTGGTGGGCCGACTGCAACCAAACTCGGTACACATACTGCTTACTATCAGGCTAACAACCGCTGTCATTAATTGAACACCTACCACTCACGCTACAGGAGACACGAAGTTGTAAACTACGATATTCTTGAATTACTGCAAAACGATGCGAGCAATCTTCCTGCACCTCCTCCCAAAGTACTAGAGCGACTGCAACCAAACTCGGTACACATACTGCTTACTATCAGGCGAACAACGGCTGTCAAAAATTAACATCTACCACTCACGCTAAAGGAGACACGAAGTCGTAAACTACGATATTCTTGAATTACTGCAAAACCATGCGAGCCATCTTCCTGCACCTCCTCCTAAAGTAGTGGACAGACTGCAACCAAACTCTGTACACATACTGATTACTATATGGAGAACAACCGCTGTCATGAATTAAACACCTACCACTCACACTACAGGAGACACGAAGTCGTAAACTACGATATTCTTGAATTACTGCAAAACCGTGCGAGCTATCTTCATGCACCTCCTCCTAAAGTAGTGGACCGACTGCAACCAAACTCGGTACACATACTGCTTCCTATAAGGCGAACAACCGCTGTCATGAATTAAACACCTACCACTCACGCTACTGGAGACACGAATTCGTAAATCTACGATATTCTTGAATTACTGTAAAACCATGCGAGCCATCTTCCTGCACCTCCTCCTAAAGTATTGGACCGACTGCAACCAAACTCGGTACACATACTGCTTACTATCAGTCGAACAATCGCTGTCATGAATTAAACACCTACCACTCACGCTACAGGAGACACGAAGTCGTAAACTACGATACTCTTGAATTACTGAAAAACCATGTGAGCTATCTTCCTGCACCTCCTCCTAAAGTAGTGGACCGACTGCAACCAAACTCCGTACACATACTGCTTACTATCAGGCGAACAAACGCTGTCTTGTATTAAACTCCTACCACTCAGGTTACAGGAGACACGAAATCGTAAACTACGATATTCTTGAATTACTGCAAAACCATGCGAGCCATCTTCCTGCACCTCCTCCTAAAGTACTGGAGCGACTGCAACCAAACTTATTACACATACTGCTTACTATCAGGCGAACAACGGCTGTCCAGAATTAAACACCTACCACTCACGCTACAGGAGACACGAAGTCGTAAACTAGGATATTCTTGAATTACTGCAAAACCATGCGAGGCATCTTCCTGCACCTCCTCCTAAAGTAGTGGACCGACTGCAACCAAACTCGGTACACATACTGCTTACTATAAGCCGAACAACCGCTGTCATGAATTAAACAACTACCACTCACGCTACAGGAGACACGAAGTCGTGAACTACGATATTCTTGAATTACTGCAAAACCATGCGAGCCATCTTCCTGCACCTCCTCCTAAAGTAGTGGACCGACTGCTACCAAACTCGGTACACATATTGCTTACTATCAGGCGAACAACCGCTGTCATGAATTAAACACCTACAACTCACGCTACAGGAGACTCGAAGTAGTAAACTACGATATTCTCGAATTATTGCAAAACCATGCGAGCCATCTTCCTGCACCTCCACCTAAAGTATTGGACCGACTGCAACCAAACTCGGTACACAAACTGCTTACTATCAGGCGAACAACCGCTGTCATGAATTAAACACCTACCACTCACGCCACAGGAGACACGAAGTCGTAAACTACGATATTCTTGAACTACTGAAAATCCATGCGAGCCATCTTCCTGCACCTCCTCCTAAAGTAGTGGACCGACTGCAACAAAACTCGGTACACATACTGCTTACTATCAGGCGAACAACCGCTGTCATGAATTAAACACCTACCACTCACGCTACAGGAGACACGAAGTCGTAAACTACGATATTCTTGAATTACTGCAAAACCATGCGAGCAATCTTCCTGCACCTCCTCCTAAAGTGGTGGGCCGACTGCAACCAAACTCGGTACACATACTGCTTACTATCAGGCAAACAACCGCTGTCATTAATTGAACACCTACCACTCACGCTACAGGAGACACGAAGTTGTAAACTACGATATTCTTGAATTACTGCAAAACCATGCGAGCCATCTTCCTGCACCTCCTCCCAAAGTACTAGAGCGACTGCAACCAAACTCGGTACACATACTGCTTACTATCAGGCGAACAACGGCTGTCAAAAATTAACATCTACCACTCACGCTAAAGGAGACACGAAGTCGTAAACTACGATATTCTTGAATTACTGCAAAACCATGCGAGCCATCTTCCTGCACCTCCTCCTAAAGTAGTGGACAGATTGCAACCAAACTCTGTACACATACTGCTTACTATATGGAGAACAACCGCTGTCATGAATTAAACACCTACCACCCACACTACAGGAGACACGAAGTCGTAAACTACGATATTCTTGAATTACTGAAAAACCGTGCGAGCTATCTTCATGCACCTCCTCCTAAAGTAGTGGACCGACTGCAACCAAACTCGGTACACATACTGCTTCCTATAAGGCGAACAACCGCTGTCATGAATTAAACACCTACCACTCACGCTACAGGAGACACAAAGTCGTAAACTACGATATTCTTAAATTACTGCTAATTCATGCGAGCCATCTTCCTGCACCTCCTCCTAAAGTATTGGACCGACTGCAACCAAACTCGGTACACATACTGCTTACTATCAGGCGAACAATCGCTGTCATGAATTAAACACCTACCACTCACGCTACAGGAGACACGAAGTCGTAAACTACGATACTCTTGAATTACTGAAAAACCATGTGAGCTATCTTCCTGCACCTCCTCCTAAAGTAGTGGACCGACTGCAACCAAACTCCGTACACATACTGCTTACTATCAGGCGAACAAACGCTGTCTTGTATTAAACTCCTACCACTCAGGTTACAGGAGACACGAAATCGTAAACTACGATATTCTTGAATTACTGCAAAACCATGCGAGCCATCTTCCTGCACCTCCTCCTAAAGTACTGGAGCGACTGCAACCAAACTTATTACACATACTGCTTACTATCAGGCGAACAACGGCTGTCCAGAATTAAACACCTACCACTCACGCTACAGGAGACACGAAGTCGTAAACTAGGATATTCTTGAATTACTGCAAAACCATGCGAGGCATCTTCCTGCACCTCCTCCTAAAGTAGTGGACCGACTGCAACCAAACTCGGTACACATACTGCTTACTATAAGCCGAACAACCGCTGTCATGAATTAAACAACTACCACTCACGCTACAGGAGACACGAAGTCGTGAACTACGATATTCTTGAATTACTGCAAAACCATGCGAGCCATCTTCCTGCACCTCCTCCTAAAGTAGTTGACCGACTGCTACCAAACACGGTACACATATTGCTTACGATCAGGCGAACAACCGCTGTCATGAATTAAACACCTACAACTCACGCTACAGGAGACACGAAGTAGTAAACTACGATATTCTCGAATTATTGCAAAACCATGCGAGCCATCTTCCTGCACCACCTCCTAAAGTAGTGGACCGACTCAACCAACCTTGTACAAATACTGCTTACTATCAGGCGAACAACCGCTGTCATGAATTGAACACCTACCACTCACGCTACAGGAGACACGAAGTCGTAAACTACGATATTCTTGAATTACTGCAAAACCATGCGAGCCATCTTCCTGCACTTCCTCGTAAAGTATTGGACCGACTGCAACCACACTCGGTACACATACTGCTTACTATCAGGCGAACAACCGCTGTCATGAATTAAACACCTACCACTCACGCTACAGGAGACACGAACTCGTAAACTACGATATTCTTGAACTACTGAAAATCCATGCGAGCCATCTTCCTGCACCTCCTCCTAAAGTAGTGGACCGACTGCAACCAAACTCGGTACACATACTGCTTACTATCAGGCGAACAACCGCTGTCATTAATTGAACACCTACCACTCACGCTACAGGAGACACGAAGTTGTAAACTAGGATATTCTTGAATTACTGCAAAACCATGCGAGCCATCTTCCTGCACCTCCTCCCAAAGTACTGGAGCGACTGCAACCAAACTCGGTACACATACTGCTTACTATCAGGCGAACAACGGCTGTCAAAAATTAACATCTACCACTCACGCTAAAGGAGACACGAAGTCGTAAACTACGATATTCTTGAATTACTGCAAAACCATGCGAGCCATCTTCCTGCACCTCCTCCTAAAGTAGTGGACAGACTGCAACCAAACTCTGTACACATACTGCTTACTATATGGAGAACAACCGCTGTCATGAATTAAACACCTACCACTCACACTACAGGAGACACGAAGTCGTAAACTACGATATTCTTGAATTACTGCAAAACCATGCGAGCCATCATCCTGGACCTCCTCCTAAAGTAGTTGACCGACTGCAACCAAACTCGGTACACATACTGCTTACTATCAGGCGAACAACCGCTATCACGAATTAAAAACCTACCACTCACGCTACAGGAGACACGAAGTCGTAAACTACGATATTCTTGAGTTACTGCAAATTCATGCGAGCCATCTTCCTGCACCTCCTCCTCCAGTAGCGGACCTACTGCAACCAAATTCGGTACACATACTGCTTTCTATCACTCGAACAACCGCTGTCATGAAATAAACACCACCACTCACGCTACTGGAGACACGAATTCGTAAACTACGATATTCTTGAATTACTGCAAAACCATGCGAGCCATCTTCCTGCACCTACTCCTAAAGTATTGGACCGACTGCAACCAAACTCGGTACACATACTGCTTACTATCAGGCGAACAATCGCTGTCATGAATTAAACACCTACCACTCACGCTACAGGAGACACGAATTCGTAAACTACGATACTCTTGAATTACTGAAAAACCATGTGAGCTATCTTCCTGCACCTCCTCCTAAAGTAGTGGACCGACTGCGACCAAACTCCGTACACATACTGCTTACTATCAGGCGAACAAACGCTGTCATGAATTAAACACCTACCACTCACGCTACAGGAGACACGAAGTCGTAAACTACGATATTCTTGATTTACTGCAAAACCATGCGAGCCATCTTCCTGCACCTCCTCCTAAAGTAGTGGACCGACTGCAACCAAACTCCGTACACATACTGCTTACTATCAGGCGAACAACCGCTGTCATGAGTTAAACACCTACCACTCACGCTACAGGAGACACGAAGTCGTAAACTACGATATACTTGAATTACTGCAAAACCGTGCGAGCCATCTTCCTGCACCTCCTCCCAAAGTACTGGAGCGACTGCAACCAAACTCGGTACACATACTGCTTACTATCAGGCGAACAACGGCTGTCAAAAATTAACATCTACCACTCACGGTACAGGAGACACGAAGTCGTAAACTACGATATTCTTGAAGTACTGCAAAACCATGCGAGCCATCTTCCTGCACCTCCTCCTAAAGTAGTGGACAGACTGCAACCAAACTCTGTACACATACTGCTTACTATATGGAGAACAACCGCTGTCATGAATTAAACACCTACCACTCACACTACAGGAGACACGAAGTCGTAAACTACGCTATTCTTGAACTACTGCAAAACCGTGCGAGCCATCTTCATGCACCTCCTCCTAAAGTAGTGGACCGACTGCAACCAAACTCGGTACACATACTGCTTCCTATAAGGCGAACAACCGCTGTCATGAATTAAACACCTACCACTCACGCTACAGGAGACACGAAGTCGTAAACTACGATATTCTTAAATTACTGCTAA
The DNA here is from genome assembly GCA_026315105.1 of Locusta migratoria. Classification (NCBI taxonomy): domain Eukaryota; kingdom Metazoa; phylum Arthropoda; class Insecta; order Orthoptera; family Acrididae; genus Locusta; species Locusta migratoria. The sequence continues at coordinate 1,835,622 of JAOYRU010000517.1, forward strand.
TTCATGCGAGCCATCTTCCTGCACCTCCTCCTCCAGTAGCGGACCTACTGCAACCAAACGCGGTACACATACTGCTTACTATCAGGCGAACAACCGCTGTCAAGAATTAAACACCTACCACTCACGCTACTGGAGACACGAATTCGTAAACTACGATATTCTTGAATTACTGCAAAACCATGCGAGCCATCTTCCTGCACCTCCTCCTAAAGTATTGGACCGACTGCAACCAAACTCGGTACACATACAGCTTACTATCAGGCGAACAATCGCTGTCATGAATTAAACACCTACCACTCACGCTACAGGAGACACGAAGTCGTAAACTACGATACTCTTGAATTACTGAAAAACCATGTGAGTTATCTTCCTGCACCTCCTCCTAAAGTAGTGGACCGACTGCAACCAAACTCCGTACACATACTGCTTACTATCAGGCGAACAAACGCTGTCTTGAATTAAACTCCTACCAATCACGTTACAGGAGGCACGAAGTCGTAAACTACGATATTCTTGAATTACTGCAAAGCAAATCGAGCCATCTTCCTGCACATCCTCCTCCAGTAGTGGACCGACTGCAACCAAACTCGGTACACATACTGCTTACTATCCGGCGAACAACCGCTGTCATGAATTGAACACCTACCACTCACGGTACAGGAGACACGAAGTCGTAAACTAAGATATTCTTGAATTACTGCAAAACCATGCGAGGCATCTTCCTGCACCTCCTCCTAAAGTAGTGGACCGACTGCAACCAAACACGGTACACATACTGCTTACTATAAGCCGAACAACCGCTGTCATGAATTAAACAACTACCACTCACGCTACAGGAGACACGAAGTCGTGAACTACGATATTCTTGAATTACTGCAAAACCATGCGAGGCATCTTCCTGCACCTCCTCCTAAAGTAGTGGACCGACTGCTACCAAACTCGGTACACATATTGCTTACTATCAGGCGAACAACCGCTGTCATGAATTAAACACCTACAACTCACGCTACAGGAGACACGAAGTAGTAAACTACGATATTCTCGAATTATTGCAAAACCATGCGAGCCATCATCCTGCACCTCCTCCTAAAGTAGTGGACCGACTGCAACCAAACTCGGTACACATACTGCTTACTATCAGGCGAACAACCGCTGTCATGAATTAAAAACCTACCACTCACGCTACAGGAGACACGAAGTCGTAAACTACGATATTCTTGAGTTACTGCAAATTCATGCGAGCCATCTTCCTGCACCTCCTCCTCCAGTAGCGGACCTACTGCAACCAATTGCGGTACACGTACTGCTTTCTATCACTCGAACAACCGCTGTCATGAATTAAACACCTACCACTCACGCTACTGGAGACACGAATTCGTAAACTACGATATTCTTGAATTACTGCAAAACCATGCAAGCCATCTTCCTGCACCTCCTCCTAAAGTATTGGACCGACTGCAACCAAACTCCGTACACATACTGCTTACTATCAGGCGAACAACCGCTGTCATGAGTTAAACACCTACCACTCACGCTACAGGAGACACGAAGTCGTAAACTACGATATTCTTGAATTACTGCAAAACCATGCGAGCCATCATCCTGCACCTCCTCCCAAAGTAGTGGACCGACTGCAACCAAACTCGGTACACATACTGCTTACTATCAGGCGAACAACCGCTGTCATGAATTAAAAACCTACCACTCACGCTACAGGAGACACGAAGTCGTAAACTACGATATTCTTGAGTTACTGCAAATTCATGCGAGCCATTTTCCTGCACCTCCTCCTCCAGTAGCGGACCTACTGCAACCAAATGCGGTAAACATACTGCTTTCTAACACTCGAACAACCGCTGTCATGAATTAAACACCTACCACTCACGCTACTGGAGACACGAATTCGTAAACTACGATATTCTTGAATTACTGCAAAACCATGCGAGCCATCTTCCTGCACCTCCTCCTAAAGTATTGGACCGACTGCAACCAAACTCGGTACACATACTGCTTACTATCAGGCGAACAATCGCTGTCATGAATTAAACACCTACCACTCACACTACAGGAGACACGAAGTCGTAAACTACGATACTCTTGAATTACTGCAAAACCATGTGAGCTATCTTCCTGCACCTCCTCCTAAAGTAGTGGACCGACTGCGACCAAACTCCGTACACATACTGCTTACTATCAGGCGAACAAACGCTGTCATGAATTAAACACCTACCACTCACGCTACAGGAGACACGAAGTCGTAAACTACGATATTCTTGATTTACTGCAAAACCATGCGAGCCATCTTCCTGCACCTCCTCCTAAAGTAGTGGACCGACTGCAACCAAACTCCGTACACATACTGCTTACTATCAGGCGAACAACCGCTGTCATGAGTTAAACACCTACCACTCACGCTACAGGAGACACGAAGTCGTAAACTACGATATTCTTGAATTACTGCAAAATCATGCGAGGCATCTTCCTGCACCTCCTCCTAAAGTAGTGGACCGACTGCAACCAAACTCGGTACACATACTGCTTACTATCAGGCGAACAACCGCTGTCATGAATTAAACGCCTACCACTCACGCTACAGGAGACACGAAGTCGTAAACTACGATATTCTTGAATTACTGAAAAACCATGCGAGCCATCTTTCTGCACCTCCTCCTAATGTAGTGGACCGACTGCAACCAAACTCGGTACACATACTGCTTACTATCAGGCGAACAACCGCTGTCATGAATTAAACACCTACCACTCACGCTACAGGAGACACGAAGTCGTAAACTACGATACTCTTGAATTACTGCAAATCCATGCGAGCCATCTTCCTGCACCTCCTCCTCCAGTAGTGGACCTACTGCAACCAAACTCGGTACACATACTGCTTACTATCAGTCGAACAACCGCTGTCATGAATTAAACACCTACCACTCACGCTACAGGAGACACGAAGTCGTAAACTACGATATTCTTGAATTACTGAAAAACCATGCGAGCCATCTTTCTGCACCTCCTTCTAAAGTACTGGAGCGACTGCAACCAAACTTGGTACACATACTCCTTACTATCAGGCGAACAACGGCTGTCCAGAATTATACACCTACCACTCACGCTACAGGAGACACGAAGTCGTAAACTACGATATTCTCGGATTATTGCAAAACCATGCGAGCCATCTTCCTGCACTTCCTCCTAAAGTAGTGAACCGACTCAACCTACCTTGTACACATACTGCTTACTATCAGGCGAACAGCCGCTGTCATGAATTGAACACCTACCCCTCGCGCTACAGGAGACACGAAGTCGTAAACTAGGATATTCTTGAATTACTGCAAAACCATGCGAGCCATCTTCCTGCACCTCCTCCTAAAGTAGTGGACCTAATGCAACCAAACTCGGTACCCATACTGCTTTCTATCGCGCGAACAACCGCTGTCATGAATTAAACACCTACCACTCACGCTACAGGAGACACGATGTCGTAAACTACGATATTCTTGAATTACTGCAAAACCATGTGAGCAATCTTCCTGCACCTCCTCCTAATGTAGTGGACCGACTGCAACCAAACTCGGTACACATACTGCTTACTATCAGGCGAACAACCGCTGTCATGAATTAAACACCTACCACTCACGCTACAGGAGACACGAAGTCGTAAACTACGATACTCTTGAATTACTGCAAATCCATGCGAGCCATCTTCCTGCACCTCCTCCTAATGTAGTGGACCGACTGCAACCAAACTCGGTACACATACTGCTTACTATCAGGCGAACAACCGCTGTCATGAATTAAACACCTACCACTCACGCTACAGGAGACACGAAGTCGTAAACTACGATACTCTTGAATTACTGCAAAATCATGCGAGGCATCTTCCTGCACCTCCTCCTAAAGTAGTGGACCGACTGCAACCAAACTCGGTACACATACTGCTTACTATCAGGCGAACAACCGCTGTCATGAATTAAACGCCTACCACTCACGCTACAGGAGACACGATGTCGTAAACTACGATATTCTTGAATTACTGCAAAACCATGTGAGCAATCTTCCTGCACCTCCTCCTAATGTAGTGGACCGACTGCAACCAAACTCGGTACACATACTGCTTACTATCAGGCGAACAACCGCTGTCATGAATTAAACACCTACCACTCACGCTACAGGAGACACGAAGTCGTAAACTACGATACTCTTGAATTACTGCAAATCCATGCGAGCCATCTTCCTGCACCTCCTCCTCCAGTAGTGGACCTACTGCAACCAAACTCGGTACACATACTGCTTACTATCAGTCGAACAACCGCTGTCATGAATTAAACACCTACCACTCACGCTACAGGAGACACGAAGTCGTAAACTACGATATTCTTGAATTACTGAAAAACCATGCGAGCCATCTTTCTGCACCTCCTTCTAAAGTACTGGAGCGACTGCAACCAAACTTGGTACACATACTCCTTACTATCAGGCGAACAACGGCTGTCCAGAATTATACACCTACCACTCACGCTACAGGAGACACGAAGTCGTAAACTACGATATTCTCGGATTATTGCAAAACCATGCGAGCCATCTTCCTGCACTTCCTCCTAAAGTAGTGAACCGACTCAACCTACCTTGTACACATACTGCTTACTATCAGGCGAACAGCCGCTGTCATGAATTGAACACCTACCCCTCGCGCTACAGGAGACACGAAGTCGTAAACTAGGATATTCTTGAATTACTGCAAAACCATGCGAGCCATCTTCCTGCACCTCCTCCTAAAGTAGTGGACCTAATGCAACCAAACTCGGTACCCATACTGCTTTCTATCGCGCGAACAACCGCTGTCATGAATTAAACACCTACCACTCACGCTACAGGAGACACGATGTCGTAAACTACGATATTCTTGAACTACTGCAAAAACATGCGTGCCATCTTTCTGCACCTCGTCCTAAAGTAGTAGACCGACTGCAACCAATCTCGGTACACATACTGCTTACTATATGGAGAACAACCGCTGTCATGTATTAAACACCTACCACTCACGCTACAGGCGACACGAAGTCGTAAACTACGATTTTCTTGAATTACTGCAAAATAATGCGAGCCATCTTCCAGCACTTCCTCCTCCAGTAGTGGACCTACTGCAACCAAACTCGGTAAACATACTGCTTCCTATCAGGAGAACAACCGATGTCATGAATTAAACACCTACCACTCACGCTACAGGAGACACGAATGCGTAAACTACGATATTCTTGAATTACTGCAAAACCATGGGAGCCATCTTCCTGCACCTCCTCCTAATGTAGTGGACCGACTGCAACCAAACTCGGTACACATACAGCTTGCTATCAGGCGAACAACCGCTGTCATGAATTAAACACCTACCACTCACGCTACAGGAGACACGAAGTCGTAAACTACGATATTCTTGAATTACTGCAAAACCATGCGAGCCATCTTCCTGCACCTCCTCCTAAAATACTGGAGCGACTACAACCAAACGCGATACACATACTGCTTACTGTCAGGCGAACAACGGCTGTCAAGAATTAAACACCTACCACTCACGCTACAAGAGACACTAAGTCGTAAACTACGATATTCCTGAATTACTGCAACACCATGCGAGCCATCTTCCTGCACCTCCTCCTAAAGTAGTGGACCGACTGCAACCAAATTCGGTACACATACTGCTTACAATAAGCCGAACAACCGCTGTCATGAATTAAACAACTACCACTCACGCTACTGGAGACACGAAGTCGTAAACTACGATATTCTTGAATTACTGAAAATCCATGCGAGGCATCTTCCTGCACCTCCTCCTAAAGTAGTGGACCGACTGCAACCAAACTCGGTACACATACTGCTTACTATCAGGCGAACAACCGCTGCCATGAATTAAACACCTACCACTCACGCCACAGGAGACACGAAGTCGTAAACTACGATATTCTTGAATTACTGCAAAACCATGCGAGCAATCTTCCTGCACCAACTCCAAATGTAGTGGACCGACTGCAACCAAACTCGGTACACATACTGCTTACTATCAGGCGAACAACCGCTGTCATGAATTGATTACATACCACTCACGCTACAGGAGACACGAAGTCGTAAACTACGATATTCTTGAATAACTGCAAAACCATGCGAGCCATCTTCCTGCACCTGCTCCTCCAGTAGTGGACCTACTGCTACCAAACTCGGTACACTTACTGCATGCTATCAGGCGAACAACCGCTGTCATGAATTAAAAACCTACCACTCACGCTACAGGAGACACGAAGTCGTAAACTACGATATTCTTGAGTTACTGCAAATTCATGCGAGCCATCTTCCTGCACCTCCTCCTCCAGTAGCGGACCTACTGCAACCAATTGCGGTACACGTACTGCTTTCTATCACTCGAACAACCGCTGTCATGAATTAAACACCTACCACTCACGCTACTGGAGACACGAATTCGTAAACTACGATATTCTTGAATTACTGCAAAACCATGCAAGCCATCTTCCTGCACCTCCTCCTAAAGTATTGGACCGACTGCAACCAAACTCCGTACACATACTGCTTACTATCAGGCGAACAACCGCTGTCATGAGTTAAACACCTACCACTCACGCTACAGGAGACACGAAGTCGTAAACTACGATATTCTTGAATTACTGCAAAACCATGCGAGCCATCATCCTGCACCTCCTCCCAAAGTAGTGGACCGACTGCAACCAAACTCGGTACACATACTGCTTACTATCAGGCGAACAACCGCTGTCATGAATTAAAAACCTACCACTCACGCTACAGGAGACACGAAGTCGTAAACTACGATATTCTTGAGTTACTGCAAATTCATGCGAGCCATTTTCCTGCACCTCCTCCTCCAGTAGCGGACCTACTGCAACCAAATGCGGTACACATACTGCTTTCTAACACTCGAACAACCGCTGTCATGAATTAAACACCTACCACTCACGCTACTGGAGACACGAATTCGTAAACTACGATATTCTTGAATTACTGCAAAACCATGCGAGCCATCTTCCTGCACCTCCTCCTAAAGTATTGGACCGACTGCAACCAAACTCGGTACACATACTGCTTACTATCAGGCGAACAATCGCTGTCATGAATTAAACACCTACCACTCACGCTACAGGAGACACGAAGTCGTAAACTACGATACTCTTGAATTACTGCAAAACCATGTGAGCTATCTTCCTGCACCTCCTCCTAAAGTAGTGGACCGACTGCGACCAAACTCCGTACACATACTGCTTACTATCAGGCGAACAAACGCTGTCATGAATTAAACACCTACCACTCACGCTACAGGAGACACGAAGTCGTAAACTACGATATTCTTGATTTACTGCAAAACCATGCGAGCCATCTTCCTGCACCTCCTCCTAAAGTAGTGGACCGACTGCAACCAAACTCCGTACACATACTGCTTACTATCAGGCGAACAACCGCTGTCATGAGTTAAACACCTACCACTCACGCTACAGGAGACACGAAGTCGTAAACTACGATATTCTTGAATTACTGCAAAATCATGCGAGGCATCTTCCTGCACCTCCTCCTAAAGTAGTGGACCGACTGCAACCAAACTCGGTACACATACTGCTTACTATCAGGCGAACAACCGCTGTCATGAATTAAACGCCTACCACTCACGCTACAGGAGACACGATGTCGTAAACTACGATATTCTTGAATTACTGCAAAACCATGTGAGCAATCTTCCTGCACCTCCTCCTAATGTAGTGGACCGACTGCAACCAAACTCGGTACACATACTGCTTACTATCAGGCGAACATCCGCTGTCATGAATTAAACACCTACCACTCACGCTACAGGAGACACGAAGTCGTAAACTACGATACTCTTGAATTACTGCAAATCCATGCGAGCCATCTTCCTGCACCTCCTCCTCCAGTAGTGGACCTACTGCAACCAAACTCGGTACACATACTGCTTACTATCAGGCGAACAACCGCTGTCATGAATTAAACACCTACCACTCACGCTACAGGAGACACGAAGTCGTAAACTACGATATTCTTGAGTTACTGCAAATTCATGCGAGCCATCTTCCTGCACCTCCTCCTCCAGTAGCGGACCTACTGCAACCAATTGCGGTACACGTACTGCTTTCTATCACTCGAACAACGGCTGTCCAGAATTATACACCTACCACTCACGCTACAGGAGACACGAAGTCGTAAACTACGATATTCTCGGATTATTGCAAAACCATGCGAGCCATCTTCCTGCACTTCCTCCTAAAGTAGTGAACCGACTCAACCTACCTTGTACACATACTGCTTACTATCAGGCGAACAGCCGCTGTCATGAATTGAACACCTACACCTCGCGCTACAGGAGACACGAAGTCGTAAACTAGGATATTCTTGAATTACTGCAAAACCATGCGAGCCATCTTCCTGCACCTCCTCCTAAAGTAGTGGACCTAATGCAACCAAACTCGGTACCCATACTGCTTTCTATCGCGCGAACAACCGCTGTCATGAATTAAACACCTACCACTCACGCTACAGGAGACACGATGTCGTAAACTACGATATTCTTGAACTACTGCAAAAACATGCGTGCCATCTTTCTGCACCTCGTCCTAAAGTAGTAGACCGACTGCAACCAATCTCGGTACACATACTGCTTACTATATGGAGAACAACCGCTGTCATGTATTAAACACCTACCACTCACGCTACAGGCGACACGAAGTCGTAAACTACGATTTTCTTGAATTACTGCAAAATAATGCGAGCCATCTTCCAGCACTTCCTCCTCCAGTAGTGGACCTACTGCAACCAAACTCGGTAAACATACTGCTTCCTATCAGGAGAACAACCGATGTCATGAATTAAACACCTACCACTCACGCTACAGGAGACACGAATGCGTAAACTACGATATTCTTGAATTACTGCAAAACCATGGGAGCCATCTTCCTGCACCTCCTCCTAATGTAGTGGACCGACTGCAACCAAACTCGGTACACATACAGCTTGCTATCAGGCGAACAACCGCTGTCATGAATTAAACACCTACCACTCACGCTACAGGAGACACGAAGTCGTAAACTACGATATTCTTGAATTACTGCAAAACCATGCGAGCCATCTTCCTGCACCTCCTCCTAAAGTACTGGAGCGACTACAACCAAACGCGATACACATACTGCTTACTGTCAGGCGAACAACGGCTGTCAAGAATTAAACACCTACCACTCACGCTACAGGAGACACTAAGTCGTAAACTACGATATTCCTGAATTACTGCAACACCATGCGAGCCATCTTCCTGCACCTCCTCCTAAAGTAGTGGACCGACTGCAACCAAATTCGGTACACATACTGCTTACAATAAGCCGAACAACCGCTGTCATGAATTAAACAACTACCACTCACGCTACTGGAGACACGAAGTCGTAAACTACGATATTCTTGAATTACTGAAAATCCATGCGAGGCATCTTCCTGCACCTCCTCCTAAAGTAGTGGACCGACTGCAACCAAACTCGGTACACATACTGCTTACTATCAGGCGAACAACCGCTGCCATGAATTAAACACCTACCACTCACGCCACAGGAGACACGAAGTCGTAAACTACGATATTCTTGAATTACTGCAAAACCATGCGAGCAATCTTCCTGCACCAACTCCAAATGTAGTGGACCGACTGCAACCAAACTCGGTACACATACTGCTTACTATCAGGCGAACAACCGCTGTCATGAATTGATTACATACCACTCACGCTACAGGAGACACGAAGTCGTAAACTACGATATTCTTGAATTACTGCAAAACCATGCGAGCCATCTTCCTGCACCTGCTCCTCCAGTAGTGGACCTACTGCTACCAAACTCGGTACACTTACTGCTTGCTATCAGGCGAACAACCGCTCTCATGCATTAAACACCTACCACTCACGCTACACGAGACACGAAGTCGTAAACTACGATATTCTTGAGTTACTGCAAATTCATGCGAGCCATCTTCCTGCACCTCCTCCTCCAGTAGCGGACCTACTGCAACCAATTGCGGTACACATACTGCTTTCTATCACTCGAACAACCGCTGTCATGAATTAAACACCTACCACTCACGCTACTGGAGACACGAATTCGTAAACTACGATATTCTTGAATTACTGCAAAACCATGCAAGCCATCTTCCTGCACCTCCTCCTAAAGTATTGGACCGACTGCAACCAAACTCCGTACACATACTGCTTACTATCAGGCGAACAACCGCTGTCATGAGTTAAACACCTACCACTCACGCTACAGGAGACACGAAGTCGTAAACTACGATATTCTTGAATTACTGCAAAATCATGCGAGGCATCTTCCTGCACCTCCTCCTAAAGTAGTGGACCGACTGCAACCAAACTCGGTACACATACTGCTTACTATCAGGCGAACAACCGCTGTCATGAATTAAACACCTACCACTCACGCTACAGGAGACACGATGTCGTAAACTACGATATTCTTGATTTACTGCAAAACCATGCGAGCAATCTTCCTGCACCTCCTCCTAATGTAGTGGACCGACTGCAACCAAACTCGGTACACATACTGCTTACTATCAGGCGAACAACCGCTGTCATGAATTAAACACCTACCACTCACGCTACAGGAGACACGAAGTCGTAAACTACGATACTCTTGAATTACTGCAAATCCATGCGAGCCATCTTCCTGCACCTCCTCCTCCAGTAGTGGACCTACTGCAACCAAACTCGGTACACATACTGCTTACTATCAGGCGAACAACCGCTGTCATGAATTAAACACCTACCACTCACGCTACAGGAGACACGAAGTCGTAAACTACGATATTCTCGGATTATTGCAAAACCATGCGAGCCATCTTCCTGCACTTCCTCCTAAAGTAGTGGACCGACTCAACCTACCTTGTACACATACTGCTTACTATCAGGCGAACAGCCGCTGTCATGAATTGAACACCTACCCCTCGCGCTACAGGAGACACGAAGTCGTAAACTAGGATATTCTTGAATTACTGCAAAACCCTGCGAGCCATCTTCCTGCACCTCCTCCTAAAGTAGTGGACCGAATGCAACCAAACTCGGTACACATACTGCTTTCTATCGCGCGAACAACCGCTGTCATGAATTAAACACCTACCACTCACGCTACAGGAGACACGATGTCGTAAACTACGATATTCTTGAACTACTGCAAAACCATGCGTGCCATCTTTCTGCACCTCGTCCTAAAGTAGTGGACCGACTGCAACCAATCTCGGTACACATACTGCTTACTATATGGAGAACAACCGCTGTCATGAATTAAACACCTACCACTCACGCTACAGGCGACACGAAGTCGTAAACTACGATTTTCTTGAATTACTGCAAAATAATGCGAGCCATCTTCCAGCACTTCCTCCTCCAGTAGTGGACCTACTGCAACCAAACTCGGTAAACATACTGCATCCTATCAGGAGAACAACCGATGTCATGAATTAAACACCTACCACTCACGCTACAGGAGACACGAATGCGTAAACTACGATATTCTTGAATTACTGCAAAACCATGGGAGCCATCTTCCTGCACCTCCTCCTAATGTAGTGGACCGACTGCAACCAAACTCGGTACACATACAGCTTGCTATCAGGCGAACAACCGCTGTCATGAATTAAACACCTACCACTCACGCTACAGGAGACACGAAGTCGTAAACTACGATATTCTTGAATTACTGCAAAACCATGCGAGCCATCTTCCTGCACCTCCTCCTAAAGTACTGGAGCGACTGCAACCAAACGCGATACACATACTGCTTACTGTCAGGCGAACAACGGCTGTCAAGAATTAAACACCTACCACTTACGCTACAGGAGACACGAAGTCGTAAACTACGATATTCCTGAATTACTGCAACACCATGCGAGCCATCTTGCTGCACCTCCTCCTAAAGTAGTGGACCGACTGCAACCAAACTCGGTACACATACTGCTTACAATAAGCCGAACAACCGCTGTCATGAATTAAACAACTACCACTCACGCTACTGGAGACACGAAGTCGTAAACTACGATATTCTTGAATTACTGAAAATCCATGCGAGGCATCTTCCTGCACCTCCTCCTAAAGTAGTGGACCGACTGCAACCAAACTCGGTACACATACTGCTTACTATCAGGCGAACAACCGCTGCCATGAATTAAACACCTACCACTCACGCCACAGGAGACACGAAGTCGTAAACTACGATATTCTTGAGTTACTGCAAAACCATGCGAGTAATCTTCCTGCACCAACTCCTAATGTAGTGGACCGACTGCAACCAAACTCGGTACACATACTGCTTACTATCAAGCGAACAACCGCTGTCATGAATTGATTACATACCACTCACGCTACAGGAGACACGAAGTCGTAAACTACGATATTCTTGAATTACTGCAAAACCATGCGAGCCATCTTCCTGCACCTGCTCCTCCAGTAGTGGACCTACTGCTACCAAACTCGGTACACATACTGCTTACTATCAGGCGAACAATCGCTGTCATGAATTAAACACCTACCACTCACGCTACAGCAGACACGAAGTCGTAAACTACGATACTCTTGAATTACTGAAAAACCATGTGAGCTATCTTCCTGCACCTCCTCCTAAAGTAGTGGACCGACTGCAACCAAACTCCGTACACATACTGCTTGCTATCAGGCGAACAAACGCTGTCTTTAATTAAACTCCTACCACTCACGTTACAGGAGTCACGAAGTCGTAAACTACGATATTCTTGAATTACTGCAAAGCAATGCGAGCCATCTTCCTGCACATCCTCCTCCAGTAGTGGACCGACTGCAACCAAACTCGGTACACATACTGCTTACTATCCGGCGAACAACCGCTGTCATGTCTTAAACACCTACCACTCACGCTACAGGAGACACGAAGTCGTAAACTACGATATTCTTGATTTACTGCAAAACCATGCGAGCCATCTTCCTGCACCTCCTCCTCCAGTAGTGGACCTACTGCACATCCAAACTCGGTACACATACTGCTTACTATCAGGCGAACAACCGCTGTCATGAATTAAACACCTACTACTCACGCTACAGGAGACACGAAGTCGTAAACTACGATATTCTTGAATTACTGCAAAACCATGCGAGCCATCTTCCTGCACCTCCTCCTAAAGTACTGGAGCGACTGCAACCAAACTTATTACACATACTGCTTACTATCAGGCGAACAACGGCTGTCCAGAATTAAACACCTACCACTCACGCTACATTAGACACGAAGTCGTAAACTAGGATATTCTTGAATTACTGCAAAACCATGCGAGGCATCTTCCTGCACCTCCTCCTAAAGTAGTGGACCGACTGCAACCAAACTCGGTACACATACTGCTTACTATAAGCCGAACAACCGCTGTCATGAATTAAACAACTACCACTCACGCTACAGGAGACACGAAGTCGTAAACTACGATATTCTTGAATTACTGCAAAACCATGCGAGGCATCTTCCTGCACCTCCTCCTAAAGTAGTAGACCGACTGCTACCAAACTCGGTACACATATTGCTTACTATCAGGCGAACAATCGCTATCATGAATTAAACACCTACAACTCACGCTACAGGAGACACGAAGTAGTAAACTACGATATTCTCGAATTATTGCAAAACCATGCGAGCCATCTTCCTGCACCTCCTCCTAAAGTAGTGGACCGACTCAACCAACCTTTTACAAATACTGCTTACTATCAGGCGAACAACCGCTGTCATGAATTGAACACCTACCCCTCGCGCTACAGGAGACACGAAGTCGTAAACTACGATATTCTTGAATTACTGCAAAACCATGCGAGCCATCTTCCTGCACCTCCTCCTAAAGTATTGGACCGACTGCAACCAAACTCGGTACACATACTGCTTACTATCAGGCGAACAACCGCTGTCATGAATTAAACACCTACCACTCACGCTACAGGATACACGAAGTTCTAAACTACGATATTCTTGAATTACTGCAAAACCATGCGAGCCATCTTCCTGCACCTCCTCCCAAAGTACTGGAGCGACTGCAACCAAACTCGGTACACATACTGCTTACTATCAGGCGAACAACGGCTGTCAAAAATTAACATCTACCACTCACGCTAAAGGAGACACGAAGTCGTAAACTACGATATTCTTGAATTACTGCAAAACCATGCGAGCCATCTTCCTGCACCTCCTCCTAAAGTAGTGGACAGACTGCAACCAAACTCTGTACACATACTGCTTACTATATGGAGAACAACCGCTGTCATGAATTAAACACCTACCACTCACACTACAGGAGACACGAAGTAGTAAACTACGATATTCTTTAATTACTGCAAAACCATGCGAGCCATCTTCCTGCACCTCCTCCTAAAGTAGTGCACCGACTGCAACCAAACTCGGTACACATACTGCTTACTATCAGGCGAACAACCGCTGTCATGAATTAAACACCTACCACTCACGCTACAGGAGACACGATGTCGTAAACTACGATACTCTTGAATTACTGCAAAACCAAGTGAGCTATCTTCCTGCACCTCCTCCTAAAAAGTGGATCGACTGCGACCAAACTCCGTACACATACTGCTTACTATCAGGCGAACAAACGCTGTCATGAATTAAACACCTACCACTCACGTTACAGGAGACACGAAGTCGTAAACTACAATACTCTTGAATTACTGCAAAGCAATGCGAGCCATCTTCCTGCACCTCCTCCTCCAGTAGTGGACCGACTGCAACCAAACTCGGTACACATACTGCTTACTATCCGGCGAACAACCGCTGTCATGACTTAAACACCTACCACTCACGCTACAGGAGACACGAAGTCGTAAACTACGATATTCTTGATTTACTGCAAAACCATGCGAGCCATCTTCCTGCACCTCCTCCTAAAGTAGTGGACCGAATGCAACCAAACTCGGTACACATACTGCTTACTATCAGGCGAACAACCGCTGTCATGAGTTAAACACCTACCACTCACGCTACAGGAGACACGAAGTCGTAAACTACGATATTCTTGAATTACTGCAAAATCATGCGAGGCATCTTCCTGCACCTCCTCCTAAAGTATTGGACCGATTGCAACCAAACTCGGTACACATACTGCTTACTATCAGGCGAACAACCGCTGTCATGAATTAAACACCTACCACTCACGCTACAGGAGACACGATGTCGTAAACTACGATATTCTTGAATTACTGCAAAACCATGCGAGCAATCTTCCTGCACCTCCTCCTAATGTAGTGGACCAACTGCAACCAAACTCGGTACACATACTGCTTACTATCAGGCGAAGAACCGCTGTCATGAATTAAACACCTACCACTCACGCTACAGGAGACACGAAGTCGTAAACTACGATATTCTTGAATTACTGCAAATCCATGCGAGCCATCTTCCTGCACCTCCTCCTCCAGTAGTGGACCTACTGCAACCAAACTCCGTACACATACTGCTTACTATCAGGCGAACAACCGCTGTCATGAATTAAACACCTACCACTGACGCTACAGGATACACGAAGTCGTAAACTACGATATTCTTGAATTACTGAAAAACCATGCGAGCCATCTTTCTGCACCTCCTTCTAAAGTACTTGAGCGACTGCAACCAAACTTGGTACACATACTCCTTACTATCAGGCGAACAACCGCTGTCATGAATTAAACACCTACAACTCACGCTACAGGAGACACGAAGTCGTAAACTACGATATTCTCGAATTATTGCAAAACCATGCGAGCCATCTTCCTGCACTTCCTCCTAAAGTAGTGGACCGACTCAACCAACCTTGTACACATACTGCTTACTATCTGGCGAACAGCCGCTGTCATGAATTGAACACCTACCCCTCGCGCTACAGGAGACACGAAGTCGTAAACTAGGATATTCTTGAATTACTGCAAAACCATGCGAGCCATCTTCCTGCACCTCCTCCTAAAGTAGTGGACCGAATGCAACCAAACTCGGTACACATACTGCTTTCTATCGCGCGAACAACCGCTGTCATGAATTAAAAACCTACCACTCACGCTACAGGAAACACGATGTCGTAAACTACGATATTCTGGAACTACTGCAAAACCATGCGTGCCATCTTTCTGCACCTCGTCCTAAAGTAGTGGACGACTGCAACCAATCTCGGTACACATACTGCTTACTATATGGAGAACAACCGCTGTCATGAATTAAACACCAACCACTCACGCTACAGGCGACACGAAGTCGTAAACTACGATTTTCTTGAATTACTGCAAAATAATGTGAGCCATCTTCCAGCACTTCCTCCTCCAGTAGTGGACCTACTGCAACCAAACTCGGTAAACATACTGCTTCCAATCAGGAGAACAACCGATGTCATGAATTAAACACCTACCACTCACGCTACAGGAGACACGAATGCGTAAACTACGATATTCTTGAATTACTGCAAAACCATGGGAGCCATCTTCCTGCACCTCCTCCTAATGTAGTGGACCGACTGCAACCAAACTCGGTACACATACAGCTTGCTATCAGGCAAACAAACGCTGTCATGAATTAAACACCTACCACTCACGCTACAGGAGACACGAAGTCGTAAACTACGATATTCTTGAATTACTGCAAAACCATGCGAGCCATCTTCCTGCACCTCCTCCTAAAGTACTGGAGCGACTGCAACCAAACGCGAAACACATACTGGTTACTGTCAGGCGAACAACGGCTGTCAAGAATTAAACACCTACCACTCACGCTACAGGAGACACGAAGTCGTAAACTACGATATTCTTGAATTACTGCAAAACCATGCGAGCAATCTTCCTGCACCAACTCCTAATGTAGTGGACCGACTGCAACCAAACTCTGTACACATACTGCTTACTATCAGGCGAACAACCGCTGTCATGAATTGATTACATACCACTCACGCTACAGGAGACACGAAGTCGTAAACTACGATATTCTTGAATTACTGCAAAACCATGCGAGCCATCTTCCTGCACCTGCTCCTCCAGTAGTGGACCTACTGCTACCAAACTCGGTACACTTACTGCTTGCTATCAGGCGAACACCCGCTGTCATGCATTAAACATATACCACTCACGCTACAGGAGACACGAAGTCGTAAACTACGAGATTCTTGAATTACTGCAAAACCATGCGAGCCATCATCCTGCACCTCCTCCTCCAGTAGTGGACCTCCTGCAACCAAACTCGGTACACATACTGCTTCCTATCAGGCGAAAAACCGCTGTCATGAATTAAACACCTACCACTCACGCTACAGGAGACACGAAGTCGTAAACTAGGATATTCTTGAATTACTACAAAACGATGCGAGGCATCTTCCTGCACCTCCTCCTAAAGTAATGGACCGACTGCAACCAAACTCGGAACTCATA
Source organism: Locusta migratoria (assembly GCA_026315105.1). Classification (NCBI taxonomy): domain Eukaryota; kingdom Metazoa; phylum Arthropoda; class Insecta; order Orthoptera; family Acrididae; genus Locusta; species Locusta migratoria. The sequence goes on from JAOYRU010000517.1 coordinate 1,853,104, forward strand.
CTGCTTACTATCAGGCGAACAACCGCTGTCATGAATTAAACACCTACCACTCACGCTACAGGAGACACGAAGTCGTAAGCTATGATATCCTTGAATTACTGCAAAGCAATGCGAGCCATCTTCCTGCACCTCCTACTCCAGTAGTGGACCGACTGCAACCAAACTCGGTACACATACTGCTTACTATCCGGAGAACAACCGCTGTCATGAATTAAACACCTACCACTCACGCTGCAGGAGACACGAAGTCGTAAACTACGATATTCTTAAATTAATGCAAAACCATGCGAGCAATCGTCCTGCACCTCCTCCTAAAGTAGTGGACCGACTGCAACCAAACTCTGTACACATACCGCTTACTATCAGGCGAACAACCGCTGTCATGAATTAAACACCTACCACTCACGCTACAGGAGACACGAAGTTTTAAACTACGATATTCTTGAATTACTGCAAAACCATGCGAGCAATCTTCCTGCACCTCCTCCTAAAGTAGTGGACCGACTGCAACCAAACTCGGTACACATACTGCTTACTATCAGGCGAACAACCGCTGTCATGAATTAAACACCTACCACTCACGCTACAGGAGACACGAATTCGTAAACTACGATATTCTTGAATTACTGCAAAACCATGCGAGCCATCTTTCTGCACCTTCTCGTAAAGTACTGGAGCGACTGCAACCAAACTTAGTACACATACTGCTTACTATCAGGCGAACAACGGCTGTCCAGAATTAAACACCTACCACTCACACTACAGGAGACACGAAGTCGTAAACTACGATATTCTCGAATTATTGCAAAACCATGCGAGCCATCTTCCTGCACTTCCTCCTAAAGTAGTGGACCGACTCAATCAACCTTGTACACATACTGCTTACTATTAGGCGAACAACCGCTGTCATGAATCTAACACTTACCCCTCGCGCTACAGGAGAAACGAAGTCGTAAACTACGATATTCTTGAATTACTGCAAATCCATGCGAGCAATCTTCCTGCACCTCCTCCTAAAGTAGTGGACCGACTGCAACCAAACTCGGTACACATACTGCTTACTATCACGCGAACAACCGCTGTCATGAATTAAACACCTACCCCTCGCGCTACAGGAGACACGAAGTCGTAAACTAGGATATTCTTGAATTACTGCAAAACCCTGCGAGCCATCTTCCTGCACCTCCTACTAAAGTATTGGACCGAATGCAACCAAACTCGGTACACATACTGCTTTCTATCGCGCGAACAACCGCTGTCATGAATTAAACACCTACCACTCACGCTACAGGAGACACGATGTCGTAAACTACGATATTCTTGAACTACTGCAAAACCATGCGTGCCATCTTTCTGCACCTCGTCCTAAAGTAGTGGACCGACTGCAACCAATCTCGGTACACATACTGCTTACTATATGGAGAACAACCGCTGTCATGAATTAAACACCTACCACTCACGCTACAGGCGACACGAAGTCGTAAACTACGATTTTCTTGAATTACTGCAAAATAATGCGAGCCATCTTCCAGCACTTCCTCCTCCAGTAGTGGACCTACTGCAACCAAACTCGGTAAACATACTGCTTCCTATCAGGAGAACAACCGATGTCATGAATTAAAAAAAACCTACCACTCACGCTACAGGAGACACGAATGCGTAAACTACGATATTCTTGAATTACTGCAAAACCATGGGAGCCATCTTCCTGCACCTCCTCCTAATGTAGTGGACCGACTGCAACCAAACTCGGTACACATACAGCTTGCTATCAGGCGAACAACCGCTGTCATGAATTAAACACCTACCACTCACGCTACAGGAGACACGAAGTCGTAAACTACGATATTCTTGAATTACTGCAAAACCATGCGAGCCATCTTCCTGCACCTCCTCCTAAAGTACTGGAGCGACTGCAACCAAACGCGATACACATACTGCTTACTGTCAGGCGAACAACGGCTGTCAAGAATTAAACACCTACCACTCATGCTACAGGAGACACGAAGTCGTAAACTACGATATTCCTGAATTACTGCAACACCATGCGAGCCATCTTGCTGCACCTCCTCCTAAAGTAGTGGACCGACTGCAACCAAACTCGGTACACATACTGCTTACAATAAGCCGAACAACCGCTGTCATGAATTAAACAACTACCACTCACGCTACTGGAGACACGAAGTCGTAAACTACGATATTCTTGAATTACTGAAAATCAATGCGAGGCATCTTCCTGCACCTCCTCCTAAAGTAGTGGACCGACTGCAACCAAACTCGGTACACATACTGCTTACTATCAGGCGAACAACGGCTGTCAAAAATTAACATCTACCACTCACGCTAAAGGAGACACGAAGTCGTAAACTACGATATTCTTGAATTACTGCAAAACCATGCGAGCCATCTTCCTGCACCTCCTCCTAAAGTAGTGGACAGACTGCAACCAAACTCTGTACACATACTGCTTACTATATGGAGAACAACCGCTGTCATGAATTAAACACCTACCACTCACACTACAGGAGACACGAAGTAGTAAACTACGATATTCTTTAGTTACTGCAAAACCATGCGAGCCATCTTCCTGCACCTCCTCCTAAAGTAGTGCACCGACTGCAACCAAACTCGGTACACATACTGCTTACTATCAGGCGAACAACCGCTGTCATGAATTAAACACCTACCACTCACGCTACAGGAGACACGAAGTCGTAAACTACGATATTCTTGAATTACTGAAAATTCATGCGAGCCATCTTCCTGCACCTCCTCCTCCAGTAGCGGACCTACTGCAACCAAACGCGGTACACATACTGCTTTCTATCACTCGAACAACCGCTGTCATGAATTAAACACCTACCACTCACGCTACTGGAGACACGAATTCGTAAACTACGATATTCTTGAATTACTGCAAAACCATGCGAGCCATCTTCCTGCACCTCCTCCTAAAGTATTGGACCTACTGCAACCAAACTCGGTACACATACTGCTTACTATCAGGCGAACAACCGCTGTCATGAATTAAACACCTACCACTCACGCTACAGGAGACACGAAGTCGTAAACTACGATATTCTTGAATTACTGCAAAACCATGCGAGCCATCTTCCTGCACCTCCTCCTAAAGTACTGGAGCGACTGCAACCAAACGCGAAACACATACTGCTTACTGTCAGGCGAACAACGGCTGTCAAGAATTAAACACCTACCACTCACGCTACAGGAGACACGAAGTCGTAAACTACGATATTCTTGAATTACTGCAAAACCATGCGAGCAATCTTCCTGCACCAACTCCTAATGTAGTGGACCGACTGCAACCAAACTCTGTACACATACTGCTTACTATCAGGCGAACAACCGCTGTCATGAATTGATTACATACCACTCACGCTACAGGAGACACGAAGTCGTAAACTACGATATTCTTGAATTACTGCAAAACCATGCGAGCCATCTTCCTGCACCTGCTCCTCCAGTAGTGGACCTACTGCTACCAAACTCGGTACACTTACTGCTTGCTATCAGGCGAACACCCGCTGTCATGCATTAAACATATACCACTCACGCTACAGGAGACACGAAGTCGTAAACTACGAGATTCTTGAATTACTGCAAAACCATGCGAGCCATCATCCTGCACCTCCTCCTCCAGTAGTGGACCTCCTGCAACCAAACTCGGTACACATACTGCTTCCTATCAGGCGAAAAACCGCTGTCATGAATTAAACACCTACCACTCACGCTACAGGAGACACGAAGTCGTAAACTAGGATATTCTTGAATTACTACAAAACGATGCGAGGCATCTTCCTGCACCTCCTCCTAAAGTAATGGACCGACTGCAACCAAACTCGGAACTCATACTGCTTACTATCAGGCGAACAACCGCTGTCATGAATTAAACACCTACCACTCACGCTACAGGAGACACGAAGTCGTAAGCTATGATATCCTTGAATTACTGCAAAGCAATGCGAGCCATCTTCCTGCACCTCCTACTCCAGTAGTGGACCGACTGCAACCAAACTCGGTACACATACTGCTTACTATCCGGAGAACAACCGCTGTCATGAATTAAACACCTACCACTCACGCTGCAGGAGACACGAAGTCGTAAACTACGATATTCTTAAATTAATGCAAAACCATGCGAGCAATCGTCCTGCACCTCCTCCTAAAGTAGTGGACCGACTGCAACCAAACTCTGTACACATACCGCTTACTATCAGGCGAACAACCGCTGTCATGAATTAAACACCTACCACTCACGCTACAGGAGACACGAAGTTTTAAACTACGATATTCTTGAATTACTGCAAAACCATGCGAGCAATCTTCCTGCACCTCCTCCTAAAGTAGTGGACCGACTGCAACCAAACTCGGTACACATACTGCTTACTATCAGGCGAACAACCGCTGTCATGAATTAAACACCTACCACTCACGCTACAGGAGACACGAATTCGTAAACTACGATATTCTTGAATTACTGCAAAACCATGCGAGCCATCTTTCTGCACCTTCTCGTAAAGTACTGGAGCGACTGCAACCAAACTTAGTACATATACTGCTTACTATCAGGCGAACAACGGCTGTCCAGAATTAAACACCTACCACTCACACTACAGGTGACACGAAGTCGTAAACTACGATATTCTCGAATTATTGCAAAACCATGCGAGCCATCTTCCTGCACTTCCTCCTAAAGTAGTGGACCGACTCAATCAACCTTGTACACATACTGCTTACTATTAGGCGAACAACCGCTGTCATGAATCTAACACATACCCCTCGCGCTACAGGAGAAACGAAGTCGTAAACTACGATATTCTTGAATTACTGCAAATCCATGCGAGCAATCTTCCTGCACCTCCTCCTAAAGTAGTGGACCGACTGCAACCAAACTCGGTACACATACTGCTTACTATCACGCGAACAACCGCTGTCATGAATTAAACACCTACCCCTCGCGCTACAGGAGACACGAAGTCGTAAACTAGGATATTCTTGAATTACTGCAAAACCCTGCGAGCCATCTTCCTGCACCTCCTACTAAAGTAGTGGACCGAATGCAACCAAACTCGGTACACATACTGCTTTCTATCGCGCGAACAACCGCTGTCATGAATTAAACACCTACCACTCACGCTACAGGAGACACGATGTCGTAAACTACGATATTCTTGAACTACTGCAAAACCATGCGTGCCATCTTTCTGCACCTCGTCCTAAAGTAGTGGACCGACTGCAACCAATCTCGGTACACATACTGCTTACTATATGGAGAACAACCGCTGTCATGAATTAAACACCTACCACTCACGCTACAGGCGACACGAAGTCGTAAACTACGATTTTCTTGAATTACTGCAAAATAATGCGAGCCATCTTCCAGCACTTCCTCCTCCAGTAGTGGACCTACTGCAACCAAACTCGGTAAACATACTGCTTCCTATCAGGAGAACAACCGATGTCATGAATTAAAAAAAACCTACCACTCACGCTACAGGAGACACGAATGCGTAAACTACGATATTCTTGAATTACTGCAAAACCATGGGAGCCATCTTCCTGCACCTCCTCCTAATGTAGTGGACCGACTGCAACCAAACTCGGTACACATACAGCTTGCTATCAGGCGAACAACCGCTGTCATGAATTAAACACCTACCACTCACGCTACAGGAGACACGAAGTCGTAAACTACGATATTCTTGAATTACTGCAAAACCATGCGAGCCATCTTCCTGCACCTCCTCCTAAAGTACTGGAGCGACTGCAACCAAACGCGATACACATACTGCTTACTGTCAGGCGAACAACGGCTGTCAAGAATTAAACACCTACCACTCATGCTACAGGAGACACGAAGTCGTAAACTACGATATTCCTGAATTACTGCAACACCATGCGAGCCATCTTGCTGCACCTCCTCCTAAAGTAGTGGACCGACTGCAACCAAACTCGGTACACATACTGCTTACAATAAGCCGAACAACCGCTGTCATGAATTAAACAACTACCACTCACGCTACTGGAGACACGAAGTCGTAAACTACGATATTCTTGAATTACTGAAAATCAATGCGAGGCATCTTCCTGCACCTCCTCCTAAAGTAGTGGACCGACTGCAACCAAACTCGGTACACATACTGCTTACTATCAGGCGAACAACGGCTGTCAAAAATTAACATCTACCACTCACGCTAAAGGAGACACGAAGTCGTAAACTACGATATTCTTGAATTACTGCAAAACCATGCGAGCCATCTTCCTGCACCTCCTCCTAAAGTAGTGGACAGACTGCAACCAAACTCTGTACACATACTGCTTACTATATGGAGAACAACCGCTGTCATGAATTAAACACCTACCACTCACACTACAGGAGACACGAAGTAGTAAACTACGATATTCTTTAGTTACTGCAAAACCATGCGAGCCATCTTCCTGCACCTCCTCCTAAAGTAGTGCACCGACTGCAACCAAACTCGGTACACATACTGCTTACTATCAGGCGAACAACCGCTGTCATGAATTAAACACCTACCACTCACGCTACAGGAGACACGAAGTCGTAAACTACGATATTCTTGAATTACTGAAAATTCATGCGAGCCATCTTCCTGCACCTCCTCCTCCAGTAGCGGACCTACTGCAACCAAACGCGGTACACATACTGCTTTCTATCACTCGAACAACCGCTGTCATGAATTAAACACCTACCACTCACGCTACTGGAGACACGAATTCGTAAACTACGATATTCTTGAATTACTGCAAAACCATGCGAGCCATCTTCCTGCACCTCCTCCTAAAGTATTGGACCGACTGCAACCAAACTCGGTACACATACTGCTTACTATCAGGCGAACAACCGCTGTCATGAATTAAACACCTACCACTCACGCTACAGGAGACACGATGTCGTAAACTACGATACTCTTGAATTACTGCAAAACCAAGTGAGCTATCTTCCTGCACCTCCTCCTAAAGTAGTGGACCGACTGCGACCAAACTCCGTACACATACTGCTTAAAAATCAGGCGAACAAACGCTGTCATGAATTAAACACCTACCACTCACGTTACAGGAGACACGAAGTCGTAAACTACAATACTCTTGAATTACTGCAAAGCAATGCGAGCCATCTTCCTGCACCTCCTCCTCCAGTAGTGGACCGACTGCAACCAAACTCGGTACACATACTGCTTACTATCCGGCGAACAACCGCTGTCATGACTTAAACACCTACCACTCACGCTACAGGAGACACGAAGTCGTAAACTACGATATTCTTGATTTACTGCAAAACCATGCGAGCCATCTTCCTGCACCTCCTCCTAAAGTAGTGGACCGAATGCAACCAAACTCGGTACACATACTGCTTACTATCAGGCGAACAACCGCTGTCATGAGTTAAACACCTACCACTCACGCTACAGGAGACACGAAGTCGTAAACTACGATATTCTTGAATTACTGCAAAATCATGCGAGGCATCTTCCTGCACCTCCTCCTAAAGTAGTGGACCGATTGCAACCAAACTCGGTACACATACTGCTTACTATCAGGCGAACAACCGCTGTCATGAATTAAACACCTACCACTCACGCTACAGGAGACACGATGTCGTAAACTACGATATTCTTGAATTACTGCAAAACCATGCGAGCAATCTTCCTGCACCTCCTCCTAATGTAGTGGACCAACTGCAACCAAACTCGGTACACATACTGCTTACTATCAGGCGAAGAACCGCTGTCATGAATTAAACACCTACCACTCACGCTACAGGAGACACGAAGTCGTGAACTACGATATTCTTGAATTACTGCAAATCCATGCGAGCCATCTTCCTGCACCTCCTCCTCCAGTAGTGGACCTACTGCAACCAAACTCGGTACACATACTGCTTACTATCAGGCGAACAACCGCTGTCATGAATTAAACACCTACCACTCACGCTACAGGATACACGAAGTCGTAAACTACGATATTCTTGAATTACTGAAAAACCATGCGAGCCATCTTTCTGCACCTCCTTCTAAAGTACTTGAGCGACTGCAACCAAACTTAGTACACATACTCCTTACTATCAGGCGAACAACCGCTGTCATGAATTAAACACCTACAACTCACGCTACAGGAGACACGAAGTCGTAAACTACGATATTCTCGAATTATTGCAAAACCATGCGAGCCATCTTCCTGCACTTCCTCTTAAAGTAGTGGACCGACTCAACCAACCTTGTACACATACTGCTTACTATCTGGCGAACAGCCGCTGTCATGAATTGAACACCTACCCCTCGCGCTACAGGAGACACGAAGTCGTAAACTAGGATATTCTTGAATTACTGCAAAACCATGCGAGCCATCTTCCTGCACCTCCTCCTAAAGTAGTGGACCGAATGCAACCAAACTCGGTACACATACTGCTTTCTATCGCGCGAACAACCGCTGTCATGAATTAAAAACCTACCACTCACGCTACAGGAAACACGATGTCGTAAACTACGATATTCTGGAACTACTGCAAAACCATGCGTGCCATCTTTCTGCACCTCGTCCTAAAGTAGTGGACGACTGCAACCAATCTCGGTACACATACTGCTTACTATATGGAGAACAACCGCTGTCATGAATTAAACACCAACCACTCACGCTACAGGCGACACGAAGTCGTAAACTACGATTTTCTTGAATTACTGCAAAATAATGTGAGCCATCTTCCAGCACTTCCTCCTCCAGTAGTGGACCTACTGCAACCAAACTCGGTAAACATACTGCTTCCAATCAGGAGAACAACCGATGTCATGAATTAAACACCTACCACTCACGCTACAGGAGACACGAATGTGTAAACTACGATATTCTTGAATTACTGCAAAACCATGGGAGCCATCTTCCTGCACCTCCTCCTAATGTAGTGGACCGACTGCAACCAAACTCGGTACACATACAGCTTGCTATCAGGCGAACAAACGCTGTCATGAATTAAACACCTACCACTCACGCTACAGGAGACACGAAGTCGTAAACTACGATATTCTTGAATTACTGCAAAATCATGCGAGCCATCTTCCTGCACCTCCTCCTAAAGTACTGGAGCGACTGCAACCAAACGCGAAACACATACTGCTTACTGTCAGGCGAACAACGGCTGTCAAGAATTAAACACCTACCACTCACGCTACAGGAGACACGAAGTCGTAAACTACGATATTCTTGAATTACTGCAAAACCATGCGAGCAATCTTCCTGCACCAACTCCTAATGTAGTGGACCGACTGCAACCAAACTCTGTACACATACTGCTTACTATCAGGCGAACAAACGCTGTCATGAATTGATTACATACCACTCACGCTACAGGAGACACGAAGTCGTAAACTACGATATTCTTGAATTACTGCAAAACCATGCGAGCCATCTTCCTGCACCTGCTCCTCCAGTAGTGGACCTACTGCTACCAAACTCGGTACACTTACTGCTTGCTATCAGGCGAACACCCGCTGTCATGCATTAAACATATACCACTCACGCTACAGGAGACACGAAGTCGTAAACTACGAGATTCTTGAATTACTGCAAAACCATGCGAGCCATCATCCTGCACCTCCTCCTCCAGTAGTGGACCTCCTGCAACCAAACTCGGTACACATACTGCTTCCTATCAGGCGAAAAACCGCTGTCATGAATTAAACACCTACCACTCACGCTACAGGAGACACGAAGTCGTAAACTAGGATATTCTTGAATTACTACAAAACGATGCGAGGCATCTTCCTGCACCTCCTCCTAAAGTAATGGACCGACTGCAACCAAACTCGGAACTCATACTGCTTACTATCAGGCGAACAACCGCTGTCATGAATTAAACACCTACCACTCACGCTACAGGAGACACGAAGTCGTAAACTATGATATTCTTGAATTACTGCAAAGCAATGCGAGCCATCTTCCTGCACCTCCTACTCCAGTAGTGGACCGACTGCAACCAAACTCGGTACACATACTGCTTACTATCCGGAGAACAACCGCTGTCATGAATTAAACACCTACCACTCACGCTGCAGGAGACACGAAGTCGTAAACTACGATATTCTTAAATTAATGCAAAACCATGCGAGCAATCGTCCTGCACCTCCTCCTAAAGTAGTGGACCGACTGCAACCAAACTCTGTACACATACCGCTTACTATCAGGCGAACAACCGCTGTCATGAATTAAACACCTACCACTCACGCTACAGGAGACACGAAGTTTTAAACTACGATATTCTTGAATTACTGCAAAACCATGCGAGCAATCTTCCTGCACCTCCTCCTGAAGTAGTGGACCGACTGCAACCAAACTCGGTACACATACTGCTTACTATCAGGCGAACAACCGCTGTCATGAATTAAACACCTACCACTCACGCTACAGGAGACACGAATTCGTAAACTACGATATTCTTGAATTACTGCAAAACCATGCGAGCCATCTTTCTGCACCTTCTCGTAAAGTACTGGAGTGACTGCAACCAAACTTAGTACACATACTGCTTACTATCAGGCGAACAACGGCTGTCCAGAATTAAACACCTACCACTCACACTACAGGAGACACGAAGTCGTAAACTACGATATTCTCGAATTATTGCAAAACCATGCGAGCCATCTTCCTGCACTTCCTCCTAAAGTAGTGGACCGACTCAACCAACCTTGTACACATACTGCTTACTATTAGGCGAACAACCGCTGTCATGAAACTAACACTTACCCCTCGCGCTACAGGAGACACGAAGTCGTAAACTACGATATTCTTGAATTACTGCAAATCTATGCGAGCAATCTTCCTGCACCTCCTCCTAAAGTAGTGGACCGACTGCAACGAAACTCGGTACACATACTGCTTACTATCACGCGAACAACCGCTGTCATGAATTAAACACCTACCACTCACCCTACAGGAGACATGATGTCGTAAACTATGATATTCTTGAACTACTGCAAAACCATGCGCGCCATCTTTCTGCACCTCCTCCTAAAGTAGTGGACCGACTGCAACCAATCTCGGTACACATACTGCTTACTATATGGAGAACAACCGCTGTCATGAATTAAGCACCTACCACTCACGCTACAGGCGACACGAAGTCGTAAACTACGATTTTCTTGAATTACTGCAATATAATGCGAGCCATCTTCCAGCACTTCCTCCTCCAGTAGTGGACCTACTGCAACCAAACTCGGTAAACATACTGCTTCCTATCAGGAGAACAACCGCTGTCATGAATTAAACACCTACCACTCACACTACAGGAGACACGAAGTCGTAAACTACGATATTCTTGAATTACTGCAAAACCATGCGAGCCATCTTCCTGCACCTCCTCCTAAAGTAGTGGACCGACTGCAACCAAACTCGGTAGACATACTGCTTACTATCAGGCGAACAACCGCTGTCATGAATTAAACACCTACCACTCACGCTACAGGAGACACGAAGTCGTAAACTACGATATTCTTGAATTACTGCAAATTGATGCGTGCCATCTTCCTGCACCTCCTCCTTCAGTAGCGGACCTACTGCAACCAAACGCGGTACACATACTGCTTTCTATCACTCGAACAACCGCTGTCATGAATTAAACACCTACCACTCACGCTACTGGAGACACGAATTCGTAAACTACGATATTCTTGAATTACTGCAAAACCATGCGAGCCATCTTCCTGCACCTCCTCCTAAAGTATTGGATCGACTGCAACCAAACTCGGTACACATACTGCTTACTATCAGGCGAACAATCGCTGTCATGAATTAAACACCTACCACTCACGCTACAGGAGACACGAAGTCGTAAACTACAATACTCTTGAATTACTGCAAAACCATGTGAGCTATCTTCCTGCACCTCCTCCTAAAGTAGTGGACCGACTGCGACCAAACTCCGTACACATACTGCTTACTATCAGGCGAACAAACGCTGTCATGAATTAAACACCTACCACTCACGTTACAGGAGACACGAAGTCGTAAACTACGATATTCTTGAATTACTGCAAAGCAATGCGAGCCATCTTCCTGCACCTCCTCCTCCAGTAGTGGACCGACTGCAACCAAACTCGGTACACATACTGCTTACTATCCGGCGAACAACCGCTGTCATGACTTAAACACCTACCACTCACGCTACAGGAGACACGAAGTCGTAAACTACGATATTCTTGATTTACTGCAAAACCATGCGAGCCATCTTCCTGCACCTCCTCCTAAAGTAGTGGACCGAATGCAACCAAACTCGGTACACATACTGCTTACTATCAGGCGAACAACCGCTGTAATGAGTTAAACACCTACCACTCACGCTACAGGAGACACGAAGTCGTAAACTACGATATTCTTGAATTACTGCAAAATCATGCGAGGCATCTTCCTGCACCTCCTCCTAAAGTAGTGGACCGACTGCAACCAAACTCGGTACACATACTGCTTACTATCAGGCGAACAACCGCTGTCATGAATTAAACACCTACCACTCACGCTACAGGAGACACGATGTCGTAAACTACGATATTCTTGAATTACTGCAAAACCATGCGAGCAATCTTCCTGCACCTCCTCCTAAAGTAGTGGACCGACTGCAACCAAACTCGGTACACATACTGCTTACTATCACGCGAACAACCGCTGTCATGAATTAAACACCTACCACTCACGCTACAGGAGACACGAAGTCGTAAACTGCGATATTCTTGACTTACTGCAAAACCATGCGAGCAATCTTCCTGCACCTCGTCCTAAAGTAGTGGACCGACTGCAACCAAACTCGGTACACATACTGCTTACTATCACGCGAACAACCGCTGTCATGAATTAAACACCTACCACTCACGTTACAGGAGACACGAAGTCGTAAACTATGATATTCTTGAATTACTGCAAAGCAATGCGAGCCATCTTCCTGCACCTCCTACTCCAGTAGTGGACCGACTGCAACCAAACTCGGTACACATACTGCTTACTATCCGGCGAACAACCGCTGTCATGAATTAAACACCTACCACTCACGCTGCAGGAGACACGAAGTCGTAAACTACGATATTCTTAAATTAATGCAAAACCATGCGAGCAATCGTCCTGCACCTCCTCCTAAAGTAGTGGACCGACTGCAACCAAACTCTGTACACATACCGCTTACTATCTGGCGAACAACCGCTGTCATGAATTAAACACCTACCACTCACGCTACAGGAGACACGATGTCGTAAACTACGATATTCTTGAATTACTGCAAAACCATGCGAGCAATCTTCCTGCACCTCCTCCTAATGTAGTGGACCAACTGCAACCAAACTCGGTACACATACTGCTTACTATCAGGCGCACAACCGCTGTCATGAATTAAACACCTACCACTCACGCTACAGGAGACACGAATTCGTAAACTACGATATTCTAGAATTACTGGAAATCCATGCGAGCCATCTTCCTGCACCTCCTCCTCCAGTAGTGGACCTACTGCAACCAAACTCGGTACACATACTGCTTACTATCAGGCGAACAACCGCTGTCATGAATTAAAAACCTACCACTCACGCTACAGGAGACACGAAGTCGTAAACTACGATATTCTCGAATTATTGCAAAACCATGCGAGCCATCTTCCTGCACTTCCTCCTAAAGTAGTGGACCGACTCAACCAACCTTGTACACATACTGCTTACTATCAGGCGAACAGCCGCAGTCATGAATTGAACACCTACCCCTCGCGCTACAGGAGACACGAAGTCGTAAACTAGGATATTCTTGAATTACTGCAAAACCATGCGAGCCATCTTCCTGCACCTCCTCCTAAAGTAGTGGACCGAATGCAACCAAACTCGGTACACATACTGCTTTCTATCGCGCGAACAACCGCTGTCATGAATTAAAAACCTACCACTCACGCTACAGGAGACACGATGTCGTAAACTACGATAATCTTGAACTACTGCAAAACCATGCGTGCCATCTTTCTGCACCTCGTCCTAAAGTAGTGGACCGACTGCAACCAATCTCGGTACACATACTGCTTACTATATGGAGAACAACCGCTGTCATGAATTAAACACCTACCACTCACGCTACAGGAGACACGAATGCGTAAACTACGATATTCTTGAATAACTGCAAAACCATGGGAGCCATCTTCCTGCACCTCCTCCTAATGTAGTGGACCGACTGCAACCAAACTCGGTACACATACAGCTTGCTATCAGGCGAACAACCGCTGTCATGAATTAAACACCTACCACTCACGCTACAGGAGACACGAAGTCGTAAACTACGATATTCTTGAATTCCTGCAAAACCATGCGAGCCATCTTCCTGCACCTCCTCCTAAAGTACTGGAGCGACTGCAACCAAACGCGATACACATACTGCTTACTGTCAGGCGAACAACGGCTGTCAAGAATTAAACACCTACCACTCACGCTACAGGAGACACGAAGTCGTAAACTACGATATTCCTGAATTACTGCAAAACCATGCGAGCAATCTTCCTGCACCAACTCCTAATGTATTGGACCGACTGCAACCAAACTCGGTACACACACTGCTTACTATCAGGCGAACAACCGCTGTCATGAATTGATTACATACCACTCACGCTACAGTAGACACGAAGTCGTAAACTACGATATTCTTGAATTACTGAAAATCCATGCGAGGCATCTTCTTGTACCTCCTCCTAAAGTAGTGGACTGACTGCAACCAAACTCGGTACACATACTGCTTACTATCAGGCGAACAACCGCTGTCATGAATTAAACACCTACCACTCACGCTACAGGAGATACGAAGTCGTAAACTACGATATTCTTGAATTACTGCAAAACCATGCGAGCAATCTTCCTGCACCAACTACTAATGTAGTGGACCGACTGCAACCAAACTCTGTACACATACTGCTTATTATCAGGCGAACAACCGCTGTCATGAATTGATTACATACCACTCACGCTACAGGAGACACGAAATCGTAAACTACGATATTCTTGAATTACTGCAAAACCATGCGAGCCATCTTCCTGCACCTGCTCCTCCAGTAGTGGACCTACTGCTACCCAACTCGGTACACTTACTGCTTGCTATCAGGCGAACAACCGCTGTCATGCATTAAACATATACCACTCACGCTACAGGAGACACGAAGTCGTAAACTACGATATTCTTGAATTACTGCAAAACCATGCGAGCCATCATCCTGCACCTCCTCCTCCAGTAGTGGACCTCCTGCAACCAAACTCGGTACACATACTGCTTCCTATCAGGCGAACAACCGCTGTCATGAATTAAACACCTACCACTCACGCTACAGGAGACACGAAGTCGTAAACTAGGATATTCTTGAATTACTGCGAAACGATGCGAGGCATCTTCCTGCACCTCCTCCTAAAGTAGTGGACCGACTGCAACCAAACTCGGAACTCATACTGCTTACTATCAGGCGAACAACCGCTGTCATGAATTGAACACCTACCCCTCGAGCTACAGGAGACACGAAGTCGTAAACTACGATATTCTTGAATTACTGCAAAACCATGCGAGCAATCTTCCAGCACCTCCTCCTAAAGTAGTGGACCGACTGCAACCAAACTCGGTACACATACTGCTTACTATCACGCGAACAACCGCTGTCATGAATTAAACACCTACCACTCACGTTACAGGAGACACGAAGTCGTAAACTATGATATTCTTGAATTACTGCAAAGCAATGCGAGCCATCTTCCTGCACCTCCTACTCCAGTAGTGGACCGACTGCAACCAAACTCGGTACACATACTGCTTACTATCCGGCGAACAACCGCTGTCATGAATTAAACACCTACCACTCACGCTGCAGGAGACACGAAGTCGTAAACTACGATATTCTTAAATTAATGAAAAACCATGCGAGCAATCGTCCTGCACCTCCTCCTAAAGTAGTGGACCGACTGCAACCAAACTCTGTACACATACCGCTTACTATCTGGCGAACAACCGCTGTCATGAATTAAACACCTACCACTCACGCTACAGGAGACACGATGTCGTAAACTACGATATTCTTGAATTACTGCAAAACCATGCGAGCAATCTTCCTGCACCTCCACCTAATGTAGTGGACCAACTGCAACCAAACTCGGTACACATACTGCTTACTATCAGGCGCACAACCGCTGTCATGAATTAAACACCTACCACTCACGCTACAGGAGACACGAATTCGTAAACTACGATATTCTTGAATTACTGCAAATCCATGCGAGCCATCTTCCTGCACCTCCTCCTCCAGTAGTGGACCTACTGCAACCAAACTCGGTACACATACTGCTTACTATCAGGCGAACAACCGCTGTCATGAATTAAAAACCTACCACTCACGCTACAGGAGACACGAAGTCGTAAACTACGATATTCTCGAATTATTGCAAAACCATGCGAGCCATCTTCCTGCACTTCCTCCTAAAGTAGTGGACCGACTCAACCAACCTTGTACACATACTGCTTACTATCAGGCGAACAGCCGCTGTCATGAATTGAACACCTACCCCTCGCGCTACAGGAGACACGAAGTCGTAAACTAGGATATTCTTGAATTACTGCAAAACCATGCGAGCCATCTTCCTGCACCTCCTCCTAAAGTAGTGGACCGAATGCAACCAAACTCGGTACACATACTGCTTTCTATCGCGCGAACAACCGCTGTCATGAATTAAAAACCTACCACTCACGCTACAGGAGACACGATGTCGTAAACTACGATAATCTTGAACTACTGCAAAACCATGCGTGCCATCTTTCTGCACCTCGTCCTAAAGTAGTGGACCGACTGCAACCAATCTCGGTACACATACTGCTTACTATATGGAGAACAACCGCTGTCATGAATTAAACACCAACCACTCACGCTACAGGCGACACGAAGTCGTAAACTACGATTTTCTTGAATTACTGCAAAATAATGCGAGCCATCTTCCAGCACTTCCTCCTCCAGTAGTGGACCTACTGCAACCAAACTCGGTAAACATACTGCTTCCTATCAGGAGAACAACCGATGTCATGAATTAAACACCTACCACTCACGCTACAGGAGACACGAATGCGTAAACTACGATATTCTTGAATTACTGCAAAACCATGGGAGCCATCTTCCTGCACCTCCTCCTAATGTAGTGGACCGACTGCAACCAAACTCGGTACACATACAGCTTGCTATCAGGCGAACAACCGCTGTCATGAATTAAACACCTACCACTCACGCTACAGGAGACACGAAGTCGTAAACTACGATATTCTTGAATTACTGCAAAACCATGCGAGCCATCTTCCTGCACCTCCTCCTAAAGTACTGGAGCGACTGCAACCAAACGCGATACACATACTGCTTACTGTCAGGCGAACAACGGCTGTCAAGAATTAAACACCTACCACTCACGCTACAGGAGACACGAAGTCGTAAACTACGATATTCCTGAATTACTGCAAAACCATGCGAGCAATCTTCCTGCACCAACTCCTAATGTATTGGACCGACTGCAACCAAACTCGGTACACACACTGCTTACTATCAGGCGAACAACCGCTGTCATGAATTGATTACATACCACTCACGCTACAGGAGACACGAAGTCGTAAACTACGATATTCTTGAATTACTGAAAATCCATGCGAGGCATCTTCTTGTACCTCCTCCTAAAGTAGTGGACCGACTGCAACCAAACTCGGTACACATACTGCTTACTATCAGGCGAACAACCGCTGTCATGAATTAAACACCTACCACTCACACTACAGGAGATACGAAGTCGTAAACTACGATATTCTTGAATTACTGCAAAACCATGCGAGCAATCTTCCTGCACCAACTCCTAATGTAGTGGACCGACTGCAACCAAACTCTGTACACATACTGCTTATTATCAGGCGAACAACCGCTGTCATGAATTGATTACATACCACTCACGCTACAGGAGACACGAAATCGTAAACTACGATATTCTTGAATTACTGAAAATCCATGCGAGGCATCTTCTTGTACCTCCTCCTAAAGTAGTGGACTGACTGCAACCAAACTCGGTACACATACTGCTTACTATCAGGCGAACAACCGCTGTCATGAATTAAACACCTACCACTCACGCTACAGGAGATACGAAGTCGTAAACTACGATATTCTTGAATTACTGCAAAACCATGCGAGCAATCTTCCTGCACCAACTACTAATGTAGTGGACCGACTGCAACCAAACTCTGTACACATACTGCTTATTATCAGGCGAACAACCGCTGTCATGAATTGATTACATACCACTCACGCTACAGGAGACACGAAATCGTAAACTACGATATTCTTGAATTACTGCAAAACCATGCGAGCCATCTTCCTGCACCTGCTCCTCCAGTAGTGGACCTACTGCTACCCAACTCGGTACACTTACTGCTTGCTATCAGGCGAACAACCGCTGTCATGCATTAAACATATACCACTCACGCTACAGGAGACACGAAGTCGTAAACTACGATATTCTTGAATTACTGCAAAACCATGCGAGCCATCATCCTGCACCTCCTCCTCCAGTAGTGGACCTCCTGCAACCAAACTCGGTACACATACTGCTTCCTATCAGGCGAACAACCGCTGTCATGAATTAAACACCTACCACTCACGCTACAGGAGACACGAAGTCGTAAACTAGGATATTCTTGAATTACTGCGAAACGATGCGAGGCATCTTCCTGCACCTCCTCCTAAAGTAGTGGACCGACTGCAACCAAACTCGGAACTCATACTGCTTACTATCAGGCGAACAACCGCTGTCATGAATTGAACACCTACCCCTCGAGCTACAGGAGACACGAAGTCGTAAACTACGATATTCTTGAATTACTGCAAAACCATGCGAGCAATCTTCCAGCACCTCCTCCTAAAGTAGTGGACCGACTGCAACCAAACTCGGTACACATACTGCTTACTATCACGCGAACAACCGCTGTCATGAATTAAACACCTACCACTCACGTTACAGGAGACACGAAGTCGTAAACTATGATATTCTTGAATTACTGCAAAGCAATGCGAGCCATCTTCCTGCACCTCCTACTCCAGTAGTGGACCGACTGCAACCAAACTCGGTACACATACTGCTTACTATCCGGCGAACAACCGCTGTCATGAATTAAACACCTACCACTCACGCTGCAGGAGACACGAAGTCGTAAACTACGATATTCTTAAATTAATGAAAAACCATGCGAGCAATCGTCCTGCACCTCCTCCTAAAGTAGTGGACCGACTGCAACCAAACTCTGTACACATACCGCTTACTATCTGGCGAACAACCGCTGTCATGAATTAAACACCTACCACTCACGCTACAGGAGACACGATGTCGTAAACTACGATATTCTTGAATTACTGCAAAACCATGCGAGCAATCTTCCTGCACCTCCACCTAATGTAGTGGACCAACTGCAACCAAACTCGGTACACATACTGCTTACTATCAGGCGCACAACCGCTGTCATGAATTAAACACCTACCACTCACGCTACAGGAGACACGAATTCGTAAACTACGATATTCTTGAATTACTGCAAATCCATGCGAGCCATCTTCCTGCACCTCCTCCTCCAGTAGTGGACCTACTGCAACCAAACTCGGTACACATACTGCTTACTATCAGGCGAACAACCGCTGTCATGAATTAAAAACCTACCACTCACGCTACAGGAGACACGAAGTCGTAAACTACGATATTCTCGAATTATTGCAAAACCATGCGAGCCATCTTCCTGCACTTCCTCCTAAAGTAGTGGACCGACTCAACCAACCTTGTACACATACTGCTTACTATCAGGCGAACAGCCGCTGTCATGAATTGAACACCTACCCCTCGCGCTACAGGAGACACGAAGTCGTAAACTAGGATATTCTTGAATTACTGCAAAACCATGCGAGCCATCTTCCTGCACCTCCTCCTAAAGTAGTGGACCGAATGCAACCAAACTCGGTACACATACTGCTTTCTATCGCGCGAACAACCGCTGTCATGAATTAAAAACCTACCACTCACGCTACAGGAGACACGATGTCGTAAACTACGATAATCTTGAACTACTGCAAAACCATGCGTGCCATCTTTCTGCACCTCGTCCTAAAGTAGTGGACCGACTGCAACCAATCTCGGTACACATACTGCTTACTATATGGAGAACAACCGCTGTCATGAATTAAACACCAACCACTCACGCTACAGGCGACACGAAGTCGTAAACTACGATTTTCTTGAATTACTGCAAAATAATGCGAGCCATCTTCCAGCACTTCCTCCTCCAGTAGTGGACCTACTGCAACCAAACTCGGTAAACATACTGCTTCCTATCAGGAGAACAACCGATGTCATGAATTAAACACCTACCACTCACGCTACAGGAGACACGAATGCGTAAACTACGATATTCTTGAATTACTGCAAAACCATGGGAGCCATCTTCCTGCACCTCCTCCTAATGTAGTGGACCGACTGCAACCAAACTCGGTACACATACAGCTTGCTATCAGGCGAACAACCGCTGTCATGAATTAAACACCTACCACTCACGCTACAGGAGACACGAAGTCGTAAACTACGATATTCTTGAATTACTGCAAAACCATGCGAGCCATCTTCCTGCACCTCCTCCTAAAGTACTGGAGCGACTGCAACCAAACGCGATACACATACTGCTTACTGTCAGGCGAACAACGGCTGTCAAGAATTAAACACCTACCACTCACGCTACAGGAGACACGAAGTCGTAAACTACGATATTCCTGAATTACTGCAAAACCATGCGAGCAATCTTCCTGCACCAACTCCTAATGTATTGGACCGACTGCAACCAAACTCGGTACACACACTGCTTACTATCAGGCGAACAACCGCTGTCATGAATTGATTACATACCACTCACGCTACAGGAGACACGAAGTCGTAAACTACGATATTCTTGAATTACTGAAAATCCATGCGAGGCATCTTCTTGTACCTCCTCCTAAAGTAGTGGACCGACTGCAACCAAACTCGGTACACATACTGCTTACTATCAGGCGAACAACCGCTGTCATGAATTAAACACCTACCACTCACACTACAGGAGATACGAAGTCGTAAACTACGATATTCTTGAATTACTGCAAAACCATGCGAGCAATCTTCCTGCACCAACTCCTAATGTAGTGGACCGACTGCAACCAAACTCTGTACACATACTGCTTATTATCAGGCGAACAACCGCTGTCATGAATTGATTACATACCACTCACGCTACAGGAGACACGAAATCGTAAACTACGATATTCTTGATTTACTGCAAAACCATGCGAGCCATCTTCCTGCACCTGCTCCTCCAGTAGTGGACCTACTGCTACCCAACTCGGTACACTTACTGCTTGCGATCAGGCGAACAACCGCTGTCATGCATTAAACATATACCACTCACGCTACAGGAGACACGAAGTCGTAAACTACGATATTCTTGAATTACTGCAAAACCATGCGAGTCATCATCCTGCACCTCCTCCTCCAGTAGTGGACCTCCTGCAACCAAACTCGGTACACATACTGCTTCCTATCAGGCGAACAACCGCTGTCATGAATTAAACACCTACCACTCACGCTACAGGAGACACGAAGTCGTAAACTAGGATATTCTTGAATTACTGCGAAACGATGCGAGGCATCTTCCTGCACCTCCTCCTAAAGTAGTGGACCGACTGCAACCAAACTCGGAACTCATACTGCTTACTATCAGGCGAACAACCGCTGTCATGAATTGAACACCTACCCCTCGAGCTACAGGAGACACGAAGTCGTAAACTACGATATTCTTGAATTACTGCAAAACCATGCGAGCAATCTTCCTGCACCTCCTCCTAAAGTAGTGGACCGACTGCAACCAAACTCGGTACACATACTGCTTACTATCACGCGAACAACCGCTGTCATGAATTAAACACCTACCACTCACGCTACAGGAGACACGAAGTCGTAAACTGCGATATTCTTGACTTACTGCAAAACCATGCGAGCAATCTTCCTGCACCTCCTCCTAAAGTAGTGGACTGACTGCAACCAAACTCGGTACACATACTGCTTACTATCACGCGAACAACCGCTGTCATGAATTAAACACCTACCACTCACGTTACAGGAGACACGAAGTCGTAAACTACGATATTCTTGAATTACTGCAAAGCAATGCGAGTCATCTTCCTGCACCTCCTACTCCAGTAGTGGACCGACTGCAACCAAACTCGGTACACATACTGCTTACTATCCGGCGAACAACCGCTGTCATGAATTAAACACCTACCACTCACGCTGCAGGAGACATGAAGTCGTAAACTACGATATTCTTAAATTAATGCAAAACCATGCGAGCAATCGTCCTGCACCTCCTCCTAAAGTAGTGGACCGACTGCAACCAAACTCTGTACACATACCGCTTACTATCAGGCGAACAACCGCTGTCATGAATTAAACACCTACCACTCTCGCTACAGGAGACACGAAGTCGTAAACTACGATATTCTTGAATTACTGCAAAACCATGCGAGCAATCTTCCTGCACCTCCTCCTAAAGTACTGGACCGACTGCAACCAAACTCGGTACACATACTGCTTACTATCAGGCGAACAACCGCTGTCATGAGTTAAACACCTACCATTCACGCCACAGGAGACACGAAGTCGTAAACTACGATTTTCTTGAATTACTGCAAAACCATGCGAGCAATCTTCCTGCACCTCCTCCTCCAGTACTGGACCTACTGCAACCAAACTCGGTACACATACTGCTTACTATCAGGCGAACAACCGCTGTCATGAATTAAACACCTACCACTCACGTTACAGGAGACACGAATTCGTAAACTACGATATTCTTGAATTACTGCAAAACCATGCGAGCCATCTTTCTGCACCTTCTCATAAAGTACTGGAGCGACTGCAACCAAACTTAGTACACATACTGCTTACTATCAGGCGAACAACGGCTGTCCAGAATTAAACACCTACCACTCACACTACAGGAGACATGAAGTCGTAAACTACGATATTCTCGAATTATTGCAAAACCATGCGAGCCATCTTCCTGCACTTCCTCCTAAAGTAGTGGACCGACTCAACCAACCTTGTGCACATACTGCTTACTATTAGGCGAACAACCGCTGTCATGAATTGAACACTTACCCCTCGCGCTACAGGAGACACGAAGTCGTAAACTACGATATTCTTGAATTACTGCAAAACCAAGCGAGCCATCTTCCTGCACCTCCTCCTAAAGTAGTGGACCGACTGCAACCAAACTCGGTACACATACTGCTTACTATCACGCGAACAACCGCTGTCATGAATTAAACACCTACCACTCACGCTACAGGAGACACGATGTCGTAAACTACGATATTCTTGAACTACTGCAAAACCATGCGCGCCATCTTTCTGCACCTCCTCCTAAAGTAGTGGACCGACTGCAACCAATCTCGGTACACATACTGCTTACTATATGGAGAACAACCGCTGTCATGAATTAAGCACCTACCACTCACGCTACAGGCGACACGAAGCCGTAAACTACGATTTTCTTGAATTACTGCAAAATAATGCGAGCAATCTTCCAGCACTTCCTCCTCCAGTAGTGGACCTACTGCAACCAAACTCGGTAAACATACTGCTTCCTATCAGAAGAACAACCGCTGTCATGAATTAAACACCTACCACTCACGCTACAGAAGACACGAATGCGTAAACTACGATATTCTTGAATTACTGCAAAACCATGCGAGCCATCTTCCTGCACCTCCTCCTCCAGTAGTGGACCGACTGCAACGAAACTCGGTACACATACTGCTTACTATAAGCCGAACAACCGCTGTCATGAATTAAACAACTACCACTCACGCCACAGGAGACACGAAGTCGTAAACTACGATATTCTTGAATTACTGAAAATCCATGCGAGGAATCTTCCTGCACCTCCTCCTAAAGTAGTGGACCGACTGCAACCAATCTCGGTAGACATACTGCTTACTATCACGCGAACAACCGCTGTCATGAATTAAACACCTACCACTCACGCTACAGGAGACAGGATGTCGTAAACTACGATATTCTTGAATTACTGCAAAACCATGTGAGCTATCTTCCTGCTCCTCCTCCTAAAGTAGTGGACCGACTGCAACCAAACTCGGTACACATACTGCATACTATCCGGCGAACAACCGCTGTCATGAATTAAACACCTACCACTCTCGCTACAGGAGACACGAAGTCGTAAACTACGATATTCTTGAATTACTGCAAAACCATGCGAGCAATCTTCCTGCACCTCCTCCTAAAGTACTGGACCGACTGCAACCAAACTCGGTACACATACTGCTTACTATCAGGCGAACAACCGCTGTCATGAGTTAAACACCTACCACTCACGCCACAGGAGACACGAAGTCGTAAACTACGATTTTCTTGAATTACTGCAAAACCATGCGAGCAATCTTCCTGCACCTCCTCCTCCAGTACTGGACCTACTGCAACCAAACTCGGTACACATACTGCTTACTATCAGGCGAACAACCGCTGTCATGAATTAAACACCTACCACTCACGTTACAGGAGACACGAATTCGTAAACTACGATATTCTCGAATTATTGCAAAACCATGCGAGCCATCTTCCTGCACTTCCTCCTAAAGTAGTGGACCGACTCAACCAACCTTGTGCACATACTGCTTACTATTAGGCGAACAACCGCTGTCATGAATTGAACACTTACCCCTCGCGCTACAGGAGACACGAAGTCGTAAACTACGATATTCTTGAATTACTGCAAAACCAAGCGAGCCATCTTCCTGCACCTCCTCCTAAAGTAGTGGACCGACTGCAACCAAACTCGGTACACATACTGCTTACTATCACGCGAACAACCGCTGTCATGAATTAAACACCTACCACTCACGCTACAGGAGACACGATGTCGTAAACTACGATATTCTTGAACTACTGCAAAACCATGCGCGCCATCTTTCTGCACCTCCTCCTAAAGTAGTGGACCGACTGCAACCAATCTCGGTACACATACTGCTTACTATATGGAGAACAACCGCTGTCATGAATTAAGCACCTACCACTCACGCTACAGGCGACACGAAGCCGTAAACTACGATTTTCTTGAATTACTGCAAAATAATGCGAGCAATCTTCCAGCACTTCCTCCTCCAGTAGTGGACCTACTGCAACCAAACTCGGTAAACATACTGCTTCCTATCAGAAGAACAACCGCTGTCATGCATTAAACACCTACCACTCACGCTACAGAAGACACGAATGCGTAAACTACGATATTCTTGAATTACTGCAAAACCATGCGAGTCATCTTCCTGCACCTCCTCCTCCAGTAGTGGACCGACTGCAACGAAACTCGGTACACATACTGCTTACTATAAGCCGAACAACCGCTGTCATGAATTAAACAACTACCACTCACGCCACAGGAGACACGAAGTCGTAAACTACGATATCCTTGAATTACTGCAAAACCATGCGAGCAATCTTCCTGCACCAACTCCTAATGTTGTGGACCGACTGCTACCAAACTCGGTAAACATACTTCTTACTATAAGGCGAACAACCGCTGTCATGAATTGAACACATACCACTCACGCTACAGGAGACACGAAGTCATAAACTACGATATTCTTGAATTACTGCAAAACCATGCGAGCCATCTTCCTGCACCTGCTCTTCCAGTAGTGGACCTACTGCTACTAAACTCGGTACACATACTGCTTGCTATCAGGCGAACAACCGCTGTCATGAATTAAACACCTACCACTCACGCTACAGTAGTCACGAAGTCGTAAACTACGATATTCTTGAATTACTGCAAAACCTTGCGAGCCATCATCCTGCACCTCCTCCTAAAGTACTGGAGCGACTGCAACCAAACTCGATACACATACAGCTTACTATCAGGCGAACAACGGCTGTCAAGAATTAAACACCTACCACTCACGCTACAGGAGACACGAAGTCGTAAACTGCAATATTCTTGAATTACTGCAAAACCATGCGATCCATCTTCCTGCACCTCCTCCTCCAGTAGTGGACCTACTGCAACCAAACTCGGTACACATACTGCTTACTATCAGGCGAACAACGGCTGTCAAGAATTAAACACCTACCACTCACGCTACAGGAGGCACGAAGTCGTAAACTACGATATTCTTGAATTACTGCAAAACCATGCGAGCAATCTTCCTGCACCTCCTCCTAAAGTAGTGGACCGACTCCATCAACCTTGTACACATACTGCTTACTATCAGGCGAACAACCGCTGTCATGAATTGAACACCTACCACTCGCGCTACAGGAGACACGAAGTCGTAAACTGCGATATTCTTGACTTACTGCAAAACCATGCGAGCAATCTTCCTGCACCTCCTCCTAAAGTAGTGGACCGACTGCAACCAATCTCGGTACACATACTGCTTACTATCACGCGAACAACCGCTGTCATGAATTAAACACCTACCACTCACGCTACAGGAGACAGGATGTCGTAAACTACGATATTCTTGAATTACTGCAAAACCATGTGAGCTATCTTCCTGCTCCTCCTCCTAAAGTA
Source organism: Locusta migratoria (assembly GCA_026315105.1). NCBI lineage: Eukaryota > Metazoa > Arthropoda > Insecta > Orthoptera > Acrididae > Locusta > Locusta migratoria. The sequence continues at coordinate 1,879,807 of JAOYRU010000517.1, forward strand.
GTGGACCGACTGCAACCAAACTCGGTACACATACTGCATACTATCCGGCGAACAACCGCTGTCATGAATTAAACACCTACCACTCACGCTGCAGGATACACGAAGTCGTAAACTACGATATTCTTAAATTAATGCAAAACCATGCGAGCAATCGTCCTGCACCTCCTCCTAAAGTAGTGGACCGACTGCAACCAAACTCGGTACACATACTGCTTACTATCAGGCGAACAACCGCTGTCATGAGTTAAACACCTACCACTCACGCCACAGGAGACACGAAGTCGTAAACTACGATATTCTTGAATTACTGCAAAACCATGCGAGCCATCTTCCTGCACCTCCTCCTCCAGTAGTGGACCGACTGCAACCAAACTCGGTACACATACTGCTTACTATAAGCCGAACAACCGCTGTCATGAATTAAACAACTACCACTCACGCCACAGGAGACACGAAGTCGTAAACTACGATATTCTTGAATTACTGAAAATCCATGCGAGGAATCTTCCTGCACCTCCTCCTAAAGTAGTGGACCGACTGCAACCAAACTCGGTACACATACTGCTTACTATCAGGCGAACAACCGCTGTCATGAATTAAACACCTACCAATCACGCTACAGGAGACACGAAGTCGTAAACTACGATATTCTTGAATTACTGCAAAACCATGCGAGCCATCTTCCTGCACCTGCTCCTCCAGTAGTGGACCTACTGCTACCAAACTCGGTACACATACTGCTTGCTATCAGGCGAACAACCGCTGTCATGAATTAAACACCTACCACTCACGCTACAGTAGTCACGAAGTCTTAAACTACGATATTCTTGAATTACTGCAAAACCATGCGTGCCATCATCCTGCACCTCCTCCTAAAGTAATGGAGCGACTGCAACCAAACTCGATACACATACTGCTTACTTTCAGGCGAACAACGGCTGTCAAGAATTAAACACCTACCACTCACGCTACAGGAGACACGAAGTCGTAAACTACAATATTCTTGAATTACTGCAAAGCCATGCGATCAATCTTCCTGCACCTCCTCCTCCAGTAGTGGACCTACTGCAACCAAACTCGGTACACATACTGCTTACTATCAGGCGAACAACGGCTGTCAAGAATTAAACACCTACCACTCACGCTACAGGAGACACGAAGTCGTAAACTACGATATTCTTGAATTACTGCAAAACCATGCGAGCCATCTTTCTGCACCTCCTCCTAAAGTACTGGAGCGACTGCAACTGAACTTGGTACACATACTGCTTACTATCAGGCGAACAACGGCTGTCCAGAATTAAACACCTACTACTCACGCTACAGGAGACACGAAGTCGTAAACTACGATATTCTCGAATTATTGCAAAACCATGCGAGCCATCTTCCTGCACTTCCTCCTAAAGTAGTGGACCGACTCAACCAACCTTGTACACATACTGCTTACTATTAGGCGAACAGCCGCTGTCATGAATTGAACACTTACCCCTCGCGCTACAGGAGACACGAAGTCGTAAAGTACGATATTCTTGAATTACTGCAAAACCTACTCCAGTAGTGGACCTACTGCTACCAAACTCGGTACACTTACTGCTTGCTATCAGGCGAACAATCGCTGTCATGCATTAAACATATACCACTCACGCTACAGGAGACACGAAGTCGTAAACTACGATATTCTTGAATTACTGCAAAACCATGCGAGCCTTCATCCTGCACCTCCTCCTAAAGTACTGGAGCGACTGCAAACAAACTCGATACACATATTGCTTACTATCAGGCGAACAACGGCTGTCAAGAATTAAACACCTACCACTCACGCTACAGGAGACACGAAGTCGTAAACTACGATATTCTTGAATTACTGCAAAACCATGCGAGCCATCTTCCTGCACCTCCTCCTAATGTAGTGGACCGACTGCAACCAAACTCGGTAGACATACTGCTTACTATCAGGCGAACAACCGCTGTCATGAATTAAACACCTACTACTCACGCTACAGGAGACACGAAGTCGTAAACTACGATATTGTCGAATTACTGCAAAACCATGCGAGCAATCTTCCTGCACCTCCTCCTAAAGTAGTGGACCGACTCCATCAACCTTGTACACATACTGCTTACTATCAGGCGAACAACCGCTGTCATGAATTGAACACCTACCACTCGCGCTACAGGAGACACGAAGTCGTAAACTGCGATATTCTTGACTTACTGCAAAACCATGCGAGCAATCTTCCTGCACCTCCTCCTAAAGTAGTGGACCGACTGCAACCAAACTCGGTACACATACTGCTTACTATCACGCGAACAACCGCTGTCATGAATTAAACACCTACCACTCACGCTACAGGAGACAGGATGTCGTAAACTACGATATTCTTGAATTACTACAAAACGATGTGAGCTATCTTCCTGCTCCTCCTCCTAAAGTAGTGGACCGACTGCAACCATACTCGGTACACATACTGCATACTATCCGGCGAACAACCGCTGTCATGAATTAAACACCTACCACTCACGCTGCAGGATACACGAAGTCGTAAACTACGATATTCTTAAATTAATGCAAAACCATGCGAGCAATCGTCCTGCACCTTCTCGTAAAGTACTGGAGCGACTGCAACCAAACTTAGTACACATACTGCTTACTATCAGGCCAACAACGGCTGTCCAGAATTAAACACCTACCACTACCACTACAGGAGACACGAAGTCGTAAACTACGATATTCTCGAATTATTGCAAAACCATGCGAGCCATCTTCCTGCACTTCCTCCTAAAGTAGTGGACCGACTCAACCAACCTTGTACACATACTGCTTACTATTAGGCGAACAACCGCTGTCATGAATTAAACACCTACCACTCACGCTACAGGAGACACGAAGTCGTAAACTACGATATTCTTGAATTACTGCAAAACCATGCGAGCCATCTTCCTGCACCTCCTCCTAAAGTAGTGGACCGACTGCAACCAAACTCGGTACACATACTGCTTACTATCACGCGAACAACCGCTGTCATGAATTAGACACCTACCACTCACGCTACAGGAGACACGATGTCGTAAACTACGATATTCTTGAACTACTGCAAAACCATTCGCGCCATCTTTCTGCACCTCCTCCTCCAGTAGTGGATCGACTGCAACCAAACTCGGTACACATACTGCTTACTATAAGCCGAACAACCGCTGTCATAAATTAAACAACTACCACTCACGCCACAGGAGACACGAAGTCGTAAACTACGATATTCTTGAATTACTGAAAATCCATGCGAGGAATCTTCCTGCACCTCCTCCTAAAGTAGTGGACCGACTGCAACCAAACTCGGTACACATACTGCTTACTATCAGGCGAACAACCGCTGTCATGAATTAAACACCTACCACTCACGCTACAGGAGACACGAAGTCGTAAACTACGATATTCTTGAATTACTGCAAAACCATGCGAGCAATCTTCCTGCACCAACTCCTAATGTATTGGACCGACTGCAACCAACCTCGGTACACATACTGCTTACTATCAGGCGAACAACCGCTGTCATGAATTGAACACATACCACTCACGCTACAGGAGACACGAAGTCGTAAACTACGATATTCTTGAATTACTGCAAAACCATGCGAGCCATCTTCCTGCACCAATTCCTAATGTTGTGGACCGACTGCAACCAAACTCGGTAAACATACTGCTTACTATCAGGCGAACAACCGCTGTCATGAATTGAACACATACCACTCACGCTACAGGAGACACGAAGTCGTAAACTACGATATTCTTGAATTACTGCAAAACCATGCGAGCCATCTTCCTGCACCTGCTCCTCCAGTAGTGGACCTACTGCTACCAAACTCGGTACACATACTGCTTGCTATCAGGCGAACAACCGCTGTCATGAATTAAACACCTACCACTCACGCTACAGTAGTCACGAAGTCGTAAACTACGATATTCTTGAATTACTGCAAAACCATGCGAGCCATCATCCTGCACCTCCTCCTAAAGTACTGGAGCGACTGCAACCAAAATCGATACACATACTGCTTACTATCAGGCGAACAACGGCTGTCAAGAATTAAACACCTACCACTCACGCTACAGGAGACACGAAGTCGTAAACTACAATATTCTTGAATTACTGCAAAACCATGCGATCCATCTTCCTGCACCTCCTCCTCCAGTAGTGGACCTACTGCAACCAAACTCGGTACACATACTGCTTACTATCAGGCGAACAACGGCTGTCAAGAATTAAACACCTACCACTCACGCTACAGGAGACACGAATGCGTAAACTACGATATTCTTGAATTACTGCAAAACCATGCGAGCCATCTTTCTGCACCTCCTCCTAAAGTACTGGAGCGCCCGCAACTAAACTTGGTACACATACTGCTTACTATCAGGCGAACAACGGCTGTCCAGAATTAAACACCTACCACTCACGCTACAGGAGACACGAAGTCGTAAACTACGATATTCTCGAATTATTGCAAAACCATGCGAGCCATCTTCCTGCACTTCCTCCTAAAGTAGTGGACCGACTCAACCAACCTTGTACACATACTGCTTACTATTAGGCGAACAACCGCTGTCATGAATTGAACACTTACCCCTCGCGCTACAGGAGACACGAAGTCGTAAACTACGATATTCTTGAATTACTGCAAAACCTACTCCAGTAGTGGACCGACTGCAACCAAACTCGGTACACATACTGCTTACTATCCGGCGAACAACCGCTGTCATGAATTAAACACCTACCACTCACGCTACAGTAGTCACGAAGTCGTAAACTACGATATTCTTGAATTACTGCAAAACCATGCGAGCCATCATCCTGCACCTCCTCCTAAAGTACTGGAGCGACTGCAACCAAACACGATACACATACTGCTTACAATCAGGCGAACAACGGCTGTCAAGAATTAAACACCTACCACTCACGCTACAGGAGACACGAAGTCGTAAACTACGATATTCCTAAATTACTGCAACACCATGCGAGCCATCTTCCTGCACCTCCTCCTAAAGTAGTAAACCGACTGCAACCAAACTCGGTACACATACTGCTTGCAATAAGCCGAACAACCGCAGTCATGAATTAAACAACTACCACTCACGCTACAGGAGACACGAAGTCTTAAACTACGATATTCTTGAATTACTGAAAATCCATGCGAGGCATCTTCCTGCACCTCCTCCTAAAGTAGTGGACCGACTGCAACCAAACGCGGTACACATACTGCTTACTATCAGGCGAACAACCGCTGTCATGAATTAAACACCTACCACTCACGCTACAGGAGACACGAAGTCGTAAACTACGATATTCTTGAATTACTGCAAAACCATGCGAGCAATCTTCCTGCACCAACTCCTAATGTAGTGGACCGACTGCAACCAAACTCGGTACACATACTGCTTACTATCACGCGAACAACCGCTGTCATGAATTGATTACATACCACTCACGCTACAGGAGACACGAAGTCGTAAACTACGATATTCTTGAATTACTGCAAAACCATGCGAGCCATCTTCCTGCACCTGCTCCTCCAGTAGTGGACCTACTGCTACCAATCTCGGTACACTTACTGCTTGCTATCAGGCGAACAACCGCTGTCATGCATTAAACATATACCACTCACGCTGCAGGAGACACGAAGTCGTAAACTACGATATTCTTGAATTACTGCAAAACCATGCGAGCCATCATCCTGCACCTCCTCCTAAAGTACTGGAGCGACTGCAACCAAACTCGATACACATATTGCTTACAATCAGGCGAACAACGGCTGTCAAGAATTAAACACCTACCTCTCACGCTACAGGAGACACGAAGTCGTAAACTTCGATATTCTTGAATTACTGCAAAACCATGCGAGCCATCTTCCTGCACCTCCTCCTAAAGTAGTGGACCGACTGCAACCAAACTCTGTACACATACCGCTTACTATCAGGCGAACAACCGCTGTCATGAATTAAACACCTACCACTCACGCTACAGGAGACACGAAGTCGTAAACTACGATATTCTTGAATTACTGCAAAACCATGCGAGCAATCTTCCTGCACCTCCTCCTAAAGTAGTGGACCGACTGCAACCAAACTCGGTACACATACTGCTTACTATCAGGCGAACAACCGCTGTCATGAGTTAAACACCTACCACTCACGCCACAGGAGACACGAAGTCGTAAACTACGATATTCTTGAATTACTGCAAAACCATGCGAGCAATCTTCCTGCACCTCCTCCTAAAGTAGTGGACCGACTGCAACCAAACTCGGTACACATACTGCTTACTATCACGCGAACAACCGCTGTCATGAATTAAACACCTACCACTCACGCTACAGGAGACAGGATGTCGTAAACTACGATATTCTTGAATTACTGCAAAACCATGTGAGCTATCTTCCTGCTCCTCCTCCTAAAGTAGTGGACCGACTGCAACCAAACGCGGTACACATACTGCTTACTATCACGCGAACAACCGCTGTCATGAATTAAACACCTACCACTCACGCTACAGGAGACACGATGTCGTAAACTACGATATTCTTGAACTACTGCAAAACCATGCGCGCCATCTTTCTGCACCTCCTCCTCCAGTAGTGGACCGACTGCAACCAAACTCGGTACACATACTGCTTACTATAAGCCGAACAACCGCTGTCATGAATTAAACAACTACCACTCACGCCACAGGAGACACGAAGTCGTAAACTACGATATTCTTGAATTACTGAAAATTCATGCGAGGAATATTCCTGCACCTCCTCCTAAAGTATTGGACCGACTGCAACCAAACTCGGTACACATACTGCTTACTATCAGGCGAACAACCGCTGTCATGAATTAAACACCTACCACTCACGCTACAGGAGACACGAAGTCGTAAACTACGATATTCTTGAATTACTGCAAAACCATGCGAGCCATCATCCTGCACCTCCTCCTAATGTACTGGAGCGACTGCAACTAAACTTGGTACACATACTGCTTTTTATCAGGCGAACAACGGCTGTCCAGAATTAAACACCTACCACTCACGCTACAGGAGACACGAAGTCGTAAACTACGATATTCTCGAATTATTGCAAAACCATGCGAGCCATCTTCCTGCACTTCCTCCTAAAGTAGTGGACCGACTCAACCAACCTTGTACACATACTGCTTACTATTAGGCGAACAACCGCTGTCATGAATTGAACACTTACCCCTCGCGCTACAGGAGACACGAAGTCGTAAACTACGATATTCTTGAATTACTGCAAAACCATGCCAGATATCTTCCTGCACCTCCTCCTAAAGTAGTGGACCGACTGCAACCAAACTCGGTACACATACTGCTTACTATCACGCGAACAACCGCTGTCATGAATTAAACACCTACCACTCACGCTACAGGAGACACGATGTCGTAAACTACGATATTCTTGAACTACTGCAAAACCATGCGTGCCTTGTTCCTGCACCTCCTCCTAAAGTAGTGGACCGACTGCAACCAAACTCCGTACACATACTGCTTACTATGAGGCGAACAAACGCTGTCATGAATTAAACACCTACCACTCACGTTACAGGAGACACGAAGTCGTAAACTACGATATTCTTGAATTACTGCAAAGCAATGCGAGCCATCTTCCTGCACCTCCTACTCCAGTAGTGGACCGACTGCAACCAAACTCGGTACACATATTGCTTACTATCCGGCGAACAACCGCTGTCATGAATTAAACACCTACCACTCACGCTACAGGAGACACGAAGTGGTAAACTACGATATTCTTAAATTAATGCAAAACCATGCGAGCAATCGTCCTGCACCTCCTCCTAAAGTAGTGTACCGACTGCAACCAAACTCTGTACACATACTGCTTACTATCATGCGAACAACCGCTGTCATGAATTAAACACATACCACTCATGCTACAGGAGACACGAAATCGTAAACTACGATATTCTTGAATTACTGCAAAATCATGCGATCCATCTTCCTGCACCTCCTCCTGAAGTAGTGGACCGACTGCAACCAAACTCGGTACACATACTGCTTACTATCAGGCGAACAACCGCTGTCATGAGTTAAACACCTACCACTCACGCTACAGGAGACACGATGTCGTAAACTACGATATTCTTGAATTACTGCAAAACCATGCGAGCCATCTTTCTGCACCGTCTCCTAAAGTACTGGAGCGACTGCAACCAAACTTGGTACACATACTGCTTACTATCAGGCGAACAACGGCTGTCCAGAATTAAACACCTACCACTCACACTACAGGAGACACGAAGTCGTAAACTACGATATTCTCGAATTATTGCAAAACCATGCGAGCCATCTTCCTGCACTTCCTCCTAAAGTAGTGGGCCCACTCAAACAACCTTGTACACATACTGCTTACTATTAGGCGAACAACAGCTGTCATGAATTGAACACTTACCCTTCGCGCTACAGGAGACATGAAGTCGTAAACTACGATATTCTTGAATTACTGCAAAACCATGCGAGCCATCTTCCTGCACCTCCTCCTAAAGTAGTGGACCAACTGCAACCAAACTCGGTACACATACTGCTTACAATCACGCGAACAACCGCTGTCATGAATTAAACACCTACCACTCACGCTACCGGAGGCACGATGTCGTAAACTACGATATTCTTGAACTACTGCAAAACCATGCGCGCCATCTTTCTGCACCTCCTTCTAAAGTAGTGGACCGACTGCAACCAATCTCGGTAAACAAACAGCTTACTATATGGAGAACAACCGCTGTCATGAATTGAACACCTACCACTCACGCTACAGGCGACACGAAGTCGTAAACTACGATTTTCTTGAATTACTGCAAAATAATGCGAGCCATCTTCCAGCACTTCCTCCTCCAGTAGTGGACCTACTGCAACCAAACTCGGTAATCATACTGCTTACTATCAGGCGAACAACCGCTGTCATGAATTAAACTCCTACCACTCACGCCACAGGAGACACGAAGTCGTAAATTACGATATTCTTGAATTACTGCAAAACCTTGGGAGCCATCTTCCTGCACCTCCTCCTAAAATAGTGGACCAACTGCAACCAAACTCGGTACACATACTGCTTACTATCAGGCGAACAACCGCTGTAATGAATTAAACACCTACCACTAACGCTACAGGAGACACGAAGTCGTAAACTACGATATTCTTGAATTACTGCAAAACCATCCGATCCATCCTCCTGCACCTCCTCCTAACGTAGTGGAACGACTGCAACCAAACTCGGTACACATACTGCTTCCTATCAGGCGAACAACCGCTGTCATGAATTAAACACCTACCACTCACACTACAGGAGACACGAAGTCGTAAACTACGATATTCTTGAATTACTGCAAAACCATGCGAGCCATCTTCCTGCACCTCCTCCTAAAGTAGTGGACCGACTGCAACCAAACTCGGTACACATACTGCTTACTATAAGCCGAACAACCGCTGTCATGAATTAAACAACTACCACTCACGCTACAGGAGATACGAAGTCGTAAACTACGATATTCTTGAATTAGTGAAAATCCATGCGAGGAATCTTCCTGCACCTCCTCCTAAAGTAGTGGACCGACTGCAACCAAACTCGGTACACATACTGCTTACTATCAGGCGAACAACCGCTGTCATGAATTAAACACCTACAACTCACGCTACAGGAGACACGAAGTCGTAAACTACGATATTCTTGAATTACTGCAAATCCATGCGAGCAATCTTCCTGCACCAACTCCTAATGTAGTGGACCGACTGCAACCAAACTCGGTACACATACTGCTTACTATCAGGCGAACAACCGCTGTCATGAATTGAACACATACCACCCACACTACAGGAGACACGAAGTCGTAAACTACGATATTCTTGAATTACTGCAAAACCATGCGAGCCATCTTCCTGCACCTCCTCCTAAAGTAGTGGACCGACTGCAACCAAACTCGGTACACATACTGCTTACTATAAGCCGAACAACCGCTGTCATGAATTAAACAACTACCACTCGCGCTACAGGAGACACGAAGTCGTAAACTACGATATTCTTGAATTAGTGAAAATCCATGCGAGGAATCTTCCTGCACCTCCTCCTAAAGTAGTGGACCGACTGCAACCAAACTCGGTACACATACTGCTTACTATCAGGCGAACAACCGCTGTCATGAATTAAACACCTACCACTCACGCTACAGTAGTCACGAAGTCGTAAACTACGATATTCTTGAATTACTGCAAAACCATGCGGGCTATCATCCTGCACCTCCTCCTAAAGTACTGGAGCGACTGCAACCAAACTCGATACACATACTGCTTACTATCAGGCAAACAACGGCTGTCAAGAATTAAACACCTACCACTCACTCTGCAGGAGACACGAAGTCGTAAACTACAATATTCTTGAATTACTGCAAAACCATGCGAGCCATCTTCCTGCACCTCCTCCTAAAGTAGTGGACCGACTGCAACCAAACTCGGTACACATACTGCTTACTATCAGGCGAACAGCCGCTGTCATGAGTTAAACACCTACCACTCACGCTACAGGAGACACGAAGTTGTAAACTACGATATTCTTGAATTACTGCAAAACCATACGAGCAATCTTCCTGCACATCCTCCTAAGGTAGTGGACCTACTGCAACCAAACTCGGTACACATACTGCTTACTATCAGGCGAACTACCGCTGTCATGAATTAAACACCTACCACTCACGCTACAGGAGACACGAAGTCGTAAACTACGATATTCTTGAATTACTGCAAAACCATGCGAGCCATCTTTCTGCACCTCCTCCTAAAGTACTGGAGCGACTGCAACCAAACTTGGTACACATACTGCTTACTATCAGGCGAACAACGGCTGTCCAGAATTAAACACCTAACACTCACGCTACAGGAGACACGAAGTCGTAAACTACGATATTCTCGAATTATTGAAAAACCATGCGAGCCATCTTCCTGCACTTCCTCCTAAAGTAGTGGACCGACTCAACCAACCTTGTACACATACTGCTTACTATTAGGCGAACAACCGCTGTCATGAATTGAACACGTACCCCTCGCGCTACAGGAGACACGAAGTCGTAAACTACGATATTCTTGAATTACTGCAAAACCATGCGAGCCATCTTCCTGCACCTCCTCCTAAAGTAGTGGACCGACTGCCACCAAACTCGATACACATACTGCTTACTATCACGCGAACAACCGCTGTCATGAATTAAACACCTACCACTCACGCTACAGGAGACACGAAGTCGTAAACTACGATATTCTTGAATTACTGCAAAACCATGCGAGCAATCTTCCTGCACCAACTCCTAATGTAGTGGACCGACTGCAACCAAACTCGGTACACATACTGCTTACTATCAGGCGAACAACCGCTGTCATGAATTGAACACATACCACTCCCGCTACAGGAGACACGAAGTCGTAAACTGCGATATTCTTGAATTACTGCAAAACCATGCGAGCCATCTTCCTGCACCTGCTCCTCCAGTAGTGGACCTACTGCTACCAAACTCGGTACACATACTGCTTGCTATCAGGCGAAAAACCGCTGTCATGAATTAAACACCTACCACTCACGCTACAGTAGTCACGAAGTCGTAAACTACGATATTCTTGAATTACTGCAAAACCATGCGAGCCATCATCCTGCACCTCCTCCTAAAGTACTGGAGCGACTGCAACCAAACTCGATACACATACTGCTTACTATCAGGCGAACAACGGCTGTCAAGAATAAAACACCTACCACTCACGCTACAGGAGACACGAAGTCGTAAACTACAATATTCTTGAATTACTGCAAAACCATGCGAGCCATTTTCCTGCACCTCCTCCTAATGTAGTGGACCTACTGCAACCAAACTCGGTACACATACTGCTTACTATCAGGCGAACAACCGCTGTCCAGAATTAAACACCTACCACTCACGCTACAGGAGACACGAAGTCGTAAACTACGATATTCTCGAATTATTGCAAAACCATGCGAGCCATCTTCCTGCACTTCCTCCTAAAGTAGTGGACCGACTCAACCAAACTTGTACACATACTGCTTACTATTAGGCGAACAACCGCTGTCTTGAATTAAACACCTACCACTCATGCTACAGGAGACACGAAGTCGTAAACTACGATATTCTTGAATTACTGCAAAACCATGCGAGCAATCTTCCTGCACCTCCTCCTAATGTAGTCGACCGACTGCAACCAAACTCGGTACACATACTGCTTACTATCAGGCGAACAAGCGCTGTCATGAATTAAACACCTACCACTCACGCTGCAGGAGACACGAAGTCGTAAACTACGATATTCTTGAATTACTGCAAAACCATGCGAGCCATCTTCCTGCACCTCCTCCTCCAGTAGTGGGCCTAGTGCAACCAAACTCGGTACACATACTGCTTTATATCAGGCGAACAACCGCTGTCATGAATTAAACACCTACCACTCACGCTACAGGAGACACGAAGTCGTAAACTACGATATTCTTGAATTACTGCAAAACCATGCGAGCCATCTTCCTGCACCTCCTCCTAAAGTACTGGAGCGACTGCAACCACACGCGATACACATACTGCTTACCATCAGGCGAACAACGGCTGTCAAGAATTAAACACCTACCACTCACGCTACAGGAGACACGAAGTCGTAAACAACGATATTCTTGAATTACTGCAAAACCATGCGAGCCATCTTCCTGCACCTCCTCCTAAAGTAGTGGACCAACTGCAACCAAACTCGGTACACATACTGCTTACTATAAGCCGAACAACCGCTGTCATGAATTAAACAACTACCACTCACGCTACAGGAGACACGAAGTCGTAAACTACGTTATTCTTGAATTACTGAAAATCCATGCGAGGAATCTTCCTGCACCTCCTCCTAAAGTAGTGGACCGACTGCAACCAAACTCGGTACACATACTGCTTACTATCAGGCGAACCACCGCTGTCATGAATTGAACACATACCACTCCCGCTACAGGAGACACGAAGTCGTAAACTACGTTATTCTTGAATTACTGCAAAACCATGCGAGCCATCTTCCTGCACCTGCTCCTCCAGTAGTGGACCTACTGCTACCAAACTCGGTACACATACTGCTTGCTATCAGGCGAACAACCGCTGTCATGAATTAAACACCTACCACTCACGCTACAGTAGTCACGAAGTCGTAAACTACGATATTCTTGAATTACTGCAAAACCATGCGAGCCATCATCCTGCACCTCCTCCTAAAGTACTGGAGCGACTGCAACCAAACTCGATACACATACTGCTTACTATCAGGCGAACAACGGATGTCAAGAATTAAACACCTACCACTCACGCTACAGGAGACACGAAGTCGTAATCTACGATATTCTTGAATTACTGCAAAACCATGCGAGACATCTTCCTGCACCTCCTCCTCCCGTACTGGACCTACTGCAACCAAACTCGGAACACATACTGCTTACTATCACGCGAACAACCGCTGTCATGAATTAAACACCTACCACTCACGCTACAGGAGACACGAATGCGTAAACTACGATATTCTTGAATTACTGCAAAATAATGCGAGCCATCTTCCTGCACCTCCTCCTAAAGTAGTGGACCTACTGCAACCAAACTCGGTACACATACTGATTACTATAAGGCGAACAACCGCTGTCATGAATTAAACACCTACCACTCACGCCACAGGAGACACGAAGTCGTAAACTACGATATTCTTGAATTACTGCAAAACCATGCGAGCCATCTTTCTGCACCTTCTCCTAAAGTACTGGAGCGACTACAACCAAACTTGGTACACATACTGCTTACTATATGGAGAACAACCGCTGTCATGAATTAAACACCTACCACTCACGCTACAGGCGACACGAAGTCGTAAACTACGATTTTCTTGAATTACTGCAAAATAATGCGAGCCATCTTCCAGCACTTCCTCCTCCAGTAGTGGACCTACTGCAACCAAACTCGGTACACATACTGCTTCCTATCAGGAGAACAACCGCTGTCATGAATTAAACACCTACCACTCACGCTACAGGAGACACGAATGCGTAAACTACGATATTCTTGAATTACTGCAAAACCATGGGAGCCATCTTCCTGCACCTCCTCCTAAAGTAGTGGACCGACTGCAACCAAACTCGGTACACATACTGCTTACTATCAGTCGAACAACCGCTGTCATGAATTAAACTCCTACCACTCACGCTACAGGAGACACGAAGTCGTAAACTACGATATTCTTGAATTACTGCAAAACCATGCGAGCCATCTTCCTGCACCTCATCCTCCAGTAGTGGGCCTAGTGCAACCAAACTCGGTACACATACTGCTTTATATCAGGCGAACAACCGCTGTCATGAATTAAACACCTACCACTCACGCTACAGCAGACACGAAGTCGTAAACTACGATATTCTTGAATTACTGCAAATCCATGAGAGCCATCTTCCTTCACCTCCTCCTAAAGTACTGTAGCGACTGCAAACAAACGCGATACACATACTGCTTACTATTAGGCGAACAACGGCTGTCAAGAATTAAACACCTACCACTCACGCTACAGGAGACACGAAGTCGTAAACTACGATATTCTTGAATTACTGAAAATCCATACGCAGAATCTTCCTGCACCTCCTCCTAAAGTAGTGGACCGACTGCAACCAAACTCGGTACACATACTGCTTACTATCAGGCAACAAACCGCTGTCATGAATTAAACACCTACCACTCACGCTACGGGAGACACGAAGTCGTAAACTACGATAATCTTGAATTACTGCAAAACCATGCGAGCAATCTTCCTGCACCAGCTCCTAATGTAATGGACCGACTGCAACCAAACTCGGTACACATACTGCTTACTATCAGGCGAACAACCGCTGTCATGAATTGAACACATACCACTCACGCTACAGGAGACACGAAGTCGTAAACTACGATATTCTTGAATTAATGCAAAACCATGCGAGCCATCTTCCTGCACCTCTTCCTAAAGTAGTGGACCGACTGCAACCAATCTCGGTACACATACTGCTTACTATCAGGCGAACAACCGCTGTCATGAGTTAAACACCTACCACTCACGCTACAGGAGACACGAAGTCATAAACTACGATATTCTTGAATTACTGCAAAACCATGCGAGCCATCTTCCTGCACCTCCTCCTCCAGTAGTGGACCTACTGCAACCAAACTCGGTACACATACTGCTTACTATCAGGCGAACAACCGCTGTCATGAATTAAACACCTACCATTCATGCTACAGGAGACACGAAGTCGTAAACTACGATATTCTTGAATTACTGTAAAACCATGAGAGCAATATTTCTGCACCTCCTCCTAACGTACTGGAGCGACTGCAACCAAACTTGGTACACATACTGCTTACTATCAGGCGAACAACGGCTGTCCAGAATTAAACACCTACCACTCACGCTACAGGAGACACGAAGTCGTAAACTACGATATTCTCGAATTATTGCAAAACCATGCGAGCCATCTTCCTGCACTTCCTCCTAAAGTAGTGGACCGACTCAACCAACCTTGTACACATACTGCTTACTATTAGGCGAACAACCGCTGTCATGAATTGAACACTTACTCCTCGCGCTAAAGGAGACACGAAGTCGTAAACTACGATACTCTTAAATTACTGCAAAACCATGCGAGCCATTTTCCTGCACCTCCTCCTAAAGTAGTGGACCGACTGCAACCAAACTCGGTACACATACTGCTTACTATCACGCGAACAACCGCTGTCATGAATTAAACACCTACCACTCAAGCTACAGGAGACACGATGTCGTAAACTACGATATTCTTGAACTACTGCAAAACCATGGGTGCCATCTTTCTGCACCTCCTCCTAAAGTAGTGGACCGACTGCAAACAATCTCGGTACACATACTGCTTACTATATAGAGAACAACCGCTGTCATGAATTAAACACCTACCACTCACGCTACTGGCGACACGAAGTCGTAAACTACGATTTTCTTGAATTACTGCAAAATAATGCGAGCCATCTTCCAGCACTTCCTCCTCCAGTAGTGGACCTACTGCAACCAAACTCGGTAAACATACTGCTTCCTATCAGGAGAACAACCGCTGTCATGAATTAAACATCTACCACTCACGCTACAGGAGACACGAATGCGTAAACTACGATATTCTTGAATTACTGCAAAACCATGCGAGCCATCTTCCTGCACCTCCTCCTCCAGTAGTGGACCGACTGCAACCAAACTCGGTACACATACTGCTTACTATCAGGCGAACAACCGCTGTCATGAATTAAACTCCTACCACTCACGCTACAGGAGACACGAAGTCGTAAACTACGATATTCTTGAATTACTGCAAAAGCATGGGAGCAATCCTCCTGCACCTCCTCCTAACGTAGTGGAACGACTGCAACCAAACTCGGTACACATACTGCTTACTATCAGGCGAACAACCGCTGTCATGAATTAAACACCTACTACACACACTACAGGAGACACGAAGTCGTAAACTACGATATTCTTGAATTACTGCAAACCATGCGAGCAATCTTCCTGCACCTCCTCCTAATGTAGTGGACCGACTGCAACCAAACTCGGTACACATACTGCTTACTATCAGGCGAACAACCGCTGTCATGAATTAAACACATACCACTCACGCTGCAGGAGACACGAACTCGTAAACTACGATATTCTTGAATTACTGCAAAACCATGCGAGCCATCTTCCTGCACCTCTTCCTCCAGTAGTGGACCTACTGCAACCAAACTCGGTACACATACTGCTTACTATCAGGCGAACAACCGCTGTCATAAAATTAAACACCTACCACTCACGCTACAGGAGACACGAAGTCGTAAACTACGATATTCTTGAATTACTGCAAAACCATGCGAGCCATCTTCCTGCACCTCCTCCTAAAGTACTGGAGCGACTGCAACCAAACGCGATACACATACTGCTTACTATCAGGCGAACAACGGCTGTCAAGAATTAAACACCTACCACTCACGCTACAGGAGACACGAAGACGTAAACTACGATATTCTTGAATTACTGCAAAACTATGCGAGCCATCTTCCTGCACCTCCTCCTAAAGTAGTGGACCGACTGCAACCAAACTCGGTACACATACTGCTTACTATAAGCCGAACAACCGCTGTCATGAATTAAACAACTACCACTCACGCTACAGGAGACACGAAGTCGTCAACTACGATATTCTTGAATTACTGAAAATCCATACGAGGAATCTTCCTGCACCTCCTCCTAAAGTAGTGGACCGACTGCAACCAAACTCGGTACACATACTGATTACTATCAGGCGAACAACCGCTGTCATGAATTAAACACCTACCACTCACGCTACAGGAGACACGAAGTCGTGAACTACGATATACTTGAATTACTGCAAAACCATGCGAGCAATCTTCCTGCACCAACTCCTAATGTAGTGGACCGACTACAACCAAACTCGGTACACATACTGCTTACTATCAGGCGAACAACCGCTGTCATGAACTGATTACATACCACTTACGCTACAGGAGACACGAAGTCGTAAACTACGATATTCTTGAATAACTGCAAAACCATGCGAGCCATCTTCCTGCACCTGCTCCTCCAGTAGTGGACCTACTGCTACCAAACTCGGTACACTTACTGCTTGCTATCAGGCGAACAACCGCTGTCATGAATTAAACACCTACCACTCACGCTACAGGAGACACGAAGTCGTAAACTACAATATTCTTGAATTACTGCAAAACCATGCGAGCTATCGTCCTGCACCTCCCCCAAAAGTAGTGGACCGACTGCAACCAAACTCGGTACACATACTGCTTACTATCAGGCGAACAACCGCTGTCATGAGTTAAACACCTACCACTCACGCTACAGGAGACACGAAGTCGTAAACTACGATATTCTTGAATTACTGCAAAACCATGCGAGCCATCTTCCCGCACCTCCTCCTCCAGTATTGGACCTACTGCAACCAAACTCGGTACCCATACTGCTTACTATCAGGCGAACAACCGCTGTCATGAATTAAACACCTACCACTCACGCTACAGGAGACACGAAGACGTAAACTACGATATTCTTGAATTACAGCAAAACCATGCGAGCAATCTTTCTGCACCTCCTCCTAAAGTACTGGGGCGACTGCAACCAAACTTGGTACACATACTGCTTACTATCAGGCGAACAACGGCTGTCCAGAATTAAACACCTACATCTCACGCTACAGGAGACACGAAGTCGTAAACTACGATATTTTCGAATTATTGCAAAACCATGCGAGCAATCTTCCTGCACTTCCTCCTAAAGTAGTGGACCGACTCAACCAACCTTGTACACATACTGCTTACTATTAGGCGAACACCCGCTGTCATGAATTGAACACTTACCCCTCTCGCTACAGGAGACACGAAGTCGTAAACTACGATATTCTTGAATTACTGCAAAACCATGCGAGCCATCTTCCTGCACCTCCTCCTAAAGTAGTGGACCGACTGCAACCAAACTCGGTAAACATACTGCTTACTATCACGCGAACAACCGCTGTCATGAATTAAACACCTACCACTCACGCTACAGGAGACACGAAGTCGTAAACTACGATATTCTTGAATTACTGCAAAATAATGCGAGCCATCTTCCTGCAGCTCCTCCTAAAGTAGTGGACCGACTGCAACCAAACTCGGTACACATACTGCTTACTATCAGGCGAACAACCGCTGTCATGAATTAAACACATACCACTCACGCTGCAGGAGACACGAACTCGTAAACTACGATATTCTTGAATTACTGCAAAACCATGCGAGCCATCTTCCTGCACCTCTTCCTCCAGTAGTGGACCTACTGCAACCAAACTCGGTACACATACTGCTTACTATCAGGCGAACAACCGCTGTCATAAAATTAAACACCTACCACTCACGCTACAGGAGACCCGAAGTCGTAAACTACGATATTCTTGAATTACTGCAAAACCATGCGAGCCATCTTCCTGCACCTCCTCCTAAAGTACTGGAGCGACTGCAACCAAACGCGATACACATACTGCTTACTATCAGGCGAACAACGGCTGTCAAGAATTAAACACCTACCACTCACGCTACAGGAGACACGAAGACGTAAACTACGATATTCTTGAATTACTGCAAAACTATGCGAGCCATCTTCCTGCACCTCCTCCTAAAGTAGTGGACCGACTGCAACCAAACTCGGTACACATACTGCTTACTATAAGCCGAACAACCGCTGTCATGAATTAAACAACTACCACTCACGCTACAGGAGACACGAAGTCGTCAACTACGATATTCTTGAATTACTGAAAATCCATACGAGGAATCTTCCTGCACCTCCTCCTAAAGTAGTGGACCGACTGCAACCAAACTCGGTACACATACTGATTACTATCAGGCGAACAACCGCTGTCATGAATTAAACACCTACCACTCACGCTACAGGAGACACGAAGTCGTGAACTACGATATACTTGAATTACTGCAAAACCATGCGAGCAATCTTCCTGCACCAACTCCTAATGTAGTGGACCGACTACAACCAAACTCGGTACACATACTGCTTACTATCAGGCGAACAACCGCTGTCATGAACTGATTACATACCACTTACGCTACAGGAGACACGAAGTCGTAAACTACGATATTCTTGAATAACTGCAAAACCATGCGAGCCATCTTCCTGCACCTGCTCCTCCAGTAGTGGACCTACTGCTACCAAACTCGGTACACTTACTGCTTGCTATCAGGCGAACAACCGCTGTCATGAATTAAACACCTACCACTCACGCTACAGGAGACACGAAGTCGTAAACTACAATATTCTTGAATTACTGCAAAACCATGCGAGCTATCGTCCTGCACCTCCCCCAAAAGAAGTGGACCGACTGCAACCAAACTCGGTACACATACTGCTTACTATCAGGCGAACAACCGCTGTCATGAGTTAAACACCTACCACTCACGCTACAGGAGACACGAAGTCGTAAACTACGATATTCTTGAATTACTGCAAAACCATGCGAGCCATCTTCCCGCACCTCCTCCTCCAGTATTGGACCTACTGCAACCAAACTCGGTACCCATACTGCTTACTATCAGGCGAACAACCGCTGTCATGAATTAAACACCTACCACTCACGCTACAGGAGACACGAAGACGTAAACTACGATATTCTTGAATTACTGCAAAACCATGCGAGCAATCTTTCTGCACCTCCTCCTAAAGTACTGGGGCGACTGCAACCAAACTTGGTACACATACTGCTTACTATCAGGCGAACAACGGCTGTCCAGAATTAAACACCTACCACTCACGCTACAGGAGACACGAAGTCGTAAACTACGATATTTTCGAATTATTGCAAAACCATGCGAGCAATCTTCCTGCACTTCCTCCTAAAGTAGTGGACCGACTCAACCAACCTTGTACACATACTGCTTACTATTAGGCGAACACCCGCTGTCATGAATTGAACACTTACCCCTCTCGCTACAGGAGACACGAAGTCGTAAACTACGATATTCTTGAATTACTGCAAAACCATGCGAGCCATCTTCCTGCACCTCCTCCTAAAGTAGTGGACCGACTGCAACCAAACTCGGTAAACATACTGCTTACTATCACGCGAACAACCGCTGTCATGAATTAAACACCTACCACTCACGCTACAGGAGACACGAATGCGTAAACTACGATATTCTTGAATTACTGCAAAATAATGCGAGCCATCTTCCTGCAGCTCCTCCTAAAGTAGTGGACCGACTGCAACCAAACTCGGTACACATACTGCTTACTATCAGGCGAACAACCGCTGTCATGAATTAAACACCTACCACTAACGCTACAGGAGACACGAAGTCGTAAACTACGATTTTCTTGAATTACTGCAAAACCATCCGATCCATCCTCCTGCACCTCCTCCTAACGTAGTGGAACGACTGCAACCAAATTCGGTACACATACTGCTTACTATCAGGCGAACAACCGCTGTCATGAATTAAACACCAACCACTCACGCTACAGGAGACACGAAGTCGTAAACTACGATATTCTTGAATTATTGCAAAACCATGCGAGCAATCTTCCTGCACCTCCTCCTAATGTAGTGGACCGACTGCAACCAATCTCGGTACACATACTGCTTACTATCAGGCGAACAACCGCTGTCATGAATTAAACACATACCACTCAGGCTGCAGGAGACACGAAGTCGTAAACTACGATATTCTTGAATTACTGCAAAACCATGCGAGCCATCTTCCTGCACCTCCTCCTCAAGTAGTGGGCCTAGTGCAACCAAACTCGGTACACATACTGCTTTATATCAGTCGAACAACCGCTGTCATGTATTAAACACCTACCACTCACGCTACAGGAGACACGAAGTCGTAAACTACGATATTCTTGAATTACTGTAAAACCATGCGAACCATCTTCCTGCACCTCCTCCTCCAGTAGTGGACCTACTGCAACCAAACTCGGTACACATACTGCTTACTATCAGGCGAACAACCGCTGTCATGAATTAAACACCTACCACTCACGCCACAGGAGACACGATGTCGTAAACTACGATATTCTTGAATTACTGCAAAACCATGCGAGCCATCTTTCTGCACCTCCTCCTAAAGTACTGGAGCGACTGCAACCAAACTTGGTACACATACTGCTTACTATCAGGCGAACAACGGCTGTCCAGAATTAAACACCTACCACTCACGCTACAGGAGACACGAAGTCGTAAACTACGATATTCTCGAATTATTGCAAAACCATGCGAGCCATCTTCCTGCACTTCCTCCTAAAGTAGTGGACCGACTCAACCAACCTTGTACACATACTGCTTACTATTAGGCGAACAACCGCTGTCATGAATTGAACACTTACCCCTCGCGCTACAGGAGACACGAAGTCGTAAACTACGATATTCTTGAATTACTGCAAAACCATGCCAGATATCTTCCTGCACCTCCTCCTAAAGTAGTGGATCGACTGCAACCAAACTCGGTACACATACTGCTTACTATCACGCGGACAACCGCTGTCATGAATAAAACACCTACCACTCACGCTACAGGAGACACGATGTCGTAAACTACGATATTCTTGAACTACTGCAAAACCATGCGTGCCATCTTTCTGCACCTCCTCCTAAAGTAGTGGACCTACTGCAACCAATCTCGGTACACATACTGCTTACTATATGGAGAACAGCCGCTGTCATGAATTAAACACCTACCACTCACGCTACAGGCGACACGAAGTCGTAAACTACGATTTTCTTGAATTACTGCAAAATAATGCGAGCCATCTTCCAGCACTTCCTCCTCCAGTAGTGGACCTACTGCACCCAAACTCGGTAAACATACTGCTTCCTATCAGGAGAACAACCGCTGTCATGAATTAAACACCTACCACTCACGCTACAGGAGACACGAATGCGTAAACTACGATATTCTTGAATTACTGCAAAACCATGCGAGCCATCTTCCTGCACCTCCTCCTAAAGTAGTGGACCGACTGCAACCAAACTCGGTAAACATACTGCTTACTATCACGCGAACAACCGCTGTCATGAATTAAACACCTACCACTCACGCTACAGGAGACACGAATGCGTAAACTACGATATTCTTGAATTACTGCAAAATAATGCGAGCCATCTTCCTGCAGCTCCTCCTAAAGTAGTGGACCGACTGCAACCAAACTCGGTACACATACTGCTTACTATCAGGCGAACAACCGCTGTCATGAATTAAACACCTACCACTAACGCTACAGGAGACACGAAGTCGTAAACTACGATTTTCTTGAATTACTGCAAAACCATCCGATCCATCCTCCTGCACCTCCTCCTAACGTAGTGGAACGACTGCAACCAAATTCGGTACACATACTGCTTACTATCAGGCGAACAACCGCTGTCATGAATTAAACACCAACCACTCACGCTACAGGAGACACGAAGTCGTAAACTACGATATTCTTGAATTATTGCAAAACCATGCGAGCAATCTTCCTGCACCTCCTCCTAATGTAGTGGACCGACTGCAACCAATCTCGGTACACATACTGCTTACTATCAGGCGAACAACCGCTGTCATGAGTTAAACACATACCACTCAGGCTGCAGGAGACACGAAGTCGTAAACTACGATATTCTTGAATTACTGCAAAACCATGCGAGCCATCTTCCTGCACCTCCTCCTCAAGTAGTGGGCCTAGTGCAACCAAACTCGGTACACATACTGCTTTATATCAGTCGAACAACCGCTGTCATGTATTAAACACCTACCACTCACGCTACAGGAGACACGAAGTCGTAAACTACGATATTCTTGAATTACTGCAAAACCATGCGAACCATCTTCCTGCACCTCCTCCTCCAGTAGTGGACCTACTGCAACCAAACTCGGTACACATACTGCTTACTATCAGGCGAACAACCGCTGTCATGAATTAAACACCTACCACTCACGCCACAGGAGACACGATGTCGTAAACTACGATATTCTTGAATTACTGCAAAACCATGCGAGCCATCTTTCTGCACCTCCTCCTAAAGTACTGGAGCGACTGCAACCAAACTTGGTACACATACTGCTTACTATCAGGCGAACAACGGCTGTCCAGAATTAAACACCTACCACTCACGCTACAGGAGACACGAAGTCGTAAACTACGATATTCTCGAATTATTGCAAAACCATGCGAGCCATCTTCCTGCACTTCCTCCTAAAGTAGTGGACCGACTCAACCAACCTTGTACACATACTGCTTACTATTAGGCGAACAACGGCTGTCATGAATTGAACACTTACCCCTCGCGCTACAGGAGACACGAAGTCGTAAACTACGATATTCTTGAATTACTGCAAAACCATGCCAGATATCTTCCTGCACCTCCTCCTAAAGTAGTGGATCGACTGCAACCAAACTCGGTACACATACTGCTTACTATCACGCGGACAACCGCTGTCATGAATAAAACACCTACCACTCACGCTACAGGAGACACGATGTCGTAAACTACGATATTCTTGAACTACTGCAAAACCATGCGTGCCATCTTTCTGCACCTCCTCCTAAAGTAGTGGACCTACTGCAACCAATCTCGGTACACATACTGCTTACTATATGGAGAACAGCCGCTGTCATGAATTAAACACCTACCACTCACGCTACAGGCGACACGAAGTCGTAAACTACGATTTTCTTGAATTACTGCAAAATAATGCGAGCCATCTTCCTGCAGCTCCTCCTAAAGTAGTGGACCGACTGCAACCAAACTCGGTACACATACTGCTTACTATCAGGCGAACAACCGCTGTCATGAATTAAACACCTACCACTAACGCTACAGGAGATACGAAGTCGTAAACTACGATTTTCTTGAATTACTGCAAAACCATCCGATCCATCCTCCTGCACCTCCTCCTAACGTAGTGGAACGACTGCAACCAAATTCGGTACACATACTGCTTACTATCAGGCGAACAACCGCTGTCATGAATTAAACACCAACCACTCACGCTACAGGAGACACGAAGTCGTAAACTACGATATTCTTGAATTATTGCAAAACCATGCGAGCAATCTTCCTGCACCTCCTCCTAATGTAGTGGACCGACTGCAACCAATCTCGGTACACATACTGCTTACTATCAGGCGAACAACCGCTGTCATGAGTTAAACACATACCACTCAGGCTGCAGGAGACACGAAGTCGTAAACTACGATATTCTTGAATTACTGCAAAACCATGCGAGCCATCTTCCTGCACCTCCTCCTCAAGTAGTGGGCCTAGTGCAACCAAACTCGGTACACATACTGCTTTATATCAGTCGAACAACCGCTGTCATGTATTAAACACCTACCACTCACGCTACAGGAGACACGAAGTCGTAAACTACGATATTCTTGAATTACTGCAAAACCATGCGAACCATCTTCCTGCACCTCCTCCTCCAGTAGTGGACCTACTGCAACCAAACTCGGTACACATACTGCTTACTATCAGGCGAACAACCGCTGTCATGAATTAAACACCTACCACTCACGCCACAGGAGACACGATGTCGTAAACTACGATATTCTTGAATTACTGCAAAACCATGCGAGCCATCTTTCTGCACCTCCTCCTAAAGTACTGGAGCGACTGCAACCAAACTTGGTACACATACTGCTTACTATCAGGCGAACAACGGCTGTCCAGAATTAAACACCTACCACTCACGCTACAGGAGACACGAAGTCGTAAACTACGATATTCTTGAATTATTGCAAAACCATGCGAGCCATCTTCCTGCACTTCCTCCTAAAGTAGTGGACCGACTCAACCAACCTTGTACACATACTGCTTACTATTAGGCGAACAACCGCTGTCATGAATTGAACACTTACCCCTCGCGCTACAGGAGACACGAAGTCGTAAACTACGATATTCTTGAATTACTGCAAAACCATGCCAGATATCTTCCTGCACCTCCTCCTAAAGTAGTGGATCGACTGCAACCAAACTCGGTACACATACTGCTTACTATCACGCGGACAACCGCTGTCATGAATAAAACACCTACCACTCACGCTACAGGAGACACGATGTCGTAAACTACGATATTCTTGAACTACTGCAAAACCATGCGTGCCATCTTTCTGCACCTCCTCCTAAAGTAGTGGACCTACTGCAACCAATCTCGGTACACATACTGCTTACTATATGGAGAACAGCCGCTGTCATGAATTAAACACCTACCACTCACGCTACAGGCGACACGAAGTCGTAAACTACGATTTTCTTGAATTACTGCAAAATAATGCGAGCCATCTTCCAGCACTTCCTCCTCCAGTAGTGGACCTACTGCACCCAAACTCGGTAAACATACTGCTTCCTATCAGGAGAACAACCGCTGTCATGAATTAAACACCTACCACTCACGCTACAGGAGACACGAATGCGTAAACTACGATATTCTTGAATTACTGCAAAACCATGCGAGCCATCTTCCTGCACCTCCTCCTCCAGTAGTGGACCGACTGCAACCAAACTCGGTACACATACTGCTTACTATCAGGCGAACAACCGCTGTCATGAATTAAACTCCTACCACTCACGCTACAGGAGACACGAAGTCGTAAACTACGATATTCTTGAATTACTGCAAAACCATGGGAGCCATCTTCCTGCACCTCCTCCTAAAGTAGTGGACCGACTGCAACCAAACTCGGTACACATACTGCTTACTATCAGGCGAACAACAGCTGTCATGAATTAAACACCTACCACTAACGCTACAGGAAACACGAAGTCGTAAACTACGATATTCTTGAATTACTGCAAAACCATCCGATCCATCCTCCTGCACCTCATCCTAACGTATTGGAACGACTGCAACCAAACTCGGTACACATACTGCTTACTATCAGTCGAACAACCGCTGTCATGAATTAAACACCTACCACTCACGCTACAGGAGACACGAAGTCGTAAACTACGATATTCTTGAATTACTGCAAAACCATGCGAGCAATCTTCCTGCACCTCCTCCTAATGTAGTGGACCGACTGACACCAAACTCGGTACTCATACTGCTTACTATCAGGCGAACAACCGCTGTCATGAATTAAACACATACCACTCACGCTGCTGGAGACACGAAGTCGTAAACTACGATATTCTTGAATTACTGCAAAACCATGCGAGCCATCTTCCTGCACCTCCTCCTCAAGTAGTGGGCCTAGTGCAACCAAACTCGGTACACATACTGCTTTATGTCAGGCGAACAACCGCTGTCATGAATTAAACACCTACCACTCACGCTACAGGAGACACGAAGTCGTAAACTACGATATTCTTGAATTACTGCAAAACCATGCGAGCAATCTTCCTGCACCTCCTCCTAAAGTAGTGGACCGACTGCAACCAATCTCGGTACACATACTGCTTACTATCAGGCGAACAACCGCTGTCAAGAATTAAACACCTACCACTCATGCTACAGGAGACACAAAGTCGTAAACTACGATATTCTTGAATTACTGCAAAACCATGCGAGCCATCTTCCTGCACCTCCTCCTAAAGTATTGGACCGACTGCAACCAAACTCGGTACACATACTGCTTGCTATAAGCCGAACAACCGCTGTCATGAATTAAACAACTACCACTCACGCTACAGGAGTCACGAAGTCGTAAACTACGATATTCTTGAATTACTGCAAAACCATGCGAGCCATCATCCTGCACCTCCTCCTAAAGTACTGGAGCGACTGCAACCAAACTCGATACACATACTGGTTACTATCAGGCGAACAACGGCTGTCAAGAATTAAACACCTACCACTCACGCTACAGAAGACACGAAGTCGTAAACTACGATATTCTTGAATTACTGCAAAACCATGCGAGCCATCTTCCTGCACCTCCTCCTAAAGTAGTGGTCCGACTGCAACCAAACTCGGTACACATACTGCTTACTATCAGGCGAACAACCGCTGTCATGAATTAAACAACTACCACTCACGCTACAGGAGACACGAAGTCGTAAACTAGGATATTCTTGAATTACTGCAAAACCATGCGAGGCATCTTCCTGCACCTCCTCCTAAAGTAGTAGACCGACTGCAACCAAACTCGGTACACATACTGCTTACTATCAGGCGAACAAACGCTGTCATGATTTAAACACCTACTACTCACGCTACAGGAGACACGAAGTCGTAAACTACGATATTGTCGAATTACTGCAAAACCATGCGAGCCATCTTCCTGCACCTCCTCCTAAAGTAGTGGACCGACTCCATCAACCTTGTACACATACTGCTTACTATCAGACGAACAACCGCTGTCATGAATTGAACACCTACCACTCGCGCTACAGGAGACACGAAGTCGTAAACTGCGATATTCTTGACTTACTGCAAAACCATGCGAGCCATCTTCCTGCACCTCCTACAAAGGTAGTGGACCGACTGCAACCAAACTCGGTACACATACTGCTTACTATCACGCGAACAACCGCTGTCATGAATTAAACACCTACCACTCATGCTACAGAAGCCAGGATGTCGTAAACTACGATATTCTTGAATTACTGCAAAACCATGCGTTCCATCTTTCTGCACCTCCTCCTAAAGTAGTGGACCGACTGCAACCAATCTCGGTACACATACTGTTTACTATCAGGCGAACAACCGCTGTCATGAATTAAACACCTACCACTCACGCTACTGGCGACACGAAGTCGTAAACTACGATTTTCTTGAATTACTGCAAAATAATGCGAGCTATCTTCCAGCACTTCCTCCTCCAGTAGTGGACCTACTGCAACCAAACTCGGTAAACATATTGCTTCCTATCAGGAGAACAACCGCTGTCATGAATTAAACACCTACCACTCACGATACAGGAGACACGAATGCTTAAACTACGATATTCATGAATTACTGCAAAATAATGCGAGCCATCAACCTGCACCTCCTCCTAAAGTAGTGGACCGACTGCAACCAAACTCGGTACACATACTGCTTACTATCAGGCGAACAACCGCTGTCATGAATTAAACACCTACCACTAACGCTACAGGAGACACGAAGTCGTAAACTACGATATTCTTGAATTACTGCAAAACCATCCGATCCATCCTCCTGCACCTCCTCCTAACGTAGTGGAACGACTGCAACCAAACTCGGTACACATACTGCTTACTATCAGGCGAACAACCGCTGTCATGAATTAAACACCAACCACTCACGCTACAGGAGACACGAAGTCGTAAACTACGATATTCTTGAATTATTGCAAAACCATGCGAGCAATCTTCCTGCACCTCCTCCTAATGTAGTGGACCGACTGCAACTAAACTCGGTACACATACTGCTTACTATCAGGCGAACAACCGCTGTCATGAATTAAACACATACCACTCAGGCTGCAGGAGACCCGAAGTCGTAAACTACGATATTCTTGAATTACTGCAAAACCATGCGAGCCATCTTCCTGCACCTCCTCCTCAAGTAGTGGGCCTAGTGCAACCAAACTCGGTACACATACTGCTTTATATCAGGCGAACAACCGCTGTCATGAATTAAACACCTACCACTTACGCTACAGGCGACACGAAGTAGTAAACTACGATTTTCTTGAATTACTGCAAAATAATGCGAGCCATCTTCCAGCACTTCCTCCTCCAGTAGTGGACCTACTGCAACCAAACTCGGTAAACATACTGCTTCCTATCAGGAGAACAACCGCTGTCATGAATTAAACACCTACCACTCACGCTACAGGAGACACGAATGCGTAAACTACAATATTCTTGAATTACTGCAAAACCATGCGAGCCATCTTCCTGCACCTCCTCCTCCAGTAGTGGACCGACTGCAACCAAACTCGGTACACATACTGCTTACTATCAGGCGAACAACCGCTGTCATGAATTAAACTCCTACCACTCACGCTACAGGAGACACGAAGTCGTAAACTACGATAATCTTGAATTACTGCAAAACCATGGGAGCCATCTTCCTGCACCTCCTCCTAAAGTAGTGGACCGACTGCAACCAAACTCGGTACACATACTGCTTACTATCAGGCGAACAACAGCTGTCATGAATTAAACACCTACCACTAACGCTACAGGAGACACGAAGTCGTAAACTACGATATTCTTGAATTACTGCAAAACCATGCGAGCAATCTTCCTGCACCTCCTCCTAATGTAGTGGACCGACTGACACCAAACTCGGTACACATACTGCTTACTATCAGGCGAACAACCGCTGTCATGAATTAAACACATACCACTCACGCTGCTGGAGACACGAAGTCGTAAACTACGATATTCTTGAATTACTGCAAAACCATGCGAGCCATCTTCCTGCACCTCCTCCTCAAGTAGTGGGCCTAGTGCAACCAAACTCGGTACACATACTGCTTTATGTCAGGCGAACAACCGCTGTCACGAATTAAACACCTACCACTCACGCTACAGGAGACACGAAGTCGTAAACTACGATATTCTTGAATTACTGCAAAATCATGCGAGCAATCTTCCTGCACCTCCTCCTAAAGTATTGGACCGACTGCAACCAAACTCGGTACACATACTGCTTACTATAAGCCGAACAACCGCTGTCATGAATTAAACAACTACCACTCACGCTACAGGAGTCACGAAGTCGTAAACTACGATATTCTTGAATTACTGCAAAACCATGCGAGCCATCATCCTGCACCTCCTCCTAAAGTACTGGAGCGACTGCAACCAAACTCGATACACATACTGGTTACTATCAGGCGAACAACGGCTGTCAAGAATTAAACACCTACCACTCACGTTACAGAAGACACGAAGTCGTAAACTACGATATTCTTGAATTACTGCAAAACCATGCGAGCCATCTTCCTGCACCTCCTCCTAAAGTAGTGGACCGACTGCAACCAAACTCGGTACACATACTGCTTACTATCAGGCGAACAACCGCTGTCATGAATTAAACAACTACCACTCACGCTACAGGAGACACGAAGTCGTAAACTAGGATATTCTTGAATTACTGCAAAACCATGCGAGGCATCTTCCTGCACCTCCTCCTAAAGTAGTGGACCGACTGCAACCAAACTCGGTACACATACTGCTTACTATCAGGCGAACAAACGCTGTCATGATTTAAACACCTACTACTCACGCTACAGGAGACACGAAGTCGTAAACTACGATATTGTCGAATTACTGCAAAACCATGCGAGCCATCCTCCTGCACCTCCTCCTAAAGTAGTGGACCGACTCCATCAACCTTGTACACATACTGCTTACTATCAGACGAACAACCGCTGTCATGAATTGAACACCTACCACTCGCGCTACAGGAGACACGAAGTCGTAAACTGCGATATTCTTGACTTACTGCAAAACCATGCGAGCCATCTTCCTGCACCTCCTACTAAGGTAGTGGACCGACTGCAACCAAACTCGGTACACATACTGCTTACTATCACGCGAACAACCGCTGTCATGAATTAAACGCCTACCACTCATGCTACAGAAGCCAGGATGTCGTAAACTACGACATTCTTGAATTACTGCAAAACCATGCGTTCCATCTTTCTGCACCTCCTCCTAAAGTAGTGGACCGACTGCAACCAATCTCGGTACACATACTGTTTACTATCAGGCGAACAACCGCTGTCATGAATTAAACACCTACCACTCACGCTACTGGCGACACGAAGTCGTAAACTACGATTTTCTTGAATTACTGCAAAATAATGCGAGCTATCTTCCAGCACTTCCTCCTCCAGTAGTGGACCTACTGCAACCAAACTCGGTAAACATACTGCTTCCTATCAGACGAACAACCGCTGTCATGAATTAAACACCTACCACTCACGCTACAGGAGACACGAATGCGTAAACTACGATATTCTTGAATTACTGCAAAATAATGCGAGCCATCCTCCTGCACCTCCTCCTAACGTAGTGGAACGACTGCAGCCAAACTCGGTACACATACTGCTTACTATCAGGCGAACAACCGCTGTCATGAATTAAACACCAACCACTCACGCTACAGGAGACACGAAGTCGTAAACTACGATATTCTTGAATTATTGCAAAACCATGCGAGCAATCTTCCTGCACCTCCTCCTAATGTAGTGGACCGACTGCAACTAAACTCGGTACACATACTGGTTACTATCAGGCGAACAACCGCTGTCATGAATTAAACACATACCACTCAGGCTGCAGGAGACACGAAGTCGTAAACTACGATATTCTTGAATTACTGCAAAACCATGCGAGCCATCTTCCTGCACCTCCTCCTCAAGTAGTGGGCCTAGTGCAACCAAACTCGGTACACATACTGCTTTGTATCAGGCGAACAACCGCTGTCATGAATTAAACTCCTACCACTCACGCTACAGGAGAGACGAAGTCGTAAACTACGATATTCTTGAATTACTGCAAAACCATGCGAACCATCTTCCTGCACCTCCTCCTCCAGTAGTGGACCTACTGCAACCAAACTCGGTACACATACTGCTTACTATCAGGCGAACAACCGCTGTCATGAATTAAACACCTACCACTCACGCTACAGGAGACACGAAGACGTAAACTACGATATTCTTGAATTACTGCAAAACCATGCGAGCAATCTTTCTGCACCTCCTCCTAAAATACTGGAGCGACTGCAACCAAACTTGGTACACATACTGCTTACTATCAGGCGAACAACGGCTGTCCAGAATTAAACACCTACCACTCACGCTACAGGAGACACGAAGTCGTAAACTACGCTATTCTCGAATTTTTGCAAAACCATGCGAGCCATCTTCCTGCACTTCCTCCTAAAGTAGTGGACCGACTCAACCAACCTTGTACACATACTGCTTACTATTAGGCGAACAACCGCTGTCATGAATTGAACACTTACCCCTCGCGCTACAGGAGACACGAAGTCGTAAACTACGATATTCTTGAATTACTGCAAAACCATGCGAGCCATCTTCCTGCACCTCCTCCTAAAGTAGTGGACCGACTGCAACCAAACTCGGTACACATACTGCTTACTATCACGCGAACAACCGCTGTCATGAATTAAACACCTACCACTCACGCTACAGGAGACACGATGTCGTAAACTACGATATTCTTGAACTACTGCAAAACCATGCGTGCCATCTTTCTGCACCTCCTCCTAAAGTAGTGGACCGACTGCAACCAATCTCGGTACACATACTGCTTACCATATGGAGAACAGCCGCTGTCATGAATAAAACTCCTACCACTCACGCTACAGGCGACACGAAGTCGTAAACTACGATTTTCTTGAATTACTGCAAAATAATGCGAGCCATCTTCCAGCACTTCCTCCTCCAGTAGTGGACCTACTGCAACCAAACTCGGTAAACATACTGCTTCCTATCAGGAGAACAACCGCTGTCATGAATTAAACACCTACCACTCACGCTACAGGAGACACGAATGCGTAAACTACGATATTCTTGAATTACTGCAAAACCATGCGAGCCATCTTCCTGCACCTCCTCCTCCAGTAGTGGACCGACTGCAACCAAACTCGGTACACATACTGCTTACTATCAGGCGAACAACCGCTGTCATGAATTAAACTCCTACCACTCACGCTACAGGAGACACGAAGTCGTAAACTACGATATTCTTGAATTACTGCAAAACCATGGGAGCCATCTTCCTGCACTTCCTCCTAAAGTAGTGGACCGACTGCAACCAAACTCGGTACACATACTGCTTACTATCAGGCGAACAACCGCTGTCATGAATTAAACACCTACCACTAACGCTACAGGAGACACGAAGTCGTAAACTACGATATTCTTGAATTACTGCAAAACCATCCGATCCATCCTCCTGCACCTCCTCCTAACGTAGTGGAACGACTGCAACCAAACTCGGTACACATACCGCTTACTATCAGCGGAACAACCGCTGTCATGAATTAAACACCTACCACTCACGCTACAGGAGACACGAAGTCGTAAACTACGATATTCTTGAATTACTGCAAAACCATGCGAGCAATCTTCCTGCACCTCCTCCTAATGTAGTGGACCGACTGCAACCAAACTCGGTACACATACTGCTTACTATCAGGCGAACAACCGCTGTCATGAATTAAACACATACCACTCACGCTGCTGGAGACACGAAGTCGTAAACTACGATATTCTTGAATTACTGCAAAAGCATGCGAGCCATCTTCCTGCACCTCCTCCTCAAGTAGTGGGCCTAGTGCAACCAAACTCGGTACACATACTGCTTTATATCAGGCGAACAACCGCTGTCATGAATTAAACACCTACCACTCACGCTACAGGAGAAACGAAGTCGTAAACTACGATATTCTTGAATTACTGCAAAACCATGCGAGCAATCTTCCTGCACCTCCTCCTAAAGTAGTGGACCGACTGCAACCAATTTCGGTACACATACTGCTTACTATCAGGCGAACAACCGCTGTCAAGAATTAAACACCTACCACTCATGCTACAGGAGACACAAAGTCATAAACTACGATATTCTTGAATTACTGCAAAACCATGCGAGCCATCTTCCTGCACCTCCTCCTAAAGTAGTGGACCGACTGCAACCAAACTCGGTACACATACTGCTTACTATAAGCCGAACAACCGCTGTCATGAATTAAACAACTACCACTCACGCTACAGGAGACACGAAGTCGTAAACAACGATATTCTTGAATAACTGAAAATCCATGCGACTAATCTTCCTGCACCTCCTCCTAAAGTAGTGGACCGACTGCAACCAAACTCGGTACACATACTGCTTACTATCAGGCGAACAACCGCTGTCATGAATGAAACACCTACCACTCACGCTACAGGAGACACGATGTCGTAAACTACGATATTCTTGAATTACTGCAAAACCATGCGAGAGATCTTCCTGCACCAACTCCTAATGTAGTGGACCGACTGCAACCAAACTCGGTACACATACTGCTTACTATCAGGCGAACAACCGCTGTCATGAATTGAACACAAACCACTCACGCTACAGGAGACACGAAGTCGTAAACTACGATATTCTTGAATTACTGCAAAACCATGCGTGCCATCTTCCTGCACCTGCTCCTCCAGTAGTGGACCTACTGCTACCAAACTCGGTACACATACTGCTTGCTATCAGGCGAACAACCGCTGTCATGAATTAATCACCTACCACTCACGCTACAGTAGTCACGGTGTCGTAAACTACGATATTCTTGAATTACTGCAAAACCATGCGAGCCATCATCCTGCACTCCTCCTAAAGTACTGGAGCGACTGCAACCAAACTCGATACACATACTGCTTACTATCAGGCGAAAGCGGCTGTCAAGAATTAAACACCTACCACTCACGCTACAGAAGACACGAAGTCGTAAACTACGATATTCTTGAATTACTGCAAAACCATGCGAGCCATCTTCCTGCACCTCCTCCTAAAGTAGTGACCGACTGCAACCAAACTCGGTACACATACTGCTTACTATCAGGCGAACAACCGCTGTCATGAATTAAACAACTACCACTCACGCTACAGGAGACACGAAGTCGTAAACTAGGATATTGTCGAATTACTGCAAAACCATGCGAGCCATCTTCCTGCACCTCCTCCTAAAGTAGTGGACCGACTCCATCAACCTTGTACACATACTGCTTACTATCAGGCGAACAACCGCTGTCATGAATTGAACACCTACCACTCATGCTACAGAAGCCAGGATGTCGTAAACTACGATATTCTTGAATTACTGCAAAACCATGCGTTCCATCTTTCTGCACCTCCTCCTAAAGTAGTGGACCGACTGCAACCAATCTCGGTACACATACTGCTTACTATCAGGCGAACAACCGCTGTCATGAATTAAACACCTGCCACTCACGCTACAGGCGACACGATGTCGTAAACTACGATTTTCTTGAATTACCTGCAAAATCATGCGAGCCAACTTCCTGCACTTCCTCCTCCAATAGTGGACCTACTGCAACCAAACTCGGTAAACATACTGCTTACTATCAGGAGAACAACCGCTGTCATGAATTAAACACCTACCACTCACGCTACAGGAGACACGAAGTCGTAAACTACGATATTCTTGAATTACTGCAAAACCATGCGAGCCATCTTCCTGCACCTCCTCCTCCAGTTTTGGACCGATTGCAACCAAACTCGGTATACATACAGCTTACTATCAGGCGAACAACCGCTGTCAGGAATTAAACACCTACCACTCACGCTACAGGAGACACGAAGTCGTAAACTACTATATTCTTGAATTACTGCAAAACCATGCGAGCCATCTTCCTGCACCTCCTCCTAAGTAGTGGACCGACTGCAACCAAACTCGGTACACATACTGCTTACTATCAGGCGAACAACCGATGTCATGAATTAAACTCCTACCACTCACGCTACAGGAGACACGAAGTCGTAAACTGCGATATTCTTCAATTACTGCAAAACCATGCGAGCCGTCTTCCTGCACCTCCTCCTAAAGTAGTGCACCGACTGCAACCAAACTCGGTACACATAATGCTTACTATCAGGCGAACAACCGCTGTCATGAATTTGTTAAACTTCCGTGTTAATCTCCAAGTTGAACTACCCGTTAATCTCCCTGTTAATCTCCCCATTAAATTCCTCGTTAATCTCCCCTTTCAACTCTTTTTACTACTCCCTGTTAATCTCCCCGTTAATTTCCCCATTTGACTCCCCGTTCAACTCACCCGTTAATTCCCCCGTTAATCTCCCTATTAAACTCCCCGTTAAACCCCCCGTTAAACTCCTCGTTAAATTCCCCATTGAAATCCCCGTTAATCTCCCCCATTAATCTACATGTTAAACTCCACATTAAACTCCCTGTTAAATTACCCGATAACCCCTTGTTAATCTTCCCATTAAACTCCCGTTCAACTTCGCATTTAAATCCCCATTCAACTCCCCATTCAAGACCCCGTTGAACTCCCCATTAATCCCCACGCTAATCTCCCTGTTAAACTACCTGTAAACGCCCGTTAAACTCCTCGGTTAACTCCCCCTTGTAATCCTTATCAATCTCCCCGTTAATCCTGCCTTTAAACTCCCCGCTAATCTCCTCTTTATACTCCAAGTTAAACTCCCCGGTAAGATCCCCGTTAATATCCCCGTTAATCTCCCCGTTAATTTCCTTGCTAATCTCCCCTTTAAAATCCCCATTAAACTCCCTGTTAAACTCACTGTTAATCTCTCCATTAATCTCCC